>JBAMCE010000039.1:0-600000 GCA_037075305.1 Drosophila kanekoi | reverse complement strand
TAATCGGGTGAGTCTATTTTGCTTTGACTTGCTCCCCTATGATGCAAATGCTGGATTGGTTCCTGGTATCTGAGACAAGTTTTGGTAAGGCAATTTTGAGTTCCAGGTGAGGCTGAATGTGTTAAGACTTAATAGTCGGGTGAGTCTATTTGGCTTTGACTGGCTCCCCTAGGCGGCACATGCCAGATTGGCGGGGCTCCTGGAATCTAAGACAAGGTTTGGTAAAACAGTTTTGACAGCTGTGCAAGACCGTATGTTTTAAGATTAAAGAGTCGGGTGAGCCTGTTTGTTTTTGTATTGCGCCCCTAGGATGCAAATGCTGGATTAACAGGGTTCCTGGTATCTGAGACAAGTTTTGGTAAGGCAATTTTGAGTTCCAGGTACGGCTGAATGTTTTAAGACTTAGTAGTCGGGTGAGGCTATTTGGCTTTGACTTGCTCCTCTACGCTGCAAATGCTAGATTAATAGGCCTCCTGGTATCCATGACAAGTTTTGATAAAGCAGCTTTTGCAGCCAGATGGGGCTGTTTGTTTTAAGATTAAATTGTAGGATGAGCCTGTTTGGCTTTGAACTTCTCCCCGAGGCTGCACACGCCAGATTGGCAGGGCTCCTGGTAACTGAGACAAGGTTTGGTAAAACAGTTTTGAGAGCTAAGCAAGACTGTATTTTTTAAGATTAAAGAGTCGGGTGAGCCCAGGGTTCCTCGTATCTGAGACAAGTTTTGTTAAAGCAGTTTTGGCGGCCAGATGGGGCTGTATGTTTTAAGATTTAATAGTCAGGTGAGGCTATTTGGCTTTGACTTGCTCCCATACTCTGCAAATGCTAGATTAACAGGGCTCCTGGTATCCATGACAAGTTTTGATAAAGCAGCTTTGGCAGCCAGATGGGGCTGTTTGTTTTAAGATTAAATTGATTAACAGGGATCCTTGTATCTAGACAAGTTTCGGTAAAGCAATTTTGACTTACTGTTGAGGCTGTATGTTTTACGATTAAATAGTCGGATGAGCCTATTTGGCTTTGACTTGCGCCCCTAGGATGCAAATGCTAGATTATCAGGGATCCTTGTATCTGAGACAAGTTTCGGTAAAGCAGTTTTGACTTTCAGGTGAGGCTGTATGTTTTAGGATTAAATAGTCGGATGAGCCTGTTTGGCTTTGAATTTCTCCCCTAGGCGGCACATGCCAGATTGGCGGGGCTCCTGGAATCTAAGACAAGGTTTGGTAAAACAGTTTTGAGAGCTAAGCAAGACTGTATGTTTTAAGATTAAAGAGTCAGGTGAGCCTGTTTGGCTTTGACTTGCGCCCCTAGGATGCAAATGCTGGATTAACAGGGTTCCTGGTGTCTGAGACAAGCTTTGGTAAAGCAATTTTGACTTCCAGGTGAGGCTGTATATTTTAGGATTAAATAGTCGGATGAGCCTGTTTGGCTTTGAATTTCTCCCCTAGGCTCCACATGCCAGATTAGCGGGGCTCCTGGTATCTAAGACAAGGTTTGGTAAAACAGTTTTGAGAACGAGGCAAGACTGTATGTTTTAAGATTAAAGAGTCAGGTGAGCCTGTTTGGCTTTGACTTGCGCCCCTAGGATGCAAATGCTGGATTAATAAGGTTCCTGGTATCTGAGACAAGTTTTGGTAAGGCAATTTTGTGTTCCAGGTGAGGCTGAATGTGTTAAGACTTAATAATCGGGTGAGTCTATTTTGCTTTGACTTGCTCCCCTATGATGCAAATGCTGGATTGGTTCCTGGTATCTGAGACAAGTTTTGGTAAGGCAATTTTGAGTTCCAGGTGAGGCTGAATGTGTTAAGACTTAATAGTCGGGTGAGTCTATTTGGCTTTGACTGGCTCCCCTAGGCGGCACATGCCAGATTGGCGGGGCTCCTGGAATCTAAGACAAGGTTTGGTAAAACAGTTTTGACAGCTGTGCAAGACCGTATGTTTTAAGATTAAAGAGTCGGGTGAGCCTGTTTGGCTTTGTATTGCGCCCCTAGGATGCAAATGCTGGATTAACAGGGTTCCTGGTATCTGAGACAAGTTTTGGTAAGGCAATTTTGAGTTCCAGGTACGGCTGAATGTTTTAAGACTTAGTAGTCGGGTGAGGCTATTTGGCTTTGACTTGCTCCTCTACGCTGCAAATGCTAGATTAATAGGCCTCCTGGTATCCATGACAAGTTTTGATAAAGCAGCTTTTGCAGCCAGATGGGGCTGTTTGTTTTAAGATTAAATTGTAGGATGAGCCTGTTTGGCTTTGAACTTCTCCCCGAGGCTGCACACGCCAGATTGGCAGGGCTCCTGGTAACTGAGACAAGGTTTGGTAAAACAGTTTTGAGAGCTAAGCAAGACTGTATTTTTTAAGATTAAAGAGTCGGGTGAGCCCAGGGTTCCTCGTATCTGAGACAAGTTTTGTTAAAGCAGTTTTGGTGGCCAGATGGGGCTGTATGTTTTAAGATTTAATAGTCAGGTGAGGCTATTTGGCTTTGACTTGCTCCCATACTCTGCAAATGCTAGATTAACAGGGCTTCTGGTATCCATGACAAGTTTTGATAAAGCAGCTTTGGCAGCCAGATGGGGCTGTTTGTTTTAAGATTAAATTGATTAACAGGGATCCTTGTATCTAGACAAGTTTCGGTAAAGCAATTTTGACTTCCAGTTGAGGCTGTATGTTTTAGGATTAAATAGTCGGATCAGCCTATTTGGCTTTGACTTGCGCCCCTAGGATGCAAATGCTAGATTATCAGGGATCCTTGTATCTGAGACAAGTTTCGGTAAAGCAGTTTTGACTTTCAGGTGAGGCTGTATGTTTTAGGATTAAATAGTCGGATGAGCCTGTTTGGCTTTGAATTTCTCCCCTAGGCGGCACATGCCAGATTGGCGGGGCTCCTGGAATCTAAGACAAGGTTTGGTAAAACAGTTTTGAGAGCTAAGCAAGACTGTATGTTTTAAGATTAAAGAGTCAGGTGAGCCAGTTTGGCTTTGACTTGCGCCCCTAGGATGCAAATGCTGGATTAACAGGGTTCCTGGTGTCTGAGACAAGCTTTGGTAAAGCAATTTTGACTTCCAGGTGAGGCTGTATGTCTTAGGATTAAATAGTCGGATGAGCCTGTTTGGCTTTGACTTGCGCCCCTAGGATGCAAATGCTGGATTAACAGGGTTCCTGGTGTCTGAGACAAGCTTTGGTAAGGCAATTTTGACTTCCAGGTGAGGCTGAATTTTTCAAGACTTAATAGTCGGGTGAGACTAATTTGCTATGACTTGCTCCCCTAGGCTGCAAATGCTAGATTAACAGGGCTTCTGGTATCTAAGACAAGTTTTGGTAAAGCAGTTTTGGCAGCCAGGTGGGGCTGTATGTTTTAACATTAAATTGTCGGGTGATCCTGTTTGGCTTTGAACTGCGCCCCTAGGATGCAAATGCTGGATTAACAGGGTTCCTGGTATCTGACACAAGTTTTGGTAAAGCAGTTTTGGCGGCCAGATAGGGTTGTATGTTTTAAGATTAAATAGTCGGGTGAGACTATTTGGCTTTGACTTGCTACCCTAGGCTGCAAATGCTAGATTAACAGAGATCCTTGTATCTGAGACAAGTTTCGGTAAAGCAATTTTGACTTCCAGGTGAGGCTGTATGTTTTAGGATTAAATAGTCGGATGAGCCTATTTGGCTTTGACTTGCTCCTCTAGGCTCCACATGCCAGATTGGCGGGGCTCCTGGAATCTAAGACAAGGTTTGGTAAAACAGTTTTGAGAGCTAAGCAAGACTGTATTTTTTAAGATTAAAGAGTCGGGTGAGCCCAGGGTTCCTCGTATCTGCGACAAGTTTTGTTAAAGCAGTTTTGGCGGCCAGATGGGGCTGTATGTTTTAAGATTTAATAGTCAGGTGAGGCTATTCGGCTTTGACTTGCTCCCATACTCTGCAAATGCTAGATTAACAGGGCTCCTGGTATCCATGACAAGTTTTGATAAAGCAGCTTTGGCAGCCAGATGGGGCTGTTTGTTTTAAGATTAAATTGATTAACAGGGATCCTTGTATCTAGACAAGTTTCGGTAAAGCAATTTTGACTTCCAGTTGAGGCTGTATGTTTTAGGATTAAATAGTCGGATGAGCCTATTTGGCTTTGACTTGCGCCCCTAGGATGCAAATGCTAGATTATCAGGGATCTTTGTATCTGAGACAAGTTTCGGTAAAGCAGTTTTGACTTTCAGGTGAGGCTGTATGTTTTAGGATTAAATAGTCGGATGAGCCTGTTTGGCTTTGAATTTCTCCCCTAGGCGGCACATGCCAGATTGGCGGGGCTCCTGGAATCTAAGACAAGGTTTGGTAAAACAGTTTTGAGAGCTAAGCAAGACTGTATGTTTTAAGATTAAAGAGTCAGGTGAGCCAGTTTGGCTTTGACTTGCGCCCCTAGGATGCAAATGCTGGATTAACAGGGTTCCTGGTGTCTGAGACAAGCTTTGGTAAAGCAATTTTGACTTCCAGGTGAGGCTGTATGTCTTAGGATTAAATAGTCGGATGAGCCTGTTTGGCTTTGACTTGCGCCCCTAGGATGCAAATGCTGGATTAACAGGGTTCCTGGTGTCTGAGACAAGCTTTGGTAAGGCAATTTTGACTTCCAGGTGAGGCTGAATTTTTTAAGACTTAATAGTCGGGTGAGACTAATTTGCTTTGACTTGCTCCCCTAGGCTGCAAATGCTAGATTAACAGGGCTTCTGGTATCTAAGACAAGTTTTGGTAAAGCAGTTTTGGCAGCCAGATGGGGCTGTATGTTTTAACATTAAATTGTCGGGTGATCCTGTTTGGCTTTGAACTGCGCCCCTAGGATGCAAATGCTGGATTAACAGGGTTCCTGGTATCTGACACAAGTTTTGGTAAAGCAGTTTTGGCGGCCAGATAGGGTTGTATGTTTTAAGATTAAATAGTCGGGTGCTACCCTAGGCTGCAAATGCTAGATTAACAGAGATCCTTGTATCTGAGACAAGTTTCGGTAAAGCAATTTTGACTTCCAGGTGAGGCTGTATGTTTTAGGATTAAATAGTCGGATGAGCCTATTTGGCTTTGACTTGCTCCTCTAGGCTCCACATGCGAGATTGGCGGGGCTCCTGGAATCTTAGACAAGGTTTGCAAATGCTGGATTAACAGGGTTCCTGGTATCTGAGACAAGTTTTGGTAAAGCAGTTTTGGCGGCCAGATGGGGTTATATGTTTTAAGATTTAAAAGTCGGGTGAGACTATTTGGCTTTGACTTGCTCCCCTACGCTGCAAATGGCAGATTAACAGGGCTCCTGGTATCTAAGACAAGTTTTGGTAAAGCAGTTTTGGCAGCCAGATGGGGCTATTTGTTTTAGGATTAAATTGTCGTTTGAAGGTTAAATAGTCGGGTGAACCTATTTGGCTTTGACTTGCTCCTCTAGGCTCCACATGCGAGATTGGCGGGGCTCCTGGAATCTTAGACAAGGTTTGCAAATGCTGGAATAACAAGGTTCCTGGCATCTGAGACAAGTTTCGGTAAAGCAATTTTGACTTACAGGTGAGGCTGTATGTCTTAAGACTTATTAGTCGGTAAAGCAATTTTGACTTCCAGGTGAGGCTGAATGTTTTAGGATTAAATAGTCGGATGGGCTCCTGGAATCTGATATATGTTTTGGTGAAGCAGTTTTGGCAACCAGATGGGACTGTGTGTTTTCAGATTGGATAATAAGGTCAGACTAATTGGCTTTGACTTGATCCCCTAGGCTGCAAATGCCAGATTGGCAGGGTTTTGGTAGAGCAGATTTGGCGGCCAGATGGGGCTGTATGTTTCAGTATTAAATAGTCGGGTGAGCCTGTTTTGCTTTGACCTGCTCCCCTAGGCTGCACATGCCAGATTGGCAGGGCTCCTGTTATCTGAGACAAGTTTTGGTAAAGCAGTTTTGGCGGCCAGATGGGGTTGTATGTTTTAAGATTTAATAGTCGGGTGAGACTAGGCTGCAAATGCTAGATTATCAGGGATCCTTGTATCTGAGACAAGTTTCGGTAAAGAAGTTTTGACTTCCAGGTGAGGCTGTATGTTTTAGGATTAAATAGTCGGATGAGCCTGTTTGGCTTTGAATTTCTCCCCTAGGCTCCACATGCCAGATTGGCGGGGCTCCTGGAATCTAAGACAAGGTTTGGTAAAACAGTTTTGAGAACTAGGCAAGACTGTATGTTTTAAGATTAAAGAGTCAGCTGAGCCTGTTTGGCTTTGACTTGCGCCCCTAGGATGCAAATGCTGGATTAATAAGGTTCCTGGTATCTGAGACAAGTTTTGGTAAGGCAATTTTGTGTTCCAGGTGAGGCTGAATGTGTTAAGACTTAATAGTCGGGTGAGTCTATTTGGCTTTGACTTGCTCCCCTAGGCGGCACATGCCAGATTGGCGGGGCTCCTCGAATCTAAGACAAGGTTTGGTAAAACAGTTTTGACAGCTGTGCAAGACCGTATGTTTTAAGATTAAAGAGTCAGGTGAGCCAGTTTGGCTTTGACTTGCGCCCCTAGGATGCAAATGCTGGATTAACAGGGTTCCTGGTGTCTGAGATTAAGATTAAATTGTAGGATGAGCCTGTTTGGCTTTGAACTTCTCCCCGAGGCTGCACACGCCAGATTGGCAGGGCTCCTGGTAACTGAGACAAGGTTTGGTAAAACAGTTTTGAGAGCTAGGCAAGACTGTATTTTTTAAGATTAAAGAGTCGGGTGAGCCCAGGGTTCCTCGTATCTGAGACAAGTTTTGTTAAAGCAGTTTTGGCGGCCAGATGGGGCTGTATGTTTTAAGATTTAATAGTCAGGTGAGGCTATTTGGCTTTGACTTGCTCCCATACTCTGCAAATGCTAGATTAACAGGGCTCCTGGTATCCATGACAAGTTTTGATAAAGCAGCTTTGGCAGCCAGATGGGGCTGTTTGTTTTAAGATTAAATTGATTAACAGGGATCCTTGTATCTAGACAAGTTTCGGTAAAGCAATTTTGACTTCCAGTTGAGGCTGTATGTTTTAGGATTAAATAGTCGGATGAGCCTATTTGGCTTTGACTTGCGCCCCTAGGATGCAAATGCTAGATTATCAGGGATCCTTGTATCTGAGACAAGTTTCGGTAAAGCAGTTTTGACTTCCAGGTGAGGCTGTATGTTTTAGGATTAAATAGTCGGATGAGCCTGTTGGCTTGAATTTCTCCCCTAGGCGGCACATGCCAGATTGGCGGGGCTCTTGGAATCTAAGACAAGGTTTGGTGAAACAGTTTTGAGAGCTAAGCAAGACTGTATGTTTTAAGATTAAAGAGTCGAGTGAGCCAGTTTGGCTTTGACTTGCGCCCCTAGGATGCAAATGCTGGATTAACAGGGTTCCTGGTGTCTGAGACAAGCTTTGGTAAAGCAATTTTGACTTCCAGGTGAGGCTGTATGTTTTAGGATTAAATAGTCGGATGAGACTGTTTGGCTTTGACTTGCACCCCTAGGATGCAAATGCTGGATTAACAGGGTTCCTGGTGTCTGAGACAAGCTTTGGTAAGGCAATTTTGAATTCCAGGTGAGGCTGAATTTTTTAAGACTTAATAGTCGGGTGAGACTAATTTGCTTTGACTTGCTCCCCTAGGCTGCAAATGCTAGATTAACAGGGTTCCTGGTATCTGAGACAAATTTTGGTAAGGCAATTTTGAGTCCCAGATGGGGCTGAATGTGTTAAGACTTAATAGTCGGGTGAGACTAACTTGCTTTGACTTGCTCCCCTAGGCTGCAAATGCTAGATTAACAGGGCTCCTGGAATCTGAAAAAAGTTTTAGTAAAACATTTTTGACAGCTAGGTAAGGCTGTATGTTTGAGGATTAAATAGTCGGGTGAGCCAGTTTGGCTTTGTCTTGCGCCCCTAGGATGCAAATGCTGGATTAACAGGGTTCCTGGTATGTGAGACAAGTTTTGGTAAGGCAATTTTGAGTTCCAGGTCAGGCTGAATATTTTAAGACTTAATAGTCGGGTGAGGCTATTTGGCTTTGAATTGCTCCCCCAAGCTGCAAATGCTAGATTAACAGGCATCGTGGTATCCATGACAAGTTTTGATAAAGCAGCTTTTGCAGCCAGATGGGGCTGTTTGTTTTAAGATTAAATTGTAGGATGAGCCTGTTTGGCTTTGAACTGCGCACCTAGGATGCAAATGCTGGATTATCAGTGTTCCTGGTATTTGACACAAGTTTTGGTAAAGCAGTTTGGCGGACAGATGGGGTTGTATGTTTTAAGATTTAATAGTCGGGTGAGACTAATTGGCTTTGACTTGCAACCCTAGACTGCAAATGCTAGATTAACAGAGATCCTTGTATCTGAGACAAGTTTCGGTAAAGCAATTTTGACTTCCAGGTGGCTTTGACAGCTAGATGGGGCAGTATGTTTTAAGATCAAATTGTCGGGTGAGCCTGTTTGGCTTTGAACTGCGCCTCTAGGATGCAAATGCTGGATAAACAGGGTTCCTGGTATCTGACACAAGTATTGGTAAAGCAGTTTGGCGGCCAGATGGGGTTGTATGTTTTAAGATTTAATAGTCGGGGGAGACTATTTGGCTTTGACTTGCTCCCCTAGGCTGCAAATGCTAGATTAACAGAGATTGGTGGGGCTCCTGGTAACTGAGACAAGGTTAGGTAAAACAGTTTTGACAGCTAGGCAAGACTGTATGTTTTAAGATTAAATAGTCGGGTGAGCCCAGGGTTCCTGGGATCTGAGACAAGTTTTGTTAAAGCAGTTTTGGCGGCCAGATGGGGCTGTATTTTTTACGATTTAATAGTCGGGTGAGGCTAATTGGCTTTGACTTGCTCCCCTTCGCTGCAAATGCTAGATTAACAGGGCTCCTGGTATCCATGACAAGTTTTTGGCAGCCAGATGGGGCTGATTGTTGTAAGATTAAATTGTAGGATGAGCCTGTTTGGCTTTGAACTTCTCCCCCGGGCTGCACACGCCAGATTGGCAGGGCTCCTGGTAACTGAGACAAGGTTTGGTAAAACAGTTTTGACAGCTAGGCTAGACCGTATGTTTTAAGATTAAAGAGTCGGGTGAGCCTGTTTGGCTTTGTCTTGCGCCCCTTGGATGCAAATGCTGGATTAACAGGGTTCCTGGTATCTGAGACAAGTTTTGGTAATGCAATTTTGAGTTCCAGGTCAGGCTGAATGTTTTAAGACTTAATAGTCGGGTGAGGCTATTTGGCTTTGCCTTGCTCCCCTAGGCGGCACATGCCAAATTGGTGGGGCTCCTGGAATCTAAAAAAAGTTTTGGTAAAACAGTTTTGACAGCTAGGTCAGGCTACATGTATTAAGATTAAATAGTCGGGTGAGCCTGTTAGCCTTTGACTTGCGCCCACAGGATGCAAATACTCGATTAACAGGGTTCCTGCTATCTGAGACAAGTTTTGGTAAGGCAATTTTGAGTTACAGGTGAGGCTGAATGTGTTAAGACTTAATAGTCAGGTGAGACTATTTTTCTTTGACTTGCTCCCCTACGCTGCAAATGCTAGATTAACAGGGCTCCTGGTATCTAAGACAAGTTTTGGAAAAGCAGTTTTGGCAGCCAGATGGGGCTGTATGTTTTAAGATTAAATTGTCGGGTGAGCCTGTTTGGCTTTGAACTGCGCCCCTAGAATGCAAATGCTGGATTAACAGGGTTCCTGGTATCTGACACAAGTTTTGGTAAAGCAGTTTGGCGGCCAGTTGGGGTTGTATTTGACTTGCTTTGACTTGCTACCCTAGGCTGCAAATGCTAATTAACAGAGATCCTTGTATCTGAGACAAGTTTCGGTAAAGCAATTTTGACTTCCAGGTGGCTTTGGCAGCCAGATGGGGCAGTATGTTTTAAGATTAAATTGTCGGGTGAGCCTGTTTGGCTTTAAACTGCGCCTCTAGGATGCAAATGCTGGATTAATAGGGTTCCTGGTATCTGACACAAGTTTTGGTTAAGCAGTTTGGCGGCCAGATGGGGTTGTATGTTTTAAGATTTAATAGTCGGGTAAGACTATTTGGCTTTGACTTGCTACCCTAGGCTGCAAATGCCAGTTTAAAAGGTCTCCTGGTGTCTAAGACAAGTTTTGATAAAGCAGTTTTGGCAGCCAGATGGGGCTGTTTGTTTTAAGATTAAATTGTAAATTGTCCTGGTATCTGAGACAAGTTTTGGTAAGGCAATTTTGAGTTACAGTTGAGGCTGAATGTGTTAAGACTTAAAAGTCAGGTGAGACTATTTGGCTTTGACTTGCTCCCCTAGGCTGCAAATGCTAGATTAACAGGGCTCCTGGTATCTAAAAAAGTTTTGGTAAAACAGTTTTGACAACTAGGTCAGGTTACATGTTTGAAGATTAAATAGTCGGGTGAGCCTGTTTGACTTTGACTTGCGCCCCCAGGATGCAAATACTGGATTAACAGAGTTCCTGGTATCTGAGACAAGTTTTGGTAAGGCAATTTTGAGTTACAGGTGAGGCTGAATGTTTTAAGATTTAATTGTCCGGTGAGGCTATTTGGCTTTGACTTGCTACCCTAGGCTGCAAATGCTAGATTAACAGAGATCCTTGTATCTGAGACAAGTTTCGGTAAAGCAATTTTGACTTCCAGGTGGCTTTGGCAGCCAGATGGGTCTGTATGTTTTAAGATTAAATTGTAGGATGAACCTGTTTGGCTTTGAACTGCACCCCTAGGATGCAAATGCTGGATTAACAGGGTTCCTGGTATCTGACACAAGTTATGGTTAAGCAGTTTGGCGGCCAGTTGGGGTTGTATGTTTTAAGATTTAATAGTCGGGTGTAACTATTTGGCTTTGACATGCTAGCCTAGGCTGCAAATGCTACATTAACAGAGATCCTTGTATCTGAGACAAGTTTCGGTAAAGTAATTTTGACTTCCAGGTGAGGCTGTATGTTTTAAGATTAAATAGTTGGATGAGCCTGTTTGGCTTTGACTTGCTCCTCTAGGCTCCACATGCCAGATTGTCGGGGCTCCTGGCATCTAAGACAAGGTTTGGTAAAACAGTTTTGACAGCTAGGCAAGACTGTATGTTTTAAGATTAAATAGTCGGTTGAACCTGTTTGGCTTTGACTTGCTCCCCTAGGCTGCAAATGCCAGTTTAAAAGGTCTTCTGGTATGTAAGCAAGTTTTGGTAAGGCAATTTTGAGTTACAGGTGAGGCTGAATGTGTGAGGACTTAAAAGTCAGGTGAGACTATTTTGCTTTGACTTGCTCCCCTAGGCTGCAAATGCTAGATTAACAGGGCTCCTGGAATCTAAAAAAAGTTTTGGTAAAACAGTTTTGATGGATTAACAGGGTTCCTGGTATCCATGACAAGCCTTGATAAAGCAGCTTTGCCGGCCAGATGGGACTGTTTGTTTTAAGATTAAATTGTAGAGTGAGCCTGTTTGGCTCTGAACTTCTCCCCTGGGCTGCACATGCAAAATTGGCAGGGCTCCTGGTAACTGAGACAAGGTTTGGTAAAACAGTTTTGACAGCTAGGCAAGACTGTATGTTTTCAGATTAAATAGTCGGGTAAGCCTGTTTGGCTTTGTCTTGCGCCCCCAGGATGCAAATACTGGATTAACAGGGTTCCTGGTATCTGAGACAAGTTTTGGTAAGGCAATTTTGAGTTACAGGTGAGGCTGAATGTTTTAAGATTTAATTGTCCGGTGAGGCTATTTGGCTTTGACTTGCTCCCCTAGGCGGCACATGCCAGATTGGCGGGGCTCCTCTAATCTTATAGATGTTTTGGTACAGCAGTTTTGGCATCCCCTAGGATGCAAATGCTGTATAAACAGTGTTCCTGGTATCTGAGACAAGTTTTGGTAAGGCAATTTTGACTTCCAGGTGAGGCTGAATGTTTTAAGACTTAATAGTCGTGTGAGACTGTTTGGCTTTGACTTGCTTCCCTAGGCTGCACGTGCCAGATTGGCGGGGCTCGTGGAATCTAAGACAAGTTTGGGTAAAACAGTTTTGACAGCTAGGTAAGGTTGTATGCTTTAAGATTAAGTAGTCGGATGAGTGTGCTTGGCTTTGACTTGCGCCCCTAGGATGCAAATGCTGGAATAACAGGGTTCCTGGTATCTGAGACAAGTTTTGATAAATAAGTTTTGGCGGCCAGATGGGACTATATGTTTAAAGATTTAATAGTCGGGTGAGCCTGTTTGGCTTTGACTTACGCCCCTAGGATACAAATGCTGGATTAACAGGTTCCTGGTATCTGAGACAAGTTTTGGTAAGGCATTTTTGAGTTCCAGGTGAGGCTGAATGTGTTAAGACTTAATAGGCAGGTGAGACTATTTTGCTTTGACTTGCTCCCCTAGGCTGCAAATGCTAGATTAACAGGGCTCCTGGTATCTGAGACAAGTTTTGGTAAAGCAGTTTTGGCAGCCAGATGGGGCTGTTTGTTTTAAGATTAAATTGTCGGGTGAGCCCTGGTTGGCTTTGAAGTTCTCCCCTAGGCTGCACACGCCAGATTGTCAGGACTCCTGGTATCTGAGACAAGGCTTGGTAAAACAGTTTTGACAGCTAGGTCAGGCTACATGTTTGAAGGTTAAATGGTCGGGTGATCCTGTTTGGTTTTGACTTGCTCCCCTAGGATGCAAATGCTGGAATAACAGGGTTCCTGGCATCTGAGACAAGTTTCGGTAAGACAATTTTGACTTCCAGGTGAGGCTGTATGTTTTAAGACTTAATAGTCGGGTGAGACTATTTTGCTTTGACTTGCTCCCCTAGGCTGCAAATGCTAGATTAACAGGCTTCCTGGTATCTAAGACATGTTTTGGTAAAGCAGTTTTGGCAGCCATATGGGGCTGTGTGTTAAAGATTAAATTGATTAACAGGGATCCTTGTATCTGAGAAAAGTTTCGGCAATTTTGCCTTCCAGGTGAGGCTGTATGTTTTAGGATTAAATAGTCGGATGAGCCTGTTTGGCTTTGACTTGCGCCCCTAGGATGCAAATGCTGGATTGGCAAGGCTCCTGGAATCTAAAAAAAGTTTTGGTAAACCGTTTTGACAGCTAGGCAAGACCGTATGTTTTAAGATTAAAGAGTCGAGTGAGCCTGTTTGGCATTGACTTGCGCCCCTAGGATGCAAATGCTGGATTAACAGGGTTCCTGTAATCTAAAAAAAGTTTAAGTAAAACAGTTTTGACAGCTAGGAATGGGTGTATGTTTTAAGATTAAATAGTCGGGTGAGCCTGTTTGGCTTTGACTTGCGCCCCCAGGATGCAAAAACTGGATTTACAGGGTTCCTGGTATCTGAGACACGTTTTGTTAAAGCAATTTTGGCGGCCAGATGGGGCTGTATGTTTTAAAAATTATTAGTCGGGTGAGACTATTTGGCTTTGACTTGCTCCCCTACGCTGCAAGTGTTAGATTAACAGGGCTCCCGGTATCCATGACAAGTTTTGATAAAGCAGCTGTGGTTGCCAGATGGGGCTGTTTGTTTTAAGATTAAATTTTAGGATGAGCCTGTTTGGCTTTGAACTTCTCCCCTGGGCTGCACACGCCAGATTGGCGGGGCTCCAGGCATCTAAGACAAGGTTTGGTAAAACAGTTTTGACAGCTAGGCAAGACTGTATGTTTTAAGATTAAATAGTCGGTTGAGCCTGTTTGGCTTTGACTTGCTCCCCTAGGCTGCAAATGCCAGATTAACAGCGCTCCTGGTATCTGACACAAGTTTTGGTAAAGCAGTCTTGGCGGCCAGATGGGGTTGTATGTTTTAAGATTTAATAGTCGGGTGAGACTATTTGGCCTTGACTTGCTACCCTAGGCTGCAAGTGCTAGATTAACAAAGATCCTTGTATCTGAGACAAGTTTCGGTAAAGCAATTTTGACTTCCAGGTGAGGCTGTATGTTTTAGGATTAAATAGTCGGATGAGCCTGTTTGGCTTTGACTTGCTCCTCCTAGGCTCCACATGCCAGATTGGCGGGGCTCCAGGCATCTAAGACAAGGTTTGGTAAAACAGTTTTGACAGCTAGGCAAGACTGTATGTTTTAAGATTAAATAGTCGGTTGAGCCTGTTTGCCTTTGACTTGCTCCCCTAGGCTGCAAATACCAGATTAAGAGGGCTCCTGGTATCTAAGACAAGTTTTGGTAAGGCAATTTTGAGTTCCAGGTGATGCTGAATGTTTTCAGATTTAATAGTCGTGTGAGACTATTTGGCTTTGACTTTCTCCCCTAGGCGGCAGATGCCAGATTGGCGGGGCTCCTGGAATCTAAAAAAGCTTTGGTAAAACAGTTTTGACAGCTACGTAAGTCTGTATGTTTTAAGGTTAAATAGTCGGGTGAGTCTGTTTGACTTTGACTTGCTCCCCTAGGATGCAAATGCTGGATTAACAGGGTTCCTGGTATTTGAGACAAGTTTTGGTAAATTAGTTTTGGCGGCCAGGTGGGGCTATATGATCTAAAATTTAATAGTCGGGTGAGACTATTTGGCTCTATCTTGCTCCCCTAGGCTGCAAATGCCAGATTGGCGGGGCTCCTGACATCTAAGACAGGGTGAGCCCTGTTTGGCTTTGAACTTCTCCCCTAGGCTGCACACGCCAGATTGGCAGGGTTCCTGGTATCTGAGACAAGGTTTGGTAAAACTGTTTTGACAGCTAGGTCAGGGGACATGTTTGAAGGTTAAAAAGTCGGGTGAGCCTGTTTGGCTTTGACTTGCTCCCCTAGGATTCAAAAGCTGGAATAACAGGGTTCCTGGCATCTGAGACAAGTTTCGGTAAAGCAATTTTGACTTCCAGGTGGGGCTGCATGTTTTAAGACTTAATAGTCGGGTGAGACTATTTGGCTTTGACTTGCTCCCCTAGACGAGCCATGCCAGATTGGCAAGGGTCCTGGAATCTTAAATAAGTTTTAGTAAAACAGTTTTGACAGCCAGATGGGGTTGTATGTCTTAAGATTTAATAGTCGGGTGAGACTAGGCTGCAAATGCTCGATTAACAGGGCTCCTGGAATCTAAAAAAAGTTTTAGTAAAACAGTTTTGACAGCTACGTAAGGCTGTATGTTTTAAGATTAAATAGTCGGGTGAGCCTGTTTGGCTTTGACTTGCGCCCCAGGATGCAAATACTGGAATCACAGGGTTCCTGATATATGAGAAAAGTTTTGGTAAAGCAGTTTTGGCGGCCAGATGGGGCTGTATGTTTTAGGATTTAATAGTCGGGTGAGGCTATTTGGCTTTGACTTGCTCCCCTACGCTGCAATTGCTAGATTAACAGGGCTCCTGGTATCCATAACAAGTTTTGATAAAGCAGCTTTGGCAGCCAGATGGGGCTGTTTGTTTTAAGATTAAATTATCGGGTGAGCCCTGGTTGGTTTTGAACTTCTCCCCTAGGCTGCACACGCCAGATTGGCAGGTCTCTTGGTATCTGCGACAAGGTTTGGTAAAACAGTTTTGACAGCTAGGTCAGGCTACATGTTTGAAGGTAAATAGTCGGGTGAGCCTGTTTGGCTTTGACTTGCTCCCCTAGGATGCAAATGCTGATTTGACAGGGTTCCTGGTATCTGAGACAAGTTTCGGTGAGGCCATTTTGACTTCCAGGTGAGGCTGTATGTTTTAGGATTTAATAGTCGGGTGAGACTATTTGGCTTTGACTTGGTCCCCTAGGCGGCGCATGCCAGATTGGCAAGACTCCTGGAATCTAATAAAAGTTTTAGTAAAACAGTTTTGACAGCCCGACGGGGCTGTTTGTTTTAAGATTAAATTATGGGGTGAGCCTGTATGACTTTGACTTGCGCCCCCAGGATGCAAATACTGATTTAACAGAGCTCCTGGTATCTGAGACATGTTTTGGTAAAGCAGTTTTGTCGGCCAAATGGGGTTGTATGTTTTAAGATTTAAAAGTCGGGTTAGACTAATCTGCAAATGCTAGATTATCAGGGATCCTTGTATCTGAGACAAGTTTCGGTAAAGCAATTTTGACTTCCAGGTGAGGCTGTATGTTTTGGGATTAAATAGTCGGATGAGCCTGTTTGGCCTTGAATTTCTCCCCTAGGATGCAAATGCTGGATTAACAGGGTTCCTGGTATCTAAGACAAGTTTTGGTAAAGAAGTTTTTGCAGCCAGATGGGGCTGTTTGTTTTAAGATTAAATTGATTAACAGAGATCCTTGTATCTGAGACAAGTTTCGGTAAAGCAGTTTTGACTTCCAGGTGAGGCTGTATGTTTTAGGATTAAATAGTCGGATGAGCCTGTTGGCTTGAATTTCTCCCCTAGGCGGCACATGCCAGATTGGCGGGGCTCTTGGAATCTAAGACAAGGTTTGGTGAAACAGTTTTGAGAGCTAAGCAAGACTGTATGTTTTAAGATTAAAGAGTCGAGTGAGCCAGTTTGGCTTTGACTTGCGCCCCTAGGATGCAAATGCTGGATTAACAGGGTTCCTGGTGTCTGAGACAAGCTTTGGTAAAGCAATTTTGACTTCCAGGTGAGGCTGTATGTTTTAGGATTAAATAGTCGGATGAGACTGTTTGGCTTTGACTTGCACCCCTAGGATGCAAATGCTGGATTAACAGGGTTCCTGGTGTCTGAGACAAGCTTTGGTAAGGCAATTTTGAATTCCAGGTGAGGCTGAATTTTTTAAGACTTAATAGTCGGGTGAGACTAATTTGCTTTGACTTGCTCCCCTAGGCTGCAAA
Source organism: Drosophila kanekoi (assembly GCA_037075305.1). Taxonomy (NCBI): domain Eukaryota; kingdom Metazoa; phylum Arthropoda; class Insecta; order Diptera; family Drosophilidae; genus Drosophila; species Drosophila kanekoi. The sequence goes on along the minus strand of JBAMCE010000039.1, from coordinate 583,403 downwards.
TGCTAGATTAACAGGGTTCCTGGTATCTGAGACAAATTTTGGTAAGGCAATTTTGAGTCCCAGATGGGGCTGAATGTGTTAAGACTTAATAGTCGGGTGAGACTAACTTGCTTTGACTTGCTCCCCTAGGCTGCAAATGCTAGATTAACAGGGCTCCTGGAATCTGAAAAAAGTTTTAGTAAAACATTTTTGACAGCTAGGTAAGGCTGTATGTTTGAGGATTAAATAGTCGGGTGAGCCAGTTTGGCTTTGTCTTGCGCCCCTAGGATGCAAATGCTGGATTAACAGGGTTCCTGGTATGTGAGACAAGTTTTGGTAAGGCAATTTTGAGTTCCAGGTCAGGCTGAATATTTTAAGACTTAATAGTCGGGTGAGGCTATTTGGCTTTGAATTGCTCCCCTAAGCTGCAAATGCTAGATTAACAGGCATCGTGGTATCCATGACAAGTTTTGATAAAGCAGCTTTTGCAGCCAGATGGGGCTGTTTGTTTTAAGATTAAATTGTAGGATGAGCCTGTTTGGCTTTGAACTGCGCACCTAGGATGCAAATGCTGGATTAACAGTGTTCCTGGTATTTGACACAAGTTTTGGTAAAGCAGTTTGGCGGACAGATGGGGTTGTATGTTTTAAGATTTAATAGTCGGGTGAGACTAATTGGCTTTGACTTGCAACCCTAGGCTGCAAATGCTAGATTAACAGAGATCCTTGTATCTGAGACAAGTTTCGGTAAAGCAATTTTGACTTCCAGGTGGCTTTGACAGCTAGATGGGGCAGTATGTTTTAAGATCAAATTGTCGGGTGAGCCTGTTTGGCTTTGAACTGCGCCTCTAGGATGCAAATGCTGGATAAACAGGGTTCCTGGTATCTGACACAAGTATTGGTAAAGCAGTTTGGCGGCCAGATGGGGTTGTATGTTTTAAGATTTAATAGTCGGGGGAGACTATTTGGCTTTGACTTGCTCCCCTAGGCTGCAAATGCTAGATTAACAGAGATTGGTGGGGCTCCTGGTAACTGAGACAAGGTTAGGTAAAACAGTTTTGACAGCTAGGCAAGACTGTATGTTTTAAGATTAAATAGTCGGGTGAGCCCAGGGTTCCTGGGATCTGAGACAAGTTTTGTTAAAGCAGTTTTGGCGGCCAGATGGGGCTGTATTTTTTACGATTTAATAGTCGGGTGAGGCTAATTGGCTTTGACTTGCTCCCCTTCGCTGCAAATGCTAGATTAACAGGGCTCCTGGTATCCATGACAAGTTTTGATAAAGCAGCTTTGGCAGCCAGATGGGGCTGATTGTTGTAAGATTAAATTGTAGGATGAGCCTGTTTGGCTTTGAACTTCTCCCCCGGGCTGCACACGCCAGATTGGCAGGGCTCCTGGTAACTGAGACAAGGTTTGGTAAAACAGTTTTGACAGCTAGGCTAGACCGTATGTTTTAAGATTAAAGAGTCGGGTGAGCCTGTTTGGCTTTGTCTTGCGCCCCTTGGATGCAAATGCTGGATTAACAGGGTTCCTGGTATCTGAGACAAGTTTTGGTAATGCAATTTTGAGTTCCAGGTCAGGCTGAATGTTTTAAGACTTAATAGTCGGGTGAGGCTATTTGGCTTTGCCTTGCTCCCCTACGCTGCAAATGCTAGATTAACAGGGCTCCTGGTATCTAAGACAAGTTTTGGAAAAGCAGTTTTGGCAGCCAGATGGGGCTGTATGTTTTAAGATTAAATTGTCGGGTGAGCCTGTTTGGCTTTGAACTGCGCCCCTAGAATGCAAATGCTGGATTAACAGGGTTCCTGGTATCTGACACAAGTTTTGGTAAAGCAGTTTGGCGGCCAGTTGGGGTTGTATTTGACTTGCTTTGACTTGCTACCCTAGGCTGCAAATGCTAATTAACAGAGATCCTTGTATCTGAGACAAGTTTCGGTAAAGCAATTTTGACTTCCAGGTGGCTTTGGCAGCCAGATGGGGCAGTATGTTTTAAGATTAAATTGTCGGGTGAGCCTGTTTGGCTTTAAACTGCGCCTCTAGGATGCAAATGCTGGATTAATAGGGTTCCTGGTATCTGACACAAGTTTTGGTTAAGCAGTTTGGCGGCCAGATGGGGTTGTATGTTTTAAGATTTAATAGTCGGGTGAGACTATTTGGCTTTGACTTGCTACCCTAGGCTGCAAATGCCAGTTTAAAAGGTCTCCTGGTGTCTAAGACAAGTTTTGATAAAGCAGTTTTGGCAGCCAGATGGGGCTGTTTGTTTTAAGATTAAATTGTAAATTGTCCTGGTATCTGAGACAAGTTTTGGTAAGGCAATTTTGAGTTACAGTTGAGGCTGAATGTGTTAAGACTTAAAAGTCAGGTGAGACTATTTGGCTTTGACTTGCTCCCCTAGGCTGCAAATGCTAGATTAACAGGGCTCCTGGTATCTAAAAAAAGTTTTGGTAAAACAGTTTTGACAACTAGGTCAGGTTACATGTTTGAAGATTAAATAGTCGGGTGAGCCTGTTTGACTTTGACTTGCGCCCCCAGGATGCAAATACTGGATTAACAGAGTTCCTGGTATCTGAGACAAGTTTTGGTAAGGCAATTTTGAGTTACAGGTGAGGCTGAATGTTTTAAGATTTAATTGTCCGGTGAGGCTATTTGGCTTTGACTTGCTACCCTAGGCTGCAAATGCTAGATTAACAGAGATCCTTGTATCTGAGACAAGTTTCGGTAAAGCAATTTTGACTTCCAGGTGGCTTTGGCAGCCAGATGGGTCTGTATGTTTTAAGATTAAATTGTAGGATGAACCTGTTTGGCTTTGAACTGCACCCCTAGGATGCAAATGCTGGATTAACAGGGTTCCTGGTATCTGACACAAGTTATGGTTAAGCAGTTTGGCGGCCAGTTGGGGTTGTATGTTTTAAGATTTAATAGTCGGGTGTAACTATTTGGCTTTGACATGCTAGCCTAGGCTGCAAATGCTACATTAACAGAGATCCTTGTATCTGAGACAAGTTTCGGTAAAGTAATTTTGACTTCCAGGTGAGGCTGTATGTTTTAAGATTAAATAGTTGGAAGAGCCTGTTTGGCTTTGACTTGCTCCTCTAGGCTCCACATGCCAGATTGTCGGGGCTCCTGGCATCTAAGACAAGGTTTGGTAAAACAGTTTTGACAGCTAGGCAAGACTGTATGTTTTAAGATTAAATAGTCGGTTGAACCTGTTTGGCTTTGACTTGCTCCCCTAGGCTGCAAATGCCAGTTTAAAAGGTCTTCTGGTATGTAAGCAAGTTTTGGTAAGGCAATTTTGAGTTACAGGTGAGGCTGAATGTGTGAGGACTTAAAAGTCAGGTGAGACTATTTTGCTTTGACTTGCTCCCCTAGGCTGCAAATGCTAGATTAACAGGGCTCCTGGAATCTAAAAAAAGTTTTGGTAAAACAGTTTTGATGGATTAACAGGGTTCCTGGTATCCATGACAAGCCTTGATAAAGCAGCTTTGCCGGCCAGATGGGACTGTTTGTTTTAAGATTAAATTGTAGAGTGAGCCTGTTTGGCTCTGAACTTCTCCCCTGGGCTGCACATGCCAGATTGGCAGGGCTCCTGGTAACTGAGACAAGGTTTGGTAAAACAGTTTTGACAGCTAGGCAAGACTGTATGTTTTCAGATTAAATAGTCGGGTAAGCCTGTTTGGCTTTGTCTTGCGCCCCCAGGATGCAAATACTGGATTAACAGGGTTCCTGGTATCTGAGACAAGTTTTGGTAAGGCAATTTTGAGTTACAGGTGAGGCTGAATGTTTTAAGATTTAATTGTCCGGTGAGGCTATTTGGCTTTGACTTGCTCCCCTAGGCGGCACATGCCAGATTGGCGGGGCTCCTCTAATCTTATAGATGTTTTGGTACAGCAGTTTTGGCATCCCCTAGGATGCAAATGCTGTATAAACAGTGTTCCTGGTATCTGAGACAAGTTTTGGTAAGGCAATTTTGACTTCCAGGTGAGGCTGAATGTTTTAAGACTTAATAGTCGTGTGAGACTGTTTGGCTTTGACTTGCTTCCCTAGGCTGCACGTGCCAGATTGGCGGGGCTCGTGGAATCTAAGACAAGTTTGGGTAAAACAGTTTTGACAGCTAGGTAAGGTTGTATGCTTTAAGATTAAGTAGTCGGATGAGTGTGCTTGGCTTTGACTTGCGCCCCTAGGATGCAAATGCTGGAATAACAGGGTTCCTGGTATCTGAGACAAGTTTTGATAAATAAGTTTTGGCGGCCAGATGGGACTATATGTTTAAAGATTTAATAGTCGGGTGAGCCTGTTTGGCTTTGACTTGCGCCCCTAGGATACAAATGCTGGATTAACAGGTTCCTGGTATCTGAGACAAGTTTTGGTAAGGCATTTTTGAGTTCCAGGTGAGGCTGAATGTGTTAAGACTTAATAGGCAGGTGAGACTATTTTGCTTTGACTTGCTCCCCTAGGCTGCAAATGCTAGATTAACAGGGCTCCTGGTATTTGAGACAAGTTTTGGTAAAGCAGTTTTGGCAGCCAGATGGGGCTGTTTGTTTTAAGATTAAATTGTCGGGTGAGCCCTGGTTGGCTTTGAAGTTCTCCCCTAGGCTGCACACGCCAGATTGTCAGGACTCCTGGTATCTGAGACAAGGCTTGGTAAAACAGTTTTGACAGCTAGGTCAGGCTACATGTTTGAAGGTTAAATGGTCGGGTGATCCTGTTTGGTTTTGACTTGCTCCCCTAGGATGCAAATGCTGGAATAACAGGGTTCCTGGCATCTGAGACAAGTTTCGGTAAGACAATTTTGACTTCCAGGTGAGGCTGTATGTTTTAAGACTTAATAGTCGGGTGAGACTATTTTGCTTTGACTTGCTCCCCTAGGCTGCAAATGCTAGATTAACAGGCTTCCTGGTATCTAAGACATGTTTTGGTAAAGCAGTTTTGGCAGCCATATGGGGCTGTGTGTTAAAGATTAAATTGATTAACAGGGATCCTTGTATCTGAGAAAAGTTTCGGCAATTTTGCCTTCCAGGTGAGGCTGTATGTTTTAGGATTAAATAGTCGGATGAGCCTGTTTGGCTTTGACTTGCGCCCCTAGGATGCAAATGCTGGATTGGCAAGGCTCCTGGAATCTAAAAAAAGTTTTGGTAAAACCGTTTTGACAGCTAGGCAAGACCGTATGTTTTAAGATTAAAGAGTCGAGTTAGCCTGTTTGGCATTGACTTGCGCCCCTAGGATGCAAATGCTGGATTAACAGGGTTCCTGTAATCTAAAAAAAGTTTAAGTAAAACAGTTTTGACAGCTAGGTATGGCTGTATGTTTTAAGATTAAATAGTCGGGTGAGCCTGTTTGGCTTTGACTTGCGCCCCCAGGATGCAAAAACTGGATTTACAGGGTTCCTGGTATCTGAGACACGTTTTGTTAAAGCAATTTTGGCGGCCAGATGGGGCTGTATGTTTTAAAAATTATTAGTCGGGTGAGACTATTTGGCTTTGACTTGCTCCCCTACGCTGCAAGTGTTAGATTAACAGGGCTCCCGGTATCCATGACAAGTTTTGATAAAGCAGCTGTGGTTGCCAGATGGGGCTGTTTGTTTTAAGATTAAATTTTAGGATGAGCCTGTTTGGCTTTGAACTTCTCCCCTGGGCTGCACACGCCAGATTGGCGGGGCTCCAGGCATCTAAGACAAGGTTTGGTAAAACAGTTTTGACAGCTAGGCAAGACTGTATGTTTTAAGATTAAATAGTCGGTTGAGCCTGTTTGGCTTTGACTTGCTCCCCTAGGCTGCAAATGCCAGATTAACAGGGCTCCTGGTATCTGACACAAGTTTTGGTAAAGCAGTCTTGGCGGCCAGATGGGGTTGTATGTTTTAAGATTTAATAGTCGGGTGAGACTATTTGGCCTTGACTTGCTACCCTAGGCTGCAAGTGCTAGATTAACAAAGATCCTTGTATCTGAGACAAGTTTCGGTAAAGCAATTTTGACTTCCAGGTGAGGCTGTATGTTTTAGGATTAAATAGTCGGATGAGCCTGTTTGGCTTTGACTTGCTCCTCTAGGCTCCACATGCCAGATTGGCGGGGCTCCAGGCATCTAAGACAAGGTTTGGTAAAACAGTTTTGACAGCTAGGCAAGACTGTATGTTTTAAGATTAAATAGTCGGTTGAGCCTGTTTGCCTTTGACTTGCTCCCCTAGGCTGCAAATACCAGATTAAGAGGGCTCCTGGTATCTAAGACAAGTTTTGGTAAGGCAATTTTGAGTTCCAGGTGATGCTGAATGTTTTCAGATTTAATAGTCGTGTGAGACTATTTGGCTTTGACTTTCTCCCCTAGGCGGCAGATGCAAGATTGGCGGGGCTCCTGGAATCTAAAAAAAGCTTTGGTAAAACAGTTTTGACAGCTACGTAAGTCTGTATGTTTTAAGGTTAAATAGTCGGGTGAGTCTGTTTGACTTTGACTTGCTCCCCTAGGATGCAAATGCTGGATTAACAGGGTTCCTGGTATTTGAGACAAGTTTTGGTAAATTAGTTTTGGCGGCCAGGTGGGGCTATATGATCTAAAATTTAATAGTCGGGTGAGACTATTTGGCTCTATCTTGCTCCCCTAGGCTGCAAATGCTAGATTGGCGGGGCTCCTGACATCTAAGACAGGGTGAGCCCTGTTTGGCTTTGAACTTCTCCCCTAGGCTGCACACGCCAGATTGGCAGGGCTCCTGGTATCTGAGACAAGGTTTGGTAAAACAGTTTTGACAGCTAGGTCAGGGGACATGTTTGAAGGTTAAAAAGTCGGGTGAGCCTGTTTGGCTTTGACTTGCTACCCTAGGCTGCAAATACTAGATCAACAGAGATTCTCGTATCTGAGACAAGTTTCGGTAAAGCAATTTTGACTTCCAGGTGAGGCTGTATGTTTTAGGATTAAATAGTCGGATGAGCCTGTTTGGCTTTGACTTGCTCCTCTAGACTCCACATGCCAGATTGGCGGGGCTCCTGACATCTAAGACAGGGTGAGCCCTGTTTGGCTTTGAACTTCTCCCCTAGGCTGCACACGCCAGATTGGCAGGGCTCCTGGTATCTGAGACAAGGTTTGGTAAAACTGTTTTGACAGCTAGGTCAGGGGACATGTTTGAAGGTTAAAAAGTCGGGTGAGCCTGTTTGGCTTTGACTTGCTCCCCTAGGATTCAAAAGCTGGAATAACAGGGTTCCTGGCATCTGAGACAAGTTTCGGTAAAGCAATTTTGACTTCCAGGTGGGGCTGTATGTTTTAAGACTTAATAGTCGGGTGAGACTATTTGGCTTTGACTTGCTCCCCTAGACGAGCCATGCCAGATTGGCAAGGGTCCTGGAATCTAAAATAAGTTTTAGTAAAACAGTTTTGACAGCCAGATGGGGTTGTATGTCTTAAGATTTAATAGTCGGGTGAGACTAGGCTGCAAATGCTCGATTAACAGGGCTCCTGGAATCTAAAAAAAGTTTTAGTAAAACAGTTTTGACAGCTACGTAAGGCTGTATGTTTTAAGATTAAATAGTCGGGTGAGCCTGTTTGGCTTTGACTTGCGCCCCAGGATGCAAATACTGGAATCACAGGGTTCCTGATATATGAGAAAAGTTTTGGTAAAGCAGTTTTGGCGGCCAGATGGGGCTGTATGTTTTAGGATTTAATAGTCGGGTGAGGCTATTTGGCTTTGACTTGCTCCCCTACGCTGCAATTGCTAGATTAACAGGGCTCCTGGTATCCATAACAAGTTTTGATAAAGCAGCTTTGGCAGCCAGATGGGGCTGTTTGTTTTAAGATTAAATTATCGGGTGAGCCCTGGTTGGTTTTGAACTTCTCCCCTAGGCTGCACACGCCAGATTGGCAGGTCTCTTGGTATCTGCGACAAGGTTTGGTAAAACAGTTTTGACAGCTAGGTCAGGCTACATGTTTGAAGGTAAATAGTCGGGTGAGCCTGTTTGGCTTTGACTTGCTCCCCTAGGATGCAAATGCTGATTTGACAGGGTTCCTGGTATCTGAGACAAGTTTCGGTGAGGCCATTTTGACTTCCAGGTGAGGCTGTATGTTTTAGGATTTAATAGTCGGGTGAGACTATTTGGCTTTGACTTGGTCCCCTAGGCGGCGCATGCCAGATTGGCAAGACTCCTGGAATCTAATAAAAGTTTTAGTAAAACAGTTTTGACAGCCCGAAGGGGCTGTTTGTTTTAAGATTAAATTATGGGGTGAGCCTGTATGACTTTGACTTGCGCCCCCAGGATGCAAATACTGATTTAACAGGGCTCCTGGTATCTGAGACAAGTTTTGGTAAAGCAGTTTTGTCGGCCAAATGGGGTTGTATGTTTTAAGATTTAAAAGTCGGGTTAGACTAATCTGCAAATGCTAGATTATCAGGGATCCTTGTATCTGAGACAAGTTTCGGTAAAGCAATTTTGACTTCCAGGTGAGGCTGTATGTTTTGGGATTAAATAGTCGGATGAGCCTGTTTGGCCTTGAATTTCTCCCCTAGGATGCAAATGCTGGATTAACAGGGTTCCTGGTATCTTAGACAAGTTTTGGTAAAGAAGTTTTTGCAGCCAGATGGGGCTGTTTGTTTTAAGATTAAATTGATTAACAGGGATCCTTGTATCTGAGAAAAGTTTCGGTAAAGCAATTTGACTTCCAGGTGAGGCTGTATGTTTTAGGATTAAATAGTCGGATAAGCCTGTTTGGCTTTGATTTGCGCCCCTACGATGCAAATGCTGGATTAACAGGGTTCCTGGTATCTGAGACAAGTTTTGTTAAGGCAATTTTGAGTTCCAGGTGAGGCTTAATTTTTTAAGACTTAATAGTCGGGTGAGACTATTTGGCTTTGACTTGCGCCCCTAGGATGCAAATGCTGGATAAACAGGGTTCCTGGTATTGGTAAGACAATTTTGAGTTCCAGGTGAGGCTGAATGTGTTAAGACTTAATAGTTGGGTGAGACTATTTTGCTTTGACTTGCTCCCCTAGGCTGCAAATGCTATATTAACAAGGCTCCTGGTTTTTACGGCAAGTTTTGGTTAACCAGTTTTAGCAGCTACGTAAGTCTGTATGTTTTAAGATTAAATAGTCGGGTGAGCGTGTTTGGCTTTGACTTGCGCCCCTAGGATGCAAATGCTGCATTAACAGGGTTCCTGGTATCTGAGACAAGTTTTGGTAAAGCAGCTGTGGCAACTACGTAAGTCTGTATGTTTTAAGATTAAATAGTCGGGTGAGCCTGTTTGGCTTTGACTTGCTCCCTTAGGGCCACATGCCAGATTGGCGGGGCTCCTGGAATCTAAGACAAGGTTTGGTTAAACAGTTTTGAGAGCTAGGCAAGACTGTATGTTTTAAGATTAAAGAGTCGGGTGAGCCTGTTTGGCTTTGACTTGCGTCCCTAGGATGCAAATGCTGGATTAATAAGGTTTTTGGTATCTGAGACAAGTGTTGGTAAGGCAATTTTGAGTTCCAGGTGAGGCTGAATGTGTTAAGACTTAATAGTCGGGTGAGTCAATTTTGCTTTGACTTGCTCTCCAAGGCTGCAAATGCTAGATTAACAGGCCTCCTGGTATCTAAGACATGTTTTGGTAAAGCAGTTTTGCCAGCCATATGGGGCTGTGTGTTTAAGATTAAATTGGTTAACAGGGATCCTTGTATCTGAGAAAATATTCGGTAAAGCAATTTTGACTTCCAGGTGAGGCTGTATGTTTTAGGATCAAATAGTCGGATGAGCCTGTTTGGCTTGACTTGCGCCCCTATGATGCAAATGCTGGATTAACAGGGTTCCTGGTATCTAAGACAAGTTTTGTTAAAGCAATTTTGAGTTCCAGGTGAGGCTTAATTTTTCAAGACTTAATAGTCGGATGAGCCTGTTTGGCTTTGAATTTCTCCCCTAGGCTCCACATGCCAGATTGGCGGGGCTCCTGGAATCTAAGACAAGGTTTGGTAAAACAGTTTTAAGAGCTAGGCAAGACTGTATGTTTTAAGATTAAAGAGTCGGGTGAGCCTGTTTGGCTTTGACTTGCGTCCCAAGGATGCAAATGCTGGATTAATAAGGTTCCTGGTATCTGAGACAAGTTTTGGTAAGGCAATTTTGAGTTCCAGGTGAGGCTGAATGTGTTAAGACTTAATAGTCGGGTGAGTCAATTTTGCTTTGACTTGCTCTCCAAGGCTGCAAATGCTAGATTAACAGGCCTCCTGGTATCTAAGACATGTTTTGGTAAAGCAGTTTTGGCAGCCATATGGGGCTGTGTGTTTAAGATTAAATTGATAAACAGGGATCCTTGTATCTGAGAAAATATTCGGTAAAGCAATTTAGACTTCCAGGTGAGGCTGTATGTTTTAGGATCAAATAGTCGGATGAGCCTGTTTGGCTTTGACTTGCGCCCCTAGGATGCAAATACTGGATTTACAGGGTTCCTGGTATCTGAGACAAGTTTTGGTGAGGCAATTTTGAGTTCCAGGTGAGGCTGTATGTTTTAGGACTCAATAGTCGGATGAGCTTGTTTGGCTTTGACTTGCTCCCCTAGGCTACACATGCCAGATTGGCGGGGCTCCAGGAATCTAAGACAAGGTTTGGTAAAACAGTTTTGACAGCTAGGCAAGGCTGTATGTTTTAAGATTAAAGAGTCGGGTGAGCCTGTTTGAATTTGACTTGCGCCCCAGGATGCAAATACTGGATTAACAGGGTTCCTGGTATCTGAGTCAAGTTTTGGTAAGGCAATTTTGAGTTCCAGGTGAGGCTGAATGTGTTAAGACTTAATAGTCGGGTGAGACTTTTTGCTTTGACTTGCTCCCCTAGGCTACACATGCCAGATTGGCGGGGCTCCTGGAATCTGATATATGTTTTGGTAAAGAAGTTTTGGCAACCAGATGGGACTGTGTGTTTTCAGATTGGATAATGAGGTCAGACTAATCGGCTTTGGCTTGATCCCCTAGGCTGCAAATGCCAGATTGGCAGTGTTTTGGTAGAGCAGTTTTGGCGGCCAGATGGGGCTGATTGTTTTAAGATTTAATAGTCGGGTGAGACTAGGCTGCAAATGCTAGATTATCAGGGATCCTTGTATCTGAAAAAATATTCGGTAAAGCAATTTGACTTCCAGGTGAGGCTGTATGTTTTAGGATTAAATAGTCGGATGAGCCTGTTTGGCTTTGACTTGAGCCCCTAGGATGCAAATGCTGGATTAACAGGGTTCCTGGTATCTGAGACAAGTTTTGGTATGGCAATTTTGAGTTCCAGGTCAGTCTGAATGTTTTACGACTTTATAGTCGGGTGAGGCTATTTGGCTTTGACTTGCTCCCCTAGGCTACACATGCCAGATTGGCGGGGCTCCTGGAATCTAAGACAAGGTTTCGTAAAACAGTTTTGAGAGCTAGGCAAGACTGTATGTTTTAAGATTAAAGAGTCGGGTGAGTCTGTTTGGCTTTGACTGGCGTCCCTAGGATGCAAATGCTGGATTAATAAGGTTCCTGGTATCTGAGACAAGTTTTGGTAAAGCAGTTTTGGCGGCCAGATGGGGTTGTATGTTTTAAGATTTAATAGTCGGGTGAGACTAGGCTGCAAATGCTAGATTATCAGGGATCCTTGTATCTGAGAAAATATTCGGTAAAGCAATTTTGACTTCCAGGTGAGGCTGTATGTTTTAGGATTAAATAGTCGGATGAGCCTGTTTGGCTTTGACTTGCGCCCCTGGGATGCAAATGCTGGATTAACAGGGTGCCTGGTATCTGAGACAAGTTTTGGTAAGGCAATTTTGAGTTCCAGGTCAGTCTGAATGTTTTACGACTTAATAGACAAATGAGGCTATTTGGCTTTGACTTGCTCCCCTAGGCTACACATGCCAGATTGGCGGAGCTCCTGGAATCTAAGACAAGGTTTCGTAAAACAGTTTTGAGAGCTAGGCAAGACTGTATGTTTTAAGATTAAAGAGTCGGGAGAGCCTGTTTGGCTTTGACTTGCGTCCCTAGGATGCAAATGCTGGATTAATAAGGTTCCTGGTATCTGAGACAAGTTTTGGTAAGGCAATTTTGAGTTCCAGGTGAGGCTGAATGTGTTAAGACTTAATAGTCGTGTGAGTCTATTTTGCTTTGACTTGCTCCCCCAAGCTGCAAATTCTAGATTAACAGGGCTCCTGGAATCTAAAAAAAGTTTAAGTAAAACAGTTTTGACAGCTAGGTATGGCTGTATCATTTAAGATTAAATAGTCGGGTGAGCCTGTTTGGCTTTGACTTGCGCCCCCAGGATGCAAATACTGGATTAACAGGGTTCCTGGTATCTGAGACAAGTATTGTTCAAGCAGTTTTGGCGGCCAGATGGGGCTGTATGTTTTAAGACTTAACAGTCGGGTGAGACTATTTGGCTTTTACTTGCTCCCCTACGCTGCAAATGCTAGATTAACAGGGCTCCTGGTATCCATGGCAAGTTTTGATAAAGCAGCTTTGGCAGCCAGATGGGGCTGTTCGTTTTATGATTAAATTGTCGGGTGAGCCTGTTTGGCTTTGAACTTCTCCCCTAGGCAGCACACGCCAAATTGGCAGGCCTCCTGGTAACTGAGACAAGGTTTGGTAAAACAGTTTTGACAGCTAGGCAAGACTGTATGTTTTCAGATTAAGTAGTCGGGTGAGTCTGTTTGGCTTTATCTTGCGCCCCAAGGATGCAAATGCTGGATTAACAGGGATCCTTGTATCTGAGACAAGTTTTGGTTACGCAATTTTGAGTTCCAGGTCAGGCTGAATGTGTTAATACTTAATAGTCGGGTGAGGCTATTTGGCTTTGCCTTGCTCCCCTAGAAGGCACATGCCAGATTGGTGGGGCTCCTGGAATCTAAAAAAAGTTTTAGTAAAACAGTTTTGACAGCTAGGTAAGGCTGTATGTTTTAATATTAAATAGTCGGGTGAGCCTGTTTGGCTTTGTCTTGCGCCCCTAGGATGCAAATGCTGGATTAACAGGGTTCCTGGTATCTGAGACAAGTTTTGGTAAGGCAATTTTGAATTCCAGGTGAGGCTGAATGTTTTACGACTTAATAGTCGGGTGAGGCTATTTGGCTTTGACTTGCTCCCCTAGGCTCCACATGCCAGATTGGCAGGGCTCCTGGAATCTAAGACAAGGTTTGGTAAAACAGTTTTGAGAGCTAGGCAAGACTGTATGTTTTAAGATTAAAGAGTCGGGTGAGCCTGTTTGGCTTTGACTTGCGCCCCTAGGATGCAAATGCTGGATTAACAGGGTTCCTGGTATCTGAGACAAGTTTTGGTAAGGCAATTTTGAGTTCCAGGTGAGGCTGAATGTGTTAAGACTTAATAGTCGGGTGAGTCTATTTTGCTTTGACTTGCTCCCCCAAGCTGCAAATTCTATATTAACAGGGCTCCTGGAATCTAAAAAAAGTTTGAGTAAAACAGTTTTGACAGCTAGGTAAGGCTGTATGTTTTAAGATTAAATAGTCGGGTGAGCCTGATCGGCTTTGACTTGCGCCCCAGGATGCAAATACTGGATTAACAGGGTTCCTGGTATCTGAGACAGGTTTTGTTCAAGCAGTTTTGGCGGCCAGATGGGGCTGTATGTTTTAAGACTTAATAGTCGGATGAGACTATTTGGCCTTTACTTGCTGCCCTACGCTGCAAATGCTAGATTAACAGGGCTCCTGGTAACCATGGCAAGTTTTGATAAAGCAGATTTGGCATCCAGATGGGGCTGTTTGTTTTAAGATTAAATTGTAGGATGAGCCTGTTTGGCTTTGAACTTCTCCCCTAGGCAGCACACGCCAAATTGGCAGGGCTCCTGGTACCTAAGACAAGGTTTGGTAAAACAGTTTTGACAGCTAGGCAAGACTGTATGTTTTCAGATTAAGTAGTCGGGTGACTCTGTTTGGCTTTGTCTTGCGCCCCTTGGATGCAAATGCTGGATTAACAGGGATCCTGGTATCTGAGACAAGTTTTGGTTACGCAATTTAGAGTTCCAGGTCAGGCTGAATGTGTTAATACTTAATAGTCGGGTGAGGCTATTTGGCTTTGCCTTGCTCCCCTAGACGGCACATGCCAGATTGGTGGGGCACCTGGAATCTAAAAAAAGTTTTGGTAAAACAGTTTTGACAGCTAGGTAAGGCTGTATGTGTTAAGATTAAATAGTCGGGTGAGCCTGTTTGACTTTGACTTGCGCCCCCAGGATGCAAACACTGGATTAACAGGGTTCCTGGTATCTGAAACAAGTTTTGGTAAGGCAATTTTGAGTTACAGGTGAGGCTGAATGTGTTAAGACTTAATAGTCGGGTGAGACTATTTGGCTTTGACTTGCTACCCTAGGCTGCAAATGCTAGATTAACAGGGCTCCTGGTATCTAAGACAAGCTTTGGTAAGGCAATTTTGAATTCCAGGTCAGGCTGAATGTTTTACGACTTAATAGTCGGGTGAGGCTCTTTGGCTTTGACTTGCTCCCCTAGGCTCCACATGCCAGATTGGCAGGGCTCCTGGAATCTAAGACAAGGTTTGGTAAAACAGTTTTGAGAGCTAGGCAAGACTGAATGTTTTAAGATTAAAGAGTCGGGTGAGCCTGTTTGGCTTTGACTTGCGCCCCAAAGATGCAAATGCTGGATTAACAGGGTTCCTGGTTTCTGAGACAAGTTTTGGAAAGGCAATTTTGAGTTCCAGGTGAGGCTGAATGTGTTAAGACTTAATAGTCGGGTGAGTCTATTTTGCTTTGACTTGCTCCCCCAAGCTGCAAATTCTATATTAACAGGGCTCCTGGAATCTAAAAAAAGTTTGAGTAAAACAGTTTTGACAGCTAGGTAAGGCTGTATGTTTTAAGATTAAATAGTCGGGTGAGCAAGTTTCGCTTTGACTTGCGCCCCCAATATGCAAATACTGGATTAACAGGGTTCCTGGTATCTGAGACAGGTTTTGTTCAAGCAGTTTTGGCGGCCAGATGGGGCTGTATGTTTTAAGACTTAATAGTCGGATGAGACTATTTGGCCTTTACTTGCTCCCCTACGCTGCAAATGCTAGATTAACAGGGCTCCTGGCTCCATGGCAAGTTTTGATAAAGCAGATTTGGCATCCAGATGGGGCTGTTTGTTTTAAGATTAAATTGTAGGATGAGCCTGTTTGGCTTTGAACTTCTCCCCTATGCTGCACACGCCAAATTGGCAGGGCTCCAGGTAACTGAGACCAGGCTTGGTAAAACAGTTTTGACAGCTAGGCAAGACTTTATGTTTTCAGATTAAGTAGTCGGGTGAGTCTGTTTGACTTTGTCTTGCGCCCCTAGGATGCAAATGCTGGATTAACAGGGATCCTGGTATCTGAGACAAGTTTTGGTTACGCAATTTTGAGTTCCAGGTCAGGCTGAATGTGTTAATACTTAATAGAAGGGTGATGCTATTTGGCTTTGCCTTGCTCCCCTAGACGGCACATGCCAGATTGGTGGGGCTCCTGGAATCTAAAAAAAAGTTTTGGTAAAACAGTTTTGACAGCTAGGTAAGGCTGTATGTGTTAAGATTAAATAGTCGGGTGAGCCTGTTTGACTTTGACTTGCGCCCCCATGATGCAAAAACTGGATTAACAGAGTTCCTGGTATCTGAAAAAAGTTTTGGTAAGGCAATTTTGAGTTACAGGTGAGGCTGAATGTGTTAAGACTTAATAGTCGGGTGAGACTATTTGGCTTTGACTTGCTACCCTAGGCTGCAGGTGCTATATAAACAGAGATCCTTGTATCTGAGACAAGTTTCGGTAAAGCAATTTTGACTTCCAGGTGAGGCTGTATGTTTTAGGATTAAATAGTCGGATGAGCCTGTTTGGCTTTGACTTGCTCCTCTAGGCTCCACATGCCAGATTGGCGGGGCTCCAGGCATCTAAGACAAGGTTTGGTAAAACAGTTTTGACAGAAGGGCAAGACCGTATGTTTTAAGATTAAAGAGTCGGGTGAGCCAGTTTGGCTTTTACTTGCGCCCCTAGGATGCAAATGCTGGATTAACAGGGTTCCTGGTATCTGAAACAAGTTTTGGTAAGGCAATTTTGAGTTACAGGTGAGGCTGAATGTGTTAAGACTTAATAGTCGGGTGAGACTATTTGGCTTTGACTTGCTACCCTAGGCTGCAGGTGCTAGATTAACAGAGATCCTTGTATCTGAGACAAGTTTCGGTAAAGCAATTTTGACTTCCAGGTGAGGCTGTATGTTTTAGGATTAAATAGTCGGATGAGCCTATTTGGCTTTGACTTGCGCCCCTAGGATGCAAATGCTGGATTAACAGGGTTCCTGGTATCTGAGACAAGTTTTGTTAAGGCAATTTTGAGTTCCAGGTGAGGCTTAATTTTTTAAGACTTAATAGTCGGGTGAGACTATTTGGCTTTGACTTGCTCCCGTAGGCGGCACATGCCAGATTGGCGGGGCTCCTGGAATCTAAGACAAGGTTTGGTAAAACAGTTTTGACAGCTAGGCAAGACCGTATGTCTTAAGATTAAAGAGTCGGGTGAGCCTGTTTGGCTTTGACTTGCGCCCCTAGGATGCAAATGCTGGATTAACAGGGTTCCTGGTATCTGAGACAAGTTTTGGTAAGGCAATTTTGAATTCCAGGTCAGGCTGAATGTGTTAAGACTTAATAGTCGGGTGAGACTATTTTGCTTTGACTTGCTCCCCTATGCTGCAAATGCTAGATTAACAGGGCTCCTGGAATCTAAAAAAAGTTGTAGTAAAACTGTCTTGACAGCTAGGTAAGGCTGTATGTTTTAAGATTAAATAGTCGGGTGAGCCTGTTTGGCTTTGTCTTGCGCCCCTAGGATGCAAATGCTGGATTAACAGGGTTCCTGGTTTCTGAGACAAGTTTTGGTAAGGCAATTTTGAATTCCAGGTGAGGCTTAATAGTCGGGTGAGGCTATTTGGCTTTGACTTGCTCCCGTGGGCGGCACATGCCAGATTGGCGGGGCTCCTGGAATCTAAGACAAGGTTTGGTAAAACAGTTTTGACAGAAGGGCAAGACCGTATGTTTTAAGATTAAAGAGTCGGGTGAGCCTGTTTGGCTTTGACTTGCGCCCCTAGGATGCAAATGCTGGATTAACAGGGTTCCTGGTATCTGAGACAAGTTTTGGTAAGGCATTTTTGAGTTCCAGGTGAGGCTGAATGTGTTAAGACTTAATAGTCGGGTGAGACTATTTTGCTTTGACTTGCCCCCTATGCTGAAAATGCTAGATTAACAGGGCTCCTGGAATCTAAAAAAAGTTTTAGTAAAACAGTTTTGACAGCTAGGTAAGGCTGTATGTGTTAAGATTAAATAGTCGGGTGAGCCTGTTTGACTTTGACTTGCGCCCCCAGGATGCAAACACTGGATTAACAGGGTTCCTGGTATCTGAGACAAGTTTTGGTAAGGCAATTTTGAATTCCAGGTGAGGCTAAATGTTTTACGACTTAATAGTCGGGTGAGGCTATTTGGCTTTGACTTGCTCCCCTAGGTTCCACATGCCAGATTGGCAGGGCTCCTGGAATCTAAGACAAGGTTTGGTAAAACAGTTTTGAGAGCTAGGCAAGACCGTATGTTTTAAGATTAAAGAGTCGGGTGAGCCTGTTTGGCTTTGACTTGCGCCCCTAGGATGCAAATGCTGGATTAACAGGGTTCCTGGTATCTGAGACAAGTTTTGGTAAGGCATTTTTGAGTTCCAGGTGAGGCTGAATGTGTTAAGACTTAATAGTCGGGTGAGACTATTTTGCTTTGACTTGCCCCCTATGCTGAAAATGCTAGATTAACAGGGCTCCTGGAATCTAAAAAAAGTTTTAGTAAAACAGTTTTGACAGCTAGATAAGGCGGTATGTTTTAAGATTAAATAGTCGGGTGAGCCTGTTTGGCTTTGTCTTGCGCCCCTAGGATGCAAATGCTGGATTAACAGGGTTCCTGGTATCTGAGACAAGTTTTGGTAAGGCAATTTTGAATTCCAGGTGAGGCTAAATGTTTTACGACTTAATAGTCGGGTGAGGCTATTTGGCTTTGACTTGCTCCCCTAGGCTCCACATGCCAGATTGGCAGGGCTCCTGGAATCTAAGACAAGGTTTGGTAAAACAGTTTTGAGAGCTAGGCAAGACTGTATGTTTTAAGATTAAAGAGTCGGGTGAGCCTGTTTGGCTTTGACTTGCGCCCCTAGGATGCAAATGCTGGATTAACAGGGTTCCTGGTATCTGAGACAATTTTTGGTAAGGCAATTTTGAGTTCCAGGTGAGGCTGAATGTGTTAAGACTTAATAGTCGGGTGAGACTATTTAGCTTTGACTTGCTACCCTAGGCTGCAGGTGCTAGATTAACAGGGCTCCTGGTATCCATGGCAAGTTTTGATAAAGCAGATTTGGCATCCAGATGGGGCTGTGTGTTTTAAGATTAAATTGTAGGATGAGCCTATTTGGCTTTGAACTTCTCCCCTAGGCAGCACACGCCAAATTGGCAGGACTCCTGGTACCTGAGACAAGGTTTGGTAAAACAGTTTTGACAGCTAGGCAAGACTGTATGTTTTCAGATTAAGTAGTCGGGTGACTCTGTTTGGCTTTGTCTTGCGCCCCTAGGATGGAAATGCTGGATTAACAGGGTAACTGGTATCTGAGACAAGTTTTGGTAAGGCAATTTTGAATTCCAGGTGAGGCTAAATGTTTTACGACTTAATAGTCGGGTGAGGCTATTTGGCTTTGACTTGCTCCCCTAGGCTCCACATGCCAGATTGGCGGGGCTCCTGGAATCTAAGACAAGGTTTGGTAAAACAGTTTTGACAGAAGGGCAAGACCGTATGTTTTAAGATTAAAGAGTCGGGTGAGCCTGTTTGGCTTTGACTTGCGCCCCTAGGATGCAAATGCTGGATTAACAGGGTTCCTGGTTTCTGAGACAAGTTTTGGTAAGGCAATTTTGAGTTCCAGGTGAGGCTGAATGTGTTAAGACTTAATAGTCGGGTGAGTCTATTTTGCTTTGACTTGCTCCCCCAAGCTGCAAATTCTATATTAACAGGGCTCCTGGAATCTAAAAAAAGTTTGAGTAAAACAGTTTTGACAGCTAGGTAAGGCTGTATGTTTTAAGATTAAATAGTCGGGTGAGCCTGATTGGCTTTGACTTGCGCCCCCAGGATGCAAATACTGGATTAACAGGGTTCCTGGTATCTGAGACAGGTTTTGTTCAAGCAGTTTTGGCGGCCAGATGGGGCTGTATGTTTTAAGACTTAATAGTCGGATGAGACTATTTGGCCTTTACTTGCTCCCCTACGCTGCAAATGCTAGATTAACAGGGCTCCTGGTATCCATGGCAAGTTTTGATAAAGCAGATTTGGCATCCAGATGGGGCTGTTTGTTTTAAGATTAAATTGTAGGATGAGCCTGTTTGGCTTTGAACTTCTCCCCTATGCTGCACACGCCAAATTGGCAGGGCTCCAGGTAACTGAGACCAGGCTTGGTAAAAAAGTTTTGACAGCTAGGCAAGACTGTATGTTTTCAGATTAAGTAGTCGGGTGAGTCTGTTTGACTTTGTCCTGCGCCCCTAGGATGCAAATGCTGGATTAACAGGGATCCTGGTATCTGAGACAAGTTTTGGTTACGCAATTTTGAGTTCCAGGTCAGGCTGAATGTGTTAATACTTAATAGTCGGGTGAGGCTATTTGGCTTTGCCTTGCTCCCCTAGACGGCACATGCCAGATTGGTGGGGCTCCTGGAATCTAAAAAAAAGTTTTGGTAAAACAGTTTTGACAGCTAGGTAAGGCTGTATGTGTTAAGATTAAATAGTCGGGTGAGCCTGTTTGACTTTGACTTGCGCCCCCATGATGCAAAAACTGGATTAACAGGGTTCCTGGTATCTGAAACAAGTTTTGGTAAGGCAATTTTGAGTTACAGGTGAGGCTGAATGTGTTAAGACTTAATAGTCGGGTGAGACTATTTGGCTTTGACTTGCTACCCTAGGCTGCAGGTGCTAGATTAACAGAGATCCTTGTATCTGAGACAAGTTTCGGTAAAGCAATTTTGACTTCCAGGTGAGGCTGTATGTTTTAGGATTAAATAGTCGGATGAGCCTGTTTGGCTTTGACTTGCTCCTCTAGGCTCCACATGCCAGATTGGCGGGGCTCCAGGCATCTAAGACAAGGTTTGGTAAAACAGTTTTGACAGCTAGGCAAGACCGTATGTTTTAAGATTAAAGAGTCGGGTGAGCCTGTTTGGCTTTGACTTGCGCCCCTAGGATGCAAATGCTGGATTAACAGGGTTCCTGGTATCTGAAACAAGTTTTGGTAAGGCAATTTTGAGTTACAAGTGAGGCTGAATGTGTTAAGACTTAATAGTCGGATGAGACTATTTGGATTTGACTTTTTACCCTAGGCTGCAGGTGCTAGATTAACAGAGATCCTTGTATCTGAGACAAGTTTCGGTAAAGCAATTTTGACTTCCAGGTGAGGCTGCATGTTTTAGGATTAAATAGTCGGATGAGCCTATTTGGCTTTGACTTGCGCCCCTAGGATGCAAATGCTGGATTAACAGGGTTCCTGGTATCTGAGACAAGTTTTGTTAAGGCAATTTTGAGTTCCAGGTGAGGCTTAATTTTATAAGACTTAATAGTCGGGTGAGACTATTTGGCTTTGACTTGCTCCCGTAGGCGGCACATGCCACATTGGCGGGGCTCCTGGAATCTAAGACAAGGTTTGGTAAAACAGTTTTGACAGCTAGGCAAGACCGTATGTCTTAAGATTAAAGAGTCGGGTGAGCCTGTTTGGCTTTGACTTGCGCCCCTAGGATGCAAATGCTGGATTAACAGGGTTCCTGGTATCTGAGACAAGTTTTGGTAAGGCAATTTTGAATTCCAGGTCAGGCTGAATGTGTTAAGACTTAATAGTCGGGTGAGACTATTTTGCTTTGACTTGCTCCCCTATGCTGCAAATGCTAGATTAACAGGGCTCCTGGAATCTAAAGAAAGTTTTAGTAAAACTGTCTTGACAGCTAGGTAAGGCTGTATGTTTTAAGATTAAATAGTCGGGTGAGCCTGTTTGGCTTTGTCTTGCGCCCCTAGGATGCAAATGCTGGATTAACAGGTTTCCTGGTATCTGAGACAAGTTTTGGTAAGGCAATTTTGAATTCCAGGTGAGGCTTTATAGTCGGGTGAGGCTATTTGGCTTTGACTTGCTCCCGTGGGCGGCACATGCCAGATTGGCGGGGCTCCTGGAATCTAAGACAAGGTTTGGTAGAACAGTTTTGACAGAAGGGCAAGACCGTATGTTTTAAGATTAAAGAGTCGGGTGAGCCTGTTTGGCTTTGACTTGCGCCCCTAGGATGCAAATGCTGGATTAACAGGGTTCCTGGTATCTGAGACAAGTTTTGGTAAGGCATTTTTGAGTTCCAGGTGAGGCTGAATGTGTTAAGACTTAATAGTCGGGTGAGACTATTTTGCTTTGACTTGCCCCCTATGCTGAAAATGCTAGATTAACAGGGCTCCTGGAATCTAAAAAAAGTTTTAGTAAAACAGTTTTGACAGCTAGATAAGGCGGTATGTTTTAAGATTAAATAGTCGGGTGAGCCTGTTTAGCTTTGTCTTGCGCCCCTAGGATGCAAATGCTGGATTAACAGGGTTCCTGGTATCTGAGACAAGTTTTGTTAAGGCAATTTTGAATTCCAGGTGAGGCTAAATGTTTTACGACTTAATAGTCGGGTGAGGCTATTTGGCTTTAACTTGCTCCCCTAGGCTCCACATGCCAGATTGGCAGGGCTCCTGGAATCTAAGACAAGGTTTGGTAAAACAGTTTTGAGAGGTAGGCAAGACTGTATGTTTTAAGATTAAAGAGTCGGGTGAGCCTGTTTGGCTTTGACTTGCGCCCCTAGGATGCAAATGCTAGATTAACAGGGTTCCTGGTATCTGAGACAATTTTTGGTAAGGCAATTTTGAGTTCCAGGTGAGGCTGAATGTGTTAAGACTTAATAGTCGGGTGAGTCTATTTTGCTTTGACTTGCTCCCCCAAGCTGCAAATTCTATATTAACAGAGCTCCTGGAATCTAAAAAAAGTTTTTTGTAAAACAGTTTTGACAGCTAGGTATGGCTGTATGTTTTAAGATTAAATAGTCGGGTGAGCCTGATTGGCTTTGACTTGCGCCCCCAGGATGCAAATACTGGATTAACAGGGTTCCCGGTATCTGAGACAAGTTTTGGTAAGGCAATTTTGAGTTCCAGGTGAGGCTGAATGTGTTAAGACTTAATAGTCGTGTGAGTCTATTTTGCTTTGACTTGCTCCGCCAAGCTGCAAATTCTAGATTAACAGGGCTCCTGGAATCTAAAAAAGTTTAAGTAAAACAGTTTTAACAGCTAGGTATGGCTGTATGTTTTAAGATTAAATAGTCGGGTGAGCCTGTTTGGCTTTGACTTGCGCCCTCAGGATGGAAATACTGGATTAACAGGGTTCCTGGTATCTGAGACAAGTTTTGTTCAAGCAGTTTTAGCGGCCAGATGGGGCTGTATGTTTTAAGACTTAATAGTCGGATCAGACTATTTGGCCTTTACTTGCTCCCCTACGCTGCAAATGCTAGATTAACAGGGCTCCTGGTATCCATGGCAAGTTTTGATAAAGCAGATTTGGCATCCAGATGGGGCTGTTTGTTTTAAGATTAAATTGTAGGATGAGCCTGTTTGGCTTTGAACTTCTCCCCTATGCTGCACACGCCAAATTGGCAGGGCTCCAGGTAACTGAGACCAGGCTTGGTAAAAAAGTTTTGACAGCTAGGCAAGACTGTATGTTTTCAGATTAAGTAGTCGGGTGAGTCTGTTTGACTTTGTCCTGCGCCCCTAGGATGCAAATGCTGGATTAACAGGGATCCTGGTATCTGAGACAAGTTTTGGTTACGCAATTTTGAGTTCCAGGTCAGGCTGAATGTGTTAATACTTAATAGTCGGGTGAGGCTATTTGGCTTTGCCTTGCTCCCCTAGACGGCACATGCCAGATTGGTGGGGCTCCTGGAATCTAAAAAAAGTTTTGGTAAAACAGTTTTGACAGCTAGGTAAGGCTGTATGTGTTAAGATTAAATAGTCGGGTGAGCCTGTTTGACTTTGACTTGCGCCCCCATGATGCAAAAACTGGATTAACAGGGTTCCTGGTATCTGAAACAAGTTTTGGTAAGGCAATTTTGAGTTACAGGTGAGGCTGAATGTGTTAAGACTTAATAGTCGGGTGAGACTATTTGGCTTTGACTTGCTACCCTAGGCTGCAGGTGCTAGATTAACAGAGATCCTTGTATCTGAGACAAGTTTCGGTAAAGCAATTTTGACTTCCAGGTGAGGCTGTATGTTTTAGGATTAAATAGTCGGATGAGCCTGTTTGGCTTTGACTTGCTCCTCTAGGCTCCACATGCCAGATTGGCGGGGCTCCAGGCATCTAAGACAAGGTTTGGTAAAACAGTTTTGACAGCTAGGCAAGACCGTATGTTTTAAGATTAAAGAGTCGGGTGAGCCTGTTTGGCTTTGACTTGCGCCCCTAGGATGCAAATGCTGGATTAACAGGGTTCCTGGTATCTGAAACAAGTTTTGGTAAGGCAATTTTGAGTTACAAGTGAGGCTGAATGTGTTAAGACTTAATAGTCGGATGAGACTATTTGGATTTGACTTTTTACCCTAGGCTGCAGGTGCTAGATTAACAGAGATCCTTGTATCTGAGACAAGTTTCGGTAAAGCAATTTTGACTTCCAGGTGAGGCTGCATGTTTTAGGATTAAATAGTCGGATGAGCCTATTTGGCTTTGACTTGCGCCCCTAGGATGCAAATGCTGGATTAACAGGGTTCCTGGTATCTGAGACAAGTTTTGTTAAGGCAATTTTGAGTTCCAGGTGAGGCTTAATTTTATAAGACTTAATAGTCGGGTGAGACTATTTGGCTTTGACTTGCTCCCGTAGGCGGCACATGCCACATTGGCGGGGCTCCTGGAATCTAAGACAAGGTTTGGTAAAACAGTTTTGACAGCTAGGCAAGACCGTATGTCTTAAGATTAAAGAGTCGGGTGAGCCTGTTTGGCTTTGACTTGCGCCCCTAGGATGCAAATGCTGGATTAACAGGGTTCCTGGTATCTGAGACAAGTTTTGGTAAGGCAATTTTGAATTCCAGGTCAGGCTGAATGTGTTAAGACTTAATAGTCGGGTGAGACTATTTTGCTTTGACTTGCTCCCCTATGCTGCAAATGCTAGATTAACAGGGCTCCTGGAATCTAAAGAAAGTTTTAGTAAAACTGTCTTGACAGCTAGGTAAGGCTGTATGTTTTAAGATTAAATAGTCGGGTGAGCCTGTTTGGCTTTGTCTTGCGCCCCTAGGATGCAAATGCTGGATTAACAGGTTTCCTGGTATCTGAGACAAGTTTTGGTAAGGCAATTTTGAATTCCAGGTGAGGCTTTATAGTCGGGTGAGGCTATTTGGCTTTGACTTGCTCCCGTGGGCGGCACATGCCAGATTGGCGGGGCTCCTGGAATCTAAGACAAGGTTTGGTAGAACAGTTTTGACAGAAGGGCAAGACCGTATGTTTTAAGATTAAAGAGTCGGGTGAGCCTGTTTGGCTTTGACTTGCGCCCCTAGGATGCAAATGCTGGATTAACAGGGTTCCTGGTATCTGAGACAAGTTTTGGTAAGGCATTTTTGAGTTCCAGGTGAGGCTGAATGTGTTAAGACTTAATAGTCGGGTGAGACTATTTTGCTTTGACTTGCCCCCTATGCTGAAAATGCTAGATTAACAGGGCTCCTGGAATCTAAAAAAAGTTTTAGTAAAACAGTTTTGACAGCTAGATAAGGCGGTATGTTTTAAGATTAAATAGTCGGGTGAGCCTGTTTAGCTTTGTCTTGCGCCCCTAGGATGCAAATGCTGGATTAACAGGGTTCCTGGTATCTGAGACAAGTTTTGTTAAGGCAATTTTGAATTCCAGGTGAGGCTAAATGTTTTACGACTTAATAGTCGGGTGAGGCTATTTGGCTTTAACTTGCTCCCCTAGGCTCCACATGCCAGATTGGCAGGGCTCCTGGAATCTAAGACAAGGTTTGGTAAAACAGTTTTGAGAGGTAGGCAAGACTGTATGTTTTAAGATTAAAGAGTCGGGTGAGCCTGTTTGGCTTTGACTTGCGCCCCTAGGATGCAAATGCTGGATTAACAGGGTTCCTGGTATCTGAGACAATTTTTGGTAAGGCAATTTTGAGTTCCAGGTGAGGCTGAATGTGTTAAGACTTAATAGTCGGGTGAGTCTATTTTGCTTTGACTTGCTCCCCCAAGCTGCAAATTCTATATTAACAGAGCTCCTGGAATCTAAAAAAAGTTTTTTGTAAAACAGTTTTGACAGCTAGGTATGGCTGTATGTTTTAAGATTAAATAGTCGGGTGAGCCTGATTGGCTTTGACTTGCGCCCCCAGGATGCAAATACTGGATTAACAGGGTTCCCGGTATCTGAGACAAGTTTTGGTAAGGCAATTTTGAGTTCCAGGTGAGGCTGAATGTGTTAAGACTTAATAGTCGTGTGAGTCTATTTTGCTTTGACTTGCTCCGCCAAGCTGCAAATTCTAGATTAACAGGGCTCCTGGAATCTAAAAAAGTTTAAGTAAAACAGTTTTAACAGCTAGGTATGGCTGTATGTTTTAAGATTAAATAGTCGGGTGAGCCTGTTTGGCTTTGACTTGCGCCCTCAGGATGGAAATACTGGATTAACAGGGTTCCTGGTATCTGAGACAAGTTTTGTTCAAGCAGTTTTAGCGGCCAGATGGGGCTGTATGTTTTAAGAATTAATAGTCGGATCAGACTATTTGGCCTTTACTTGCTCCCCTACGCTGCAAATGCTAGATTAACAGGGCTCCTGGTATCCATGGCAAGTTTTGATAAAGCAGATTTGGCATCCAGATGGGGCTGTGTGTTTTAAGATTAAATTGTAGGATGAGCCTATTTGGCTTTGAACTTCTCCCCTAGGCAGCACACGCCAAATTGGCAGGGCTCCTGGTACCTGAGACAAGGTTTGGTAAAACAGTTTTGACAGCTAGGCAAGACTGTATGTTTTCAGATTAAGTAGTCGGGTGACTCTGTTTGGCTTTGTCTTGCGCCCCTTGGATGCAAATGCTGGATTAACAGGGATCCTGGTATCTGAGACAAGTTTCGGTAAAGCAATTTTTACTTCCAGTTGAGGCTGTATGTTTTAGGATTAAATAGTCGGATGAGCCTATTTGGCTTTGACTTGCGCCCCTAGGATGCAAATGCTAGATTATCAGGGATCCTTGTATCTGAGACAAGTTTCGGTAAAGCAGTTTTGACTTCCAGGTGAGGCTAAATGTTTTACGACTTAATAGTCGGGTGAGGCTATTTGGCTTTAACTTGCTCCCCTAGGCTCCACATGCCAGATTGGCGGGGATCCTGGAATCTAAGACAAGGTTTGGTAAAACAGTTTTGAGAGCTAGGCAAGACTGTATGTTTTAAGATTAAAGAGTCGGGTGAGCCTGTTTGGCTTTGACTTGCGCCCATAGGATGCAAATTCTGGATTGGTTCCTGGTATCTGAGACAAGTTTTGTTCAAGCAGTTTTAGCGGCCAGATGGGGCTGTATGTTTTAAGACTTAACAGTCGGGTGAGACTATTTGGCTTTTACTTGCTCCCCTACGCTGCAAATGCTAGATTAACAGGGCTCCTGGTATCTGAGACAAGTTTTGATAAAGCAGCTTTGGCAGCCAGATGGGGCTGTTTGTTTTAAGATTAAATTGTAGGATGAGCCTGTTTGGCTTTGAACTTCTCCCCTAGGCAGCACACGCCAAATTGGCAGGGCTCCTGGTACCTGAGACAAGGTTTGGTAAAACAGTTTTGACAGCTAGGCAAGACTGTATGTTTTCAGATTAAGTAGTCGGGTGAGTCTGTTTGGCTTTGTCTTGCGCCCCTAGGATGCAAATGCTGGATTAACAGGGATCCTGGTATCTGAGACAAGTTTTGGTTACGCAATTTTGAGTTCCAGGTCAGGCTGAATGTGTTAATACTTAATAGTCGGGTGAGGCTATTTGGCTTTGCCTTGTTCCCCTAGGATGCAAATGCTGGATTAACAGGGGTCCTGGTATCTGAGACAAGTTTTGGTAAGGCAATTTTGAATTCGAGGTGAGGCTTAATTTTTTAAGACTTAATAGTCGGGTGAGACTATTTGGCTTTGCCTTGCTCCCCTAGACGGCACATGCCAGATTGGTGGGGCTCCTGGAATCTCAAAAAGTTTTGGTAAAACAGTTTTGACAACTAGGTAAGGCTGTATGTCTTAAGATTAAATAGTCGGGTGAGCCTGTTTGGCTTCGGCTTGCTCCCCTAGGATGCAAAAGCTGGAATAACAGGGATCCTGGTATCTGAGACAAGTTTTGGTTACGCAATTTTGAGTTCAGGTCAGGCTGAATGTGTTAATACTTAATAGTCGGGTGAGGCTATTTGGCTTTGCCTTGCTCCCCTAGACGGCACATGCCAGATTGGTGGGGCTCCTGGAATCTAAAAAAGTTTTGGTAAAACAGTTTTGACAGCTAGGTAAGGCTGTATGTCTTAAGATTACATAATCGGGTGAGCCTGTTTGACTTTGACTTGCGCCCCCAGGATGCAAAAACTGGATTAACAGGGTTCCTGGTATCTGAAACAAGTTTTGGTAAGGCAATTTTGAGTTACAGGTGATGCTGAATGTGTTAAGACTTAATAGTCGTGTGAGACTATTTGGCTTTGACTTGCTACACTAGGCTGCAAATGCTAGATTAACAGGGCTCCTGGTATCTAAGACAAGCTTTGGTAAGGCAATTTTGAATTCCAGGTCAGGCTGAATGTTTTACTACTTAATAGTCGGGTGAGTCTGTTTGGCTTTGTCTTGCGCCCCTAGGATGCAAATGCTGGATTAACAGGGATCCTGGTATCTGAGACAAGTTTTGGTTACGCAATTTTGAGTTCCAGGTCAGGCTGAATGTGTTAATACTTAATAGTCGGGTGAGGCTATTTGGCTTTGCCTTGTTCCCCTAGGATGCAAATGCTGGATTAACAGGGGTCCTGGTATCTGAGACAAGTTTTGGTAAGGCAATTTTGAATTCCAGGTGAGGCTTAATTTTTTAAGACTTAATAGTCGGGTGAGACTATTTGGCTTTGCCTTGCTCCCCTAGACGGCACATGCCAGATTGGTGGGGCTCCTGGAATCTCAAAAAAGTTTTGGTAAAACAGTTTTGACAACTAGGTAAGGCTGTATGCCTTAAGATTAAATAGTCGGGTGAGCCTGTTTGACTTTGACTTGCGCCCCCAGGATGCAAATACTGGATTAACAGGGTTCCTGGTATCTGAAACAAGTTTTGGTAAGGCAATTTTGAATTACAGGTGAGGCTGAATGTGTTAAGACTTAATAGTCAGGTGAGACTATTTTGCTTTGACTTGCTCCCCTAGGCTGCAAATGCTAGATTAACAGGGCTCCTGGTATCTAAGACAAGTTTTGGTAAAGCAGTTTTGGCGGCCAGATGGGGTTGTATGTTTTAAGATTAAATAGTCGGTTGAGCCTGTTTGGCTTTGACTTGCTCCCCCAGGCTGCAAATGCCAGATTAACAGGGATCCTGGTATCTAAGACAAGTTTTGGTAAAGCAGTTTTGGCAGCCAGATGGTGCTGTTTGTTTTAAGATTAAATTGTAGGGTGAGCCTGTGAGACTGTGACTTGCGCCCTCAGGATGCAAATACTGGATTAACAGGGCTCCTGGTATCTGAGACAAGTTTTGGTAAAGCATTTTTGATTTAATAGTCGGGTGAGACTATTTGGCTTTGACTTGCTACCCTAGGCTGCAAATGCTAGATTAACAGAGATCCTTGTATCTGAGACAAGTTTCGGTAAAGCAATATTGACTTCCAGGTGAGGCTGTATGTTATAGGATTAAATAGTCGGATGAGCCTGTTTGGCTTTGACTTGCTCCTCTAGGCTCCACATGCCAGATTGGCGGGGCTCCTGGCATCTAAGACAAGGTTTGGTAAAACAGTTTAGACAGCTAGGCAAGACTGTATGTCTTAAGATTAAATTGTAGGGTGAGCCCTGTTTGGCTTTAAACTTCTCCCCTTGGCTGCACACGACAGATTGGCAGGGCTCCTGGTATCTGAGACAAGGTTTGGTAAAACAGTTTTGACAGCTAGGTCAGGCTACATGTTTGAAGGTTAAATAGTCGGGTGAGCCTGTTTGGCTTCGGCTTGCTCCCCTAGGATGCAAAAGCTGGAATAACAGGGTTCCTGGCATCTGAGACAAGTTTCGGTAAAGCAATTTTGGCGGCCAGGTGAGGCTGTATGTTTTTAGTCTTAATAGTCGGGTGAGACTATTTGGCTTTGACATGCTCCCCTTGGCGGCGCATGCCAGATTGGCAAGGCTAATGGAATCTAAGAAAAGTTTTAGTAAAACAGTTTTGACAGCCAGATAGGGCTGTTTATTTTAAGATTAAATTGTAGGGTGAGCCTGTATGACTTTGACTTGCGCCCTCAGAATGCAAATACTGGATTAACAGGGCTCCTGGTATATGAGACAAGTTTTGGTAAAGCAGTTTTGTCGGCCAGATGGGGTTGTATGTTTTAAGATTTAATAGTCGGGTGAGACTAGGCTGCAAATGCTCGATTAACAGGGCTCCTGGAATCTACATAAAGTTTTGGTAAAACAGTTTTGACAGCTAGGTAAGGCTGTATGTTTTAAGATTAAATAGTCGGGTGAGCCGGTTTGGCTTTGACTTGCGCCCCCAGGATGCAAATACTTAATTAACAGGGTTCCTAGTATATGAGACAAGTTTTGGTTAAGCAGTTTTGGCGGCTAGATGGGGATGTATGTTTTAAGTTTTAATAGTCGGGTGAGGCTATTTGGCTTTGACTTGCTCCCCTAGGCGGGACATGCCAGATTGGAGGGGATCCTGGAATCTAAAAAAAGTTTTTGTAAAACAGTTTTGACAGCTAGATTAGGCTGAATGTTTTAAGATTAAATAGTCGGGTGAGCCTGTTTGACTTTGACTTGCGCCCCCAGGATGCAAATACTGGATTAACAGGGTTCCTGGTATCTGAAACAAGTTTTGGTAAGGCAATTTTGAATTACAGGTGAGGCTGAATGTGTTAAGACTTAATTGTCAGGTGAGACTATTTTGCTTTGACTTGCTCCCCTAGGCTGCAAATGCTAGATTAACAGGGCTCCTGGTATCTAAGACAAGTTTTGGTAAAGCAGTTTTGGCGGCCAGATGGGGTTGTATGTTTTAAGATTAAATAGTCGGTTGAGCCTGTTTGGCTTTGACTTGCTCCCCCAGGCTGCAAATGCCAGATTAACAGGGATCCTGGTATCTAAGACAAGTTTTGGTAAAGCAGTTTTGGCAGCCAGATGGTGCTGTTTGTTTTAAGATTAAATTGTAGGGTGAGCCTGTGTGACTGTGAGTTGCGCCCTCAGGATGCAAATACTGGATTAACAGGGCTCCTGGTATCTGAGACAAGTTTTGGTAAAGCATTTTTGATTTAATAGTCGGGTGAGACTATTTGGCTTTGACTTGCTACCCTAGGCTGCAAATGCTAGATTAACAGAGATCCTTGTATCTGAGACAAGTTTCGGTAAAGCAATATTGACTTCCAGGTGAGGCTGTGTGTTATAGGATTAAATAGTCGGATGAGCCTGTTTGGCTTTGACTTGCTCCTCTAGGCTCCACATGCCAGATTGGCGGGGCTCCTGGCATCTAAGACAAGGTTTGGTAAAACAGTTTAGACAGCTAGGCAAGACTGTATGTCTTAAGATTAAATTGTAGGGTGAGCCCTGTTTGGCTTTAAACTTCTCCCCTTGGCTGCACACGACAGATTGGCAGTGCTCCTGGTATCTGAGACAAGGTTTGGTAAAACAGTTTTGACAGCTAGGTCAGGCTACATGTTTGAAGGTTAAATAGTCGGGTGAGCCTGTTTGGCTTCGGCTTGCTCCCCTAGGATGCAAAAGCTGGAATAACAGGGTTCCTGGCATCTGAGACAAGTTTCGGTAAAGCAATTTTGGCGGCCAGGTGAGGCTGTATGTTTTTAGTCTTAATAGTCGGGTGAGACTATTTGGCTTTGACTTGCTCCCCTTGGCGGCGCATGCCAGATTGGCAAGGCTAATGGAATCTAAGAAAAGTTTTAGTAAAACAGTTTTGACAGCCAGATAGGGCTGTTTATTTTAAGATTAAATTGTAGGGTGAGCCTGTATGACTTTGACTTGCGCCCTCAGAATGCAAATACTGGATTAACAGGGCTCCTGGTATATGAGACAAGTTTTGGTAAAGCAGTTTTGTCGGCCAGATGGGGTTGTATGTTTTAAGATTTAATAGTCGGGTGAGACTAGGCTGCAAATGCTCGATTAACAGGGCTCCTGGAATCTACATAAAGTTTTGGTAAAACAGTTTTGACAGCTAGGTAAGGCTGTATGTTTTAAGATTAAATAGTCGGGTGAGCCGGTTTGGCTTTAACTTGCGCCCCCAGGATGCAAATACTTAATTAACAGGGTTCCTAGTATATGAGACAAGTTTTGGTTAAGCAGTTTTGGCGGCCAGATGGGGATGTATGTTTTAAGTTTTAATAGTCGGGTGAGGCTATTTGGCTTTGACTTGCTCCCCTAGGCGGGACATGCCAGATTGGAGGGGATCCTGGAATCTAAAAAAAGTTTTTGTAAAACAGTTTTGACAGCTAGATTAGGCTGAATGTTTTAAGATTAAATAGTCGGGTGAGCCTGTTTGACTTTGACTTGCGCCCCGGGATGCAAATACTGGATTAACAGGGTTCCTGGTATCTGAGACAAGTTTTGTTAAGGCAATTTTGAGTTACAGGTGAGGCTGAATGTTTTAAGACTTAATAGTCGGGTGAGACTATTTGGCTTTGACTTGCTCCCCTAGGCGGAACATGCCAGATTGGCGCGGCACCTGGAATCTGATAGATGTTTTGGTAAAGCAGTTTTGGCAACCAGATGGGACTGTATGTTTGCAGACTGGATATTGAGCTCAGACTAATTGGTTTTGACCTGATCCCTTAGGCTGCAAATGCCAGATTGGCAGGGTTTTGGTAGAGCAGTTTTGGCGGCTAGATGGGGCTGCATTTATTTTAAAATTAAATAGTCGGGTGAGCCTGTTTTGCTTTGACCTGCTCCCCTAGGCTGCACATGCCAGATTGGCAGGGCTCCTGGTATCTGAGACAAGTTTGGGTAAAGCAGTTTTGGCGGCCAGATGCGGTTGTATGTTTTAGGATTAAATAGTCGGGTGAGACTAGGCTGCAAATGCTAGATTATCAGGGATCCTTGTATCTGAGACAAGTTTTGGTAAGGCAATTTTGAGTTCCAGTTCAGGCTGAGTGTCTTACGACTTAATAGTCGAGTGAGGCTATTTGGCTTTGACTTGCTCCCCTAGGCTCCACATGCCAGATTGGCGGGGCTCCTGGAATCTAAGACAAGGTTTGGTAAAACAGTTTTGAGACCTAGGTACTGTATGTTTTCAGATTAAATAGTCGGGTGAGCCAGTTTGGCTTTGTCTTGCGCCCCCAGGATGCAAATGCTGGATTAACAGGGTTCCTGGTATCTGAGACTAGTTTTGGTAAGGCAATTTTGAGTTCCAGGTCAGGCTGAATGTTTTAAGACTAAAGAGTCGGGTGAGGCTATTTGTCTTTGACTTGCTCCCCTAGGCGGGACATGCCAAATTGGAGGGGATCCTGGAATCTAAAAAAAGTTTTTGTAAAATAGTTTTGACAGCTAGATTAGGCTGAATGTTTTAAGATTAAATAGTCGGGTGAGCCTGTTTGAATTTAACTTGCGCCCCCAGGATGCAAATTCTGGATTAACATGGTTCCTGGTATCTGAGACAAGTTTTGGTAATGGAAATTTTGAGTTACAGGTGAGGCTGAATGTGTTAAGACTTAATAGTCGTGTGAGTCTATTTTGCTTTGACTTGCTCCCCCAAGCTGCAAATGCTAGATTAACAGGGCTCCTGGAATCTAAAAAAAGTTTAAATAAAACAGTTTTGACAGCTAGGTATGGCTGTATGTTTTTAGGTTAAATAATCGGGTGAGCCTGTTTGGCTTTGATTTGCGCCCCCAGCATGCAAATACTGGATTAACAGGGTTCCTGGTATCTGAGGAAAGTTCTGTTCAAGCAGTTTTGGCGGCCAGATGGGGGTGTATGTTTTACGATTTAATAGTCGGGTGAGACTATTTGGCTTTTACTTGCTCCCCTACGCTGCAAATGCTAGATTAACAGGGCTCCTGGTATCCATTACAAGTTTTGATAAAGCAGCTTTGGCAGCAGGATGGGGCTGTTTGTTTTAAGATTAAAGTGTAGGATGAGCCTGTTTGGCTTTGAACTTCTCCCCTAGGCTGCATACGCCATAGTGCCAGGGCTCCTGGTAACTGAGACAAGGTTTGGCAAAACAGTTTTGACAGCTAGGCAAGACTGTATATTTTCAGATTAAGTAGTCGGGTGAGTCTGTTTGGCTTTGTCTTGCGCCCCTAGGATGCAAATGCTGGATTAACAGGGATCCTTGTATCTGAGACAAGTTTTGGTTACGCAATTTTGAGTTCCAGGTCAGGCTGAATGTTTTAAGACTTAATAGTCGGGTGAGGCTATTTGGCTTTGCTTTGCTCCCCTAGACGGCACATGCCAGATTGGTGGGGCTCCTGGAATCTAAAAAAAGGTTTGGTAAAACAGTTTTGACAGCTAGGTAAGGCTGTATGTCTTAAGATTAAATAGTCGGGTGAGCCTGTTTGACTTTGACTTGCGCCCCCAGGATGCAAATGCTGGATTCACAGGGTTCCTGGTATCTGAAACAAGTTTTGGTAAGGCAATTTTGAGTTACAGGTGAGGCTGAATGTGTTAAGACTTAATAGTCGGGTGAGACTATTTTGCTTTGACTTGCTCCCCTAGGCTGCAAATGCTAGATTAGCAGGGCTCCTGGTATCTAAGAAAAGTTTTGGTAAAGCAGTTTTGGCAGCCAGATGGGGCTGTATGTTTTAAGATTAAATTGTCGGGTGAGCCTGTTTGGCTTTGAACTGCGCCCGTAGGATGCAAATGCTGGATTAACAAGGTTCCTGGTATCTGACACAAGTTTTGGTAAAGCAGTTTTGGCGGCCAGATGGGGTTGTATGTTTTTAGATTTAATAGTCGGGTGAGACTATATGGCCTTGACTTGCTACACTAGGCTGCAACTGCTAGATTTACAGAGATCCTTGTATCTGAGACACGTTTCGGTAAAGCAATTTTGACTTCCAGGTGAGGCTGTATGTTTTAGGATTAAATAGTCGGATGAGCCTGTTTGGCTTTGACTTGCTCCTCTAGGCTCCACATGCAAGATTGGCGGGGCTCCAGGCATCTAAGACAGGGTTTGGTAAAACAGTTTTGACAGCTGGGCAAGACTGTATGTTTTAAGATTAAATAGTCGGTTGAGCCTGTTTGACTTTGACTTGCGCCCCCAGGATGCAAATACTGGATTAACAGGGCTCCTGGTATCTGAGACAAGTTTCGGTAATGCAATTTTGAGTTACAGGTGAGGCTGAATGTGTTAAGACTTAATAGTCAGGTGAGACTATTGTGCTCTGACTTGCTCCCCTAGGCTGCAAATGCTAGATTAACAGGGCTCCTGGTATCTAAGACAAGTTTTGGTAAAGCAGTTTTGGCAGCCAGATGGGGCTGTATGTTTTAAGCTTAAATTGTCGGGTGAGCCTGTTTGGCTTTGAACTGCGACCCAAGGATGCAAATACTGGATTAACAGGGCTCCTGGTATCTGAGACAAGTTTTGTTAAGGCAATTTTGAGTTCCAGGTGAGGCTGAATTTTTAAGACTTAATAGTCGGGTGAGACTATTTGGCTTTGACTTGCGCCCCTAGGCGGCACATGCCTGATTGGCGGGGCTCCTGGAATCTAAGACAAGGTTTGCTAAAACAGTTTTGACAGCTAGGCAAGACTGTATGTTTGAGGACTAAATAGTCGGATGAGCATGTTTGGCTTTGTCTTGCGGCCCTAGGATGCAAATGCTGGATTAACAGGGATCCTGGTATCTGAGACAAGTTTTGGTAAGGCAATTTTGAGTTACAGGTGAGGCTGAATGTGTTAAGACTCAATAGTCAGGTGAGACTATTTTCCTTTGACTTGCTCCCCTAGGCTGCAAATGCTAGATTAACAGGGCTCCTGGTATCTAAGACAAGTTTTGGTAAAGCAGTTTGGACAGCTAGGTATGGCTGTATGTTTTAAGATTAAATTGTAGGGTGAGCCTGTATGACTTTGACTTGCGCCCCCAGGATGCAAATACTGGATTGACAGGGCTCCTGGTATCTGAGACAAGTGTTGGTAAAGCAGTTTTGTCGGCCAGATGGGGTTCTATGTTTTAAGATTTAATAGTCGGGTGAGACTAGGATGCGAATGCTAGATTAACAGGGCTCCTGGAATCTAAAAAAAGTTTTAGTAAAACAGTTTTGACAGCTAGGTAAGGCTGTATGTTTTAAGATTAAATAGTCGGGTGAGTCTGTTTGGTTTTGAGTTGCGCCCCCAGGATGCAAATACTGGATTGACAGGGCTCCTGGTATCTGAGACAAGTGTTGGTAAAGCAGTTTTGTCGGCCAGATGGGGTTCTATGTTTTAAGATTTAATAGTCGGGTGAGACTAGGATGCGAATGCTAGATTAACAGGGCTCCTGGAATCTAAAAAAAGTTTTAGTAAAACAGTTTTGACAGCTAGGTAAGGCTGTATGTTTTAAGATTAAATAGTCGGGTGAGCCTGTATGACTTTGACTTGCGCCCCCAGGATGCAAATACTGGATTGACAGGGCTCCTGGTATCTGAGACAAGTGTTGGTAAAGCAGTTTTGTCGGCCAGATGGGGTTCTATGTTTTAAGATTTAATAGTCGGGTGAGACTAGGATGCGAATGCTAGATTAACAGGGCTCCTGGAATCTAAAAAAAGTTTTAGTAAAACAGTTTTGACAGCTAGGTAAGGCTGTATGTTTTAAGATTAAATAGTCAGGAGAGCCTGCTTGACTTTGACTTGCGCCCCCAGGATGCAAATACTGCATTAACAGGGTTTCTGGTATCTGAGACAAGTTTTGGTAAAACAGTTTTAACAGCTAGGTAAGGCTGTATGTTTTAAGATTAAATAGTCGGGTGAGCGTGCTTATCTTTGACTTGGGCCCTTAGGATGCCAATGCTGGAATAACAGGGTTCCTGGTATCTGAGACAAGTTTTGGTAAGGCAATTTTTAGGGCTAGGTCAGGCTGAATGTTTTAAGACCTAAGAGTCGGGTTAGGCTATTTGGCTTTGACTTGCTCCCCTAGGCGTCACATGCCAGATTGGCAAGGCTCCTGGAATCTAAAAAAAGTTTTAGTAAAACAGTTTTGACAGCCAAATGGGGCTGTTTGTTTAAGGATTAAATTGTAGGGTGAGCCTGTATGACTTTGACTTGCGCCCTCAGGATGCAAATACTGGATTAACTGCGTTCCTGGTATCTGAGACAAGTTTTGGTAAAGCAGTTTTTTCGGCCAGATGGGGTTGTCTGTTTTAAGATTTAATAGTCGGGTGAGACTAGGCTGCAAATGCCAAATTAGCCCTGTTAATTTGGAATCTAAAAAAAAGTTTTAGTAAAACAGTTTTGACAGCTAGGTAAGGCTGTATGTTTTAAGATTAAATAGTCGGGTGGGCCTGTTTGGCTTTGAGTTGCGCCCCCAGGATGCAAATACTGGATTAACAGGGTTCCTGGTATCTGAGACAAGTTTTGGTATAGCAGTTTTGGCGGCCAGATGGGGCTGTATGTTTTAAGATTTATTAGTCGGCTGAGGCTATTTGGCTTTGACTTGCTCCCCTACGCTGCAAATGCTAGATTAACAGGGTTCCTGGTATCCATAACAAGTTTTGATAAAGCAGCTTTGTCAGCCAGATGGGGCTGTTTGTTTAAAGATTAAATTGTAGGGTGAGCCTGTTTGGCTTTGAACTTCTCCCCTAGGCTGCACACGCCAGATTGGCAGGGCTCCTGGTAACTGAGACAAGGTTTGGTAAAACAGTTTTGACAGCTCGGCAAGACTGTATGTTCTCAGATTATATAGTCGGATGAGTATGTATGGCTTTGTCTTGCGGCCCTAGGATGCAAATGCTGGATTAACAGGGTTCCTGGTATCTGAGACAAGTTTTTGTAAGGCAATTTTGAGTTCCAGGTCAGGCTGAATGTTTTAAGACTTAAGAGTCGGGTGAGGCTATTTGGCTTTGACTTGCTCCCCTAGGCGGCACATGCCAGATTGGTGGGGATCCTGGAATCTAAAAAAAGTTTTGGTAAAACAGTTTTGACAGCTAGGTAAGATTGAATGTTTTAAGATTAAATAGTCAGGAGAGCCTGCTTGACTTTGACTTGCGCCCCCAGGATGCAAATACTGCATTAACAGGGTTTCTGGTATCTGAGACAAGTTTTGGTAAGGCAATTTCGAGTTACAGGTGAGGCTGAATGTTTTAAGACGTAATAGTCGGGTGAGGCTATTTGGCTTTGACTTGCTCCCCTAGGCGGCACATGCCAGATTGGCGGGGCTCCTGGAATCTAAAAAAAAGTTTTAGTAAATCAGTTTTGACAGCCAGATGGGGCTGTATGTTTTAAGATTAAATTGTAGGGTGAGCCTGTATGACTTTGACTTGCGCCCCCAGGATGCAAATACTGGATTAACAGGGCTCCTGGTATCTGAGACAAGTTTTGGTAAAGCAGTTTTGTCGGCCAGATGGGGTTGTATGTTTTAAGATTTAATAGTCGGGTGAGACTAGGCTGCAAATGCTAGATTATCAGGGATCCTTGTATCTGAGACAAGTTTCGGTAAAGCAATTTTGACTTCCAGCTGAGGCTGTATGTTATAAGATTAAATAGTCGGATGAGCTTGTTTGGCTTTGACTTGGTCCCATGCCAGATTGGCGGGGCTCCTGGAATCTAAGACAAGGTTTCGTAAAACAGTTTTCACTGCTAGGCAAGACTGTATGTCTGAAGATTAAAGAGTCGGGAGAGCCTGTTTGGCTTTGACTTGCGCCCCTAGGATGCAAATGCTGGATTAACAGGGCTCTTGGTATCTGAGACAAGTTTTGGTAAGGCAATTTTGGCGGCCAGATGGGGCTGTATCTTTTTAGATTGAATAGTCGGGTGAGGCTATTTGGTTTTGACTTGCTCCCCTAGGCTGCAAATGCTAGATTAACAGGGAAACCAGATGGGACTGTTTGCTTTCAGGTTGGATAATGAGGTCAGACTAATTGGCTTTGACTTGCCCCTTGGCTGCCAATGCCAGATTGGCAGGGTTTTGGTAGAGCAGTTTTGGCGGCCAGATGGGACTGTATGTTTTAGTATTAAATAGCCGGGTGAGCCTGTTTTGCTTTGACCTGCTTCCCTGGGCTGCACATGCCAGATTGGCAGGGCTCCTGGTATCTGAGACAAGTTTTGGTAAAGCAGTTTTGGTGGCCAGGTGGGGCTGTATGTTTTAAGATTTAAGAGTCGGGTGAAACTATTTGGCTTTGACTTGCTCCCCTAGGCTGCCAATTCTAGATTAACAGGGCTCCTGGTATCTAAGACAAGTTTTGGTAAAGCAGTTTTGGCAGCCAGATGGGGCCGTTTGTTTTAAGATTAAATTGTAGGGTGAGCCCTGTTTGGCTTTGAACTTCTCCCCTAGGCTGCACACGGCAGATTGGCAGATCTCCTGGTATCTGAGACAAGGTTTGGTAAAACAGTTTTGACAGCTAGGTCAGGCTACATGTTTGAAGGTTAAATAGTCGGGTGAGCCGGTTTGGCTTTGACTTGCTCCCCTAGGATGCAAGTGCTGGAGTAACAGGGTTCTTGGCATCTGAGACAAGTTTCGGTAAAGGAATTTTGACTCCCAGGAGAGGCTGTATGTTTTAAGACTTAATAGTCGGGTGAGACCATTTGGCTTTGACTTGCTCCCCTAGGTGGCACATGCCAGATTGGCAAGGCTCCTGGAATCTAAAAAAAGTTTAAGTAAAACAGTTTTTACAGCCATATGGGGCTGTCTGTTTTAAGATTAAATTGTTGGGTGAGCCTGTATGACTTTGACTTGCGTCGCCAGGATGCAAATACTGGATTAACAGGGTTCCTGGTATCTGAGACAAGTTATAGTAAATAAGTTTTTACTGCCAGATGGGGCTATATGTTTTAAGATTTAATAGTCGGGTGAGACTATTTGGCTTGCAAACAAATGCTTGATTAACAGGGTTCCTGGTATCTGAGACAAGTTTTGGTAAATCAGTTTTGGCGGCCAGATTGGGCTATATTTTTTAGGATTAAATAGTCGGATGAGCCTGTTTGGCTTTGACTTGCTCCCCTAGGCTGCACATGCCAGATTGGGGGGCTCCTGGAATCTAAGACAAGTGTTGGTAAAACAGTTTTGACAGCTAGGTAAGGCTGTATGTTTTAAGATTAAATAGTCGGGTGAGCGTGCTTGGCTTTGACTTGCGCCCCTAGGATGCAAATGCTGGAATAACAAGGTTCCTGGTATCTGAGACATGTTGTGGTTAATCAGTTTTGACGGCCAGATCGGGCTATATGGTTAAAGGTTAAATAGTCGGGTGAGCCTGTTTGGCTTTGACTTGCTCCCCTAGGATGCAAAAGCAGGAATAATAGGGTTCCTGGCATCTGAGACAAGTTTCGGTAAAGCAATTTTGACTTCCAGGTAAGGCTGTATGTTTTAAGACTTAATAGTCGGTTGAGATTATTTGGCTTTGACTTGGTCCCCTAGGCGGCACATGCCAGATTGGCAAGGCTCCTGGAATCTGAAAAAAGTTTTAGTAAAACAGTTTTGACAGCCAAATGGGGCTGTTTGTTTTAAGATTAAATTGTAGGGTGAGCCTCTATGACTTTGACATGCGCCCTCAGGATGCAAATACTGGATTAACAGGGTTCCTGGTATCTGAGACAAGTTTTGGTAAAGCAGTTTTGTCGGCCAGATGGGGTTGTCTGTTTTAAGATTTAATAGTAGGGTGAGACTAGGCTGCAAATGCCAGATTAACAGGGCTCCTGGAATCTAAAAAAAGTTTTAGTAAAACAGTTTTGACAGCTAGGTAAGGTTGTATGTTTTAAGATTAAATTGTCGGGTGAGCCTGTTTGGCTTTAAGTTGCGCCCCCAGGATGCAAATATTGGATTAACAGGGTTCCTGGTATCTGAGACAAGTTTTGGTAAAGCAGTTTTGGCGGCCAGATGGGGCTGTATGTTTCAAGATTTATTAGTCGGCTGAGGCTATTTGGCTTTGACTTGCTCCCCTACGCTGCAAATGCTAGATTAACAGGGTTCCTGGTATCCATAACAAGTTTTGATAAAGCTGCTTTGGCAGCCAGATGGGGCTGTTTGTTTTAAGATTAAATTGTAGGGTGAGCCTGTTTGGCTTTGAACTTCTCCCCTAGGCTGCACACACCAGATTGGCAGGGCTCCTGGAAACAGAGACAAGGTTTGGTAAAACAGTTTTGACAGCTAGGCAAGACTGTATGTTCTCAGATTAAATAGTTGGATGAGCCTGTTTGGCTTTGTCTTGCGGCCCTAGAATGCAAATGCTGGATTGACAGGGTTCCTGGTATCTGAGACA
This sequence comes from Drosophila kanekoi, assembly GCA_037075305.1. Classification (NCBI taxonomy): domain Eukaryota; kingdom Metazoa; phylum Arthropoda; class Insecta; order Diptera; family Drosophilidae; genus Drosophila; species Drosophila kanekoi. The sequence goes on along the minus strand of JBAMCE010000039.1, from coordinate 542,964 downwards.
AGTTTTGGTAAGGCAATTTTGAGTTCCAGGTCAGGCTGAATGTTTTAAGACTTAAGAGTCGGGTGAGGCTATTTGGCTTTGACTTGCTCCCCTAGGCGGCACATGCCAGATTGGTGGGGATCCTGGAATCTAAAAAAAGTTTTGGTAAAACAGTTTTGACAGCTAGGTAAGACTGAATGTTTTAAGATTAAATAGTCAGGTGAGCCTGTTTGACTTTGACTTGCGCCCCCAGGATGCAAATACTGCATTAACGGGGTTTCTGGTATCTGAGACAAGTTTTGGTTTGGCTATGTCTTGCGGCCCTAGAATGCAAATGCTGGATTAACAGGGTTCCTGGTATCTGAGACAAGTTTTGGTAAGGCAATTTTGAGTTACAGGTGAGGCTGAATGTTTTAAGACGTAATAGTCGGGTGAGGCTATTTGGCTTTGACTTGCTCCCCTATTCGGCACATGCCAGATTGGCGGGGCTCCAGGAATCAGATAGATGTTTTGGTAAAGCAGTTTTGGCAACCAGATGGGACTGTGTGTTTTCAGATTGGATAATGATCTCAGACTAATTGGCTTTGACTTGATTCCCTAGGCTGCAAATGCCAGATTGGCAGGGTTTTGGTAGAGCAGTTTTGGCGGCCAGATGGGACTGTATGTTTTAGTATTGAATAGTCGGGTGAGCCTGTTTTGCTTTGACTTGCTCCCCTAGGCTGCAAATGCCAGATTGGCAGGGCTCCTGGTATCTGAGACAAGTTTTGGTAAAGCAGTTTTGGCGGCCAGATGGGGTTGTATGTTTTAACATTTAATAGTCGGGTGAGACTAGGCTGCAAATGCTAGATTATCAGGGATCCTTGTATCTGAGACAAGTTTCGGTAAAGCAATTTTGACTTCCAGGTGAGGCTGTATGTTTTAGGATTAAAATAGTCGGATGAGCCTGTTTGGCTTTGACTTGCGCCCCTAGGATGCAAATGCTAGGTTAACACGGATCCTGGTATCTAAAACAAGTTTTGGTAAGGCAATTTTCAGATCCAGATGAGGCTGAATGTTTTAAGACTTAATAGTCGCGTGAGACTTTTTTGCTTTGACTTGCTCCCCTAGGCGGCACATGCCAGATTGGCGGGGCTCCTAGAATCTAAAAAAAGTTTTAGTAAAACAGTATTGACAGCCAGATGGGGCTGTTTGTTTTAAGATTAAATTGAAGGGTGAGCCTATATGACTTTGACTTGCGCCCCCAGGATGCAAGTACTGCATTAACAGGGCTCCTGGTATCTGAGACAAGTTTTGGTAAAGCAGTTTTGTCAGCCAGATGGGGTTGTATGTTTTAAGATTTAATAGTCGGGTGAGACAAGGCTGCAAATGCTAGATTATAAGGGATCCTTGTATCTGAGACAAGTTTCGGTAAAGCAATTTTTACTTCCAGGTGAGGCTGTTAGTTTTAGGATTAAATAGTCGGATGAGCTTGTTTGGCTTGGACTTGCGCCCCTAGGATGCAAATGCTGGTTAACAGGGTTCCTGGTATCTGAGACAAGTTTTGGTGAGGCAATTTTGAGTTCCAGGTGAGGCTGAATGTATTAAGACTTAATAGTCGGGAGAGACTATTTGGCTTTGACTTGCTCCCCTAGGCGGCACATGCCAGATTGGCGGGGCTCCTGGAATCTAAAAAAAGTTTTAGTAAAACAGTTTTGACAGCCAGATGGGGCTGTTTGTTTAAAGATTAAATTGTAGGGTGAGCCTGTATGATTTTGACTTGCGCCACCAGGATGCAAATACTGGATTAACAGGGTTCCTGGTATCTGAGGCAAGTTTTGGTAAAGCAGTTTTGGCGGCCAGGTGGGGCTGTATGTCTTAAGATTTAATAGTCGGGTGAAACTATTTGGCTTTGACTTGCTCCCCTAGGCTGCAAATTCTAGATTAACAGGGCTCCTGGAAACTAAGACGAGTGTTGGTAAAACAGTTTTGAATGCTAGGTTAGGCTGTATGTTTTAAGATTAAATAGTCGGGTGAGCGTGCTTGGCTTTGACTTGCGCCCCTAGGATGCAAAGGCTGGATTAACAGGGTTCCTGGTATCTGAGACAAGGTTTGGTAAAACAGTTTTGACAGCTAGGTCAGGCTACATGTTTGAAGGTTAAATAGTCGGGTGAGCCGGTTTGGCTTTGACTTGCTCCCCTAGGATGCAAGTGCTGGAGTAACAGGGTTCTTGGCATCTGAGACAAGTTTCGGTAAAGGAATTTTGACTTCCAGGTGAGGCTGTATGTTTTAAGACTCAATAGTCGGGTGAGAATATTTGGCTTTGACTTGCTCCCCTAGGCGGCACATGACAGATTGGCAAGGCTCCTGGAATCTAAAAAAAGTTTTAGTAAACGGTTTTGACAGCCAGATGGGGCTGTTTGTTTTAAGATTAAATTGTAGGGTGAGCCTGTATGACTTTGACTTGCGCCACCAGGATGCAAATACTGGATTAACAGGGTTCCTGGTATCTGAGACAAGTTTTGGTAAAGCAGTTTTGGCGGCCAGATGGGGCTATATGTTTTAAGATTTAATAGTCGGGTGAGATTATTTGTCTTGCAAACAAATGCTAGATTAACAAAGTTACTGGTATCTGAGACAAGTTTTGGTAAATCAGTTTTGGCGGCCAGATGGGGCTATATTTTTTAGGATTAAATAGTCGGATGAGCCTGTTTGGCTTTGACTTGCTCCCCTAGGCTGCACATGCCAGATTGGCGGGGCTCCTGGAATCTAAGACGAGTGTTGTTAAACCGTTTTGAATGCTAGGTAAGGCTGTATGTTTTAAGATTAAATAGTCGGGTGAGCGTGCTTGGCTTTGACTTGCACCCCTAGGATGCAAATGCTGAAATAACAGGGTTCCTGGTATCTGAGACAAGTTTTGGTAAATCAGTTTTGGCGGCCAGATGGGGCTTTATTTTTAAGGATTAAATAGTCGGAAGAGCCTGTTAGGCTTTGACTGGCTCCCCTAGGCTGCACATGCCAGATTGGCGGGGCTCCTGGAATCTAAGACAACTTTGGTAAAACAGTTTTGACAGATAGGTAAGGCTGTATGTTTTAAGATTAAATAGTCATGTGAGCGTGCTTGTCTTTGACTTGCGCCCCTAGAATGCAAATGCTGGAATAACAGGGTTCCTGGTATCTGAGTCAAGTTTTGGTAAATCGGTTTTGGCGGCCAGATGGGGCTATATGTTTTAAGATTTAATAGTCGGGTGAGCCTCTTTGGCTTTGACTTGCGCCCCTAGGATGCAAATACTGGATTAACTGGGTTCCTGGTATCTGACACAAGTTTTGGTAAGGCAATTTTGAGTTCCAGGTGAGGCTGAATGTTTTAAGACTTAATAGTCGTGTGAGCCTGTTTGGCTTTGACTTGCTCCCCTAGGCTGCACATGCCAGATTGGCGGGGCTCGTGGAATCTAAGACAAGTTTTGGTAAAACAGTTTTGACAGCTAGGTAAGGCTGTATGTATTAAGATTAAATAGTCAAGTGAGTGTGTTTGGTTTTGACTTGCGCCCCTAAGATGCAAATGCTGGATTAACAGGGTTCCTGGTATCTGAGACAAGTTTTGGTAAATCAGTTTTGGCGGCCAGATGGGGCTTTATTTTTAAGGATTAAATAGTCGGATGAGCCTGTTAGGCTTTGACTGGCTCCCCTAGGCTGCACATGCCAGATTGGCGGGGCTCCTGGAATCTAAGACAACTTTGGTAAAACAGTTTTGACAGATAGGTAAGGCTGTATGTTTTAAGATTAAATAGTCATGTGAGCGTGCTTGTCTTTGACTTGCGCCCCTAGAATGCAAATGCTGGAATAACAGGGTTCCTGGTATCTGAGTCAAGTTTTGGTAAATCGGTTTTGGCGGCCAGATGGGGCTATATGTTTTAAGATTTAATAGTCGGGTGAGCCTCTTTGGCTTTGACTTGCATCCCTAGGATGCAAATGCTGGATTAACAGGGTTCCTGCTATGTGAGACAAGTTTTGGTAAGGCAATTTTGAGTTCCAGGTGAGACTGAATGTGTTAAGACTTAATAGTCGGGTGAAGCTATTTTGCTTTGACTTGCTCCCATAGGCTGGAAATGCTAGATTAACAGGGCTTCAGGTTTCTAAGACAAGTGTTGGTAAAGCAGTTTTGACAGCCAGATGGGGCTGTATGTTTTAAGATTAAATTGTCGGGTGGGCATTTTGGGCTTTGAACTGCGCCCCTACGATGCAAATGCTGGATTAACAGGGTTCCTGGTATCTTAGACAAGTTTTGGGAAGGCAATTTTGAGTTCCAGGTGAGACTGAATGTGTTAAGACTTAATAGTCGGGTGAGGCTATTTTGCTTTGACTTGCTCCCATTGGCTGCAAATGCTAGATTAACAGGGCTCCTGGTTGCTAAGACAAGTTTTGGTAAAGCAATTTTGACTTCCAGCTGAAGCTGTATATTTTAGGATTAAATAGTCGGATGAGCCTGTTTGGCTTTGACTTGGTCCTCTAGGCTCAACATGGCAGATTGGCGGGGCTCCTGGAATCTCAGACAAGGTAAAGCAGTTTTGGCAGCCAGATGGGGCTGTATGTTTTAAGATTAAATTGTCGGATGAGCATTTTGGGCTTTGAACTGTGCCCCTACGATGCAAATGCTGGATTAACAGGGTTCCCGGTATCTGACACAAGTTTTGGTAAAACAGTTTTGACAGCTAGGTCAGGCTACATGTTTGAAGGTTAAATAGTCGGGTGAGCCGGCTTGGCTTTGACTTGCTCCCCTAGGATGCAAGTGCTGGAGTATCAGGGTTCTTGGCATCTGAGACAAGTTTCGGTAAAGGAATTTTGACTTCCAGGTGAGGCTGTATGTTTTAAGACTCGGGTGAGAATATTTGGCTTTGACTTGCTCCCCTAGGATGCAAATACTGGATTAACAGGGTTCCTGGTATCTGAGACAAGTTTTGGTGAATCAGTTTTAACGGCCAGATGGGGCTATATGTTTTAAGATTTAATAGTCGGGTGAGACTATATGGCTTGCAAACAAATGCTAGATTAACAGGGTTCCTGGTATCTGAGACAAGTTTTGGTAAATCAGTTTTGGCGGCCAAATGGGGCTATATTTTTTAGGATTAAATAGTCGGATGAGCCTGTTTGGCTTCGACTTGCTCCCCTAGGCTGCACATGCCAGATTGGCGGGGCTCCTGGAATCTAAGACGAGTGTTGGTAAAACAGTTTTGAATGCTAGTTAAGGCTGTATGTTTTAAGATTAAATAGTCATGTGAGCGTACTTGGCTTTGACTTGCGCCCCTAGGATGCAAATGCTGGAATAACAGGGTTCCTGGTATCTAAGACAAGTTTTGGTAAATCAGTTTTGGCGGCCAGATGGATCTATATGTTTTAAGATTAAATAGTCGGGTGAGCGTGCTTGGCTTTGACTTGCGCCCCTAGGATGCAAATGCTGGAATAACAGGGTTCCTGGTATCTGAGACAAGTTTTGGTGAAGCAGTTTTGTCAGCCAGACGGGGTTGTATGTTTTAAGATTTAATAGTCGGGTGAGACTAGGCTGCAAATGATAGATTATCAGGGATCCTTGTATCTGAGACAAGTTTTGGTAAAGCAATTTTGACTTCCAGGTGAGGCTGTATGTTTTAGGATTAAATATTCGGATGAGCTTGTTTGGCTTTGACTTGGTCCCCTAGGCTCCACATGCCAGATTGGCGGGGCTCCTGGAATCTAAGACAAGGTTTCGTAAAACAGTTTTGACTGCTAGGCAAGACTGTATGTCTGAAGATTAAAGAGTCGGGAGAGCCTGTTTGGCTTTGACTTGCGCCCCTAGGATGCAAATGCTGAATTAACAGGGTTCCTGGTATCTGAGACAAGTTTTGGTAAATCAGTTTTGGCGGCCAGATGGGGCTATATTTTTTAGGATTTAATAGTCGGGTGAGGTTATTTGGCTTTGACTTGCTCCCCTAGGCTGCAAATGCTAGATTAACAGGGCAACCAGATGGGACTGTGTGCTTTCAGATTGGATAATGAGGTCAGACTAATTGGCTTTGACTTGATCCCCTAGGCTGCAAATGCCAGACTGGCAGGGTTTGGTAGAGCAGTTTTGGCGGCCAGATGGGACTGTATGTTTTAGTATTAAATAGTCGGGTGAGCCTGTTTTGCTTTGACCTGCTCCCCTAGGTTGCACATGCCAGATTGGCAGGGCTCCTGGTATCTGAGACAAGTTTTGGTAAATCAGTTTTGGCGGCCATATGGGGCTGTGTGTTTTAAGATTAAATTGATTAACAGGCATCCTTGTATCTGAGACAAGTTTCGGTAAAGCAATTTTGACTTCCAGGGCAGCCTGTATGTTTTAGGATTAAATAGTCGGATGAACCTGTTTGGCTTTGACTTGCGCCCCTAGGATGCAAATACTGGATTAACAGGGTTCCTGGTATCTGACACAAGTTTTGGTAAGGCAATTTTGAGTTCCAGGTGAGGCTAAATGTTTTAAGACTTAATAGTCGTGTGAGCCTGTTTGGCTTTGACTTGCTCCCCTAGGCTGCACATGCCAGATTGGCGGGGCTCGTGGAATCTAAGACAAGTTTTGGTAAAACAGTTTTGACAGCTAGGTAAGGCTGTATGTATTAAGATGAAATAGTCAAGTGAGTGTGTTTGGCTTTGACTTGCGCCCCTAAGATGCAAATGCTGGATTAACAGGGTTCCTGGTATCTGAGACAAGTGTTGGTAAATCAGTTTTGGCGGCCAGATGGGGCTATATTTTTTAGGATTAAATAGTCGGATGAGCCTGTTAGGCTTTGACTGGCTCCCCTAGGCTGCACATGCCAGATTGGCGGGGCTCCTGGAATCTAAGACAACGTTGGTAAAACATTTTGACAGATAGGTAAGGCTGTATGTTTAAAGATTAAATAGTCATGTGACCGTGCTTGTCTTTGACTTGCGCCCCTAGGATGCAAATGCTGGAATAACAGGGTTCCTGGTATCTGAGTCAAGTTTTGGTAAATCGGTTTTGGCGGCCAGATGGGGCTATATGTTTTAAGATTTAATAGTCGGGTGAGCCTCTTTGGCTTTGACTTGCGCCCCTAGGATGCAAATGCTGGATTAACAGGGATCCTGGTATCTGAGACAAATTTTGGTAAGGCAATTTTGAGCTCCAGGTGAGAATGAATGTGTTAAGACTTAATAGTCGGGTGAAGCTTTTTTGCTTTGACTTGCTACCATAGGCTGGAAATGCTAGATTAACAGGGCTCCAGGTTTCTAAGACAAGTGTTGGTAAAGCAGTTTTGGCAGCCAGATGGGGCTGTATGTTTTAAGATTAAATTGTCGGGTGGGCATTTTGGGCTTTAACTGCGCCCCTACGATGCAAATGCTGGATTAACAGGGTTCCTGGTATCTTAGACAAGTTTTGGGAAGGCAATTTTGGCTTCCAGGTGAGACTGAATGTGTTAAGACTTAATAGAAGGGTGAGGCTATTTTGCTTTGACTTGCTCCCATTGGCTGCAAATGCTAGATTAACAGGGTTCCTGGTATCTGAGACAAGTTTTGGTAAGGCAATTTTGAGTTCCTGGTGTGGCTGAATGTTTTAAGACTTAATAGTCGGATGAGCATGTTTGGCTTTGACTTGGTCCTCTAGGCTCCACATGCCAGATTAGCGGGGCTCCTGGAATCTAAGACAAGGTTTAGTAAAACAGTTTTGACAGCTATGCAAGACTGTATGTTTTAAGATTAAATAGTCGGTTGAGCCTGTTTGGCTTTGACTTGCGCCCCTAGGATGCAAACACTGGATTAACAGGGTTCCCGGTATCTGAAACAAGTTTTGGTAAATCAGTTTTAACGGCCAGATAGGGCTATATGTTTTAAGATTTAATAGTCGGGTGAGACTATTTGGCTTGCAAACAAATGCTAGATTAACAGGGTTCCTGGTATCTGAGACAAGTTTTGGTAAATCAGTTTTGCCGGCCAGATGGGGCTATATTTTTTAGGATTAAATAGTCGGATGAGCCTGTTTGTCTTTGACTTGCTCCCCTAGGCTGCACATGCCAGATTGGCGGGGCTCCTGGAAGCTAAGACAAGTGTTGGTAAAACAGTTTTAAATGCTAGGTAAGGCCGTATGTTTTAAGATTAAATAGTCGGGTGAGCGTGCTTGGCTTTGACTTGCGCCCCTAGGATGCAAATGCTGGATTAACAGGGTTCCTGGTATCTGAGACAAGTTTTGGTAAGGCAATTTTGAGTTCCAGGTGTGGCTGAATGTTTTAAGACTTAATAGTCGGGTGAGTATATTTTGCTTTAACTCGCTCCCCTAGGCTGCAAATGCTAGATTAACAGGGCTCCTGGTATCAAAGACAAGTTTTGGTAAAGCAGTTTTGCAGCCATATGGGGCTGTGTGTTTTAAGATTAAATTGATTAACAGAGATCCTTGTATCTGAGACAAGTTTCGGTAAAGCAATTTTGACTTCCAGGGGAGGTTGTATGCTTTAGGATTAAATAGTCGGATGAGCCTGTTTGGCTTTGACTTGCGCCCCTAGGATGCAAATGCTGGATTAACAGGGTTCCTGGTATCTGAGACAAGTTTTGGTAAGGCAATTTTGAGTTCCAGGTGTGGCTGAATGTTTTAAGACTTAATAGTCGTGTGAGCCTGTTTGGCTTTGACTTGCTCCCCTAGGCTGCACATGCCAGATTGGCGGGGCTCGTGGAATCTAAGACAAGTTTTTGTAAAACAGTTTTGACAGCTTGGTAAGGCTGGATTAACAGGGTTCCTGGTATCTGAGACAAGTTTTGGTAAATCAGTTTTGGCGGCCAGATGGGGCTATATTTTTTAGGATTAAATAGTCGGTTGAGCCTGTTAGGCTTTGACTGGCTCCCCTAGGCTGCACATGCCAGATTGGCGGGGCTCCTGGAATCTAAGACAACGTTGGTAAAACAGTTTTGACAGATAGGTAAAGCTATATGTTTTAAGATTAAATTGTCATGTGACCGTGCTTGTCTTTGACTTGCGCCCCTAGGATGCAAATGCTGGAATAACAGGGTTCCTGGTATCTAAGTCAAGTTTTGGTAAATCGGTTTTGGCGGCCAGATGGGGCTATATGTTTTAAGATTTAATAGTCGGGTGAGCCTGTTTGGCTTTGACTTGCGCCCCTAGGATGCAAATGCTGGATAAACAGGGTTCCTGGTATCTGAGACAAGTTTTGGAAAGGCAATTTTGAGTTCCAGGTGAGACTGAATGTGTTAAGACTTAATAGTCGGGTGAGGCTATTTTGCTTCGACTTGCTCCCATAGGCTGCAAATGCTAGATTAACAGGGCTCCTGGTTTCTAAGACAAGTGTTGGTAAAGCAGTTTTGGCAGCCAGATGGGGCTGTATGTTTTAAGATTAAATTGTCGGGTGGGCATTTTGGGCTTTGAACTGCGCCCCTACGATGCAAATGCTGGATTAACAGGGTTCCTGGTATCTTAGACAAGTTTTGGGAAGGCAATTTTGAGTTCCAGGTGAGACTGAATGTATTAAGACTTAATAGTCGGGTGATGCTATTTTGCTTTGACTTGCTCCCCTTGGCTGCAAATGCTAGATTAACAGGGCTCCTGGTTGCTAAGGCAAGTTTTGGTAAAGCAATTTTGACTTCCAGCTGAGGCTGTATGTTTTAGGATTAAATAGTCGGATGAGCCTGTTTGGCTTTGACTTGGTCCTCTAGGCTCCACATGCCAGATTGGTGGGGTTCCTGGAATCTCAGACAAGGTAAAGCAGTTTTGGCAGCCAGATGGGGCTGTGTGTTTAAAGATTAAATTGTCGGATGAGCATTTTGGGCTTTGAACTGTGCCCCTACGATGCAAATGCTGGATTAACAGGGTTCCCGGTATATGACACAAGTTTTGGTAAAGCAGTTTTGGCGGCCAGATGGGGTTGTATGTTTTAAGATTTAATAGTCGGGTGAGACTATTTGGCTTTGACTTGCTACCCTATGCTGCAAATGCAAGATTAACAGAGATCCTTGTATCTGAGACAATTTTCGGTAAAACAATTTTGACTTCCAGCTGAGGCTGCATGTTTTAGGATTAAATAGTCGGATGAGCCTGTTTGGCTTTGACTTGCTCCACTAGGCTGCACATGCCAGATTGGCGGGGCTCCTGGAATCTAAAAAAGGTTTTAGTAAAACAGTTTTGACAGCCAGATGGGGCTGTTTGTTTTAAGATTTACTTGTAGGGTGAGCCTGTATGACTTTGACTTGCGCCCCAGGATGCAAATACTGTATTAACAGGGTTCCTGGTATCTGAGACAAGTTTTGGTTAATCAGTTTTGACGGCCAGTTCTGGCTTTATGTTTTAAGATTTAATAGTCGGGTGAGACTATTTGGCTTTGTCTTGCTCCCCTAGGCTGCAAATGCTAGAATTACGGGGTTCCCTGTATCTGAGACAAGTTTTGGTAAATCTGTTTTGGCGGCCAGATGGGGCTATATGTTTTAGGATTAAATAGTCGGATGAGCCTGTTTGGCTTTGACTTGCTCCCCTAGGCTGCACATGCCAGATTGGCGGGGCTCCTGGAATCTAAGACATGTTTTGGTAAAACAGTTTTGACAGTTAGGTAAAGCTGTATGTTTTAATATTGTAACGAACACGACGGCTACGCTGGGTGTGTCTCGCCTAACACTCGTGTTGTGTATTGGGAGCGTACTCCGTCTACGGGTTCCGACCGTGCTCAGGGAAGGGGCGTGGGTTCTTTGCTCCCTAACACACTCGACGCGTCAAATATAATAAAGAAAAAAAGTAGACAGAGTTAAGGTATGACGGTATACCACGATATATAAGAAGAGACTACGATGTGCAAGCAGAATATATCATATAGAGCCGAGGAGCTAAGATGTTGGCTACCCCCGGTCTTTACCCGCCCTACCTGTAGCTGCATCTGTGATTGTCTTTGCAACTACCCTTTCATAAGCGATATTATTTACCTAAGGTGCCCAAAAAGGAATTAAGATTTCATTTTATCATATAATTGTATTCCGGGAATTTTTCATGATCGTACTTCATTATACATTACGTGAAAAGAACAAATCTTATTACTTTCTATAAAACTAAACTCGATCTGGGCAAAAACACACATGAATGAGATTACACTCCGAAAGTGATAGTAAGTTAAACCACTTCTGATCTGAATGATCCACAAAAAAATTATCTGTAATTACGAAGGCTGATTCGGAGTACACCCGCTGTCTATGACCACGATTCAAACAATACGTACAATTTGATAAGCTGGCTTATTACCTTATGTTTTTTTTTTTCACACAGTACTCACTACTTTAGTATAATGCAACGATGTCAGCAGGCCTGTTGACGACGATGATGGGCTGTGGAATCTTAATTGTACTGTGTAACGTAGGAATATAGTAGTCAGCGACATATACACGCTAAATCAGGATCAAAAGACAATGTCAGTGATATAAAACGGAAAAAATTGCAATTTAAATTTCATGTGTACTTATGCCCTTCGCTTATACCTACGGCCAGTATGCCGTTTAACAATTATATCAGATGTTGTAAATCCGAGGGTGGGTGCGCACTGGTTAGCTATCCACCAGATCTGCGCTCAAGATGGGTCGAACACGTGGTCAAGTTGGCCGCCTGTGCGTGCAGCAAGAACTATTGGTTAGCGAGGTTCAAAGCTTATTTTCAGAAAATGAGACAATGCTGAAATCTTGGAATCTTAGGAAATTAGATCCCTGCTACCAGTGTAGATTGTCGCTATTTGGTGCTTTGGGCTTTGACTTTGGCTTCGACAATGAATACGCGCTATGCGTGATTTTTATTTTTGGCTCGCAATAACGCGGCGCCGCAATTTAGCCTGCACTTTCCTACGACTTCCACACACAGGAATGGCAGATTTGTCAAAACGTCCGAATTCTGAAATTTTTCTTCCAGCTGACGCTGTATGTTTTAGGATTAAATGGTCGGATGAGACTGTTTGGCTTTGACTTGGTCCTCTAGGCTCCACATGCCAGATTGGCGGGGCTCCTGGAATCTAAGACAAGGTTTGGTAAAACAGTTTTGACAGCTAGGCAAGACTGTATAATTTAAGGTTAAATAGTCGGTTGAGCCTGTTTGGCTTTGACTTGCGACCCTAGGATGCAAATGCTGGATTAATAGGGTTCCTGGTATCTGAGACAAGTTTTGGTAAAGCAGTTTTGGCGGCCAGATGGGGCTGTATGTTTTAAGATTTAATAGTAGGGTGAAACTATTTGGCTGTGACTTGCTCCCCTAGGCTGCAAATTCTAGATTAAAAGGGCTCCTGGTATCTAAGATAAGTTTTGGTAAATCAGTTTTGGCGGCTGGATGGGGCTATATGTTTTAGGATTAAATAGTCGGATGAGCCTGTTTTGGCTTTGACTTTGCTCCTCTAGGCTCCACATGCCAGATTGACGGGGCTTCTCGAATCTATAAAAAGTTTTAGTAAAACAGTTTTGACAGCCAGATAGGGCTGTTGGTTTTAAGATTACATTGTAGGATGAGCCCTGTTTGGCTTTGAACTTCTCCCCTAGGCTGCACACGCCAGATTGGCAGGGCTCCTGGTATCTGAGACAAGGTTTGGTAAAACAGTTTTGGCAGCTAGGTCAGGCTACATGTTTGAAGGTTAAATAGTCGGTTGAGCCTGTTTGGCTTTGACTTGCTCCCCTAGGATGCAAATGCTGGAGGAACAGGGTTCCTGACATCTGAGACAAGTTTCGGTAAAGCAATTTTGACTTCCAGGTGAGGCTGTATGCTTTGAGACTTAATAGTCGGGTGAGACTATTTGGCTTTGAATTGCTCCCCCAGGCGGCACATGCCAGATTGGCGAGGCTCCTGGAATCTAAAAAAAGTTTTAGTAAAACAGTTTTGACAGCCAGATGGGGCTGTTTGTTTTAAGATTAAAGAGTCGGGTGAGCCTGTATGACTTTGACTTGCGCCCCCAGGATGCAAATACTGGATTAACAGGGTTCCTGGTATTTGAGACAAGTTTTGGTTGACGGCCAGATCGGGCTATATGTTTTAAGATTTAATAGTCGGGTGAGACTATTTGGCTTTATCTTGCTCCACTAGGCTGCAAATGCTAGATTAACAGGATTCCTGGTATCTGAGACAAGTTTAGGTAAAACAGTTTTGGCGGCCAGATGGGGCTGTTTGTTTTAAGATTAAATTGTAGGGTGAGCCTGTATGATTTTGACTTGCGTCCCCAGGATGCAAATACTGGATTAACAGGGTTCCTGGTATCTGAGACAAGTTTTGGTAAAGCAGTTTTGGCGGACAGATGGGGCTGTATGTTTAAAGATTTAATAGTCGGGTGAAACTATTTGGCTTTGACTTGCTCCCCTAGGCTGCAAATTCTAGATTAGCAGGGCTCCTGGTATCTAAGACAAGTTTTGGTAAAGCAGTTTTGGCAGCCAGATGGGGGTGTTTGTTTTAAGATTAAATTGTAGGGTAAGCCCTGTTTGGCTTTGAACTTCTCCCCTAGGCTGCACACGCCAGATTGGCAGGGCTCCTGGTATCTGAGACAAGGTTTGGTAAAACAGTTTTGACAGATAGGTCAGGCTACATGTTTGAAGGTTAAATAGTCGGGTGAGCCTGTTTGGCTTTGACCTGCTCCCCTAGGATGCAAATGCTGGAGTAACAGGGTTCCTGGCATCTGAGACAAGTTTCGGTAAAGCAATTTTGACTTCCAGGTGAGGCTGTATGTTTTAAGACTTAATAGTCGGGTGAGACTATTTGGCTTTGACTTGCTACCCTAGGCTGCAAATGCTAGATTAACAGGGTTCCTGGTATCTGAGACAAGTTTTGGTAAGGCAATTTTGAGTTCCTGGTGTGGCTGAATGTTTTAAGACTTAATAGTCGTGTGAGCCTGTTTGGCTTTGACTTGCTCCCCTAGGCTGCACTGCCAGATTGTCTTAAGATTAAATAGTCAAGTGAGTGTGCTTGGCTTTGACTTGCGCCCCTAGGATGCAAATGCTGGAATAACAGGGTTCCTGGTATCTGAGACAAGTTTTGGTAAAGCAGTTTTGGCGGCCAGATGGGGCTGTATGTTTTAAGATTTAATAGTCGGGTGAAACTATTTGGCTCTGACTTGCTATCCTAGGCTGCAAATGCTAGATTAACAGAGATCCTTGTATCTGAGACAAGTTTCGGTAAAACAATTTTGACTTCCAGCTGAGGCTGCATGTTTTAGGATTAAATAGTCGGATGAGCCTGTTTGGCTTTGACTTGCTCCACTAGGCTGCACATGCCAGATTGGCGGGGCTCGTGGAATCTAAGACAAGTTTTGTTTAAACAGTCATGACAGCTAGGTAAGGCTGTATGTATTAAGATTAAATAGTCAAATGAGTGTGTTTGGCTTTGACTTGCGCCCCTAGGATGCAAATGCTGGATTAACAGGGTTCCTGGTATCTGACACAAGTTTTGGTAAAGCAGTTTTGGCGGCCAGATGGGGTTGTATGTTTTGAGATTTAATAGTCGGGTGAGACTATTTGGCTTTGACTTGCTATCCTAGGCTGCAAATGCTAGATTAACAGAGATCCTTGTATCTGAGAAAAGTTTCGGTGAAGCAATTTTGACTTCCAGGTGAGGCTGTATGTTTTAGGATTAAATAGTCGGATGAGCCTGTTTTGGCTTTGACTTGCTCCTCTAGGCTCCACTTGGCAGATTGGCGGGGCTCCTGGAATCTAAAAAAGGTTTTAGTAAAACAGTTTTGACAGACAGATGGGGCTGTTTGTTTTAAGATTTACTTGTAGGGTGAGCCTGTATGACTTTGACTTGCGCCCCAGGATGCAAATACTGTATTAACAGGGTTCCTGGTATCTGAGACAAGTTTTGGTTAATCAGTTTTGACGGCCAGTTCTGGCTTTATGTTTTAAGATTTAATAGTCGGGTGAGACTATTTGGCTTTGTCTTGCTCCCCTAGGCTGCAAATGCTAGAATTACGGGGTTCCCTGTATCTGAGACAAGTTTTGGTAAATCTGTTTTGGCGGCCAGATGGGGCTATATGTTTTAGGATTAAATAGTCGGATGAGCCTGTTTGGCTTTGACTTGCTCCCCTAGGCTGCACATGCCAGATTGGCGGGGCTCCTGGAATCTAAGACATGTTTTGGTAAAACAGTTTTGACAGCTAGGTAAAGCTGTATGTTTTAATATTGTAACGAACACGACGGCTACGCTGGGTGTGTCTCGCCTAACACTCGCGTTGTGTATTGGGAGCGTACTCCGTCTACGGGTTCCGACCGTGCTCAGGGAAGGGGCGTGGGTTCTTTGCTCCCTAACACACTCGACGCGTCAAATATAATAAAGAAAAAAAAGTAGACAGAGTTAAGGTATGACGGTATACCACGATATATAAGAAGAGACTACGATGTGCAAGCAGAATATATCATATAGAGCCGAGGAGCTAAGATGTTGGCTACCCCCGGTCTTTACCCGCCCTACCTGTAGCTGCATCTGTGATTGTCTTTGCAACTACCCTTTCATAAGCGATATTATTTACCTAAGGTGCCCAAAAAGGAATTAAGATTTCATTTTATCATATAATTGTATTCCGGGAATTTTTCATGATCGTACTTCATTATACATTACGTGAAAAGAACAAATCTTATTACTTTCTATAAAACTAAACTCGATCTGGGCAAAAACACACATGAATGAGATTACACTCCGAAAGTGATAGTAAGTTAAACCACTTCTGATCTGAATGATCCACAAAAAAATTATCTGTAATTACGAAGGCTGATTCGGAGTACACCCGCTGTCTATGACCACGATTCAAACAATACGTACAATTTGATAAGCTGGCTTATTACCTTATGTTTTTTTTTCACACAGTACTCACTACTTTAGTATAATGCAACGATGTCAGCAGGCCTGTTGACGACGATGATGGGCTGTGGAATCTTAATTGTACTGTGTAACGTAGGAATATAGTAGTCAGCGACATATACACGCTAAATCAGGATCAAAAGACAATGTCAGTGATATAAAACGGAAAAAATTGCAATTTAAATTTCATGTGTACTTATGCCCTTCGCTTATACCTACGGCCAGTATGCAGTTTAACAATTATATCAGATGTTGTAAATCCGAGTGTGGGTGCGCACTGGTTAGCTATCCACCAGATCTGCGCTCAAGATGGGTCGAACACGTGGTCAAGTTGGCCGCCTGTGCGTGCAGCAAGAACTATTGGTTAGCGAGGTTCAAAGCTTATTTTCAGAAAATGAGACAATGCTGAAATCTTGGTTCGGCCTTAGGAAATTAGATCCCTGCTACCAGTGTAGATTGTCGCTATTTGGTGCTTTGGGCTTTGGCTTTGGCTACGACAAGGAATACGCGCTATGCGTGATTTTTATTTTTGGCTCGCAATAACGCGGCGCCGCAATTTAGCCTGCACTTTCCTACGACTTCCACACACAGGAATGGCAGATTTGTCAAAACGTCCGAATTCTGAAATTTTTCTTCCAGCTGACGCTGTATGTTTTAGGATTAAATGGTCGGATGAGACTGTTTGGCTTTGACTTGGTCCTCTAGGCTCCACATGCCAGATTGGCGGGGCTCCTGGAATCTAAGACAAGGTTTGGTAAAACAGTTTTGACAGCTAGGCAAGACTGTATAATTTAAGATTAAATAGTCGGTTCAGCCTGTTTGGCTTTGACTTGCGACCCTAGGATGCAAATGCTGGATTAATAGGGTTCCTGGTATCTGAGACAAGTTTTGGTAAATCAGTTTTGGCGGCCAGATGGGGCTGTATGTTTTAAGATTTAATAGTAGGGTGAAACTATTTGGCTGTGACTTGCTCCCCTAGGCTGCAAATTCTAGATTAAAAGGGCTCCTGGTATCTAAGATAAGTTTTGGTAAATCAGTTTTGGCGGCTGGATGGGGCTATATGTTTTAGGATTAAATAGTCGGATGAGCCTGTTTTGGCTTTGACTTGCTCCTCTAGGCTCCACATGCCAGATTGACGGGGCTTCTCGAATCTATAAAAAGTTTTAGTAAAACAGTTTTGACAGCCAGATAGGGCTGTTGGTTTTAAGATTACATTGTAGGATGAGCCCTGTTTGGCTTTGAACTTCTCCCCTAGGCTGCACACGCCAGATTGGCAGGCCTCCTGGTATCTGAGACAAGGTTTGGTAAAACAGTTTAGGCAGCTAGGTCAGGCTACATGTTTGAAGGTTAAATAGTCGGTTGAGCCTGTTTGGCTTTGACTTGCTCCCCTAGGATGCAAATGCTGGAGGAACAGGGTTCCTGACATCTGAGACAACTTTCGGTAAAGCAATGTTGACTTCCAGGTGAGGCTGTATGCTTTAAGACTTTATAGTCGGGTGAGACTATTTGGCTTTGACTTGCTCCCCCAGGCGGCACATGCCAGATTGGCAAGGCTCCTGAAATCTAAAAAAAGTTTTAGTAAAACAGTTTTGACAGCCAGATGGGGCTGTTTGTTTTAAGATTAAAGAGTCGGGTGAGCCTGTATGACTTTGACTTGCGCCCCCAGGATGCAAATACTGGATTAACAGGGTTCCTGGTATTTGAGACAAGTTTTGGTTGACGGCCAGATCGGGCTATATGTTTTAAGATTTAATAGTCGGGTGAGACTATTTGGCTTTATCTTGCTCCACTAGGCTGCAAATGCTAGATTAACAGGATTCCTGGTATCTGAGACAAGTTTAGGTAAAACAGTTTTGGCGGCCAGATGGGGCTGTTTGTTTTAAGATTAAATTGTAGGGTGAGCCTGTATGATTTTGACTTGCGCCCCCAGGATGCAAATACTGGATTAACAGGGTTCCTGGTATCTGAGACAAGTTTTGGTAAAGCAGTTTTGGCGGACAGATGGGGCTGTATGTTTAAAGATTTAATAGTCGGGTGAAACTATTTGGCTTTGACTTGCTCCCCTAGGCTGCAAATTCTAGATTAGCAGGGCTCCTGGTATCTAAGACAAGTTTTGGTAAAGCAGTTTTGGCAGCCAGATGGGGGTGTTTGTTTTAAGATTAAATTGTAGGGTAAGCCCTGTTTGGCTTTGAACTTCTCCCCTAGGCTGCACACGCCAGATTGGCAGGGCTCCTGGTATCTGAGACAAGGTTTGGTAAAACAGTTTTGACAGATAGGTCAGGCTACATGTTTGAAGGTTAAATAGTCGGGTGAGCCTGTTTCTCTTTGACCTGCTCCCCTAGGATGCAAATGCTGGAGTAACAGGGTTCCTGGCATCTGAGACAAGTTTCGGTAAAGCAATTTTGACTTCCAGGTGAGGCTGTATGTTTTAAGACTTAATAGTCGGGTGAGACTATTTGGCTTTGACTTGCTACCCTAGGCTGCAAATGCTAGATTAACAGGGTTCCTGGTATCTGAGACAAGTTTTGGTAAGGCAATTTTGAGTTCCTGGTGTGGCTGAATGTTTTAAGACTTAATAGTCGTGTGAGCCTGTTTGGCTTTGACTTGCTCCCCTAGGCTGCACTGCCAGATTGTCTTAAGATTAAATAGTCAAGTGAGTGTGCTTGGCTTTGACTTGCGCCCCTAGGATGCAAATGCTGGAATAACAGGGTTCCTGGTATCTGAGACAAGTTTTGGTAAAGCAGTTTTGCCGGCCAGATGCGGCTGTATGTTTTAAGATTTAATAGTCGGGTGAAACTATTTGGCTCTGACTTGCTATCCTAGGCTGCAAATGCTAGATTAACAGAGATCCTTGTATCTGAGACAAGTTTCGGTAAAGCAATTTTGACTGCCAGGGGAGGCTGTATGTTTTAGGATTCAATAGCCGGATGAGCCTGTTTGGCTTTGACTTGCGCCCCTAGGATGCAAATGCTGGATTAACAGGGCTCCTGGTATCTAAGACAAGTTTTGGTAAAGCAGTTTTGGCGGCCAGATGGGGCTGTATTTTTTAAGATTTAATAGTCGGGTGAAACTATTTGGCTTTGACTTGCTCCCCTAGGCTGCAAATTCTAGATTAACAGGGCTCCTGGTATCTAAGACAAGTTTTGGTAAAGCAGTTTTGACAGCTAGATCAGGCTACATGTTTGAAGGTTAAATAGTCGGGTGAGCCTGTTTGGCTTTGACTTGCTCCCGTAGGATGCAAATGGTTGAAGAACAGGGTTCCTGGCATCTGAGACAAGTTTCGGTAAAGCAATTTTGACTTCCAGGGGAGGCTGTATGTTTTAGGATTAAATAGCCGGATGAGCCTGTTTGGCATTGACTTGCGCCCCTAGGATGCAAATGCTGGATTAACAGGGTTCCTGGTATCTGAGAGAAGTTTTTGTGAGGCAATTTTGAGTTCCAGGTGAGGCTGAATGTTTTAAGACTTAATAGTCGTGTGAGACTATTTGACTTTGACTTGCTCCCCTAGGCGGCACATGCCAGATTGGCAAGGCTCCTGGAAACTAAAAAAAGTTGTAGTAAAACAGTTTTGACAACCAGATGGGTCTGTTTGTTTTAAGATTAAATTGTAGGATGAGCCCCGTTTGGCTTTTAACTTCTCCCCTAGGCTGCACACGCCAGATTGGCTCCTGGTATCTGAGACAAGGTTTGGTAAAACAGTTTTGACAGCTAGGTCAGGCTACATGTTTGAAGGTTAAATAGTCGGGTGAGCCTGTTTGGCTTTGACTTGCTCCCCTAGGCTGGTGGAGGAACAGAGTTCCTGGCATCTGAGACAAGTTTCGGTAAAGCAATTTTGACTTCCAGGTGAAGCTGTATGCTTTAAGACTTAATAGTCGGGTGAGACTATTTGGCTTTGACTTGCTCCCCTATGCGGCACATGCCAGATAGGCAAGGCTCCTGGAATCTAAAAAAAGTTTTAGTAAAACAGTTTTGACAGACAGATGGGGCTGTTTGTTTTAAGATTAAAGAGTCGGGTGAGCCTGTATGACTTTGACTTGCGCCCCCAGGATGCAAATACTGGATTAACAGGGTTCCTGGTATTTGGGACAAGTTTTGGTTAATCAGTTTTGGCGGCCAGATGGGGCTGTATGTTTTAAGATTTAATAGTCGGGTGAGACTATTTGGCTTTGACTTGCTAACCTAGGCTGCAAATGCTAGATTAACTGAGATCCTTGTATCTGTGACAAGTTTCCGTAAAGCAATTTTGACTTCCAGGGGAGGCTGTATGTTTTAGGATTAAATAGTCGGATGAGACTATTTGGCTTTGACTTGCGCCCCTAGGATGCAAATACTGGATTAACAGGGTTCCTGGTATCTGAGACAAGTTTTTGTAAGGCAATTTTGAGTTCCAGGTGAGGCTGAATGTTTGAAGACTTAATAGTCGTGTGAGACTATTTGGCTTTGACTTGCTCCCCTAGGCTGCACACGCCAGATTGGCAGGGCTCCTGGTATCTGAGACAAGGTTTGGTTGAACAGTTTTGACAGCTAGGTCAGGCTACATGTTTAAAGGATAAAAAGTCGGGTGAGCCTGTTTGGCTTTGACTTGCTCCCGTAGGATGCAAATGGTGGAGGAACAGGGTTCCTGGCATCTGGGACAAGTTTCGGTAAAGCAATTTTGACTGCCAGGGGAGGCTGTATGTTTAAGGATTAAATAGTCGGATGAGCCTGTTTGGCTTTGACTTGCGCCCCTAGGATGCAAATGCTGGATTAACAGGGTTCCTGGTATCTGAGAAAAGTTTTGGTAAGGCAATTTTGAGTTCCAGGTAAGGCTGAATGTTTTAAGACTTAATAGTCGTGTGAGACTATTTGGCTTTGACTTGCTCCCCTAGGCTGCACACGCCAGATTGGCAGGGCTCCTGCTATCTGAGACAAGGTTTGGTAAAACAGTTTTGACAGCTAGGTCAGGCTACATGTTTGAAGGTTAAATAGTTGGGTGAGCCTGTTTGGCTTTGACTTGCTCCCCTAGGATGCAAATGCTGGATTAACAGGGTTCCTGGTATCTGAAACAAGTTTCCGTAAAGCAATTTTGACTTCCAGGTGAGGCTGTATGCTTTAAGACTTAATAGTCGGGTGAGACTATTTGGCTTTGACTTGCTACCCTAGGCGGCACATCCCAGATTGGCAAGGCTCCTGGAATCTAAAAAAGTTTTAGTAAAACAGTTTTGAAAGCCAGATGGGGCTGTTTGTTTTAAGATTAAAGAGTCGGGTGAGCCTGTATGACTTTGACTTGCGCCCCCAGGATGCAAATACTGGATTAACAGGGTTCCTGGTATTTGAGACAAGTTTTGGTTGACGGCCAGGTCGGGCTATATGTTTTAAGATTTAATAGTCGGGTGAGACTATTTGGCTTTATATTCCTCCCCTACGCAAGATTAACAGGGTTCCTGGTATCTGAGACAAGTTTAGGTAAATCAGTTTTGGCGGCCAGATGGGGCTGTTTGTTTTAAGATTAAATTGTAGGGTGAGCCAGTATGATTTTGACTTGCGCCCCCAGGATGCAAATACTGGATTAACAGGGTTCCTGGTATCTAAGACAAATTTTGGTAAAGCAGTTTTGGCGGCCAGATGGGGCTTTATGTGTTAAGATTTAAAAGTCGGGTAAAACTATTTGGCTTTGACTTGCTCCCCTAGGCTGCAAATTCTAGATTAACAGGGCTCCTGGTATCTGAAACAAGTTTTGGTAAAGCAGTTTTGGCAGCCAGATGGGGCTGTTTGTTTTAAGATTAAATTGTAGGGTAAGCCCTGTTTGGCTTTGAACTTCTCCCCTAGGCTGCACTCGCCAGATTGGCAGGGCTCCTGGTATCTGAGACAAGGTTTGGTTGAACAGTTTTGACAGCTAGGTCAGGCTACATGTTTGAAGGTTAAATAGTTGGGTGAGCCTGTTTGGCTTTGACTTGCTCCCCTAGGATGCAAATGCTGGATTAACAGGGTTCCTGGTATCTGAAACAAGTTTTGGTAAATCAGTTTTGGCGGCCAGATCGGGCTATATGTATTAGGATTAAATAGTCGGATGAGCCTGTTTGGCTTTGACTTGCTCCCCTAGGCTGCACATGCCAGATTGGCGGGGCTCCTGGAATCTAAGACAAGTTTTGGTAAAACAGTTTTGACAGCTGGGTAAGGTTGTATGCTTGAAGATTACATAGTCGGAAGAGCGTGTTTGGCTTTGACTTGCGCCCCTAGGATGCAAATGCTGGAATAACAGGGTTTCTGGTATCTAAGACAAGTTTTAGTAAATCAGTTTTGGCGGCCAGATGGAGCTATATGTTTTAAGATTTAATAGTCGGGTGAGCCTGTTTGGCTTTGACTTGCGCCCCTAGGATGCAAATGCTGGATAACCAGGGTTCCTGGAATCTGTGACAAGTTTTGGTAAGGCAATTCTGAGTTCCAAGTGAGGCTGAATGTGTTCAGACTTAATAGTCGGATGAGACTATTTTACTTTGACTTGCTCCCCTAGGCTGCAAATGCTAAATTAACAGGGCGCCTGGTTTCTAAGGCAAGTTTTGGTAAAGCAGTTTTGGCAGCCAGATGGGGCTGTATGTTTTAAGATTAAATTCTCGGGTGAGCCTGTTTGGTTTTGACTTGCTCCCCTAGGCTCCACATGCCAGATTGGCCGGGCTCCTGGAATCTAAGACATGGTTTGGTAAAACAGTTTTGGCAGCTGGGTAAGACTGTATGTTTTCAGATTAAATAGTCGGTTGAACCTATTTGGCCTTGATTTGCGCCCCTAGGATGCAAATGCTGGATAACCAGGGTTTCTGGAATCTGAGACAAGTTTTGGTTAGCTAATTCTGAGTTCCAGGTGAGGCTGAATGTGTTCAGACTTAATAGTCGGGTGAGACTATTTTGCTTTGACTTGCTCCCCTAGGCTGCAAATGCTAGATTAACAGGGCTCCTGGTTTCTAAGGCAAGTTTTGGTAAAGCAGTTTTGGCAGCCAGATGGGGCTGTATGTTTTAAGATTAAATTCTCGGGTGAGCCTGTTTGGTTTTGACTTGCTCCCCTAGGCTCCACATGCCAGATTGGCCGGGCTCCTGGAATCTAAGACATGGTTTGGTAAAACAGGTTTGGCAGCTGGGCAAGACTGTATGTTTTCAGATTGAATAGTCGGTTGAGCCTATTTGGCCTTGACTTGCGCCCCTAGGATGCAAATGCTGGATTAACAGGGTTCCTGGTATCTGAAACAAGTTTTGGTAAGTCAATTTTGAGTACCAGGTGAGGCTGAATGTGTTAAGACTTAATAGTCGGGTGAGACTATTTTGCTTTGACTTGCTCCCATAGGCTGCAAATGCTAGATTAACAGGGCTCCTGGTTTCTAAGTCCAGTTTTGGTAAAGCAGTATGGCAGCTACGTAAGTCTGTATGTTTTAAGATTAAATTGTCAGGTGAGCCTGTTTGGCTTTGACTTGCTCCCCTAGGCTCCACTTGCCAGATTGGCGGGGCTCCTGGAATCTAAAAAAGGTTTAGTAAAACAGTTTTAACAGCTACGTTAGTCTGTATGTTTTAAGTTTAAATAGTCGGGTGAGTCTGTTTGACTTTGACTTGCTCCCCTAGGATGCAAATGCTGGTTTAACAGGGTTCCTGATATCTGAGACAAGTTTTGGTAAATCAGTTTTGGCGGCCAGATGGGGCTATATCTTTTAAAATTTAATAGTCGGGTGAGAATATATGGCTTTGTCTTGCTCCCCTAGGCTGCAAATGCTAGATTAACAGGGTTCCTGGTAACTGAGATAAGTTTTGGTAAATCAGTTTTGGCGGCAAGATGGGGCTATATGTTTTACGATTAAATAGTCGGATGAGCCTGTTTGGCTTTGACTTGCTCCACTAGGCTGCACATGCCAGATTGGCGGTGCTCCTGGAATCTATGACAAGTTTTGGTAAAACAGTTTTGACAGCTAGGTAAGGCTGTATGCTTCAAGATTGAGCGTGTTTGGCTTTGACTTGCGCCCCTAGGATGCAAATGCTGGAATAACAGAGTTCCTGGTATCTAAGACAAGGTTTGGTAAATCATTTTTGGCGGCCAGATGGGGCTATATGTTTTAAGATTTAATAGTCGGGAGAGCCTGTTTGGCTTTGACTTGCGCCCCTAGAATGCAAATGCTGCATTAACAGGGTTCCTGGTATCTGAGACAAGTTTTGGTAAAGCAGCTTTGGCAACTACGTAAGTCTATATGTTTTAAGATTAAATTGTCGGGTGAGCCTGTTTGGCTTTGACTTGCTCCCTTAGGCTCCACATGCCAGATTGGCCGGGCTCCTGGAATCTAAGACATGGTTTGGTAAAACAGTTTTGGCAGCTGGGCAAGACTGTATGTTTTAAGATTAAATAGTCGGTCTAGCCTGTTTGGCTTTGAGTTGCGCCCCTAGGATGCAAATGCTGGATTAACAGGGTTCCTGATATCTGAGACAAGTTTTGGTAAGGCAATTTTGAGTACCAGGTGAGGCTGAATGTGTTAAGACCTAATAGTCGGGTGAGACTATTTTGCTTTGACTTGCTCCCATAGGCTGCAAATGATAGATTAACAGGGCTCCTGGTTTCTAAGGCAAGTTTTGGTAAAGTAGTTTTGGCAGCTACGTAAGTCTGTATGTTTTAAGATTAAATTGTCAGGTGAGCCTGTTTGGCTTTGACTTTCTCCCCTAGGCGGCACATGCCACATTGGCGAGCTCCTGGAATCTAAAAAAGGTTTTGGTAAAACAGTTTTAACAGCTACGTTAGTCTGTATGTTTTAAGTTTAAATAGTCGGGTGAGTCTGTTTGACTTTGACTTGCTCCCCTAGGATACAAATGCTGGATTAACAGGGTTCCTGGAATCTGAGACAAGTTTTGGTAAATCAGTTTTGGCGGCCAGATGGGGCTATATGTTTTAAAATTTAATAGTCGGGTGAGACTATTTGGCTTTATCTTGCTCCCCTAAGCTGCAAAATGCTAGATTAACGGCGTTCCTGGTAACTGCGATAAGTTTTGGTAAATCAGTTTTGGCGGCAAGATGGGGCTATATGTTTTAGGATTAAATAGTCGGCAAGCCTGTTTGGCTTTGACTTGCTCCACTAGGCTGCACATGCCAGATTGGCGGTGCTCCTGGAATCTATGACAAGTTTTGGTAAAACAGTTTTGGCAGCTGGGTAAGACTGTATGTTTTCAGATTAAATAGTCGGTTGAACCTATTTGGCCTTGATGTGCGCCCCTAGGATGCAAATGCTGGATAACCAGGGTTTCTGGAATCTGAGACAAGTTTTGGTTAGCTAATTCTGAGTTCCAGGTGAGGCTGAATGTGTTCAGACTTAATAGTCGGGTGAGACTATTTTGCTTTGACTTGCTCCCCTAGGCTGCAAATGCTAGATTAACAGGGCTCCTGGTTTCTAAGGCAAGTTTTGGTAAAGCAGTTTTGGCAGCCAGATGGGGCTGTATGTTTTAAGATTAAATTCTCGGGTGAGCCTGTTTGGTTTTGACTTGCTCCCCTAGGCTCCACATGCCAGATTGGCCGGGCTCCTGGAATCTAAGACATGGTTTGGTAAAACAGTTTTGGCAGCTGGGCAAGACTGTATGTTTTCAGATTAAATAGTCGGTTGAGCCTATTTGGCCTTGACTTGCGCCCCTAGGATGCAAATGCTGCATTAACAGGGTTCCTGGTATCTGAAACAAGTTTTGGTAAGTCAATTTTGAGTACCAGGTGAGGCTGAATGTGTTAAGACTTAATAGTCGGGTGAGACTATTTTGCTTTGACTTGCTCCCATAGGCTCCACTTGCCAGATTGGCGGGGCTCCTGGAATCTAAAAAAAGGTTTAGTAAAACAGTTTTAACAGCTACGTTAGTCTGTATGTTTTAAGTTTAAATAGTCGGGTGAGTCTGTTTGACTTTGACTTGCTCCCCTAGGATGCAAATGCTGGTTTAACAGGGTTCCTGATATCTGAGACAAGTTTTGGTAAATCAGTTTTGGCGGCCAGATGGGGCTATATCTTTTAAAATTTAATAGTCGGGTGAGAATATATGGCTTTGTCTTGCTCCCCTAGGCTGCAAATGCTAGATTAACAGGGTTCCTGGTAACTGAGATAAGTTTTGGTAAATCAGTTTTGGCGGCAAGATGGGGCTATATGTTTTACGATTAAATAGTCGGATGAGCCTGTTTGGCTTTGACTTGCTCCACTAGGCTGCACATGCCAGATTGGCGGTGCTCCTGGAATCTATGACAAGTTTTGGTAAAACAGTTTTGACAGCTAGGTAAGGCTGTATGCTTCAAGATTGAGCGTGTTTGGCTTTGACTTGCGCCCCTAGGATGCAAATGCTGGAATAACAGAGTTCCTGGTATCTAAGACAAGGTTTGGTAAATCATTTTTGGCTGCCAGATGGGGCTATATGTTTTAAGATTTAATAGTCGGGAGAGCCTGTTTGGCTTTGACTTGCGCCCCTAGAATGCAAATGCTGCATTAACAGGGTTCCTGGTATCTGAGACAAGTTTTGGTAAAGCAGCTTTGGCAACTACGTAAGTCTATATGTTTTAAGATTAAATTGTCGGGTGAGCCTGTTTGGCTTTGACTTGCTCCCTTAGGCTCCACATGCCAGATTGGCCGGGCTCCTGGAATCTAAGACATGGTTTGGTAAAACAGTTTTGGCAGCTGGGCAAGACTGTATGTTTTCAGATTAAATAGTCGGTTGAGCCTTTTTGGCCTTGACTTGCGCCCCTAGGATGCAAATGCTGGATTAACAGGGTTCCTGGTATCTGAAACAAGTTTTGGTAAGTCAATTTTGAGTACCAGGTGAGGCTGAATGTGTTAAGACTTAATAGTCGGGTGAGACTATTTTGCTTTGACTTGCTCCCATAGGCTGCAAATGCTAGATTAACAGGGCTCCTGGTTTCTAAGTCAAGTTTTGGTAAAGCAGTTTTGGCAGCTACGTAAGTCTGTATGTTTTAAGATTAAATTGTCAGGTGAGCCTGTTTGGCTTTGACTTGCTCCCCTAGGCTCCACTTGCCAGATTGGCGGGGCTCCTGGAATCTAAAAAAAGGTTTAGTAAAACAGTTTTAACAGCTACGTTAGTCTGTATGTTTTAAGTTTAAATAGTCGGGTGAGTCTGTTTGACTTTGACTTGCTCCCCTAGGATGCAAATGCTGGTTTAACAGGGTTCCTGATATCTGAGACAAGTTTTGGTAAATCAGTTTTGGCGGCCAGATGGGGCTATATCTTTTAAAATTTAATAGTCGGGTGAGAATATATGGCTTTGTCTTGCTCCCCTAGGCTGCAAATGCTAGATTAACAGGGTTCCTGGTAACTGAGATAAGTTTTGGTAAATCAGTTTTGGCGGCAAGATGGGGCTATATGTTTTACGATTAAATAGTCGGATGAGCCTGTTTGGCTTTGACTTGCTCCACTAGGCTGCACATGCCAGATTGGCGGTGCTCCTGGAATCTATGACAAGTTTTGGTAAAACAGTTTTGACAGCTAGGTAAGGCTGTATGCTTCAAGATTGAGCGTGTTTGGCTTTGACTTGCGCCCCTAGGATGCAAATGCTGGAATAACAGAGTTCCTGGTATCTAAGACAAGGTTTGGTAAATCATTTTTGGCGGCCAGATGGGGCTATATGTTTTAAGATTTAATAGTCGGGAGAGCCTGTTTGGCTTTGACTTGCGCCCCTAGGATGCAAATGCTGCATTAACAGGGTTCCTGGTATCTGAGACATGTTTTGGTAAAGCAGCTTTGGCAACTACGTAAGTCTGTATGTTTTAAGATTAAATTGTCAGGTGAGCCTGTTTGGCTTTGACTTTCTCCCCTAGGCGGCACATGCCACATTGGCGAGCTCCTGGAATCTAAAAAAGGTTTTGGTAAAACAGTTTTAACAGCTACGTAAGTCTGTATGTTTTAAGTTTAAATAGTCGGGTGAGTCTGTTTGACTTTGACTTGCTCCCCTAGGATACAAATGCTGGATTAACAGGGTTCCTGGAATCTGAGACAAGTTTTGGTAAATCAGTTTTGGCGGCCAGATGGGGCTATATGTTTTAAAATTTAATAGTCGGGTGAGACTATTTGGCTTTATCTTGCTCCCCTAAGCTGCAAAATGCTAGATTAACGGGGTTCCTGGTAACTGCGATAAGTTTTGGTAAATCAGTTTTGGCGGCAAGATGGGGCTATATGTTTTAGGATTAAATAGTCGGCAAGCCTGTTTGGCTTTGACTTGCTCCACTAGGCTGCACATGCCAGATTGGCGGTGCTCCTGGAATCTATGACAAGTTTTGGTAAAACATTTTTGACAGCTAGGTAAGGCTGTATGCTTTAAGATTAAATAGTCGGGTGAGTGTGTTTGGCTTTGACTTGCGCCCCTAGGATGAAAATGCTGGAATAACAGGGTTCCTGGCATCTAAGACAAGTTTTGGTTAATCATTTTTGGCGGCCAGATGGGGCTATATGTTTTAAGATTTAATAGTCGGGAGAGCCTGTTTGGCTTTGACTTGCGCCCCTAGGATGCAAATGCTGCATTAACAGGGTTCCTGGTATCTGAGACATGTTTTGGTAAAGCAGCTTTGGCAACTACGTAAGTCTGTATGTTTTAAGATTAAATTGTCGGGTGAGCCTGTTTGGCTTTGACTTGCTCCCTTAGGCTCCACATGCCAGATTGGCTTGGATCCTGGAATCTAAGACAAGGTTTGGTAAAACAGTTTTGACAGCTGGGCAAGACTGTATGTTTTAAGATTAAATAGTCGGTCGAGCCTATTTGGCTTTGAGTTGCGCCCCTAGGATGCAAATGCTGGATTAGCAGGGTTCCTGGTATTTGAAACAAGTTTTGGTAAGGCAATTTTGAGTTCCAGGTGAGGCTGAATGTGTTAAGACCTAATAGTCGGGTGAGACTATTTTGCTTTGACTTGCTCCCATAGGCTGCAAATGATAGATTAACAGGGCTCCTGGTTTCTAAGGCAAGTTTTGGTAAAGTAGTTTTGGCAGCTACGTAAGTCTGTATGTTTTAAGATTAAATTGTCAGGTGAGCCTGTTTGGCTTTGACTTTCTCCCCTAGGCGGCACATGCCACATTGGCGAGCTTCTGGAATCTAAAAAAGTTTTTGGTAAAACAGTTTTAACAGCTACGTTAGTCTGTATGTTTTAAGTTTAAATAGTCGGGTGAGTCTGTTTGACTTTGACTTGCTCCCCTAGGATACAAATGCTGGATTAACAGGGTTCCTGGAATCTGAGACAAGTTTTGGTAAATCAGTTTTGGCGGCCAGATGGGGCTATATGTTTTAAAATTTAATAGTCGGGTGAGACTATTTGGCTTTATCTTGCTCCCCTAAGCTGCAAAATGCTAGATTAACGGCGTTCCTGGTAACTGCGATAAGTTTTGGTAAATCAGTTTTGGCGGCAAGATGGGGCTATATGTTTTAGGATTAAATAGTCGGCAAGCCTGTTTGGCTTTGACTTGCTCCACTAGGCTGCACATGCCAGATTGGCGGTGCTCCTGGAATCTATGACAAGTTTTGGTAAAACAGTTTTGGCAGCTGGGTAAGACTGTATGTTTTCAGATTAAATAGTCGGTTGAACCTATTTGGCCTTGATGTGCGCCCCTAGGATGCAAATGCTGGATAACCAGGGTTTCTGGAATCTGAGACAAGTTTTGGTTAGCTAATTCTGAGTTCCAGGTGAGGCTGAATGTGTTCAGACTTAATAGTCGGGTGAGACTATTTTGCTTTGACTTGCTCCCCTAGGCTGCAAATGCTAGATTAACAGGGCTCCTGGTTTCTAAGGCAAGTTTTGGTAAAGCAGTTTTGGCAGCCAGATGGGGCTGTATGTTTTAAGATTAAATTCTCGGGTGAGCCTGTTTGGTTTTGACTTGCTCCCCTAGGCTCCACATGCCAGATTGGCCGGGCTCCTGGAATCTAAGACATGGTTTGGTAAAACAGTTTTGGCAGCTGGGCAAGACTGTATGTTTTCAGATTAAATAGTCGGTTGAGCCTATTTGGCCTTGACTTGCGCCCCTAGGATGCAAATGCTGCATTAACAGGGTTCCTGGTATCTGAAACAAGTTTTGGTAAGTCAATTTTGAGTACCAGGTGAGGCTGAATGTGTTAAGACTTAATAGTCGGGTGAGACTATTTTGCTTTGACTTGCTCCCATAGGCTGCAAATGCTAGATTAACAGGGCTCCTGGTTTCTAAGTCAAGTTTTGGTAAAGCAGTTTTGGCAGCTACGTAAGTCTGTATGTTTTAAGATTAAATTGTCAGGTGAGCCTGTTTGGCTTTGACTTGCTCCCCTAGGCTCCACTTGCCAGATTGGCGGGGCTCCTGGAATCTAAAAAAGGTTTAGTAAAACAGTTTTAACAGCTACGTTAGTCTGTATGTTTTAAGTTTAAATAGTCGGGTGAGTCTGTTTGACTTTGACTTGCTCCCCTAGGATGCAAATGCTGGTTTAACAGGGTTCCTGATATCTGAGACAAGTTTTGGTAAATCAGTTTTGGCGGCCAGATGGGGCTATATCTTTTAAAATTTAATAGTCGGGTGAGAATATATGGCTTTGTCTTGCTCCCCTAGGCTGCAAATGCTAGATTAACAGGGTTCCTGGTAACTGAGATAAGTTTTGGTAAATCAGTTTTGGCGGCAAGATGGGGCTATATGTTTTACGATTAAATAGTCGGATGAGCCTGTTTGGCTTTGACTTGCTCCACTAGGCTGCACATGCCAGATTGGCGGTGCTCCTGGAATCTATGACAAGTTTTGGTAAAACAGTTTTGACAGCTAGGTAAGGCTGTATGCTTCAAGATTGAGCGTGTTTGGCTTTGACTTGCGCCCCTAGGATGCAAATGCTGGAATAACAGAGTTCCTGGTATCTAAGACAAGGTTTGGTAAATCATTTTTGGCGGCCAGATGGGGCTATATGTTTTAAGATTTAATAGTCGGGAGAGCCTGTTTGGCTTTGACTTGCGCCCCTAGGATGCAAATGCTGCATTAACAGGGTTCCTGGTATCTGAGACATGTTTTGGTAAAGCAGCTTTGGCAACTACGTAAGTCTGTATGTTTTAAGATTAAATTGTCGGGTGAGCCTGTTTGGCTTTGACTTGCTCCCTTAGGCTCCACATGCCAGATTGGCTTGGATCCTGGAATCTAAGACAAGGTTTGGTAAAACAGTTTTGACAGCTGGGCAAGACTGTATGTTTTAAGATTAAATAGTCGGTCGAGCCTATTTGGCTTTGAGTTGCGCCCCTAGGATGCAAATGCTGGATTAGCAGGGTTCCTGGTATTTGAAACAAGTTTTGGTAAGGCAATTTTGAGTTCCAGGTGAGGCTGAATGTGTTAAGACTTAATAGTCGGGTGAGACTATTTTGCATTGACATGCTCCCCTAGGCTGCAAATGCTAGATTAACAGGGCTCCTGGTTTCTAAGGCAAGTTTTGGTAAAGCAGTTTTGGCAGCTACGTAAGTCTGTATGTTTTAAGATTAAATTGTCAGGTGAGCCTGTTTGGCTTTGACTTTCTCCCCTAGGCGGCACATGCCACATTGGCGAGCTCCTGGAATCTAAAAAAGGTTTTGGTAAAACAGTTTTAACAGCTACGTAAGTCTGTATGCTTTAAGTTTAAATAGTCGGGTGAGTCTGTTTGACTTTGACTTGCTCCCCTAGGATACAAATGCTGGATTAACAGGGTTCCTGGAATCTGAGACAAGTTTTGGTAAATCAGTTTTGGCGGCCAGATGGGGCTATATGTTTTAAAATTTAATAGTCGGGTGAGACTATTTGGCTTTATCTTGCTCCCCTAAGCTGCAAAATGCTAGATTAACGGGGTTCCTGGTAACTGCGATAAGTTTTGGTAAATCAGTTTTGGCGGCAAGATGGGGCTATATGTTTTAGGATTAAATAGTCGGCAAGCCTGTTTGGCTTTGACTTGCTCCACTAGGCTGCACATGCCAGATTGGCGGTGCTCCTGGAATCTATGACAAGTTTTGGTAAAACATTTTTGACAGCTAGGTAAGGCTGTATGCTTTAAGATTAAATAGTCGGGTGAGTGTGTTTGGCTTTGACTTGCGCCCCTAGGATGAAAATGCTGGAATAACAGGGTTCCTGGCATCTAAGACAAGTTTTGGTTAATCATTTTTGGCGGCCAGATGGGGCTATATGTTTTAAGATTTAATAGTCGGGAGAGCCTGTTTGGCTTTGACTTGCGCCCCTAGGATGCAAATGCTGCATTAACAGGGTTCCTGGTATCTGAGACATGTTTTGGTAAAGCAGCTTTGGCAACTACGTAAGTCTGTATGTTTTAAGATTAAATTGTCGGGTGAGCCTGTTTGGCTTTGACTTGCTCCCTTAGGCTCCACATGCCAGATTGGCTTGGATCCTGGAATCTAAGACAAGGTTTGGTAAAACAGTTTTGACAGCTGGGCAAGACTGTATGTTTTAAGATTAAATAGTCGGTCGAGCCTATTTGGCTTTGAGTTGCGCCCCTAGGATGCAAATGCTGGATTAGCAGGGTTCCTGGTATTTGAAACAAGTTTTGGTAAGGCAATTTTGAGTACCAGGTGAGGCTGAATGTGTTAAGACTTAATAGTCGGGTGAGACTATTTTGCTTTGACTTGCTCCCATAGGCTGCAAATGCTAGATTAACAGGGCTCCTGGTTTCTAAGGCAAGTTTTGGTAAAGCAGTTTTGGCAGCTACGTAAGTCTGTATGTTTTAAGATTAAATTGTCAGGTGAGCCAGTTTGGCTTTGACTTGCTCCCCTAGGCTCCACTTGCCAGATTGGCGGGGCTCCTGGAATCTAAAAAAAGGTTTGGTAAAACAGTTTTAACAGCTACGTTAGTCTGTATGTTTTAAGTTTAATTAGTCGGGTGAGTCTGTTTGACTTTGACTTGCTCCCCTAGGATACAAATGCTGGATTAACAGGGTTCCTGGAATCTGAGACAAGTTTTGGTAAATCAGTTTTGGCGGCCAGATGGGGCTATATGTTTTAAAATTTAATAGTCGGGTGAGATTATTTGGCTTTGTCTTGCTCCCCTAAGCTGCAAAATGCTAGATTAACAGGGTTCCTGGTAACTGAAATAAGTTTTGGTAAATCAGTTTTGGCGGCAAGATGGGGCTATATGTTTTAGGATTAAATAGTCGGCGAGCCTGTTTGGCTTTGACTTGCTCCACTAGGCTGCACATGCCAGATTGGCGGTGCTCCTGGAATCTAAGACAAGTTTTGGTAAAACAGTTTTGACAGCTTGGCAAGGCTGTATGCTTTAAGATTAAATAGTCGGGTGAGCGTGTTTGGCTTTGACTTGCGCCCCTGGATGAAAATGCTGGAATAACACGGATCGTGGCATCTAAGACAAGTTTTGGTAAATCATTTTTGGCGGCCAGATGGGGCTATATGTTTTAAGATTTAATAGTCGGGAGAGCCTGTTTGGCTTTGACTTGCGCCCCTAGGATGCAAATGCTGCATTAACAGGGCTCCTGGTATCTGAGACAAGTTTTGGTAAAGCAGCTTTGGCAACTACGTAAGCCTGTATGTTTTAAGATTAAATTGTCGGGTGAGCCTGTTTGGCTTTGACTTGCTCCCTTAGGCTCCACATGACAGATTGGCTTGGATCCTGGAATCTAAGACAAGGTTTGGTAAAACAGTTTTGACAGCTGGGCAAGACTGTATGTTTTAAGATTAAATAGTCGGTCTAGCCTGTTTGGCTTTGAGTTGCGCCCCTAGGATGCAAATGCTGCATTAACAGGGTTCCTGGTATCTGAGACAAGTTTTGGTAAAGCAGCTTTGGCAACTACATAAGTCTGTATGTTTTAAGATTAAATTGTCGGGTGAGCCTGTTTGGCTTTGACTTGCTCCCTTAGGCTCCACATGCCAGATTGGCTTGGCTCCTGGAATCTAAGACAAGGTTTGGTAAAACAGTTTTGACAGCAGGGCAAGACTGTATGTTTTAAGATTAAATAGTCGGTTGAGCCTGTTTGGCTTTGAGTTGCGCCCCTAGGATGCAAATGCTGGATTAACAGGGTTCCTGGTATCTGAAACAAGTTTTGGTAAGGCAATTTTGAGTACCAGGTGAGGCTGAATGTGTTAACACTTAATAGTTGGGCGAGACTATTTTGCTTTGACTTGCTCCCATAGGCTGCAAATGCTAGATTAACAGGGCTCCTGGTTTCTAAGGCAAGTTTTGGTAAAGCAGTTTTGGCAGCTACGTAAGTCTGTATGTTTTAAGATTAAACTGTCGGGTGAGCCTGTTTGGTTTTGACTTGCTCCCCTAGGCTCCACATGCCAGATTGGCGGGGCTCCTGGAATCTAAGACAAGTTTTGGTAAAACAGTTTTGACAGCTAGGTAAGGCTGTATGCTTTAAGCTTAAATAGCCGGGGACGCTTGTTAGGCTTTGACTTGCGCCCCTAGGATGCAAATGGTGGAATAACAGGGTTCCTGGTATCTAAGACAAGTTTTGGTAAATCATTTTTGGCGGCCAGATGGTGCTATATGTTTTAAGATTTAATAGTCGGGAGAGCCTGTTTGGCTTTGACTTGCGCCCCTAGGATGCAAATGCTGCATTAACAGGGTTCCTGGTATCTGAGACAAGTTTTGGTAAAGCAGCTTTGGCAACTACGTAAGTCTGTATGTTTTAAGATTAAATTGTCGGGTGAGCCTGTTTGGCTTTGACTTGCTCCCTTAGGCTCCACATGCCAGATTGGCTTGGCTCCTGCAATCTAAGACAAGGTTTGGTAAAACAGTTTTGACAGCTGGGCATGACTGTATGTTTTGGATTAAATAGTCGGTTGAGCCTGTTTGGATTTGAGTTAAGCCCCTAGGATGCAAATGCTGGATTAACAGGGTTCCTGGTATCTGAAACAAGTTTTGGTAAGGCAATTTTGAGTTCCAGGTGAGGCTGAATGTGTTAAGACTTAATAGTCGGGTGAGACTATTTTGCATTGACATGCTCCCCTAGGCTGCAAATGCTAGATTAACAGGGCTCCTTGTTTCTAAGGCAAGTTTTGGTAAAGCAGTTTTGGCAGCTACGTAAGTCTGTATGTTTTAAGATTAAATTGTCGGGAGAGCCTGTTTGGCTTTGACTTGCGCCCCTAGGATGCAAATGCTGATAACCAGGGTTCCTGGAATCTGAGACATGTTTTGGTAAGGCAATTCTGAGTTCCAGGTGAGGCTGAATGTGTTCAGACTTAATAGTCGGGTGAGACTATTTTGCTTTGACTTGCTCCCCTAGGCTGCAAATGCTAGATTAACAGGGCTCCTGGTTTCTAAGGCAAGTTTTGGTAAAGCAGTTTTGGCAGCCAGATGGGGCTGTATGTTTTAAGATTAAATTCTCGGGTGAGCCTGTTTGGTTTTGACTTGCTCCCCTAGGCTCCACATGCCAGATTGGCGGGGCTCCTGGAATCTAAGACAAGGTTTGGAAAACCAGTTTTGGCAGCTGGGCAAGACTGTCTGATTTAAGATTAAATAGTCGGTTGAGCCTATTTGGCCTTGACTTGCGCCCCTAGGATGCAACTGCTGGATTAACATTGTTCCTGGTATCTGAAACAAGTTTTGGTATGGCAATTTTAAGTTCCAGGTGAGGCTGAGTGTTTTAAGACTTTATAGTCGGATGAGCATGTTTGGCTTTGACTTGCTCCACTGGGCTGCACATGCCAGATTGGCGGTCCTCCTGGAATCTAAGATAAATTTTGGTAAAACAGTTTTGACAGCTATCTAAGGCTGTATGCTTTAAGATTAAATAGTCGGGTGAGCGTGCTTGGCTTTGACTTGCGCCCCTAGGATGCAAATGCTGGAATAACAGGGTTCCTGGTATCTAAGACAAGTTTTGGTAAATCATTTTTGGCGGCCAGATGGGGCTATATGTTTTAAGATTTAATAGTCGGGAGAGCCTGTTTGGCTTTGATTTGCGCCCCTAGGATGCAAATGCTGCATTAACAGGGTTCCTGGTATCTGAGACAAGTTTTGGTAAAGCAGCTTTGGCAACTACGTAAGTCTGTATGTTTTAAGATTAAATTGTCGGGTGAGCCTGTTTGGCTTTGACTTGCTCCCTTAGGCTCCACATGCCAGATTGGCTTGGCTCCTGGAATCTAAGACAAGGTTTGGTAAAACAGTTTTGACAGCAGGGCAAGACTGTATGTTTTAAGATTAAATAGTCGGTTGAGCCTGTTTGGCTTTGAGTTGCGCCCCTAGGATGCAAATGCTGGATTAACAGGGATCCTGGTATCTGAAACAAGTTTTGGTAAGGCAATTTTGAGTACCAGGTGAGGCTGAATGTGTTAAGACTTAATAGTTGGGCGAGACTATTTTGCTTTGACTTGCTCCCATAGGCTGCAAATGCTAGCTTAACAGGGCTCCTGGTTTCTAAGGCAAGTTTTGGTAAAGCAGTTTTGGCAGCTACGTAAGTCTGTATGTTTTAAGATTAAACTGTCGGGTGAGCCTGTTTGGTTTTGACTTGCTCCCCTAGGCTCCACATGCCAGATTGTCTTGGCTCCTGGAATCTAAGACAAGTTTTGGTAAAACAGTTTTGACAGCTAGGTAAGGCTGTATGCTTTAAGTTTAAATAGCCGGGGACGCTTGTTGGGCTTTGACTTGCGCCCCTAGGATGCAAATGCTGGAATAACAGGGTTCCTGGTATCTAAGACAAGTTTTGGTAAAGCAGCTTTGGCAACTACGTAAGTCTGTATGTTTTAAGATTAAATTGTCGGGTGAGCCTGTTTGGCTTTGACTTGCTCCCATAGGCTCCACATGCCAGATTGGCTTGCAAATCTCCAAACAGGAGAGCCTGTTTGGCTTTGACTTGCGCCCCTAGGATGCAAATGCTGGATAACCAGGGTTCCTGGAATCTGAGACAAGTTTTGGTAAGGCAATTCTGAGTTCCAGGTGAGGCTGAATGTGTTCAGACTTAATAGTCGGGTGAGACTATTTTGCTTTGACTTGCTCCCCTAGGCTGCAAATGCTAGATTAACAGGGCTCCTGGTTTCTAAGGCAAGTTTTGGTAAAGCAGTTTTGGCAGCCAGATGGGGCTGTATGTTTTAAGATTAAATTCTCGGGTGAGCCTGTTTGGTTTTGACTTGCTCCCCTAGGCTCCACATGCCAGATTGGCGGGGCTCCTGGAATCTAAGACAAGGTTTGGAAAAACAGTTTTGGCAGCTGGGCAAGACTGTATGTTTTAAGATTAAATAGTCGGTTGAGCCTATTTGGCCTTGACTTGCGCCCCTAGGATGCAAATGCTAGATTAACAGGGCTCCTGGTTCTAAGGCAAGTTTTCGTAAAGCAGTTTTGGCAGCTACGTAAGTCTGTATGTTTTAAGATTAAGTTGTCGGGTGAGCCTGTTTGGCTTTGACTTGCTCCCCTAGGCTCCACATGCCAGATTGGCGGGGCTCCTGGAATCTAAGACAAGTTTTGGTAAATCAGTTTTGACAGCTAGGTAAGGCTGTATGCTTTAAGATTAAATAGTCGGGTGAGCGTGTTTGGCTTTGACTTGCGATCCCTAGGATGCAAATGCTGGAATGACAGGGTTCCTGGTATCTAAGACAAGTTTTGGTAAATCAATTTTGGCGGCCAGATGGGGCTATATGTTTTAAGACTTAATAGTCGGGCGAGCCTGTTTGGCTGTGACTTGCGCCCCTAGGATACAAATGCTGCATTAACAGGGTTCCTGGTATCTGAGACAAGTTTTGGTAAAGCAGCTTTGGCAACTACGTAAGTCTGTATGTTTTAAGATTAAATTGTCGGGTGAGCCTGTTTGGCTTTGACTTGCTCCCTTAGGCTCCACATGCCAGATTGGCTTGGATCCTGGAATCCAAGACAAGGTTTGGTAAAACAGTTTTGACAGCTGGGCAAGACTGTATGTTTTAAGATTAAATAGTCGGTCTAGCCTGTTTGGCTTTGAGTTGCGCCCCTAGGATGCAAATGCTGGATTAACAGGCTTCCTGGTATCTGAAACAAGTTTTGGTAAGGCAATTTTGAGTACCAGGTGAGGCTGAATGTGTTAAGACTTAATAGTCGGGTGAGACTATTTTGCTTTGACTTGCTCCCATAGGCTGCAAATGCTAGATTAACAGGTCTCCTGGTTTCTAAGGTAAGTTTTGGTAAAGCAGCTTTGGCAGCTACGTAAGTCTGTATGTTTTAAGATTAAATTGTCAGGTGAACCAGTTTGGCTTTGACTTGCTCCCCTAGGCTCCACTTGCCAGATTGGCGGGGCTCCTGGAATCTAAAAAAAGGTTTGGTAAAACAGTTTTAACAGCTACGTTAGTCTGTATGTTTTAAGTTTAAATAGTCGGGTGAGTCTGTTTGACTTTGACTTGCTCCCCTAGGATACAAATGCTGGATTAACAGGGTTCCTGGAATCTGAGACAAGTTTTGGTAAATCAGTTTTGGCGGCCAGATGGGGCTATATGTTTTAAAATTTAATAATCGGGTGAGACTATTTGGCTTTGTCTTGCTCCCCTATGCTGCAAAATGCTAGATTAACAGGGTTCCTGGTAACTGAGATAAGTTTTGGTAAATCAGTTTTGGCGGCAAGATAGGGCTATATGTTTTAGGATTAAATAGTCGGCGAGCCTGTTTGGCTTTGACTTGCTCCACTAGGCTGCACATGCCAGATTGGCGGTGCTCCTGGAATCTAAGACAAGCTTTGGTAAAACATATTTGACAGCTAGGTAAGGCTGTATGCTTTAAGATTAAATAGTCGGGTGAGCGTGTTTGGCTTTGACTTGCGTCCCTAGGATGAAAATGCTGGAATAACACGGTTCCTGGCATCTAAGACAAGTTTTGGTAAATCATTTTGGCGGCCAGATGGGGCTAAATGTTTTAAGATTTAATAGTCGGGAGAGCCTGTTTGGCTTTAACTTGCGCCCCTAGGATGCAAATGCTGCATTTACAGGGTTCCTGGTATCTGAGAAAAGTTTTGGTAAAGCAGGTTTGGCAACTACGTAAGTCTGTATGTTTTAAGATTAAATTGTCGGGTGAGCCTGTTTGGCTTTGACTTGCTCCCTTAGGCTCCACATGCCAGATTGGCTTGGCTCCTGGAATCTAAGACAAGGTTTGGTAAAACAGTTTTGACAGCTGGGCAAGACTGTATGTTTTAAGATTAAATAGTCGGTTGAGCCTGTTTGGCTTTGAGTTGCGCCCCTAGGATGCAAATGCTGGATTAACAGGGTTCCTGGCATCTAAGACAAGTTTTGGTAAATCATTTTTGGCGGCCAGATGGGGCTATATGTTTTCAGATTTAATAGACGGGAGAGCCTGTTTGGCTTTGACTTGCGCCCCTAGGATGCAAATGCTGCATTAACAGGGTTCCTGGTATCTGAGACAAGTTTTGGTAAATCAGTTTTGGCGGCAAGATAGGGCTATATGTTTTAGGATTAAATAGTCGGCGAGCCTGTTTGGCTTTGACTTGCTCCACTAGGCTGCACATGCCAGATTGGCGGTGCTCCTGGAATCTAAGACAAGTTTTGGTAAAGCAGCTTTGGCAACTACATAAGTCTGTATGTTTTAAGATTAAATTGTCGGGTGAGCCTGTTTGGCTTTGACTTGCTCCCTTAGGCTCCACATGCCAGATTGGCTTGGCTCCTGGAATCTAAGACAAGGTTTGGTAAAACAGTTTTGACAGCAGGGCAAGACTGTATGTTTTAAGATTAAATAGTCGGTTGAGCCTGTTTGGCTTTGAGTTGCGCCCCTAGGATGCAAATGCTGGATTAACAGGGTTCCTGGTATCTGAAACAAGTTTTGGTAAGGCAATTTTGAGTACCAGGTGAGGCTGAATGTGTTAACACTTAATAGTTGGGCGAGACTATTTTGCTTTGACTTGCTCCCATAGGCTGCAAATGCTAGATTAACAGGGCTCCTGGTTTCTAAGGCAAGTTTTGGTAAAGCAGTTTTGGCAGCTACGTAAGTCTGTATGTTTTAAGATTAAACTGTCGGGTGAGCCTGTTTGGTTTTGACTTGCTCCCCTAGGCTCCACATGCCAGATTGGCGGGGCTCCTGGAATCTAAGACAAGTTTTGGTAAAACAGTTTTGACAGCTAGGTAAGGCTGTATGCTTTAAGTTTAAATAGCCGGGGACGCTTGTTAGGCTTTGACTTGCGCCCCTAGGATGCAAATGCTGGAATAACAGGGTTCCTGGTATCTAAGACAAGTTTTGGTAAATCATTTTTGGCGGCCAGATGGTGCTATATGTTTTAAGATTTAATAGTCGGGAGAGCCTGTTTGGCTTTGACTTGCGCCCCTAGGATGCAAATGCTGCATTAACAGGGTTCCTGGTATCTGAGACAAGTTTTGGTAAAGCAGCTTTGGCAACTACGTAAGTCTGTATGTTTTAAGATTAAATTGTCGGGTGAGCCTGTTTGGCTTTGACTTGCTCCCTTAGGCTCCACATGCCAGATTGGCTTGGCTCCTGCAATCTAAGACAAGGTTTGGTAAAACAGTTTTGACAGCTGGGCATGACTGTATGTTTTGGATTAAATAGTCGGTTGAGCCTGTTTGGCTTTGAGTTAAGCCCCTAGGATGCAAATGCTGGATTAACAGGGTTCCTGGTATCTGAAACAAGTTTTGGTAAGGCAATTTTGAGTTCCAGGTGAGGCTGAATGTGTTAAGACTTAATAGTCGGGTGAGACTATTTTGCATTGACATGCTCCCCTAGGCTGCAAATGCTAGATTAACAGGGCTCCTTGTTTCTAAGGCAAGTTTTGGTAAAGCAGTTTTGGCAGCTACGTAAGTCTGTATGTTTTAAGATTAAATTGTCGGGAGAGCCTGTTTGGCTTTGACTTGCGCCCCTAGGATGCAAATGCTGATAACCAGGGTTCCTGGAATCTGAGACATGTTTTGGTAAGGCAATTCTGAGTTCCAGGTGAGGCTGAATGTGTTCAGACTTAATAGTCGGGTGAGACTATTTTGCTTTGACTTGCTCCCCTAGGCTGCAAATGCTAGATTAACAGGGCTCCTGGTTTCTAAGGCAAGTTTTGGTAAAGCAGTTTTGGCAGCCAGATGGGGCTGTATGTTTTAAGATTAAATTCTCGGGTGAGCCTGTTTGGTTTTGACTTGCTCCCCTAGGCTCCACATGCCAGATTGGCGGGGCTCCTGGAATCTAAGACAAGGTTTGGAAAACCAGTTTTGGCAGCTGGGCAAGACTGTCTGATTTAAGATTAAATAGTCGGTTGAGCCTATTTGGCCTTGACTTGCGCCCCTAGGATGCAACTGCTGGATTAACATTGTTCCTGGTATCTGAAACAAGTTTTGGTATGACAATTTTAAGTTCCAGGTGAGGCTGAGTGTTTTAAGACTTTATAG
This sequence comes from Drosophila kanekoi, assembly GCA_037075305.1. Taxonomy (NCBI): domain Eukaryota; kingdom Metazoa; phylum Arthropoda; class Insecta; order Diptera; family Drosophilidae; genus Drosophila; species Drosophila kanekoi. The sequence goes on along the minus strand of JBAMCE010000039.1, from coordinate 501,952 downwards.
TCGGATGAGCATGTTTGGCTTTGACTTGCTCCACTGGGCTGCACATGCCAGATTGGCGGTCCTCCTGGAATCTAAGATAAATTTTGGTAAAACAGTTTTGACAGCTATCTAAGGCTGTATGCTTTAAGATTAAATAGTCGGGTGAGCGTGCTTGGCTTTGACTTGCGCCCCTAGGATGCAAATGCTGGAATAACAGGGTTCCTGGTATCTAAGACAAGTTTTGGTTAATCATTTTTGGCGGCCAGATGGGGCTATATGTTTTAAGATTTAATAGTCGGGAGAGCCTGTTTGGCTTTGATTTGCGCCCCTAGGATGCAAATGCTGCATTAACAGGGTTCCTGGTATCTGAGACAAGTTTTGGTAAAGCAGCTTTGGCAACTACGTAAGTCTGTATGTTTTAAGATTAAATTGTCGGGTGAGCCTGTTTGGCTTTGACTTGCTCCCTTAGGCTCCACATGCCAGATTGGCTTGGCTCCTGGAATCTAAGACAAGGTTTGGTAAAACAGTTTTGACAGCAGGGCAAGACTGTATGTTTTAAGATTAAATAGTCGGTTGAGCCTGTTTGGCTTTGAGTTGCGCCCCTAGGATGCAAATGCTGGATTAACAGGGATCCTGGTATCTGAAACAAGTTTTGGTAAGGCAATTTTGAGTACCAGGTGAGGCTGAATGTGTTAAGACTTAATAGTTGGGCGAGACTATTTTGCTTTGACTTGCTCCCATAGGCTGCAAATGCTAGCTTAACAGGGCTCCTGGTTTCTAAGGCAAGTTTTGGTAAAGCAGTTTTGGCAGCTACGTAAGTCTGTATGTTTTAAGATTAAACTGTCGGGTGAGCCTGTTTGGTTTTGACTTGCTCCCCTAGGCTCCACATGCCAGATTGTCTTGGCTCCTGGAATCTAAGACAAGTTTTGGTAAAACAGTTTTGACAGCTAGGTAAGGCTGTATGCTTTAAGTTTAAATAGCCGGGGACGCTTGTTGGGCTTTGACTTGCGCCCCTAGGATGCAAATGCTGGAATAACAGGGTTCCTGGTATCTAAGACAAGTTTTGGTAAAGCAGCTTTGGCAACTACGTAAGTCTGTATGTTTTAAGATTAAATTGTCGGGTGAGCCTGTTTGGCTTTGACTTGCTCCCATAGGCTCCACATGCCAGATTGGCTTGCAAATCTCCAAACAGGAGAGCCTGTTTGGCTTTGACTTGCGCCCCTAGGATGCAAATGCTGGATAACCAGGGTTCCTGGAATCTGAGACAAGTTTTGGTAAGGCAATTCTGAGTTCCAGGTGAGGCTGAATGTGTTCAGACTTAATAGTCGGGTGAGACTATTTTGCTTTGACTTGCTCCCCTAGGCTGCAAATGCTAGATTAACAGGGCTCCTGGTTTCTAAGGCAAGTTTTGGTAAAGCAGTTTTGGCAGCCAGATGGGGCTGTATGTTTTAAGATTAAATTCTCGGGTGAGCCTGTTTGGTTTTGACTTGCTCCCCTAGGCTCCACATGCCAGATTGGCGGGGCTCCTGGAATCTAAGACAAGGTTTGGAAAAACAGTTTTGGCAGCTGGGCAAGACTGTATGTTTTAAGATTAAATAGTCGGTTGAGCCTATTTGGCCTTGATCTGCGCCCCTAGGATGCAAATGCTAGATTAACAGGGCTCCTGGTTTCTAAGGCAAGTTTTCGTAAAGCAGTTTTGGCAGCTACGTAAGTCTGTATGTTTTAAGATTAAGTTGTCGGGTGAGCCTGTTTGGCTTTGACCTGCTCCCCTAGGCTCCACATGCCAGATTGGCGGGGCTCCTGGAATCTAAGACAAGTTTTGGTAAATCAGTTTTGACAGCTAGGTAAGGCTGTATGCTTTAAGATTAAATAGTCGGGTGAGCGTGTTTGGCTTTGACTTGCGATCCCTAGGATGCAAATGCTGGAATAACAGGGTTCCTGGTATCTAAGACAAGTTTTGGTAAATCAATTTTGGCGGCCAGATGGGGCTATATGTTTTAAGACTTAATAGTCGGGCGAGCCTGTTTGGCTTTGACTTGCGCCCCTAGGATACAAATGCTGCATTAACAGGGTTCCTGGTATCTGAGACAAGTTTTGGTAAAGCAGCTTTGGCAACTACGTAAGTCTGTATGTTTTAAGATTAAATTGTCGGGTGAGCCTGTTTGGCTTTGACTTGCTCCCTTAGGCTCCACATGCCAGATTGGCTTGGATCCTGGAATCCAAGACAAGGTTTGGTAAAACAGTTTTGACAGCTAGGCAAGACTGTATGTTTTAAGATTAAATAGTCGGTCTAGCCTGTTTGGCTTTGAGTTGCGCCCCTAGGATGCAAATGCTGGATTAACAGGCTTCCTGGTATCTGAAACAAGTTTTGGTAAGGCAATTTTGAGTACCAGGTGAGGCTGAATGTGTTAAGACTTAATAGTCGGGTGAGACTATTTTGCTTTGACTTGCTCCCATAGGCTGCAAATGCTAGATTAACAGGTCTCCTGGTTTCTAAGGTAAGTTTTGGTAAAGCAGCTTTGGCAGCTACGTAAGTCTGTATGTTTTAAGATTAAATTGTCAGGTGAACCAGTTTGGCTTTGACTTGCTCCCCTAGGCTCCACTTGCCAGATTGGCGGGGCTCCTGGAATCTAAAAAAAGGTTTGGTAAAACAGTTTTAACAGCTACGTTAGTCAGTATGTTTTAAGTTTAAATAGTCGGGTGAGTCTGTTTGACTTTGACTTGCTCCCCTAGGATACAAATGCTGGATTAACAGGGTTCCTGGAATCTGAGACAAGTTTTGGTAAATCAGTTTTGGCGGCCAGATGGGGCTATATGTTTTAAAATTTAATAATCGGGTGAGACTATTTGGCTTTGTCTTGCTCCCCTATGCTGCAAAATGCTAGATTAACAGGGTTCCTGGTAACTGAGATAAGTTTTGGTAAATCAGTTTTGGCGGCAAGATAGGGCTATATGTTTTAGGATTAAATAGTCGGCGAGCCTGTTTGGCTTTGACTTGCTCCACTAGGCTGCACATGCCAGATTGGCGGTGCTCCTGGAATCTAAGACAAGCTTTGGTAAAACATATTTGACAGCTAGGTAAGGCTGTATGCTTTAAGATTAAATAGTCGGGTGAGCGTGTTTGGCTTTGACTTGCGTCCCTAGGATGAAAATGCTGGAATAACACGGTTCCTGGCATCTAAGACAAGTTTTGGTAAATCATTTTGGCGGCCAGATGGGGCTAAATGTTTTAAGATTTAATAGTCGGGAGAGCCTGTTTGGCTTTAACTTGCGCCCCTAGGATGCAAATGCTGCATTTACAGGGTTCCTGGTATCTGAGAAAAGTTTTGGTAAAGCAGGTTTGGCAACTACGTAAGTCTGTATGTTTTAAGATTAAATTGTCGGGTGAGCCTGTTTGGCTTTGACTTGCTCCCTTAGGCTCCACATGCCAGATTGGCTTGGCTCCTGGAATCTAAGACAAGGTTTGGTAAAACAGTTTTGACAGCTGGGCAAGACTGTATGTTTTAAGATTAAATAGTCGGTTGAGCCTGTTTGGCTTTGAGTTGCGCCCCTAGGATGCAAATGCTGGATTAACAGGGTTCCTGGCATCTAAGACAAGTTTTGGTAAATCATTTTTGGCGGCCAGATGGGGCTATATGTTTTCAGATTTAATAGACGGGAGAGCCTGTTTGGCTTTGACTTGCGCCCCTAGGATGCAAATGCTGCATTAACAGGGTTCCTGGTATCTGAGACAAGTTTTGGTAAATCAGTTTTGGCGGCAAGATAGGGCTATATGTTTTAGGATTAAATAGTCGGCGAGCCTGTTTGGCTTTGACTTGCTCCACTAGGCTGCACATGCCAGATTGGCGGTGCTCCTGGAATCTAAGACAAGTTTTGGTAAAACAGTTTTGACAGCTAGGTAAGGCTGTATGCTTTAGGATTAAATAGTCGGGTGAGCGTGTTTGGCTTTGACTTGCGCCCCTAGGATGAAAATGCTGGAATAACACGGTTCCTGGCATCTAAGACAAGTTTTGGTAAATCATTTTTGGCGGCCAGATGGGGCTATATATTTTAAGATTTAATAGTCGGGAGAGCCTGTTTGGCTTTAACTTACGCCCCTAGGATGCAAATGCTGCATTAACAGGGTTCCTGGTATCTGAGACAAGTTTTGGTAAAGCAGCTTTGGCAACTACGTAAGTCTGTATGTTTTAAGATTAAATTGTCGGGTGAGCCTGTTTGGCTTTGACTTGCTGCCTTAGGCTCCACATGCCAGATTGGCTTGGCTCCTGGAATCTAAGACAAGGCTTGGTAAAACAGTTTTGACAGCTGGGCAAGACTGTATGTTTTAAGATTAAATAGTCGGTTGAGCCTGTTTGGCTTTGAGTTGCGCCCCTAGGATGCAAATGCTGGATTAACAGGGTTCCTGGCATCTAAGACAAGTTTTGGTAAATCATTTTTGGCGGCCAGATGGGGCTTTATGTTTTAAGATTTAATAGACGGGAGAGCCTGTTTGGCTTTGACTTGCGCCCCTAGGATGCAAATGCTGCATTAACAGGGTTCCTGGTACCTGAGACAAGTTTTGGTAAAGCAGCTTTGGCAACTACGTAAGTCTGTATGTTTTAAGATTAAATTGTCGGGTGAGCCTGTTTGGCTTTGACTTGCTCCCATAGGCTCCACATGCCAAATTGGCTTGGCTCCTGGAATCTAAGACAAGGTTTGGTAAAACAGTTTTGACAGCTGGGCAAGACTGTATGTTTTAAGATTAAATAGTCGGTTGAGCCTGTTTGGCTTTGAGTTGCGCCCCTAGGATGCAAATGCTAGATTAACAGGGTTCCTGGTATCTGAAACAAGTTTTGGTAAGGCAATTTTGAGTACCAGGTGAGGCTGAATGTGTTAAGACTTAATAGTTGGGCGAGACTATTTTGCTTTGACTTGCTCCCATAGGCTGCAAATGCTAGCTTAACAGGGCTCCTGGTTTCTAAGGCAAGTTTTGGTAAAGCAGTTTTGGCAGCTACGTAAGTCTGTATGTTTTAAGATTAAACTGTCGGGTGAGCCTGTTTGGCTTTGACTTGCTCCCCTAGGCTCCACATGACAGATTGGCGGGGCTCCTGGAATCTAAGATAAGTTTTGCTAAAACAGTTTTGACAGCTAGGTAAGGCTGTATGCTTTGAGTTTAAATAGCCGGGGACGCTTGTTGAGCTTTGACTTGCGCCCCTAGGATGCAAATGCTGGAATAACAGGGTTCCTGGTATCTAAGACAAGTTTTGGTAAATCATTTTTGGCGGCCAGATGGTGCTATATGTTTTAAGATTTAATAATCGGGAGAGCCTGTTTGGCTTTGACTTGCGCCACTAGGATGCAAATGCTGCATTAACAGGGTTCCTGGTATCTGAGACAAGTTTTGGTAAAGCAGCTTTGGCAACTACGTAAGTCTGTATGTTTTAAGATTAAATTGTCGGGTGAGCCTGTTTGGCTTTGACTTGCTCCCTTAGGCTCCACATGCCAGATTGGCTTGGCTCCTGCAATCTAAGACAAGGTTTGGTAAAACAGTTTTGACAGCTGGGCAAGACTGTATGTTTTTAGATTAAATAGTCGGTTGAGCCTGTTTGGCTTTGAGTTGCGCCCCTAGGATGCAAATGCTGGATTAACATGGTTCCTGGTATCTGAAACAAGTTTTGGTAAGGCAATTTTGAGTTCCAGGTGAGGCTGAATGTGTTAAGACTTAATAGTCGGGTGAGACTATTTTGCTTTGACTTGCTCCCCTAGGCTGCAAATGCTAGATTAACAGGTCTCCTGGTTTGTAAGGCAAGTTTTGGTAAAGCAGTTTTGGCAGCTACGTAAGTCTGTATGTTTTAAGATTAAATTGTCGGGAGAGCCTGTTTGGCTTTGACTTGCGCCCCTAGGTTGCAAATGCTGGATAACCAGGGTTCCTGGAATCTGAGACAAGTTTTGGTAAGGCAATTCTGAGTTCCAGGTGAGGCTGAATGTGTTCAGACTTAATAGTCGGGTGAGACTATTTTGCTTTGACTTGCTCCCCTAGGCTGCAAATGCTAGATTAACAGGGCTCCTGGTTTCTAAGGCAAGTTTTGGTAAAGCAGTTTTGGCAGCCAGATGGGGCTGTATGTTTTAAGATTAAATTCTCGGGTGAGCCTGTTTGGTTTTGACTTGCTCCCTTAGGCTCCACATGCCAGATTGGCGGGGCTCCTGGAATCTAAGACAAGGTTTGGAAAAACAGTTTTGGCAGCTGGGCAAGACTGTATGTTTTAAGATTAAATAGTCGGTTGAGCCTATTTGGCCTTGACTTGCGCCCCTAGGATGCAAATGCTGGATGAACATTGTTCCTGGTATCTGAAACAAGTTTTGGTATGGCAATTTTGAGTTCCAGGTGAGGCTGAATGTTTTAAGACTTAATAGTCGGATGAGGCTGTTTGGCTTTGACTTGCTCCACTAGGCTGCACATGCCAGATTGGCGGTGCTCCTGGAATCTAAGACAAATTTTGGTAAAACAGTTTTGACAGCTGGGTAAGGCTGTATGCTTTAAGATTAAATAGTCGGGTGAGCATGCTTGGCTTTGACTTGCGCCCCTAGGATGCAAATGCTGGAATAACAGGGTTCCTGGTATCTAAGACAAGTTTTGGTAAATCATTTTTGGCGGCCAGATGGTGCTATATGTTTTAAGATTTAATAGTCGGGAGAGCCTGTTTGGCTTTGACTTGCGCCCCTAGGATGCAAATGCTGCATTAACAGGGTTCCTGGTATCTGAGACAAGTTTTGGTAAAGCAGCTTTGGCAACTACGTAAGTCTGTATGTTTTAAGATTAAATTGTCGGGTGAGCCTGTTTGGCTTTGACTTGCTCCTTTAGGCTCCACATGCCAGATTGGCTTGGCTCCTGGAATCTAAGACAAGGTTTGGTAAAACAGTTTTGACAGCAGGGCAAGACTGTATGTTTTAAGATTAAATAGTCGGTTGAGCCTGTTTGGCTATGAGTTGCGCCCCTAGGATGCAAATGCTGGATTAACAGGGTTCCTGGCATCTAAGACAAGTTTTGGTAAATCATTTTTGGCGGCCAGATGGGGCTATATGTTTTAAGATTTAATAGTCGGGAGAGCCTGTTTGGCTTTGACTTGCGCCCCTAGGATGCAAATGCTGCATTAACAGGGTTCCTGGTATCTGAGACAAGTTTTGGTAAAGCAGCTTTGGCAACTACGTAAGTCTGTATGTTTTAAGATTAAATTGTCGGGTTTGCCTGTTTGGCTTTGACTTGCTCCCTTAGGCTCCACATGCCAGATTGGCTTGGCTCCTGGAATCTAAGACAAGGTTTGGTAAAATAGTTTTGACAGCAGGGCAAGACTGTATGTTTTAAGATTAAATAGTCGGTTGAGTCTGTTTGGCTTTGAGTTGCGCCCCTAGGATGCAAATGCTGGATTAACAGGGTTCCTGGTATCTGAAACAAGTTTTGGTAAGGCAATTTTGAGTACCAGGTGATGCTGAATGTGTTAAGACTTAATAGTTGGGCGAGACTATTTTGCTTTGACTTGCTCCCATAGGCTGCAAATGCTAGCTTAACAGGGCTCCTGGTTTCTAAGGCAAGTTTTGGTAAAGCAGTTTTGGCAGCTACGTAAGTCTGTATGTTTTAAGATTAAACTGTCGGGTGAGCCTGCTTGGCTTTGACTTGCTCCCCTAGGCTCCACATGCCAGATTGGCGGGGCTCCTGGAATCTAAGACAAGTTTTGGTAAAACTGTTTTGACAGCTAGGTAAGGCTGTATGCTTTAAGTTTAAATAGCCGGGGACGCTTGTTGGGCTTTGCCTTGCTCCCCTAGGATGCAAATGCTGGAATAACAGGGTTCCTGGTATCTAAGACAAGTTTTGGTTAATCATTTTTGGCGGCCAGATGGGGCTATATGTTTTAAGATTTAATAGTCGGGAGAGCCTGTTTGGCTTTGTCTTGCTCCCCTAGGCTGCAAATGCTGCATCAACAGTTTTCCTGGTATCTGAAACAAGTTTTGGTAAGGCAATTTTGAGTTCCAGGTGAGGCTGAATGTGTTAAGACTTAATAGTCGGGTGAGACTATTTTGCTTTGACTTGCTCCCCTAGGCTGCAAATGCTAGATTAACAGGGCTCCTGGTTTCTAAGGCAAGTTTTGGTAAAGCAGTTTTGGCAGCTACGTAAGTCTGTATGTTTTAAGATTAAATTGTCGGGTGAGCCTGTTTGGCTTTGACTTGCTCCCCTAGGCTCCACATGCCAGATTGGCGGGGCTCCTGGAATCTAAGACAAGTTTTGGTAAAACATTTTTGGCGGCCAGATGGGGCTATATGTTTTAAGATTTAGTAGTCGGGAGAGCCTGTTTGGCTTTGAGTTGCGCCCCTAGGATGCAAATGCTGGATTAACAGGGTTCCTTGTATCTGAAACAAGTTTTGGTAAGGCAATTTTGAGTTCCAGGTGAGGCTGAATGTGTTAAGACTTAATAGTCGGGTGAGACTATTTTGCTTTGACTTGCTCCCCTAGGCTCCACATGCCAGTTTGGCGGGGCTCCTGGAATCTAAGACAAGTTTTGGTAAAACAGTTTTGACAGCTAGGTAAGGCTGTATGCTTTAAGATTAAATAATCGGGTGAGCCTGTTTGGCTTTGAGTTGCGCCCCTAGAATGCAAATGCTGGAATAACAGGGTTCATGGTATCTAAGACAAGTTTTGGTAAATCATTTTTGGCGGCCAGATGGGGCAATATGTTTTAAGATTTAGTAGTCGGGAGAGCCTGTTTGGCTTTGACTTGCGCCCCTAGGATGCAAATGCTGCATTAACAGGGTTCCTGGTATCTGAGACAAGTTTTGGTAAAGCAGCTTTGGCAACTACGTAAGTCTGTATGTTTTAAGATTAAATTGTCGGGTGAGCCTGTTTGGCTTTGACTTGCTCCCTTAGGATCCACATGCCAGATTGGCTTGGCTCCTGGAATCTAAGACAAGGTTTGGTAAAACAGTTTTAACAGCTGGGCAAGGCTGTATGTTTTAAGATTAAATAGTCGGTTGAGCCTGTTTGGCTTTGAGTTGCGCCCCTAGGATGCAAATGCTGGATTAACAGGGTTCCTGGTACCTAAAACAAGTTTTGGTAAGGCAATTTTGAGTTCCAGGTGAGGCTAATTGTGTTAAGACTTAATAGTCGGGTGAGACTATTTTGCTTTGACTTGCTCCCCTAGGCTGCAAATGCTAGATTAACAGGGCTCCTGGTTTCTAAGGCAAGTTTTCGTAAAGCAGTTTTGGCAGCTACGTAAGTCTGTATGTTTTAAGATTAAATTGTCGGGTGAGCCTGTTTGGCTTTGACTTGCTCCCCTAGGCTCCACATGCCAGATTGGCGGGGCTCCTGGAATCTAAGACAAGTTTTGGTAAATCAGTTTTGACAGCTAGGTAAGGCTGTATGCTTTAAGATTAAATAGTCGGGTGAGCGTGTTTGGCTTTGACTTGCGCCCCTAGGATGCAAATGCTGGAATAACAGGGTTCCTGGTATCTAAGACAAGTTTTCGTAAATCAATTTTGGCGGCCAGATGGGGCTATATGTTTTAAGATTTAATAGTCGGGCGAGCCTGTTTGGCTTTGACTTGCGCCCCTAGGATACAAATGCTGCATTAACAGGGTTCCTGGTATCTGAGACAAGTTTTGGTAAGGCAATTTTGAGTTCCAGGTGAGGCTGAATGTGTTGAGACTTAATAGTCGGGTGAGACTATTTTGCTTTGACTTGCTCCCCTAGGCTGCAAATGCTAGATTAACAGGGCTCCTGGTTTCTAAGGCAAGTTTTGGTAAAGCAGTTTTGGCAACTACGTAAGTCTGTATGTTTTAAGATTAAATTGTCGGGAGAGCCTGTTTGGCTTTGACTTGCGCCCCTAGGATGCAAATGCTGGATAACCAGGGTTCCTGGAATCTGAGACAAGTTTTGGTAAGGCAATTCTGAGTTCCAGGTGAGGCTGAATGTGTTCAGACTTAATAGTCGGGTGAGACTATTTTGCTTTGACTTGCTCCGCTAGGCTGCAAATGCTAGATTAACAGGGCTCCTGGTTTCTAAAGCAAGTTTTGGTAAAGCAGTTTTGGCAGCCAGATGGGGCTGTATGTTTTAAGATTAAATTCTCGGGTGAGCCTGTTTGGTTTTGACTTGCTCCCCTAGGCTCCACATGCCAGATTGGCGGGGCTCCTGGAATCTAAGACAAGGTTTGGAAAAACAGTTTTGGCAGCTGGGCATGACTGTATGTTTTTAGATTAAATAGTCGGTTGAGCTTATTTGGCCTTGACTTGCGCCCCTAGGATGCAAATGCTGGATTAACAGGGTTCCTGGTATCTGAAACAAGTTTTGGTATGGCAATTTTGAGTTCCAGGTGAGGCTGAATGTTTTAAGACTTAATAGTCGGATGAGCCTGTTTGGCTTTGACTTGCTCCACTAGGCTGCACATGCCAGATTGGCGGTGCTCCTGGAATCTAAGACAAATTTTGGTGAAACAGTTTTGACAGCTAGGTAAGGCTGTATGCTTTAAGATTAAATTGTCTGGTGAGCGTGCTTGGCTTTGACTTGCGCCCCTAGGATACAAATGCTGCATTAACAGGGTTCCTGGTATCTGAGACAAGTTTTGGTAAAGCAGCTTTGGCAACTACGTAAGTCTGTATTTTTTAAGATTAAATTGATGGGTGAGCCTGATTGGCTTTGACTTGCTCCCCTAGGCTCCACATGCCAGATTGGCTTGGCTCCTGGTATCTAAGACAAGGTTTGGTAAAACAGTTTTGACAGCTGGGCATGACTGTATGTTTTTAGATTAAATAGTCGGTTGAGCCTGTTTGGCTTTGAGTTAAGCCCCTAGGATGCAAATGCTGGATTAACAGGGTTCCTGGTATCTGAAACAAGTTTTGGTAAGGCAATTTTGAGTTCCAGGTGAGGCTGAATGTGTTAAGACTTAATAGTCGGGTGAGACTATTTTGCTTTGACTTGCTCCCCTAGGCTGCAAATGCTAGATTAACAGGGCTCCTGGTTTCTAAGGCAAGTTTTGGTAAAGCAGTTTTGGCAACTACGTAAGTCTGTATGTTTTAAGATTAAATTGTCGGGAGAGCCTGTTTGGCTTTGACTTGCGCCCCTAGGATGCAAATGCTGGATAACCAGGGTTCCTGGAATCTGAGACAAGTTTTGGTAAGGCAATTCTGAGTTCCAGGTGAGGCTGAATGTGTTCAGACTTAATAGTCGGGTGAGACTATTTTGCTTTGACTTGCTCCGCTAGGCTGCAAATGCTAGATTAGCAGGGCTCCTGGTTTCTAAAGCAAGTTTTGGTAAAGCAGTTTTGGCAGCCAGATGGGGCTGTATGTTTTAAGATTAAATTCTCGGGTGAGCCTGTTTGGTTTTGACTTGCTCCCATAGGCTCCACATGCCAGATTGGCGGGGCTCCTGGAATCTAAGACAAGGTTTGGAAAAACAGTTTTGGCAGCTGGGCAAGACTGTATGTTTTAAGATTAAATAGTCGGTTGAGCCTATTTGGCCTTGACTTGCGCCCCTAGGATGCAAATGCTGGATTAACAGGGTTCCTGGTATCTGAAACAAGTTTTGGTATGGCAATTTTGAGTTCCAGGTGAGGCTGAATGTTTTAAGACTTAATAGTCGGATGAGCCTGTTTGGCTTTGACTTGCTCCACTAGGCTGCACATGCCAGATTGGCGGTGCTCCTGGAATCTAAGACAAATTTTGGTGAAACAGTTTTGACAGCTAGGTAAGGCTGTATGCTTTAAGATTAAATTGTCTGGTGAGCGTGCTTGGCTTTGACTTGCGCCCCTAGGATGCAAATGCTGGAATAACAGGGTTCCTGGTATCTAAGACAAGTTTAAGTAAATCATTTTTGGCGGCCAGATGGGGCTATATGTTTTAAGATTTAATAGTCGGGAGAGCCTGTTTGGCTTTGTCTTGCTCCCCTAGGCTGCAAATGCTGCATCAACAGAGTTCCTGGTATCTGAAACAAGTTTTGGTAAGGCAATTTTGAGTTCCAGGTGAGGCTGAATGTGTTAAGACTTAATAGTCGGGTGAGACTATTTTGCTTTGACTTGCTCCCCTAGGCTGCAAATGCTAGATTAACAGGGCTACTGGTTTCTAAGGCAAGTTTTGGTAAAGCAGTTTTGGCAGCTACGTAAGTCTGTATGTTTTAAGATTAAATTGTCGGGTGAGCCTGTTTGGCTTAGACTTGCTCCCCTAGGCTCCACATGCCAGATTGGCGGGGCTCCTGGAATCTAAGACAAGTTTTGGTAAAACATTTTTGACAGCTAGGTAAGGCTGTATGTTTAAAGATTAAATAGTCGGGTGAGCGTGTTTGGCTTTGACTTGCGCCCCTAGGATGCAAATGCTGGAATAACAGGGTTCATGGTATCTGAGACCAGTTTTGGTAAATCATTTTTGGCGGCCAGATGGGGCTATATGTTTTAAGATTTAGTAGTGGGGAGAGCCTGTTTGGCTTTGACTTGCGCCCCTAGGATGCAAATGCTGCATTAACAGGGCTCCTGGTATCTGAGAAAAGTTTTGGTAAAGCAGCTTTGGCAACTACGTAAGTCTGTATGTTTTAAGATTAAATTGTCGGGTGAGCCTGTTTGGCTTTGACTTGCGCCCCTAGGATGCAATTGCTGGATTAACAGGGTTCCTGGTATCTGAAACAAGTTTTGGTAAGGCAATTTTGAGTTCCAGGTGAGGCTAATTGTGTTAAGACTTAATAGTCGGATGAGACTATTTTACTTTGACTTGCTCCCCTAGGCTGCAAATGCTAGATTAACAGGGCTCCTGGCTTCTAAGGCAAGTTTTGGTAAAGCAGCTTTGGCAACTACGTAAGTCTGTATGTTTTAAGATTAAATTGTCGGGTGAGCCTGTTTGGCTTTGACTTGCTCCCTTAGGCTCCACATGCCAGATTGGCTTGGCTCCTGGAATCTAAGACAAGGTTTGGTAAAACAGTTTTGACAGCTGGGCAAGGTTGTATGTTTTAAGATTAAATAGTCGGTTGAGCCTGTTTGGCTTTGAGTTGCGCCCCTAGGATGCAAATGCTGGATTAACAGGGTTCCTGGCATCTAAGACAAGTTTTGGTAAATCATTTGTGGCGGCCAGATGGGGCTATATGTTTTAAGATTTAATAGACGGGAGAGCCTGTTTGGCTTTGACTTGCGCCCCTAGGATGCAAATGCTGCATTAACAGGGTTCCTGGTATCTAAGACAAGTTTTGGTAAAGCAGCTTTGGCAACTACGTAAGTCTGTATGTTTTAAGATTAAATTGTCGGGTGAGCCTGTTTGGCTTTGACTTGCTCCCATAGGCTCCACATGCCAGATTGGCTTGGCTCCTGGAATCTAAGACAAGGTTTGGTAAAACAGTTTTGACAGCTGGGCAAGACTGTATGTTTTAAGCTTAAATAGTCGGTTGAGCCTGTTTGGCTTTGAGTTGCGCCCCTAGGATGCAAATGCTGGATTAACAGGGTTCCTGCTATCTGAAACAAGTTTTGGTAAGGCAATTTTGAGTACCAGGTGAGGCTGAATGTGTTAAGACTTAATAGTTGGGCGAGACTATTTTGCTTTGACTTGCTCCCATAGGCTGCAAATGCTAGCTTAACAGGGCTCCTGGTTTCTAAGGCAAGTTTTGGTAAAGCAGTTTTGGCAGCTACGTAAGTCTGTATGTTTTAAGATTAAACTGTCGGGTGAGCCTGTTTGGCTTTGACTTGCTCCCCTAGGCTCCACATGCCAGATTGGCGGGGCTCCTGGAATCTAAGACAAGTTTTGCTAAAACAGTTTTGACAGCTAGGTAAGGCTGTATGCTTTGAGTTTAAATAGCCGGGGACGCTTGTTGGGCTTTGACTTGCTCCCCTAGGATGCAAATGCTGGAATAACAGGGTTCCTGGTATCTAAGACAAGTTTTGGTAAATCATTTTTGGCGGCCAGATGGTGCTATATGTTTTAAGATTTAATAATCGGGAGAGCCTGTTTGGCTTTGACTTGCGCCCCTAGGATGCAAATGCTGCATTAACAGGGTTCCTGGTATCTGAGACAAGTTTTGGTAAAGCAGCTTTGGCAACTACGTAAGTCTGTATGTTTTAAGATTAAATTGTCGGGTGAGCCTGTTTGGCTTTGACTTGCTCCCTTAGGCTCCACATGCCAGATTGGCTTGGCTCCTGCAATCTAAGACAAGGTTTGGTAAAACAGTTTTGACAGCTGGGCAAGACTGTATGTTTTGAGATTAAATAGTCGGTTGAGCCTGTTTGGCTTTGAGTTGCGCCCCTAGGATGCAAATGCTGGATTAACATGGTTCCTGGTATCTGAAACAAGTTTTGGTAAGGCAATTTTGCGTTCCAGGTGAGGCTGAATGTGTTAAGACTTAATAGTCGGGTGAGACTATTTTGCTTTGACTTGCTCCCCTAGGCTGCAAATGCTAGATTAACAGGGCTCCTGGTTTCTAAGGCAAGTTTTGGTAAAGCAGTTTTGGCAGCTACGTAAGTCTGTATGTTTTAATATTAAATTGTCGGGAGAGCCTGTTTGGCTTTGACTTGCGCCCCTAGGATGCAAATGCTGGATAACCAAGGTTCCTGGAATCTGAGACAAGTTTTGGTAAGGCAATTCTGAGTTCCAGGTGAGGCTGAATGTGTTCAGACTTAATAGTCGGGTGAGACTATTTTGCTTTGACTTGCTCCCCTAGGCTGCAAATGCTAGATTAACAGGGCTCCTGGTTTCTAAGGCAAGTTTTGGTAAAGCAGTTTTGGCAGCCAGATGGGGCTGTATGTTTTAAGATTAAATTCTCGGGTGAGCCTGTTTGGTTTTGACTTGCTCCCTTAGGCTCCACATGCCAGATTGGCGGGGCTCCTGGAATCTAAGACAAGGTTTGGAAAAACAGTTTTGGCAGCTGGGCAAGACTGTATGTTTTAAGATTAAATAGTCGGTTGAGCCTATTTGGCCTTGACTTGCGCCCCTAGGATGCAAATGCTGGATGAACATTGTTCCTGGTATCTGAAACAAGTTTTGGTATGGCAATTTTGAGTTCCAGGTGAGGCTGAATGTTTTAAGACTTAATAGTCGGATGAGCCTGTTTGGCTTTGACTTGCTCCACTAGGCTGCACATGCCAGATTGGCGGTGCTCCTGGAATCTAAGACAAATTTTGGTAAAACAGTTTTGACAGCTGGGTAAGGCTGTATGCTTTAAGATTAAATAGTCGGGTGAGCATGCTTGGCTTTGACTTGCGCCCCTAGGATGCAAATGCTGGAATAACAGGGTTCCTGGTATCTAAGACAAGTTTTGGTAAGGCAATTTTGGCGGCCAGATGGGGCTATATATTTTAAGATTTAATAGTCGGGAGAGCCTGTTTGGCTTTGACTTGCGCCCCTAGGATGCAAATGCTGCATTAACAGGGTTCCTGGTATCTGAGACAAGTTTTGGTAAAGCAGCTTTGGCAACTACGTAAGTCTGTATGTTTTAAGATTAAATTGTCGGGTGAGCCTGTTTGGCTTTGACTTGCTCCCTTAGGCTCCACATGCCAGATTGGCTTGGCTCCTGGAATCTAAGACAAGGTTTGGTAAAACAGTTTTGACAGCAGGGCAAGACTGTATGTTTTAAGATTAAATAGTCGGTTGAGCCTGTTTGGCTATGAGTTGCGCCCCTAGGATGCAAATGCTGGATTAACAGGGTTCTTGGTATCTAAGACAAGTTTTGGTAAGGCAATTTTGGCGGCCAGATGGGGCTATATATTTTAAGATTTAATAGTCGGGAGAGACTGTTTGGCTTTGACTTCCCCCCCTAGGATGCAAATGCTGCATTAACAGGGTTCCTGGTATCTGAGACAAGTTTTGGTAAAGCAGCTTTGGCAACTACGTAAGTCTGTATGTTTTAAGATTAAATTGTCGGGTGAGCCTGTTTGGCTTTGACTTGCTCCCTTAGGCTCCACATGCCAGATTGGCGGGGCTCCTGGAATCTAAGACAAGGTTTGGTAAAACAGTTTAGACAGCAGGGCAAGACTGTATGTTTTAAGATTAAATAGTGGGTTGAGTCTGTTTGGCTTTAAGTTGCGCTCCTAGGATGCAAATGCTGGATTAACAGGGTTCCTGGTATCTGAAACAAGTTTTGGTAAGGCAATTTTGAGTACCAGGTGAGGCTGAATGTGTTAAGACTTAATAGTTGGGCGAGACTATTTTGCTTTGACTTGATCCCATAGGCTGCAAATGCTAGATTAACAGGGCTCCTGGTTTCTAAGGCAAGTTTTGGTAAAGCAGTTTTGGCAGCTACGTAAGTCTGTATGTTTTAAGATTAAACTGTCGGGTGAGCCTGCTTGGCTTTGACTTGCTCCCCTAGGCTCCACATGCCAGATTGGCGGGGCTCCTGGAATCTAAGACAAGTTTTGGTAAAACAGTTTTGACAGCTAGGTAAGGCTGTATGCTTTAAGTTTAAATAGCCGGGGACGCTTGTTGGGCTTTGCCTTGCGCCCCTAGGATGCAAATGCTGGATTAACAGGGTTCCTGGTATCTAAGACAAGTTTTGGTAAATCATTTTTGGCGGCCAGATGGTGCTATATGTTTTAAGATTTAATAGTCGGGAGAGCCTGTTTGGCTTTGACTTGCGCCCCTAGGATGCAAATGCTGCATTAACAGGGTTCCTGGTATCTGAGACAAGTTTTGGTAAAGCAGCTTTGGCAACTACGTAAGTCTGTATGTTTTAAGATTAAATTGTCGGGTGAGCCTGTTTGGCTTTGACTTGCGCCCCTAGGATGCAAATGCTGGATAACCAGGGTTCCTGGAATCTGAGACAAGTTTTGGTAAGGCAATTCTGAGTTCCAGGTGAGGCTGAATGTGCTCAGACTTAATAGTCGGGTGAGACAATTTTGCTTTGACGTGCTCCCCTAGGCTGCAAATGCTAGATTAACAGGGCTCCTGGTTTCTAACGCAAGTTTTCGTAAAGCAGTTTGGCAGCCAGATGGGGCTGTATAATTTAAGATTAAATTCTCGGGTGAGCCTGTTTAGTTTTGACTTGCTCCCCTAGGCTCCACATGCCAGATTGGCGGGGCTCCTGGAATCTAAGACAAGGTTTGGAAAAATAGTTCTGGCAGCTGGGCAAGATTGTATGTTTTAAGATTAAATAGTCGGTTGAGCCTATTTGGCCTTGACTTGCGTCCCTAGGATGCAAATGCTGGATGAACATTGTTCCTGGTATCTGAAACAAGTTTTGGTATGGCAATTTTGAGTTCCAGGTGAGGCTGAATGTTTTAACACTTAATAGTCGGATGAGGCTGTTTGGCTTTGACTTGCTCCACTAGGCTGCACATGCCAGATTGGCGGTGCTCCTGGAGTCTAAGACAAATTTTGGTAAAACAGTTTTGACAGCTAGGTAAGGCTGTATGCTTTAAGATTAAATAGTCTGGTGAGCGTGCTTGGCTTTGACTTGCGCCCTAGGATGCAAATGCTGGAATAACAGGGTTCCTGGTATCTAAGACAAGTTTTGGTAAATCATTTTTGGCGGCCAGATGGGGCTATATGTTTTAAGATTTAATAGTCGGGAGAGCCTGTTTGGCTTTGTCTTGCTCCCCTAGGCTGCAAATGCTGCATCAACAGGGTTCCTGGTATCTGAAACAAGTTTTGGTAAGGCAATTTTGAGTTCCAGGTGAGGCTGAATGTGTTAAGACTTAATAGTCGGGTGAGACTATTTTGCTTTGACTTGCTCCCCTAGGCTGCAAATGCTAGATTAACAGGGCTCCTGGTTTCTAAGGCAAGTTTTGGTAAAGCAGTTTTGGCAGCTACGTAAGTCTGTATGTTTTAAGATTAAATTGTCGGGTGAGCCTGCTTGGTTTGGACTTGCTCCCCTAGGCTCCACATGCCAGATTGGCGGGGCTCCTGGTATCTAAGACAAGTTTTGGTAAAACAGTTTTGACAGCTAAGTAAGGCTGTATGCTTTAAGTTTAAATAGCGGGGGACGCTTGTTGGGCTTTGCCTTGCGCCCCTAGGATGCAAATGCTGGAATAACAGGGTTCCTGGTATCTAAGACAAGTTTTGGTAAATCATTTTTGGCGGCCAGATGGTGCTATATGTTTTAAGATTTAATAGTCGGGAGAGCCTGTTTGGCTTTGACTTGCGCCCCTAGGATGCAAATGCTGCATTAACAGGGTTCCTGGTATCTGAGACAAGTTTTGGTAAAGCAGCTTTGGCAACTACGTAAGTCTGTGTTTTAAGATTAAATTGTCGGGTGAGCCTGTTTGGCTTTGACTTGCGCCCCTAGGATGCAAATGCTGGATAACCAGGGTTCCTGGAATCTGAGACAAGTTTTGGTAAGGCAATTCTGAGTTCCAGGTGAGGCTGAATGTGCTCAGACTTAATAGTCGGGTGAGACTATTTTGCTTTGACGTGCTCCCCTAGGCTGCAAATGCTAGATTAACAGGGCTCCTGGTTTCTAACGCAAGTTTTCGTAAAGCAGTTTGGCAGCCAGATGGGGCTGTATGTTTTAAGATTAAATTCTCGGGTGAGCCTGTTTAGTTTTGACTTGCTCCCCTAGGCTCCACATGCCAGATTGGCGGGGCTCCTGGAATCTAAGACAAGGTTTGGAAAAACAGTTCTGGCAGCTGGGCAAGACTGTATGTTTTAAGATTAAATAGTCGGTTGAGCCTATTTGGCCTTGACTTGCGCCCCTAGGATGCAAATGCTGGATAACCAGGGTTCCTGGAATCTGAGACAAGTTTTGGTAAGGCAATTCTGAGTTCCAGGTGAGGCTGAATGTGCTCAGACTTAATAGTCGGGTGAGACTATTTTGCTTTGACTTGCGCCCCTAGGATGCAAATGCTGGATAACCAGGGTTCCTGGAATCTGAGACAAGTTTTGGTAAGGCAATTCTGAGTTCCAGGTGAGGCTGAATGTGCTCAGACTTAATAGTCGGGTGAGACTATTTTGCTTTGACTTGCGCCCCTAGGATGCAAATGCTGGATATCCAGGGTTCCTGGTATCTGAAACAAGTTTTGGTATGGCAATTTTGAGTTCCAGGTGAGGCTGAATGTTTTAAGACTTAATATTCGGATGAGCCTGTTTGGCTTTGACTTGCTCCACTAGGCTGCACATGCCAGATTGGCGGTACTCCTGGAATCTAAGACAAATTTTGGTAAAACAGTTTTGACAGCTAGGTAAGGCTGTATGCTTTAAGATTAAATAGTCTGGTGAGCGTGCTTGGCTTTGACTTGCGCCCCTAGGATGCAAATGCTGGAATAACAGGGTTCCTGGTATCTAAGACAAGTTTTGGTAAATCATTTTTGGCGGCCAGATGGGGCTATATGTTTTAAGATTTAATAGTCGGGAGAGCCTGTTTGGCTTTGTCTTGCTCCCCTAGGCTGCAAATTCTGCATCAACAGGGTTCCTGGTATCTGAATCAAGTTTTGGTAAGGCAATTTTGAGTTCCAGGTGAGGCTGAATGTGTTAAGACTTAATAGTCGGGTGAGACTATTTTGCTTTGACTTGCTCCCCTAGGCTGCAAATGCTAGATTTACAGGGCTCCTGGTTTCTAAGGCAAGTTTTGGTAAAGCAGTTTTGGCAGCTACGTAAGTCTGTATGTTTTAAGATTAAATTGTCGGGTGAGCCTGTTTGGCTTTGACTTGCTCCCCTAGGCTCCACATGCCAGATTGGCGGGGCTCCTGGAATCTAAGACAAGTTTTGGTAAAACAGTTTTGACAGCTAGGTAAGGCTGTATGCTTTAAGATTAAATAGTCGGGTGAGCGTGTTTGGCTTTGACTTGCGCCCCTAGGATGCAAATGCTGGAATAACAGGGTTCATGGTATCTAAGACAAGTTTTGGTAAATCATTTTTGGCGGCCAGATGGGGCAATATGTTTTAAGATTTAGTAGTCGGGAGAGCCTGTTTGGCTTTGAGTTGCGCCCCTAGGATGCAAATGCTGGATTAACAGGGTTCCTGGTATCTGAAACAAGTTTTGGTAAGGCAATTTTGAGTTCCAGGTGAGGCTGAATGTGTTAAGACTTAATAGTCGGGTGAGACTATTTTGCTTTGACTTGCTCCCCTAGGCTCCACATGCCAGATTGGCGGGGCTCCTGGAATCTAAGACAAGTTTTGGTAAAACAGTTTTGACAGCTAGGTAAGGCTGTATGCTTTAAGATTAAATAGTCGGGTGAGCGTGTTTGGCTTTGAGTTGCGCCCCTAGAATGCAAATGCTGGAATAACAGGGTTCATGGTATCTAAGACAAGTTTTAGTAAATCATTTTTGGCGGCCAGATGGGGCAATATGTTTTAAGATTTAGTAGTCGGGAGAGCCTGTTTGGCTTTGACTTGCGCCCCTAGGATGCAAATGCTGCATTAACAGGGTTCCTGGTATCTGAAACAAGTTTTGGTAAGGCAATTTTGAGTTCCAGGTGAGGCTAATTGTGTTAAGACTTAATAGTCGGGTGAGACTATTTTGCTTTGACTTGCTCCCCTAGGCTGCAAATGCTAGATTAACAGGGCTCCTGGTTTCTAAGGCAAGTTTTCGTAAAGCAGTTTTGGCAGCTACGTAAGTCTGTATGTTTTAAGATTAAATTGTCGGGTGAGCCTGTTTGGCTTTGACTTGCTCCCTTAGGATCCACATGCCAGATTGGCTTGGCTCCTGGAATCTAAGACAAGGTTTGGTAAAACAGTTTTAACAGCTGGGCAAGGCTGTATGTTTTAAGATTAAATAGTCGGTTGAGCCTGTTTGGCTTTGAGTTGCGCCCCTAGGATGCAAATGCTGCATCAACAGGGTTCCTGGTATCTGAAACAAGTTTTGGTAAGGCAATTTTGAGTTCCAGGTGAGGCTAATTGTGTTAAGACTTAATAGTCGGGTGAGACTATTTTGCTTTGACTTGCTCCCCTAGGCTGCAAATGCTAGATTAACAGGGCTCCTGGTTTCTAAGGCAAGTTTTCGTAAAGCAGTTTTGGCAGCTACGTAAGTCTGTATGTTTTAAGATTAAATTGTCGGGTGAGCCTGTTTGGCTTTGACTTGCTCCCCTAGGCTCCACATGCCAGATTGGCGGGGCTCCTGGAATCTAAGGCAAGTTTTGGTAAATCAGTTTTGACAGCTAGGTAAGGCTGTATGCTTTAAGATTAAATAGTCGGGTGAGCGTGTTTGGCTTTGACTTGCGCCCCTAGGATGCAAATGCTGGAATAACAGGGTTCCTGGTATCTAAGACAAGTTTTGGTAAATCAATTTTGGCAGCCAGATGGGGCTATATGTTTTAAGATTTAATAGTCGGGCGAGCCTGTTTGGCTTTGACTTGCGCCCCTGGGATACAAATGCTGCATTAACAGGGTTCCTGGTATCTGAGACAAGTTTTGGTAAAGCAGCTTTGGCAACTACGTAAGTCTGTATGTTTTAAGTTTAAATTGATGGGTGAGCCTGATTGGCTTTGACTTGCTCCCCTAGGCTGCACATGCCAGATTGGCTTGGCTCCTGGAATCTAAGACAAGATTTGGTAAAACAGTTTTGACAGCTGGGCAAGACTGTATTTTTTAAGATTAAATAGTCGGTTGAGCCTGTTTGGCTTTGAGTTGCGCCCCTAGGATGCAAATGCTAGATTAACATGGCTCCTGGTTTCTAAGGCAAGTTTTGGTAAAGCAGTTCTGGCAGCTACGTAAGACTGCATGTTTTAAGATTAAATTGATGGGTGAGCCTGATTGGCTTTGACTTGCTCCCCTAGGCTCCACATGCCAGATTGGCTTGGCTCCTGGAATCTAAGACAAGGCTTGGTAAAACAGTTTTGACAGCTGGGCAAGACTGTATGTTTTAAGCTTAAATAGTCGGTTGAGCCTGTTTGGCTTTGAGTTGCGCCCCTAGGATGCAAATGCTGGATTAACAGGGTTCCTGGTATCTGAAACAAGTTTTGGTAATGTAATTTTGAGTTCCAGGTGAGGCTGAATGTGTTAAGATTTAATAGTCGGGTGAGGCTATTTTGCTTTGACTTGTTCCCTTAGGGCAAGACTGTATGTTTTAAGATTAAATAGTCGGTTGAGCCTGTTTGGCTTTGAGTTGCGCCCCTAGGATGCAAATGCTGGATTAAGATTGTTCCTGGAATCTGAAACAAGTTTTGGTATGGCAATTTTGAGTTCCAGGTGAGGCTGAATGTTTTAAGACTTAATAGTCGGATGAGCCTGTTTGGCTTTGACTTGCTCCCTTAGGCTCCACATGCCAGATTGGCTTGGCTCCTGGAATCTAAGACAAGGTTTGGTAAAACAGTTTTGACAGCTGGGCAAGACTGTATGTTTTAAGATTAAATAGTCGGTTGATCCTATTTGGCCTTGACTTGCGCCCCTAGGATGCAAATGCTGGATTAACATTGTTCCTGGAATCTGAAACAAGTTTTGGTATGGCAATTTTGAGTTCCAGGTGAGGCTGAATGTTTTAAGACTTAATAGTCGGATGAGCCTGTTTGGCTTTGACTTGCTCCACTAGGCTGCACATGCCAGATTGGCGGTGCTCCTGGAATCTAAGACAAATTTTGGTAAAACAGTTTTGACAGCTAGGTAAGGCTGTATGCCTTAAGATTAAATAGTCTGGTGAGCGTGCTTGGCTTTGACTTGCGCCCCTAGGATGCAAATGCTGGAATAACAGGGTTCCTGGTATCTAAGACAAGTTTTGGTAAATCATTTTTGGCGGCCAGATGGGGCTATATGTTTTAAGATTTAATAGTCGGGAAGCCTGTTTGGCTTTGTCTTGCTCCCCTAGGCTGCAAATGCTGCATCAACAGGGTTCCTGGTATCTGAAACAAGTTTTGGTAAGGCAATTTTGAGTTCCAGGTGAGGCTGAATGTGTTAAGACTTAATAGTCGGGAGAGCCTGTTTGGCTTTGACTTGCTCCCCTAGGCTGCAAATGCTAGATTAACAGGGCTCCTGGTTTCTAAGGCAAGTTTTGGTAAAGCAGTTTTGGCAGCTACGTAAGTCTGTATGTTTTAAGATTAAATTGTCGGGTGAGCCTGTTTGGCTTTGACTTGCTCCCCTAGGCTCCACATGCCAGATTGGCGGGGCTCCTGGAATCTAAGACAAGTTTTGGTAAAACAGTTTTGACAGCTAGGTAAGGCTGTATGCTTTAAGATTAAAAAGTCGTGTGAGCGTGTTTGGCTTTGACTTGCGCCCCTAGAATGCAAATGCTGGAATAACAGGGTTCATGGTATCTAAGACAAGTTTTGGTAAATCATTTTTGGCGGCCAGATGGGGCTATATGTTTTAAGATTTAGTAGTCGGGAGAGCCTGTTTGGCTTTGACTTGCGCCCCTAGGATGCAAATGCTGCATTAACAGGGTTCCTGGTATCTGAAACAAGTTTTGGTAAGGCAATTTTGAGTTCCAGGTGAGGCTGAATGTGTTAAGACTTAATAGTCGGGTGAGACTATTTTGCTTTGACTTGCTCCCCTAGGCTGCAAATGCTAGATTAACAGGGCTCCTGGTTTCTAAGGCAAGTTTTGGTAAAGCAGTTTTGGCAGCTACGTAAGTCTGTATGTTTTAAGATTAAATTGTCGGGTGAGCCTGTTTGGCTTTGACTTGCTCCCCTAGGCTCCACATGCCAGATTGGCGGGGCTCCTGGAATCTAAGACAAGTTTTGGTAAAACAGTTTTGACAGCTAGGTAAGGCTGTATGCTTTAAGATTAAATAGTCGGGTGAGCGTGTTTGGCTTTGACTTGCGCCCCTAGAATGCAAATGCTGGAATAACAGGGTTCATGGTATCTAAGACAAGTTTTGGTAAATCATTTTTGGCGGCCAGATGGGGCAATATGTTTTAAGATTTAGTAGTCGGGAGAGCCTGTTTGGCTTTGAGTTGCGCCCCTAGGATGCAAATGCTGGATTAACAGGGTTCCTGGTATCTGAAACAAGTTTTGGTAAGGCAATTTTGAGTTCCAGGTGAGGCTGAATGTGTTAAGACTTAATAGTCGGGTGAGACTATTTTGCTTTGACTTGCTCCCCTAGGC
Source organism: Drosophila kanekoi (assembly GCA_037075305.1). Classification (NCBI taxonomy): domain Eukaryota; kingdom Metazoa; phylum Arthropoda; class Insecta; order Diptera; family Drosophilidae; genus Drosophila; species Drosophila kanekoi. The sequence continues at coordinate 478,081 of JBAMCE010000039.1, read as the reverse complement.
TCCACATGCCAGATTGGCGGGGCTCCTGGAATCTAAGACAAGTTTTGGTAAAACAGTTTTGACAGCTAGGTAAGGCTGTATGCTTTAAGATTAAATAGTCGGGTGAGCGTGTTTGGCTTTGAGTTGCGCCCCTAGAATGCAAATGCTGGAATAACAGGGTTCATGGTATCTAAGACAAGTTTTAGTAAATCATTTTTGGCGGCCAGATGGGGCAATATGTTTTAAGATTTAGTAGTCGAGAGAGCCTGTTTGGCTTTGACTTGCGCCCCTAGGATGCAAATGCTGCATTAACAGGGTTCCTGGTATCTGAAACAAGTTTTGGTAAGGCAATTTTGAGTTCCAGGTGAGGCTAATTGTGTTAAGACTTAATAGTCGGGTGAGACTATTTTGCTTTGACTTGCTCCCCTAGGCTGCAAATGCTAGATTAACAGGGCTCCTGGTTTCTAAGGCAAGTTTTCGTAAAGCAGTTTTGGCAGCTACGTAAGTCTGTATGTTTTAAGATTAAATTGTCGGGTGAGCCTGTTTGGCTTTGACTTGCTCCCTTAGGATCCACATGCCAGATTGGCTTGGCTCCTGGAATCTAAGACAAGGTTTGGTAAAACAGTTTTAACAGCTGGGCAAGGCTGTATGTTTTAAGATTAAATAGTCGGTTGAGCCTGTTTGGCTTTGAGTTGCGCCCCTAGGATGCAAATGCTGCATCAACAGGGTTCCTGGTATCTGAAACAAGTTTTGGTAAGGCAATTTTGAGTTCCAGGTGAGGCTAATTGTGTTAAGACTTAATAGTCGGGTGAGACTATTTTGCTTTGACTTGCTCCCCTAGGCTGCAAATGCTAGATTAACAGGGCTCCTGGTTTCTAAGGCAAGTTTTCGTAAAGCAGTTTTGGCAGCTACGTAAGTCTGTATGTTTTAAGATTAAATTGTCGGGTGAGCCTGTTTGGCTTTGACTTGCTCCCCTAGGCTCCACATGCCAGATTGGCGGGGCTCCTGGAATCTAAGACAAGTTTTGGTAAATCAGTTTTGACAGCTAGGTAAGGCTGTATGCTTTAAGATTAAATAGTCGGGTGAGCGTGTTTGGCTTTGACTTGCGCCCCTAGGATGCAAATGCTGCATTAACAGGGTTCCTGGTATCTGAGACAAGTTTTGGTAAAGCAGCTTTGGCAACTACGTAAGTCTGTGTTTTAAGATTAAATTGTCGGGTGAGCCTGTTTGGCTTTGACTTGCGCCCCTAGGATGCAAATGCTGGATAACCAGGGTTCCTGGAATCTGAGACAAGTTTTGGTAAGGCAATTCTGAGTTCCAGGTGAGGCTGAATGTGCTCAGACTTAATAGTCGGGTGAGACTATTTTGCTTTGACGTGCTCCCCTAGGCTGCAAATGCTAGATTAACAGGGCTCCTGGTTTCTAACGCAAGTTTTCGTAAAGCAGTTTGGCAGCCAGATGGGGCTGTATGTTTTAAGATTAAATTCTCGGGTGAGCCTGTTTAGTTTTGACTTGCTCCCCTAGGCTCCACATGCCAGATTGGCGGGGCTCCTGGAATCTAAGACAAGGTTTGGAAAAACAGTTCTGGCAGCTGGGCAAGACTGTATGTTTTAAGATTAAATAGTCGGTTGAGCCTATTTGGCCTTGACTTGCGCCCCTAGGATGCAAATGCTGGATAACCAGGGTTCCTGGAATCTGAGACAAGTTTTGGTAAGGCAATTCTGAGTTCCAGGTGAGGCTGAATGTGCTCAGACTTAATAGTCGGGTGAGACTATTTTGCTTTGACTTGCGCCCCTAGGATGCAAATGCTGGATAACCAGGGTTCCTGGAATCTGAGACAAGTTTTGGTAAGGCAATTCTGAGTTCCAGGTGAGGCTGAATGTGCTCAGACTTAATAGTCGGGTGAGACTATTTTGCTTTGACTTGCGCCCCTAGGATGCAAATGCTGGATAACCAGGGTTCCTGGTATCTGAAAAAAGTTTTGGTATGGCAATTTTGTGTTCCAGGTGAGGCTGAATGTTTTAAGACTTAATATTCGGATGAGCCTGTTTGGCTTTGACTTGCTCCACTAGGCTGCACATGCCAGATTGGCGGTGCTCCTGGAATCTAAGACAAATTTTGGTAAAACAGTTTTGACAGCTAGGTAAGGCTGTATGCTTTAAGATTAAATAGTCTGGTGAGCGTGCTTGGCTTTGACTTGCGCCCCTAGGATGCAAATGCTGGAATAACAGGGTTCCTGGTATCTAAGACAAGTTTTGGTAAATCATTTTTGGCGGCCAGATGGGGCTATATGTTTTAAGATTTAATAGTCGGGAGAGCCTGTTTGGCTTTGTCTTGCTCCCCTAGGCTGCAAATTCTGCATCAACAGGGTTCCTGGTATCTGAATCAAGTTTTGGTAAGGCAATTTTGAGTTCCAGGTGAGGCTGAATGTGTTAAGACTTAATAGTCGGGTGAGACTATTTTGCTTTGACTTGCTCCCCTAGGCTCCACATGCCAGATTGGCGGGGCTCCTGGAATCTAAGACAAGTTTTGGTAAAACAGTTTTGACAGCTAGGTAAGGCTGTATGCTTTAAGATTAAATAGTCGGGTGAGCCTGTTTGGCTTTGAGTTGCGCCCCTAGAATGCAAATGCTGGAATAACAGGGTTCATGGTATCTAAGACAAGTTTTAGTAAATCATTTTTGGCGGCCAGATGGGGCAATATGTTTTAAGATTTAGTAGTCGGGAGAGCCTGTTTGGCTTTGACTTGCGCCCCTAGGATGCAAATGCTGCATTAACAGGGTTCCTGGTATCTGAAACAAGTTTTGGTAAGGCAATTTTGAGTTCCAGGTGAGGCTAATTGTGTTAAGACTTAATAGTCGGGTGAGACTATTTTGCTTTGACTTGCTCCCCTAGGCTGCAAATGCTAGATTAACAGGGCTCCTGGTTTCTAAGGCAAGTTTTCGTAAAGCAGTTTTGGCAGCTACGTAAGTCTGTATGTTTTAAGATTAAATTGTCGGGTGAGCCTGTTTGGCTTTGACTTGCTCCCTTAGGATCCACATGCCAGATTGGCTTGGCTCCTGGAATCTAAGACAAGGTTTGGTAAAACAGTTTTAACAGCTGGGCAAGGCTGTATGTTTTAAGATTAAATAGTCGGTTGAGCCTGTTTGGCTTTGAGTTGCGCCCCTAGGATGCAAATGCTGGATTAACAGGGTTCCTGGTATCTGAAACAAGTTTTGGTAAGGCAATTTTGAGTTCCAGGTGAGGCTAATTGTGTTAAGACTTAATAGTCGGGTGAGACTATTTTGCTTTGACTTGCTCCCCTAGGCTGCAAATGCTAGATTAACAGGGCTCCTGGTTTCTAAGGCAAGTTTTCGTAAAGCAGTTTTGGCAGCTACGTAAGTCTGTATGTTTTAAGATTAAATTGTCGGGTGAGCCTGTTTGGCTTTGACTTGCTCCCCTAGGCTCCACATGCCAGATTGGCGGGGCTCCTGGAATCTAAGACAAGTTTTGGTAAATCAGTTTTGACAGCTAGGTAAGGCTGTATGCTTTAAGATTAAATAGTCGGGTGAGCGTGTTTGGCTTTGACTTGCGCCCCTAGGATGCAAATGCTGGAATAACAGGGTTCCTGGTATCTAAGACAAGTTTTGGTAAATCAATTTTGGCAGCCAGATGGGGCTATATGTTTTAAGATTTAATAGTCGGGCGAGCCTGTTTGGCTTTGACTTGCGCCCCTAGGATACAAATGCTGCATTAACAGGGTTCCTGGTATCTGAAACAAGTTTTGGTAAAGCAGCTTTTGGCTACTACGTAAGTCTGTATGTTTTAAGTTTAAATTGATGGGTGAGCCTGATTGGCTTTGACTTGCTCCCCTAGGCTCCACATGCCAGATTGGCTTGGCTCCTGGAATCTAAGACAAGGTTTGGTAAAACAGTTTTGACAGCTGGGCAAGACTGTATGTTTTAAGATTAAATAGTCGGTTGAGCCTGTTTGGCTTTGAGTTGCGCCCCTAGGATGCAAATGCTAGATTAACATGGCTCCTGGTTTCTAAGGCAAGTTTTGGTAAAGCAGTTCTGGCAGCTACGTAAGACTGCATGTTTTAAGATTAAATTGATGGGTGAGCCTGATTGGCTTTGACTTGCTCCCCTAGGCTCCACATGCCAGATTGGCTTGGCTCCTGGAATCTAAGACAAGGCTTGGTAAAACAGTTTTGACAGCTGGGCAAGACTGTATGTTTTAAGCTTAATTAGTCGGTTGAGCCTGTTTGGCTTTGAGTTGCGCCCCTAGGATGCAAATGCTGGATTAACAGGGTTCCTGGTATCTGAAACAAGTTTTGGTAATGCAATTTTGAGTTCCAGGTGAGGCTGAATGTGTTAAGATTTAATAGTCGGGTGAGGCTATTTTGCTTTGACTTGTTCCCTTAGGGCAAGACTGTATGTTTTAAGATTAAATAGTCGGTTGAGCCTGTTTGGCTTTGAGTTGCGCCCCTAGGATGCAAATGCTGGATTAACATTGTTCCTGGAATCTGAAACAAGTTTTGGTATGGCAATTTTGAGTTCCAGGTGAGGCTGAATGTTTTAAGACTTAATAGTCGGATGAGCCTGTTTGGCTTTGACTTGCTCCACTAGGCTGCACATGCCAGATTGGCGGGGCTCCTGGAATCTAAGACAAGGTTTGGAAAAACAGTTCTGGCAGCTGGGCAAGACTGTATGTTTTAAGATTAAATAGTCGGTTGATCCTATTTGGCCTTGACTTGCGCCCCTAGGATGCAAATGCTGGATTAACATTGTTCCTGGAATCTGAAACAAGTTTTGGTATGGCAATTTTGAGTTCCAGGTGAGGCTGAATGTTTTAAGACTTAATAGTCGGATGAGCCTGTTTGGCTTTGACTTGCTCCACTAGGCTGCACATGCCAGATTGGCGGGGCTCCTGGAATCTAAGACAAATTTTGGTAAAACAGTTTTGACAGCTAGGTAAGGCTGTATGCCTTAAGATTAAATAGTCTGGTGAGCGTGCTTGGCTTTGACTTGCGCCCCTAGGATGCAAATGCTGGAATAACAGGGTTCCTGGTATCTAAGACAAGTTTTGGTAAATCATTTTTGGCGGCCAGATGGGGCTATATGTTTTAAGATTTAATAGTCGGGAAGCCTGTTTGGCTTTGTTTTGCTCCCCTAGGCTGCAAATGCTGCATCAACAGGGTTCCTGGTATCTGAAACAAGTTTTGGTAAGGCAATTTTGAGTTCCAGGTGAGGCTGAATGTGTTAAGACTTAATAGTCGGGAGAGGCTATTTTGCTTTGACTTGCTCCCCTTGGCTGCAAATGCTAGATTAACAGGGCTCCTGGTTTCTAAGGCAAGTTTTGGAAAACAGCTTTGGCAACTACGTAAGTCTGTATGTTTTAAGATTAAATTGTCGGGTGAGCCTGTTTGGCTTTGACTTGCTCCCTTAAGCTCCACATGCCAGATTGGCTTGGCTCCTGGAATCTAAGACAAGGCTTGGTAAAACAGTTTTGACAGCTGGGCAAGACTGTATGTTTAAAGATTAAATAGTCGGTTGAGCCTGTTTGGCTTTGAGTTGCGCCCCTAGGATGCAAATGCTGGATTAACAGGGTTCCTGGTATCTGAAACAAGTTTTGGTAAGGCAATTTTGAGTTTCAGGTGAGGCTGAATGTGTTAAGACTTAATAGTCGGGTGAGACTATTTTGCTTTGACTTGCTCCCCTAGGCGGCAAATGCTAGATTAACAGGGCTCCTGGTTTCTAAGGCAAGTTTTGGTAAAGCAGTTTTGGCAGCTACGTAAGTCTGTATGTTTTAAGATTAAATTGTCGGGTGAGCCTGTTTGGCTTTGACTTGCTCCCCTAGGCTCCACATGCCAGATTGGCGGGGCTCCTGGAATCTAAGACAAGTTTTGGTAAAACAGTTTTGACAGCTAGGTAAGGCTGTATGCTTTAAGATTAAATAGTCGTGTGAGCGTGTTTGGCTTTGACTTGCGCCCCTAGAATGCAAATGCTGGAATAACAGGGTTCATGGTATCTAAGACAAGTTTTGGTAAATCATTTTTGGCGGCCAGATGGGGCTATATGTTTTAAGATTTAGTAGTCGGGAGAGCCTGTTTGGCTTTGACTTGCGCCCCTAGGATGCAAATGCTGCATTAACATGGTTCCTGGTATCTGAGACAAGTTTTGGTAAAGCAGCTTTGGCAACTACGTAAGTCTGTATGTTTTAAGATTAAATTGTCGGGTGAGCCTGTTTGGCTTTGACTTGCTCCCTTAGGATCCACATGCCAGATTGGCTTGGCTCCTGGAATCTAAGACAAGGTTTGGTAAAACAGTTTTGATAGCTGGGCAAGGCTGTATGTTTTAAGATTAAATAGTCGGTTGAGCCTGTTTGGCTTTGAGTTGCGCCCCTAGGATGCAAATGCTGGATTAACAGGGTTCCTGGTATCTGAAACAAGTTTTGGTAAGGCAATTTTGAGTTCCAGGTGAGGCTAATTGTGTTAAGACTTAATAGTCGGGTGAGACTATTTTGCTTTGACTTGCTCCCCTAGGCTGCAAATGCTAGATTAACAGGGCTCCTGGTTTCTAAGGCAAGTTTTCGTAAAGCAGTTTTGGCAGCTACGTAAGTCTGTATGTTTTAATGTTAAATTGTCGGGTGAGCCTGTTTGGCTTTGACTTGCTCCCCTAGGCTCCACATGCCAGATTGGCGGGGCTCCTGGAATCTAAGACAAGTTTTGGTGAATCAGTTTTGACAGCTAGGTAAGGCTGTATGCTTTAAGATTAAATAGTCGGGTGAGCGTGTTTGGCTTTGACTTGCGCCCCTAGGATGCAAATGCTGGAATAACAGGGTTCCTGGTATCTAAGACAAGTTTTGGTAAATCAATTTTGGCGGCCAGATGGGGCTATATGTTTTAAGATTTAATAGTCGGGCGAGCCTGTTTGGCTTTGACTTGCGCCCCTAGGATACAAATGCTGCATTAACAGGGTTCCTGGTATCTGAGACAAGTTTTGGTAAAGCAGCTTTGGCAACTACGTAAGTCTGTATGTTTTATGATTAAATTGATGGGTGAGCCTGATTGGCTTTGACTTGCTCCCCTAGGCTCCACATGCCAGATTGGCTTGGCTCCTGCAATCTAAGACAAGGTTTGGTAAAACAGTTTTGACAGCTGGGCAAGACTGTATGTTTTAAGATTAAATAGTCGGTTGAGCCTGTTTGGCTTTGAGTTGCGTCCCTAGGATGCAAATGCTGGATAAACAGGGTTCCTGGTATCTGAAACAAGTTTTGGTAAGGCAATTTTGAGTACCAGGTGAGGCTGAATGTGTTAAGACTTATTAGTTGGGCGAGACTATTTTGTTTTGACTTGCTCCCATAGGCTGCAAATGCTAGCTTAACAGGGCTCCTGGTTTCTAAGGCAAGTTTTGGTAAAGCAGTTTTGGCAGCTACGTAAGTCTGTATGTTTTAAGATTAAACTGTCGGGTGAGCCTGTTTGGCTTTGACTTGCTCCCCTAGGCTCCACATGCCAGATTGGCGGGGCTCCTGGAATCTAAGACAAGTTTTGGTAAAACAGTTTTGACAGCTAGGTAAGGCTGTATGCTTTGAGTTTAAATAGCCGGGGACGCTTGTTGGGCTTTGACTTGCGCCCCTAGGATGCAAATGCTGGAATAACAGGGTTCCTGGTATCTAAGACAAGTTTTGCTAAATCATTTTTGGCGGCCAGATGGTGCTATATGTTTTAAGATTTAATAGTCGGGAGAGCCTGTTTGGCTTTGACTTGCGCCCCTAGGATGCAAATGCTGCATTAACAGGGTTCCTGGTATCTGAGACAAGTTTTGGTAAAGCAGCTTTGGCAACTACGTAAGTCTGTATGTTTTAAGATTAAATTGTCGGGTGAGCCTGTTTGGCTTTGACTTGCTCCCTTAGGCTCCACATGCCAGATTGGCGGTGCTCCTGGAATCTAAGACAAATTTTGGTAAAACAGTTTTGACAGCTAGGTAAGGCTGTATGCTTTAAGATTAAATAGTCGGGTGAGCATGCTTGGCTTTGAGTTGCGCCCCTAGGATGCAAATGCTGGATTAACAGGGTTCCTGGTATCTGAAACAAGTTTTGGTAAGGCAATTTTGAGTTTCAGGTGAGGCTGAATGTGTTAAGACTTAATAGTCGGGTGAGACTATTTTGCTTTGACTTGCTCCCCTAGGCTGCAAATGCTAGATTAACAGGGCTCCTGGTTTCTAAGGCAAGTTTTGGTAAAGCAGTTTTGGCAGCTACGTAAGTCTGTATGTTTTAAGATTAAATTGTCGGGTGAGCCTGTTTGGTTTTGACTTGCTCCCTTAGGCTCCACATGCCAGATTGGCTTGGCTACTGGAATCTAAGACAAGGTTTGGTAAAACAGTTTTGACAGCAGGGCAAGACTGTATGTTTTAAGATTAAATAGTCGGGTGAGCGTGTTTGGCTTTGACTTGCGCCCCTAGGATGCAAATGCTGGAATAACAGGGTTCCTGGTATCTAAGACAAGTTTTGGTAAATCAATTTTGGCGGCCAGATGGGGCTATATGTTTTAAGATTTAATAGTCGGGCGAGCCTGTTTGGCTTTGACTTGCGCCCCTAGGATACAAATGCTGCATTAACAGGGTTCCTGGTATCTGAGACAAGTTTTGGTAAAGCAGCTTTGGCAACTACGTAAGTCTGTATGTTTTATGATTAAATTGATGGGTGAGCCTGATTGGCTTTGACTTGCTCCCCTAGGCTCCACATGCCAGATTGGCTTGGCTCCTGCAATCTAAGACAAGGTTTGGTAAAACAGTTTTGACAGCTGGGCAAGACTGTATGTTTTAAGATTAAATAGTCGGTTGAGCCTGTTTGGCTTTGAGTTGCGCCCCTAGGATGCAAATGCTGGATTAACAGGGTTCCTGGTATCTGAAACAAGTTTTGGTAAGGCAATTTTGAGTTCCAGGTGAGGCTGAATGTGTTAAGATTTAATAGTCGGGTGAGGCTATTTTGCTTTGACTTGTTCCCTTAGGGCAAGACTGTATGTTTTAAGATTAAATAGTCGGTTGAGCCTGTTTGGCTTTGAGTTGCGTCCCTAGGATGCAAATGCTGGATTAACAGGGTTCCTGGTATCTGAAACAAGTTTTGGTAAGGCAATTTTGAGTACCAGGTGAGGCTGAATGTGTTAAGACTTATTAGTTGGGCGAGACTATTTTGTTTTGACTTGCTCCCATAGGCTGCAAATGCTAGCTTAACAGGGCTCCTGGTTTCTAAGGCAAGTTTTGGTAAAGCAGTTTTGGCAGCTACGTAAGTCTGTATGTTTTAAGATTAAACTGTCGGGTGAGCCTGTTTGGCTTTGACTTGCTCCCCTAGGCTCCACATGCCAGATTGGCGGGGCTCCTGGAATCTAAGACAAGTTTTGGTAAAACAGTTTTGACAGCTAGGTAAGGCTGTATGCTTTGAGTTTAAATAGCCGGGGACGCTTGTTGGGCTTTGACTTGCGCCCCTAGGATGCAAATGCTGGAATAACAGGGTTCCTGGTATCTAAGACAAGTTTTGCTAAATCATTTTTGGCGGCCAGATGGTGCTATATGTTTTAAGATTTAATAGTCGGGAGAGCCTGTTTGGCTTTGACTTGCGCCCCTAGGATGCAAATGCTGCATTAACAGGGTTCCTGGTATCTGAGACAAGTTTTGGTAAAGCAGCTTTGGCAACTACGTAAGTCTGTATGTTTTAAGATTAAATTGTCGGGTGAGCCTGTTTGGCTTTGACTTGCTCCCTTCGGCTCCACATGCCAGATTGGCTTGGCTCCTGCAATCTAAGACAAGGTTTGGTAAAACAGTTTTGACAGCTAGGTAAGGCTGTATGCTTTAAGATTAAATAGTCGGGTGAGCATGCTTGGCTTTGAGTTGCGCCCCTAGGATGCAAATGCTGGATTAACAGGGTTCCTGGTATCTGAAACAAGTTTTGGTAAGGCAATTTTGAGTTTCAGGTGAGGCTGAATGTGTTAAGACTTAATAGTCGGGTGAGACTATTTTGCTTTGACTTGCTCCCCTAGGCTGCAAATGCTAGATTAACAGGGCTCCTGGTTTCTAAGGCAAGTTTTGGTAAAGCAGTTTTGGCAGCTACGTAAGTCTGTATGTTTTAAGATTAAATTGTCGGGTGAGCCTGTTTGGTTTTGACTTGCTCCCTTAGGCTCCACATGCCAGATTGGCTTGGCTACTGGAATCTTAGACAAGGTTTGGTAAAACAGTTTTGACAGCAGGGCAAGACTGTATGTTTTAAGATTAAATAGTCGGTTGAGCCTGTTTGGCTTTGAGTTGCGCCCCTAGGATGCAAATGCTGGATTAACAGGGTTCCTGGCATCTATGACAAGTTTTGGTAAATCATTTTTGGCGGCCAGATGGGGCTATATGTTTTAAGATTTAATAGTCGGGAGAGCCTGTTTGGCTTTGGCTTGCGCCCCTAGGATGCAAATGCTGCATTAACAGGGTTCCTGGTATCTGAGACAAGTTTTGGTAAAGCAGCTTTGGCAACTACGTAAGTCTGTATGTTTTAAGATTAAATAGTCGGGTGAGCCTGTTTGGCTTTGACTTGCTCCCTTAGGCTTCACATGCCAGATTGGCTTGGCTCCTGGAATCTAAGACAAGGTTTGGTAAAACAGTTTTGACAGCAGGGCAAGACTGTATGTTTTAAGATTAAATAGTCGGTTGAGCCTGTTTGGCTTTGAGTTGCGCCCCTAGGATGCAAATGCTGGATTAACAGGGTTCCTGGTATCTGAAACAAGTTTTGGTAAGGCAATTTTGAGTTCCAGGTGAGGCTAATTGTGTTAAGACTTAATAGTCGGGTGAGACTATTTTGCTTTGACTTGCTCCCCTAGGCTGCAAATGCTAGATTAACAGGGCTCCTGGTTTCTAAGGCAAGTTTTCGTAAAGCAGTTTTGGCAGCTACGTAAGTCTGTATGTTTTAAGATTAAATTGTCGGGTGAGCCTGTTTGGCTTTGACTTGCTCCCCTAGGCTCCACATGCCAGATTGGCGGGGCTCCTGGAATCTAAGACAAGTTTTGGTAAATCAGTTTTGACAGCTAGGTAAGGCTGTATGCTTTAAGATTAAATAGTCGGGTGAGCGTGATTGGCTTTGACTTGCGCCCCTAGGATGCAAATGCTGGAATAACAGGGTTCCTGGTATCTAAGACAAGTTTTGGTAAATCAATTTTGGCAGCCAGATGGGGCTATATGTTTTAAGATTTAATAGTCGGGCGAGCCTGTTTGGCTTTGACTTGCGCCCCTAGGATACAAATGCTGCATTAACAGGGTTCCTGGTATCTGAGACAAGTTTTGGTAAAGCAGCTTTGGCAACTACGTAAGTCTGTATGTTTTAAGTTTAAATTGATGGGTGAGCCTGATTGGATTTGACTTGCTCCCCTAGGCTCCACATGCCAGATTGGCTTGGCTCCTGGAATCTAAGACAAGGTTTGGTAAAACAGTTTTGACAGCTAGGTAAGGCTGTATGCTTTAAGATTAAATAGTCGGGTGAGCATGCTTGGCTTTGAGTTGCGCCCCTAGGATGCAAATGCTGGATTAACAGGGTTCCTGGTATCTGAAACAAGTTTTGGTAAGGCAATTTTGAGTTTCAGGTGAGGCTGAATGTGTTAAGACTTAATAGTCGGGTGAGACTATTTTGCTTTGACTTGCTCCCCTAGGCTGCAAATGCTAGATTAACAGGGCTCCTGGTTTCTAAGGCAAGTTTTGGTAAAGCAGTTTTGGCAGCTACGTAAGTCTGTATGTTTTAAGATTAAATTGTCGGGTGAGCCTGTTTGGTTTTGACTTGCTCCCTTAGGCTCCACATGCCAGATTGGCTTGGCTACTGGAATCTAAGACAAGGTTTGGTAAAACAGTTTTGACAGCAGGGCAAGACTGTATGTTTTAAGATTAAATAGTCGGTTGAGCCTGTTTGGCTTTGAGTTGCGCCCCTAGGATGCAAATGCTGGATTAACAGGGTTCCTGGCATCTATGACAAGTTTTGGTAAATCATTTTTGGCGGCCAGATGGGGCTATATGTTTTAAGATTTAATAGTCGGGAGAGCCTGTTTGGCTTTGACTTGCGCCCCTAGGATGCAAATGCTGCATTAACAGGGTTCCTGGTATCTGAGACAAGTTTTGGTAAAGCAGCTTTGGCAACTACGTAAGTCTGTATGTTTTAAGATTAAATTGTCGGGTGAGCCTGTTTGGCTTTGACTTGCTCCCTTAGGCTCCACATGCCAGATTGGCTTGGCTCCTGCAATCTAAGACAAGGTTTGGTAAAACAGTTTTGACAGCTAGGTAAGGCTGTATGCTTTAAGATTAAATAGTCGGGTGAGCATGCTTGGCTTTGAGTTGCGCCCCTAGGATGCAAATGCTGGATTAACAGGGTTCCTGGTATCTGAAACAAGTTTTGGTAAGGCAATTTTGAGTTTCAGGTGAGGCTGAATGTGTTAAGACTTAATAGTCGGGTGAGACTATTTTGCTTTGACTTGCTCCCCTAGGCTGCAAATGCTAGATTAACAGGGCTCCTGGTTTCTAAGGCAAGTTTTGGTAAAGCAGTTTTGGCAGCTACGTAAGTCTGTATGTTTTAAGATTAAATTGTCGGGTGAGCCTGTTTGGTTTTGACTTGCTCCCTTAGGCTCCACATGCCAGATTGGCTTGGCTACTGGAATCTAAGACAAGGTTTGGTAAAACAGTTTTGACAGCAGGGCAAGACTGTATGTTTTAAGATTAAATAGTCGGTTGAGCCTGTTTGGCTTTGAGTTGCGCCCCTAGGATGCAAATGCTGGATTAACAGGGTTCCTGGCATCTATGACAAGTTTTGGTAAATCATTTTTGGCGGCCAGATGGGGCTATATGTTTTAAGATTTAATAGTCGGGAGAGCCTGTTTGGCTTTGGCTTGCGCCCCTAGGATGCAAATGCTGCATTAACAGGGTTCCTGGTATCTGAGACAAGTTTTGGTAAAGCAGCTTTGGCAACTACGTAAGTCTGTATGTTTTAAGATTAAATAGTCGGGTGAGCCTGTTTGGCTTTGACTTGCTCCCTTAGGCTTCACATGCCAGATTGGCTTGGCTCCTGGAATCTAAGACAAGGTTTGGTAAAACAGTTTTGACAGCAGGGCAAGACTGTATGTTTTAAGATTAAATAGTCGGTTGAGCCTGTTTGGCTTTGAGTTGCGCCCCTAGGATGCAAATGCTGGATTAACAGGGTTCCTGGTATCTGAAACAAGTTTTGGTAAGGCAATTTTGAGTTCCAGGTGAGGCTAATTGTGTTAAGACTTAATAGTCGGGTGAGACTATTTTGCTTTGACTTGCTCCCCTAGGCTGCAAATGCTAGATTAACAGGGCTCCTGGTTTCTAAGGCAAGTTTTCGTAAAGCAGTTTTGGCAGCTACGTAAGTCTGTATGTTTTAAGATTAAATTGTCGGGTGAGCCTGTTTGGCTTTGACTTGCTCCCCTAGGCTCCACATGCCAGATTGGCGGGGCTCCTGGAATCTAAGACAAGTTTTGGTAAATCAGTTTTGACAGCTAGGTAAGGCTGTATGCTTTAAGATTAAATAGTCGGGTGAGCGTGATTGGCTTTGACTTGCGCCCCTAGGATGCAAATGCTGGAATAACAGGGTTCCTGGTATCTAAGACAAGTTTTGGTAAATCAATTTTGGCAGCCAGATGGGGCTATATGTTTTAAGATTTAATAGTCGGGCGAGCCTGTTTGGCTTTGACTTGCGCCCCTAGGATACAAATGCTGCATTAACAGGGTTCCTGGTATCTGAGACAAGTTTTGGTAAAGCAGCTTTGGCAACTACGTAAGTCTGTATGTTTTAAGTTTAAATTGATGGGTGAGCCTGATTGGATTTGACTTGCTCCCCTAGGCTCCACATGCCAGATTGGCTTGGCTCCTGGAATCTAAGACAAGTTTTGGTAAAACAGTTTTGACAGCTGGGCAAGACTGTATGTTTTAAGATTAAATAGTCGGTTGAGCCTGTTTGGCTTTGAGTTGCGCCCCTAGGATGCAAATGCTAGATTAACATGGCTCCTGGTTTCTAAGGCAAGTTTTGGTAAAGCAGTTCTGGCAGCTACGTAAGACTGTATGTTTTAAGATTAAATTGATGGGTGAGCCTGATTGGCTTTGACTTGCTCCCCTAGGCTCCACATGCCAGATTGGCTTGGCTCCTGGAATCTAAGACAAGGCTTGGTAAAACAGTTTTGACAGCTGGGCAAGACTGTATGTTTTAAGCTTAAATAGTCGGTTGAGCCTGTTTGGCTTTGAATTGCGCCCCTAGGATGCAAATGCTGGATTAACAGGGTTCCTGGTATCTGAAACAAGTTTTGGTAATGCAATTTTGAGTTCCAGGTGAGGCTGAATGTGTTAAGATTTAATAGTCGGGTGAGGCTATTTTGCTTTGACTTGTTCCCTTAGGGCAAGACTGTATGTTTTAAGATTAAATAGTCGGTTGAGCCTGTTTGGCTTTGAGTTGCGCCCCTAGGATGCAAATGCTGGATTAACATTGTTCCTGGAATCTGAAACAAGTTTTGGTATGGCAATTTTGAGTTCCAGGTGAGGCTGAATGTTTTAAGACTTAATAGTCGGATGAGCCTGTTTGGCTTTGACTTGCTCCACTAGGCTGCACATGCCAGATTGGCGGTGCTCCTGGAATCTAAGACAAATTTTGGTAAAACAGCTTTGACAGCTAGGTAAGGCTGTATGTTTTAAGATTAAATTCTCGGGTGAGCCTGTTTAGTTTTGACTTGCTCCCCTAGGCTCCACATGCCAGATTGGCGGGGCTCCTGGAATCTAAGACAAGGTTTGGAAAAACAGTTCTGGCAGCTGGGCAAGACTGTATGTTTTAAGATTAAATAGTCGGTTGATCCTATTTGGCCTTGACTTGCGCCCCTAGGATGCAAATGCTGGATTAACATTGTTCCTGGAATCTGAAACAAGTTTTGGTATGGCAATTTTGAGTTCCAGGTGAGGCTGAATGTTTTAAGACTTAATAGTCGGATGAGCCTGTTTGGCTTTGACTTGCTCCACTAGGCTGCACATGCCAGATTGGCGGTGCTCCTGGAATCTAAGACAAATTTTGGTAAAACAGTTTTGACAGCTAGGTAAGGCTGTATGTTTTAAGATTAAATTCTCGGGTGAGCCTGTTTAGTTTTGACTTGCTCCCCTAGGCTCCACATGCCAGATTGGCGGGGCTCCTGGAATCTAAGACAAGGTTTGGAAAAACAGTTCTGGCAGCTGGGCAAGACTGTATGTTTTAAGATTAAATAGTCAGTTGATCCTATTTGGCCTCGACTTGCGCCCCTAGGATGCAAATGCTGGATTAACATTGTTCCTGGAATCTGAAACAAGTTTTGGTATGGCAATTTTGAGTTCCAGGTGAGGCTGAATGTTTTAAGACTTAATAGTCGGATGAGCCTGTTTGGCTTTGACTTGCTCCACTAGGCTGCACATGCCAGATTGGCGGTGCTCCTGGAATCTAAGACAAATTTTGGTAAAACAGTTTTGACAGCTAGGTAAGGCTGTATGCCTTAAGATTAAATAGTCTGGTGAGCGTGCTTGGCTTTGACTTGCGCCCCTAGGATGCAAATGCTGGAATAACAGGGTTCCTGGTATCTAAGACAAGTTTTGGTAAATCATTTTTGGCGGCCAGATGGGGCTATATGTTTTAAGATTTAATAGTCGGGAGAGCCTGTTTGGCTTTGTCTTGCTCCCCTAGGCTGCAAATGCTGCATCAACAGGGTTCCTGGTATCTGAAACAAGTTTTGGTATGGCAATTTTGAGTTCCAGGTGAGGCTGAATGTGTTAAGACTTAATAGTCGGGAGAGCCTGTTTGGCTTTGACTTGCTCCCCTAGGCTGCAAATGCTAGATTAACAGGGCTCCTGGTTTCTAAGGCAAGTTTTGGAAAACAGCTTTGGCAACTACGTAAGTCTGTATGTTTTAGGATTAAATTGTCGGGTGAGCCTGTTTGGCTTTGACTTGCTCCCTTAAGCTCCACATGCCAGATTGGCTTGGCTCCTGGAATCTAAGACAAGGCTTGGTAAAACAGTTTTGACAGCTGGGCAAGACTGTATGTTTAAAGATTAAATAGTCGGTTGAGCCTGTTTGGCTTTGAGTTGCGCCCCTAGGATGCAAATGCTGGATTAACAGGGTTCCTGGTATCTGAAACAAGTTTTGGTAAGGCAATTTTGAGTTTCAGGTGAGGCTGAATGTGTTAAGACTTAATAGTCGGGTGAGACTATTTTGCTTTGACTTGCTCCCCTAGGCTGCAAATGCTAGATTAACAGGGCTCCTGGTTTCTAAGGCAAGTTTTGGTAAAGCAGTTTTGGCAGCTACGTAAGTCTGTATGTTTTAAGATTAAATTGTCGGGTGAGCCTGTTTGGCTTTGACTTGCTCCCCTAGGCTCCACATGCCAGATTGGCGGGGCTCCTGGAATCTAAGACAAGTTTTGGTAAAACAGTTTTGACAGCTAGGTAAGGCTGTATGCTTTAAGATTAAATAGTCGTGTGAGCGTGTTTGGCTTTGACTTGCGCCCCTAGAATGCAAATGCTGGAATAACAGGGTTCATGGTATCTAAGACAAGTTTTGGTAAATCATTTTTGGCGGCCAGATGGGGCTATATGTTTTAAGATTTAGTAGTCGGGAGAGCCTGTTTGGCTTTGACTTGCGCCCCTAGGATGCAAATGCTGCATTAACAGGGTTCCTGGTATCTGAGACAAGTTTGGGTAAAGCAGCTTTGGCAACTACGTAAGTCTGTATGTTTTAAGATTAAATTGTCGGGTGAGCCTGTTTGGCTTTGACGTGCTCCCTTAGGATCCACATGCCAGATTGGCTTGGCTCCTGGAATCTAAGACAAGGTTTGGTAAAACAGTTTTGATAGCTGGGCAAGGCTGTATGTTTTAAGATTAAATAGTCGGTTGAGCCTGTTTGGCTTTGAGTTGCGCCCCTAGGATGCAAATGCTGGATTAACAGGGTTCCTGGTATCTGAAACAAGTTTTGGTAAGGCAATTTTGAGTTCCAGGTGAGGCTAATTGTGTTAAGACTTAATAGTCGGGTGAGACTATTTTGCTTTGACTTGCTCCCCTAGGCTGCAAATGCTAGATTAACAGGGCTCCTGGTTTCTAAGGCAAGTTTTCGTAAAGCAGTTTTGGCAGCTACGTAAGTCTGTATGTTTTAAGATTAAATTGTCGGGTGAGCCTGTTTGGCTTTGAATTGCTCCCCTAGGCTCCACATGCCAGATTGGCGGGGCTCCTGGAATCTAAGACAAGTTTTGGTGAATCAGTTTTGACAGCTAGGTAAGGCTGTATGCTTTAAGATTAAATAGTCGGGTGAGCGTGTTTGGCTTTGACTTGCGCCCCTAGGATGCAAATGCTGGAATAACAGGGTTCCTGGTATCTAAGACAAGTTTTGGTAAATCAATTTTGGCGGCCAGATGGGGCTATATGTTTTAAGATTTAATAGTCGGGCGAGCCTGTTTGGCTTTGACTTGCGCCCCTAGGATACAAATGCTGCATTAACAGGGTTCCTGGTATCTGAGACAAGTTTTGGTAAAGCAGCTTTGGCAACTACGTAAGTCTGTATGTTTTAAGATTAAATTGTCGGGTGAGCCTGTTTGGCTTTGACTTGCTCCCCTAGGCTCCACATTCCAGATTGGCAGTGCTCCTGGAATCTAAGACAAATTTTGGTAAAACAGTTTTGACAGCTAGGTAAGGCTGTATGCTTTAAGATTAAATAGTCGGGTGAGCATGCTTGGCCTTGACTTGCGCCCCTAGGATGCAAATGCTGGATTAACAGGGTTCCTGGTATCTGAAACAAGTTTTGGTAAATCATTTTTGGCGGCCAGATGGGGCTATATGTTTTAAGATTTAATAGTCGGGAGAGCCTGTTTGGCTTTGACTTGCGCCCCTAGGATGCAAATGCTGCATTGACAGGGTTCCTGGTATCTGAGACAAGTTTTGGTAAAGCAGCATTGGCAACTACGTAAGTCTGTATGTTTTAAGATTAAATTGTCGGGTGAGCCTGTTTGGTTTTGACTTGCTCCCTTAGGCTCCACATGCCAGATTGGCTTGGCTACTGGAATCTAAGACAAGGTTTGGTAAAACAGTTTTGACAGCAGGGCAAGACTGTATGTTTTAAGATTAAATAGTCGGTTGAGCCTGTTTGGCTTTGAGTTGCGCCCCTAGGATGCAAATGCTGGATTTTCAGGGTTCCTGGCATCTATGACAAGTTTTGGTAAATCATTTTTGGCGGCCAGATGGGGCTATATGTTTTAAGATTTAATAGTCGGGAGAGCCTGTTTGGCTTTGACTTGCGCCCCTAGGATGCAAATGCTGCATTAACAGGGTTCCTGGTATCTGAGACTAGTTTTGGTAAAGCAGCTTTGGCAACTACGTAAGTCTGTATGCTTTGAGTTTAAATAGCCGGGGACGCTTGTTGGGCTTTGACTTGCGCCCCAAGGATGCAAATGCTGGAATAACAGGGTTCCTGGTATCTGAGACAAGTTTTGGTAAAGCAGCTTTGGCAACTACGTAAGTCTGTATGTTTTAAGATTAAATTGTCGGGTGAGCCTGTTTGGTTTTGACTTGCTCCCTTAGGCTCCACATGCCAGATTGGCTTGGCTACTGGAATCTAAGACAAGGTTTGGTAAAACAGTTTTGACAGCAGGGCAAGACTGTATGTTTTAAGATTTAATAGTCGGGAGAGCCTGTTTGGCTTTGACTTGCGCCCCTAGGATGCAAATGCTGCATTAACAGGGTTCCTGGTATCTGAGACTAGTTTTGGTAAAGCAGCTTTGGCAACTACGTAAGTCTGTATGTTTTAAGATTAAATAGTCGGGTGAGCCTGTTTGGCTTTGACTTGCTCCCTTAGGCTTCACATGCCAGATTGGCTTGGCTCCTGGAATCTAAGACAAGGTTTGGTAAAACAGTTTTGACAGCAGGGCAAGACTGTATGTTTTAAGATTAAATAGTCGGTTGAGCCTGTTTGGCTTTGAGTTGCGCCCCTAGGATGCAAATGCTGGATTAACAGGGTTCCTGGTATCTGAAACAAGTTTTGGTAAGGCAATTTTGAGTACCAGGTGAGGCTGAATGTGTTAAGACTTAATAGTCGGGTGAGACTATTTTGCTTTGACTTGCTCCCCTAGGCTGCAAATGCTAGCTTAACAGGGCTCCTGGTTTCTAAGGCAAGTTTTGGTAAAGCAGTTTTGGCGGCTACGTAAGTCTGTATGTTTTAAGATTAAACTGTCGGGTGAGCCTGTTTGGCTTTGACTTGCTCCCCTAGGCTCCACATGCCAGATTGGCGGGGCTCCTGGAATCTAAGACAAGTTTTGGTAAAACAGTTTTGACAGCTAGGTAAGGCTGTATGCTTTAAGTTTAAATAGCCGGGGACGCTTGTTGGGCTTTGACTTGCGCCCCTAGGATGCAAATGCTGGAATAACAGGGTTCCTGGTATCTAAGACAAGTTTTGGTAAATCATTTTGGCGGCCAGATGGTGCTATATGTTTTAAGATTTAATAGTCGGGAGAGCCTGTTTGGCTTTGACTTGCGCTCCTAGGATGCAAATGCTGCATTAACAGGGTTCCTGGTATCTGAGACAAGTTTTGGTAAAGCAGCTTTGGCAACTACGTAAGTCTGTATGTTTTAAGATTAAATTGATGGGTGAGCCTGATTGGCTTTGACTTGCTCCCTTAGGCTCCACATGCCAGATTGGCTTGGCTCCTGCAATCTAAGACAAGGTTTGGTAAAACAGTTTTGACAGCTGGGCAAGACTGTATGTTTTTAGATTAAATAGTCGGTTGAGCCTGTTTGGCTTTGTGTTGCGCCCCTAGGATGCAAATGCTGGATTAACAGGGTTCCTGGTATCTGAAATAAGTTTTGGTAAGGCAATTTTGAGTTCAAGGTGAGGCTGAATGTGTTAAGACTTAATAGTCGGGTGAGACTATTTTGCTTTGACTTGCTCCCCTAGGCTGCAAATGCTAGATTAACAGGGCTCCTGGTTTCTAAGGCAAGTTTTGGTAAAGCAGTTTTGGCAACTACGTCAGTCTGTATGTTTTAAGATTAAATTGTCGGGAGAGCCTGTTTGGCTTTGACTTGCGCCCCTAGGATGCAAATGCTGGATAACCAGGGTTCCTGGAATCTGAGACAAGTTTTGTAAGGCAATTCTGAGTTCCAGGTGAGGCTGAATGTGTTCAGACTTAATAGTCGGGTGAGACTATTTTGCTTTGACTTGCTCCCCTAGGCTACAAATGCTAGATTAACAGGGCTCCTGGTTTCTAAGGCAAGTTTTGGTAAAGCAGTTTTGGCAGCCAGATGGGGCTGTATGTTTTAAGATTAAATTCTCGGGTGAGCCTGTTTGGTTTTGACTTGCTCCCCTAGGCTCCACATGCCAGATTGGCGGGGCTCCTGGAATCTAAGACAAGGTTTGGAAAAACAGTTCTGGCAGCTGGGCAAGACTGTATGTTTTAAGATTAAATAGTCGGTTGAGCCTATTTGGCCTTGACTTGCGCCCCTAGGATGCAAATGCTGGATTAACATTGTTCCTGGAATCTGAAAAAAGTTTTGGTATGGCAATTTTGAGTTCAGGTGATGCTGAATGTTTTAAGACTTAATAGTCGGATGAGCCTGTTTGGCTTTGACTTGCTCCACTAGGCTGCACATGCCAGATTGGCGGTGCTCCTGGAATCTAAGACAAATTTTGGTAAAACAGTTTTGACAGCTAGGTAAGGCTGTATGCTTTAAGATTAAATAGTCGGGTGAGCATGCTTGGCTTTGACTTGCGCCCCTAGGATGCAAATGCTGGAATAACAGGGTTCCTGGTATCTAAGACAAGTTTTGGTAAATCATTTTTGGCGGCCAGATGGGGCTATATGTGTTAAGATTTAATAGTCGGGAGAGCCTGTTTGGCTTTGTCTTGCTCCCCTAGGCTGCAAATGCTGCATCAACAGGGTTCCTGGTATCTGAGACAAGTTTTGGTAAAGCAGCTTTGGCAACTACGTAAGTCTGTATGTTTTAAGATTAAATTGATGGGTGAGCCTGATTGGCTTTGACTTGCTCCCCTAGGCTCCACATGCCAGATTGGCTTGGCTCCTGGAATCTAAGACAAGGTTTGGTAAAACAGTTTTGACAGCTGGGCAAGACTGTATGTTTTAAGATTAAATAGTCGGTTGAGCCTGTTTGGCTTTGAGTTGCGCCCCTAGGATGCAAATGCTGGATTAACAGGGTTCCTGGTATCTGAAACAAGTTTTGGTAAGGCAATTTTGAGTTCCAGGTGAGGCTGAATGTGTTAAGATTTAATAGTCGGGTGAGGCTATTTTGCTTTGACTTGTTCCCTTAGGGCAAGACTGTATGTTTTAAGATTAAATAGTCGGTTGAGCCTGTTTGGCTTTGAGTTGCGCCCCTAGGATGCAAATGCTGGATTAACAGGGTTCCTGGTATCTGAAACAAGTTTTGGTAAGGCAATTTTGAGTACCAGGTGAGGCTGAATGTGTTAAGACTTAATAGTTGGGCGAGTCTATTTTGCTTTGACTTGCTCCCCTAGGCTGCAAATGCTAGCTTAACAGGGCTCCTGGTTTCTAAGGCAAGTTTTGGTAAAGCAGTTTTGGCAGCTACGTAAGTCTGTATGTTTTAAGATTAAACTGTCGGGTGAGCCTGTTTGGCTTTGACTTGCTCCCCTAGGCTCCACATGCCAGATTGGCGGGGCTCCTGGAATCTAAGACAAGTTTTGGTAAAACAGTTTTGACAGCTAGGTAAGGCTGTATGCTTTGAGTTTAAATAGCCGGGGACGCTTGTTGGGCTTTGACTTGCGCCCCAAGGATGCAAATGCTGGAATAACAGGGTTCCTGGTATCTAAGACAAGTTTTGCTAAATCATTTTTGGCCGCCAGATGGTGCTATATGTTTTAAGATTTAATAGTCGGGAGAGCCTGGTTGGCTTTGACTTGCGCCCCTAGGATGCAAATGCTGCATTAACAGGGTTCCTGGTATCTGAGACAAGTTTTGGTAAAGCAGCTTTGGCAGCTACGTAAGTCTGTATGTTTTAAGATTAAATTGTCGGGTGAGCCTGTTTGGCTTTGACTTGCTCCCTTAGGCTCCACATGCCAGATTGGCTTGGCTCCTGCAATCTACGACAAGGTTTGGTAAAACAGTTTTGACAGCTGGGCAAGACTGTATGTTTTAAGATTAAATAGTCGGTTGAGCCTGTTTGGCTTTGAGTTGCGCCCCTAGGATGCAAATGCTGGATTAACAGGGTTCCTGGTATCTGAAGCAAGTTTTGGTAAGGCAATTTTGAGTTCCAGGTGAGGCTTAATGTGTTAAGACTTAATAGTCGGGTGAGACTATTTTGCTTTGACTTGCTTCCCTAGGCTGCAAATGCTAGATTAACAGGGCTCCTGGTTTCTAAGGAAAGTTTTGGTAAAGCAGTT
Organism: Drosophila kanekoi; assembly: GCA_037075305.1. NCBI lineage: Eukaryota > Metazoa > Arthropoda > Insecta > Diptera > Drosophilidae > Drosophila > Drosophila kanekoi. Next base: position 455,706 of record JBAMCE010000039.1, on the reverse strand, counting down.
TTGGCAGCTACGTAAGTCTGTATGTTTTAAGATTAAATTGTCGGGAGAGCCTGTTTGGCTTTGACTTGCGCCCCTAGGATGCAAATGCTGGATAACCAGGGTTCCTGGAATCTGAGACAAGTTTTGGTAAGGCAATTCTGAGTTCCAGGTGAGGCTGAATGTGTTCAGACTTAATAGGCGGGTGAGACTATTTTGCTTTGACTTGCTCCCCTAGGCTGCAAATGCTAGATTAACAGGGCTCCTGGTTTGTAAGGCAAGTTTTGGTAAAGCAGTTTTGGCAGCCAGATGGGGCTGTATGTTTTAAGATTAAAGTCTCGGGTGAGCCTGTTTGGTTTTGACTTGCTCCCCTAGGCTCCACATGCCAGATTGGCGGGGCTCCTGGAATCTAAGACAAGGTTTGGAAAAACAGTTTTGGCTGCTGGGCAAGACTGTATGTTTTAAGATTAAATAGTCGGTTGAGCCTATTTGGCCTTGACTTGCGCCCCTAGGATGCAAATGCTGGATTAACATTGTTCCTGGTATCTGGAACAAGTTTTGGTATGGAAATTTTGAGTTCCAGGTGAGGCTGAATGTTTTAAGACTTAATAGTCGGATGAGCCTGTTTGGCTTTGACTTGCTCCACTAGGCTGCACGTGCCAGATTGGCGGTGTTCCTGGAATCTAAGACAAATTTTGGTAAAACAGTTTTGACTGCTAGGTAAGGCTGTATGCTTTAAGATTAAATAGTCGGGTGAGCATGCTTGGCTTTGACTTGCGCCCCTAGGATGCAAATGCTGGAATAACAGGGTTCCTGGTATCTAAGACAAGTTTTGGTAAATCATTTTTGGCGGCCAGATGGGGCTATATGTTTTAAGATTTAATAGTCGGGAGAGCCTGTTTGGCTTTGACTTGCGCCCCTAGGATGCAAATGCTGCATTAACAGGGTTCGTGGTATCTGAGACAAGTTTTGGTAAAGCAGCTTTGGCAACTACGTAAGTCTGTATGTTTTAAGATTAAACTGTCGGGGGAGCCTGTTTGGCTTTGACTTGCTCCCTTAGGCTCCACATGCCAGATTGGCTTGGCTCCTGGAATCTAAGACAAGGTTTGGTAAAACAGTTTTGACAGCAGGGCAAGACTGTATGTTTTAAGATTAAATAGTCGGTTGAGCCTGATTGGCTTTGAGTTGCGCCCCTAGGATGCAAATGCTGGATTAACAGGGTTCCTGGCATCTATGACAAGTTTTAGTAAATCATTTTTGGCGGCCAGATGGGGCTATATGTTTTAAGATGTAATAGTCGGGAGAGCCTGTTTGGCTTTGACTTGCGCCCCTAGGATGCAAATGCTGCATTAACAGGGTTCCTGGTATCTGAGACAAGTTTTGGTAAAGCAGCTTTGGCAACTACGTAAGTCTGTATGTTTTAAGATTAAATAGCCGGGTGAGCCTGTTTGGCTTTGACTTGCTCCCTTAGGCTCCACATGCCAGATTGGCTTGGCTCCTGGAATCTAAGACAAGGTTTGGTAAAACAGTTTTGATAGCAGGGCAAGACTGTATGTTTTAAGATTAAATAGTCGGTTGAGCCTGTTTGGCTTTGAGTTGCGCCCCTAGGATGCAAATGCTGGATTAACAGGGTTCCTGGTATCTGAAACAAGTTTTGGTAAGGCAATTTTGAGTACCAGGTGAGGCTGAATGTGTTAAGACTTAATAGTTGGGCGAGACTATTTTGCTTTGACTTGCTCCCATAGGCTGCAAATGCTAGCTTAACAGGGCTCCTGGTTTCTAAGGCAAGTTTTGGTAAAGCAGTTTTGGCGGCTACGTAAGTCTGTATGTTTTAAGATTAAACTGTCGGGTGAGCCTGTTTGGCTTTGACTTGCTCCCCTAGGCTCCACATGCCAGATTGGCGGGGCTCCTGGAATCTAAGACAAGTTTTGGTAAAACAGTTTTGACAGCTAGGTAAGGCTGTATGCTTTAAGATTAAATAGTCGGGTGAGCATGCTTGGCTTTGACTTGCGCCCCTAGGATGCAAATGCTGGAATAACAGGGTTCCTGGTATCTAAGACAAGTTTTGGTAAATCATTTTTGGCGGCCAGATGGGGCTATATATTTTAAGATTTAATAGTCGGGAGAGCCTGTTTGGCTTTGACTTGCGCCCCTAGGATGCAAATGCTGCATTAACAGGGTTCCTGGTATCTGAGACAAGTTTTGGTAGAGCAGCTTTGGCAACTACGTAAGTCTGTATGTTTTAAGGTTAAATTGTCGGGTGAGCCTGTTTGGTTTTGACTTGCTCCCTTAGGCTCCACATGCCAGATTGGCTTGGCTCCTGGAATCTAAGACAAGCTTTGGTAAAACAGTTTTGACAGCAGGGCAAGACTGTATGTTTTAAGATTAAATAGTCGGTTGAGCCTGTTTGGCTTTGAGTTGCGCCCCTAGGATGCAAATGCTGGATTAACAGGGTTCCTGGCATCTATGACAAGTTTTGGTAAATCATTTTTGGCGGCCAGATGGGGCTATATGTTTTAAGATTTAATAATCGAGAGAGCCTGTTTGGCTTTGACTTGCGCCCCTAGGATGCAAATGCTGCATTAACAGGGTTCCTGGTATCTGAGACAAGTTTTGGTAAAGCAGCTTTGGCAACTACGTAAGTCTGTATGTTTTAAGATTAAATAGCCGGTTGAGCCTGTTTGGCTTTGACTTGCTGCCTTAGGCTCCACATGCCAGATTGGCTTGGCTCCTGGAATCTAAGACAAGGTTTGGTAAAACAGTTTTGACAGCAGGGCAAGACTGTATGTTTTAAGATTAAATAGTCGGTTGAGCCTGTTTGGCTTTGAGTTGCGCCCCTAGGATGCAAATGCTGGATTAACAGGGTTCCTGGTATCTGAAACAAGTTTTGGTAAGGCAATTTTGAGTACCAGGTGAGGCTGAATGTGTTAAGACTTAATAGTTGGGCGAGACTATTTTGCTTTGACTTGCTCCCATAGGCTGCAAATGCTAGCTTAACAGGGCTCCTGGTTTCTAAGGCAAGTTTTGGTAAAGCAGTTTTGGCGGCTACGTAAGTCTGTATGTTTTAAGATTAAACTGTCGGGTGAGCCTGTTTGGCTTTGACTTGCTCCCCTAGGCTCCACATGCCAGATTGGCGGGGCTCCTGGAATCTAAGACAAGTTTTGGTAAAACAGTTTTGACAGCTAGGTAAGGCTGTATGCTTTAAGTTTAAATAGCCGGGGACGCTTGTTGGGCTTTGACTTGCGCCCCTAGGATGCAAATGCTGGAATAACAGGGTTCCTGGTATCTAAGACAAGTTTTGGTAAATCATTTTTGGCGGCCAGATGGTGCTATATGTTTTAAGATTTAATAGTCGGGAGAGCCTGTTTGGCTTTGACTTGCGCCCCTAGGATGCAAATGGTGCATTAACAGGGTTCCTGGTATCTGAGACAAGTTTTGGTAAAGCAGCTTTGGCAACTACGTAAGTCTGTATGTTTTAAGATTAAATTGTCGGGTGAGCCTGTTTGGCTTTGACTTGCTCCCTTAGGCCCCACATGCCAGATTGGCTTGGCTCCTGCAATCTAAGACAAGGTTTGGTAAAACAGTTTTGACAGCTGGGCAAGACTGTATGTTTTTAGATTAAATAGTCGGTTGAGCCTGTTTGGCTTTGTGTTGCGCCCCTAGGATGCAAATGCTGGATAACCAGGGTTCCTGGAATCTGAGACAAGTTTTGGTAAGGCAATTCTGAGTTCCAGGTGAGGCTGAATGTGTTCAGACTTAATAGTCGGGTGAGACTATTTTGCTTTGACTTGCTCCCCTAGGCTGCAAATGCTAGATTAACAGGGCTCCTGGTTTCTAAGGCAAGTTTTGGTAAAGCAGTTTTGGCAACTACGTCAGTCTGTATGTTTTAAGATTAAATTGTCGGGAGAGCCTGTTTGGCTTTGACTTGCGCCCCTAGGATGCAAATGCTGGATAACCAGGGTTCCTGGAATCTGAGACAAGTTTTGGTAAGGCAATTCTGAGTTCCAGGTGAGGCTGAATGTGTTCAGACTTAATAGTCAGGTGAGACTATTTTGCTTTGACTTGCTCCCCTAGGCTGCAAATGCTAGATTAACAGGGCTCCTGGTTTCTAAGGCAAGTTTTGGTAAAGCAGTTTTGGCAGCCAGATAGGGCTGTATGTTTTAAGATTAAATTCTCGGGTGAGCCTGTTTGGTTTTGACTTGCTCCCCTAGGCTCCACATGCCAGATTGGCGGGGCTCCTGGAATCTAAGACAAGGTTTGGAAAAACAGTTCTGGCAGCTGGGCAAGACTGTATGTTTTAAGATTAAATAGTCGGTTGAGCCTATTTGGCCTTGACTTGCGCCCCTAGGATGCAAATGCTGGATTAACATTGTTCCTGGAATCTGAAAAAGTTTTGGTATGGCAATTTTGAGTTCAGGTGATGCTGAATGTTTTAAGACTTAATAGTCGGATGAGCCTGTTTGGCTTTGACTTGCTCCACTAGGCTGCACATGCCAGATTGGCGGTGCTCCTGGAATCTAAGACAAATTTTGGTAAAACAGTTTTGACAGCTAGGTAAGGCTGTATGCTTTAAGATTAAATAGTCGGGTGAGCATGCTTGGCTTTGAGTTGCGCCCCTAGGATGCAAATGCTGGATTAACAGGGTTCCTGGCATCTATGACAAGTTTTAGTAAATCATTTTTGGCGGCCAGATGGGGCTATATGTTTTAAGATGTAATAGTCGGGAGAGCCTGTTTGGCTTTGACTTGCGCCCCTAGGATGCAAATGCTGCATTAACAGGGTTCCTGGTATCTGAGACAAGTTTTGGTAAAGCAGCTTTGGCAACTACGTAAGTCTGTATGTTTTAAGATTAAACTGTCGGGGGAGCCTGTTTGGCTTTGACTTGCTCCCTTAGGCTCCACATGCCAGATTGGCTTGGCTCCTGGAATCTAAGACAAGGTTTGGTAAAACAGTTTTGACAGCAGGGCAAGACTGTATGTTTTAAGATTAAATAGTCGGTTGAGCCTGATTGGCTTTGAGTTGCGCCCCTAGGATGCAAATGCTGGATTAACAGGGTTCCTGGCATCTATGACAAGTTTTAGTAAATCATTTTTGGCGGCCAGATGGGGCTATATGTTTTAAGATGTAATAGTCGGGAGAGCCTGTTTGGCTTTGACTTGCGCCCCTAGGATGCAAATGCTGCATTAACAGGGTTCCTGGTATCTGAGACAAGTTTTGGTAAAGCAGCTTTGGCAACTACGTAAGTCTGTATGTTTTAAGATTAAATAGCCGGGTGAGCCTGTTTGGCTTTGACTTGCTCCCTTAGGCTCCACATGCCAGATTGGCTTGGCTCCTGGAATCTAAGACAAGGTTTGGTAAAACAGTTTTGATAGCAGGGCAAGACTGTATGTTTTAAGATTAAATAGTCGGTTGAGCCTGTTTGGCTTTGAGTTGCGCCCCTAGGATGCAAATGCTGGATTAACAGGGTTCCTGGTATCTGAAACAAGTTTTGGTAAGGCAATTTTGAGTACCAGGTGAGGCTGAATGTGTTAAGACTTAATAGTTGGGCGAGACTATTTTGCTTTGACTTGCTCCCATAGGCTGCAAATGCTAGCTTAACAGGGCTCCTGGTTTCTAAGGCAAGTTTTGGTAAAGCAGTTTTGGCGGCTACGTAAGTCTGTATGTTTTAAGATTAAACTGTCGGGTGAGCCTGTTTGGCTTTGACTTGCTCCCCTAGGCTCCACATGCCAGATTGGCGGGGCTCCTGGAATCTAAGACAAGTTTTGGTAAAACAGTTTTGACAGCTAGGTAAGGCTGTATGCTTTAAGATTAAATAGTCGGGTGAGCATGCTTGGCTTTGACTTGCGCCCCTAGGATGCAAATGCTGGAATAACAGGGTTCCTGGTATCTAAGACAAGTTTTGGTAAATCATTTTTGGCGGCCAGATGGGGCTATATATTTTAAGATTTAATAGTCGGGAGAGCCTTTTTGGCTTTGACTTGCGCCCCTAGGATGCAAATGCTGCATTAACAGGGTTCCTGGTATCTGAGACAAGTTTTGGTAAAGCAGCTTTGGCAACTACGTAAGTCTGTATGTTTTAAGGTTAAATTGTCGGGTGAGCCTGTTTGGTTTTGACTTGCTCCCTTAGGCTCCACATGCCAGATTGGCTTGGCTCCTGGAATCTAAGACAAGGTTTGGTAAAACAGTTTTGACAGCAGGGCAAGACTGTATGTTTTAAGATTAAATAGTCGGTTGAGCCTGTTTGGCTTTGAGTTGCGCCCCTAGGATGCAAATGCTGGATTAACAGGGTTCCTGGCATCTATGACAAGTTTTGGTAAATCATTTTTGGCGGCCAGATGGGGCTATATGTTTTAAGATTTAATAATCGAGAGAGCCTGTTTGGCTTTGACTTGCGCCCCTAGGATGCAAATGCTGCATTAACGGGGTTCCTGGTATCTGAGACAAGTTTTGGTAAAGCAGCTTTGGCAACTACGTAAGTCTGTATGTTTTAAGATTAAATAGCCGGTTGAGCCTGTTTGGCTTTGACTTGCTGCCTTAGGCTCCACATGCCAGATTGGCTTGGCTCCTGGAATCTAAGACAAGGTTTGGTAAAACAGTTTTGACAGCAGGGCAAGACTGTATGTTTTAAGATTAAATAGTCGGTTGAGCCTGTTTGGCTTTGAGTTGCGCCCCTAGGATGCAAATGCTGGATTAACAGGGTTCCTGGTATCTGAAACAAGTTTTGGTAAGGCAATTTTGAGTACCAGGTGAGGCTGAATGTGTTAAGACTTAATAGTTGGGCGAGACTATTTTGCTTTGACTTGCTCCCATAGGCTGCAAATGCTAGCTTAACAGGGCTCCTGGTTTCTAAGGCAAGTTTTGGTAAAGCAGTTTTGGCGGCTACGTAAGTCTGTATGTTTTAAGATTAAACTGTCGGGTGAGCCTGTTTGGCTTTGACTTGCTCCCCTAGGCTCCACATGCCAGATTGGCGGGGCTCCTGGAATCTAAGACAAGTTTTGGTAAAACAGTTTTGACAGCTAGGTAAGGCTGTATGCTTTAAGTTTAAATAGCCGGGGACGCTTGTTGGGCTTTGACTTGCGCCCCTAGGATGCAAATGCTGGAATAACAGGGTTCCTGGTATCTAAGACAAGTTTTGGTAAATCATTTTTGGCGGCCAGATGGTGCTATATGTTTTAAGATTTAATAGTCGGGAGAGCCTGTTTGGCTTTGACTTGCGCCCCTAGGATGCAAATGGTGCATTAACAGGGTTCCTGGTATCTGAGACAAGTTTTGGTAAAGCAGCTTTGGCAACTACGTAAGTCTGTATGTTTTAAGATTAAATTGTCGGGTGAGCCTGTTTGGCTTTGACTTGCTCCCTTAGGCCCCACATGCCAGATTGGCTTGGCTCCTGCAATCTAAGACAAGGTTTGGTAAAACAGTTTTGACAGCTGGGCAAGACTGTATGTTTTTAGATTAAATAGTCGGTTGAGCCTGTTTGGCTTTGTGTTGCGCCCCTAGGATGCAAATGCTGGATAACCAGGGTTCCTGGAATCTGAGACAAGTTTTGGTAAGGCAATTCTGAGTTCCAGGTGAGGCTGAATGTGTTCAGACTTAATAGTCGGGTGAGACTATTTTGCTTTGACTTGCTCCCCTAGGCTGCAAATGCTAGATTAACAGGGCTCCTGGTTTCTAAGGCAAGTTTTGGTAAAGCAGTTTTGGCAACTACGTCAGTCTGTATGTTTTAAGATTAAATTGTCGGGAGAGCCTGTTTGGCTTTGACTTGCGCCCCTAGGATGCAAATGCTGGATAACCAGGGTTCCTGGAATCTGAGACAAGTTTTGGTAAGGCAATTCTGAGTTCCAGGTGAGGCTGAATGTGTTCAGACTTAATAGTCGGGTGAGACTATTTTGCTTTGACTTGCTCCCCTAGGCTGCAAATGCTAGATTAACAGGGCTCCTGGTTTCTAAGGCAAGTTTTGGTAAAGCAGTTTTGGCAGCCAGATAGGGCTGTATGTTTTAAGATTAAATTCTCGGGTGAGCCTGTTTGGTTTTGACTTGCTCCCCTAGGCTCCACATGCCAGATTGGCGGGGCTCCTGGAATCTAAGACAAGGTTTGGAAAAACAGTTCTGGCAGCTGGGCAAGACTGTATGTTTTAAGATTAAATAGTCGGTTGAGCCTATTTGGCCTTGACTTGCGCCCCTAGGATGCAAATGCTGGATTAACATTGTTCCTGGAATCTGAAAAAGTTTTGGTATGGCAATTTTGAGTTCAGGTGATGCTGAATGTTTTAAGACTTAATAGTCGGATGAGCCTGTTTGGCTTTGACTTGCTCCACTAGGCTGCACATGCCAGATTGGCGGTGCTCCTGGAATCTAAGACAAATTTTGGTAAAACAGTTTTGACAGCTAGGTAAGGCTGTATGCTTTAAGATTAAATAGTCGGGTGAGCATGCTTGGCTTTGACTTGCGCCCCTAGGATGCAAATGCTGGAATAACAGGGTTCCTGGTATCTAAGACAAGTTTTGGTAAATCATTTTTGGCGGCCAGATGGGGCTATATGTTTTAAGATTTAATAGTCGGGAGAGCCTGTTTGGCTTTGTCTTGCTCCCCTAGGCTGCAAATGCTGCATCAACAGGGTTCCTGGTATCTGAGACAAGTTTTGGTAAAGCAGTTTTGGCAACTACGTCAGTCTGTATGTTTTAAGATTAAATAGTCGGTTGAGCCTGTTTGGCTTTGAGTTGCGCCCCTAGGATGCAAATGCTGGATTAACAGGGTTCCTGGTATCTGAAACAAGTTTTGGTAAGGCAATTTGGAGTTCCAGGTGAGGCTGAATGTGTTAAGACTTAATAGTCGGGTGAGACTATTTTGCTTTGACTTGCTACCCTAGGCTGCAAATGCTAGATTAACAGGGCTCCTGGTTTCTAAGGCAAGTTTTGGTAAAGCAGTTTTGGCAGCTAGGTAAGTCTGTATGTTTTAAGATTAAATTGTCGGGTGAGCCTGTTTGGCTTTGACTTGCTCCCCTAGGCTCCACATGCCAGATTGGCGGGGCTCCTGGAATCTAAGACAAGTTTTGGTAAAACAGTTTTGACAGCTAGGTAAGGCTGTATGCTTTAAGATTAAATAGTCGGGTGAGCGTGTTTGGCTTTGACTTGCGCTCCTAGAATGCAAATGCTGGAATAACAGGGTTCATGGTATCTAAGACAAGTTTTGGTAAAGCAGTTTTGGCAGCCAGATAGGGCTGTATGTTTTAAGATTAAATTCTCGGGTGAGCCTGTTTGGTTTTGACTTGCTCCCCTAGGCTCCACATGCCAGATTGGCGGGGCTCCTGGAATCTAAGACAAGGTTTGGAAAAACAGTTCTGGCAGCTGGGCAAGACTGTATGTTTTAAGATTAAATAGTCGGTTGAGCCTATTTGGCCTTGACTTGCGCCCCTAGGATGCAAATGCTGGATTAACATTGTTCCTGGAATCTGAAAAAGTTTTGGTATGGCAATTTTGAGTTCAGGTGATGCTGAATGTTTTAAGACTTAATAGTCGGATGAGCCTGTTTGGCTTTGACTTGCTCCACTAGGCTGCACATGCCAGATTGGCGGTGCTCCTGGAATCTAAGACAAATTTTGGTAAAACAGTTTTGACAGCTAGGTAAGGCTGTATGCTTTAAGATTAAATAGTCGGGTGAGCATGCTTGGCTTTGACTTGCGCCCCTAGGATGCAAATCCTGGAATAACAGGGTTCCTGGTATCTAAGACAAGTTTTGGTAAATCATTTTTGGCGGCCAGATGGGGCTATATGTTTTAAGATTTAATAGTCGGGAGAGCCTGTTTGGCTTTGTCTTGCTCCCCTAGGCTGCAAATGCTGCATCAACAGGGTTCCTGGTATCTGAGACAAGTTTTGGTAAAGCAGCTTTGGCAACTACGTAAGTCTGTATGTTTTAAGATTAAATTGTCGGGTGAGCCTGTTTGGCTTTGACTTGCTCCCCTAGGCTCCACATGCCAGATTGGCGGGGCTCCTGGAATCTAAGACAAGGCTTGGTAAAACAGTTTTGACAGCTGGGCAAGACTGTATGTTTTAAGATTAAATAGTCGGTTGAGCCTGTTTGGCTTTGAGTTGCGCCCCTAGGATGCAAATGCTGGATTAACAGGGTTCCTGGTATCTGAAACAAGTTTTGGTAAGGCAATTTGGAGTTCCAGGTGAGGCTGAATGTGTTAAGACTTAATAGTCGGGTGAGACTATTTTGCTTTGACTTGCTACCCTAGGCTGCAAATGCTAGATTAACAGGGCTCCTGGTTTCTAAGGCAAGTTTTGGTAAAGCAGTTTTGGCAGCTAGGTAAGTCTGTATGTTTTAAGATTAAATTGTCGGGTGAGCCTGTTTGGCTTTGACTTGCTCCCCTAGGCTCCACATGCCAGATTGGCGGGGCTCCTGGAATCTAAGACAAGTTTTGGTAAAACAGTTTTGACAGCTAGGTAAGGCTGTATGCTTTAAGATTAAATAGTCGGGTGAGCGTGTTTGGCTTTGACTTGCGCTCCTAGAATGCAAATGCTGGAATAACAGGGTTCATGGTATCTAAGACAAGTTTTGGTAAATCATTTTTGGCGGCCAGATGGGGCTATATGTTTTAAGATTTAGTAGTCGGGAGAGCCTGTTTGGCTTTGACTTGCGCCCCTAGGATGCAAATGCTGCATTAACAGGGTTCCTGGTATCTGAAACAAGTTTTGGTAAGGCAATTTTGAGTACCAGGTGAGGCTGAATGTGTTAAGACTTAATTGTCGGGTGAGCCTGTTTGGCTTTGACTTGCTCCCATAGGCTGCAAATGCTAGCTTAACAGGGCTCCTGGTTTCTAAGGCAAGTTTTGGTAAAGCAGTTTTGGCAGCTACGTAAGTCTGTATGTTTTAAGATTAAACTGTCGGGGGAGCCTGTTTGGCTTTGACTTGCTCCCCTAGGCTCCACATGCCAGATTGGCGGGGCTCCTGGAATCTAAGACAAGTTTTGGTAAAACAGTTTTGACAGCTAGGTAAGGCTGTATGCTTTGAGTTTAAATAGCAGGGGACGCTTGTTGGGCTTTGACTTGCGCCCCTAGGATGCAAATGCTGGAATAACAGGGTTCCTGGTATCTAAGACAAGTTTTGGTAAATCATTTTTGGCGGCCAGATGGTGCTATATGTTTTAAGATTTAATAGTCGGGAGAGCCTGTTTGGCTTTGACTTGCGCCCCTAGGATGCAAATGCTGCATTAACAGGGTTCCTGGTATCTGAGACAAGTTTTGGTAAAGCAGCTTTGGCAACTACGTAAGTCTGTATGTTTTAAGATTAAATTGTCGGGTGAGCCTGTTTGGCTTTGACTTGCTCCCTTAGGCTCCACATGCCAGATTGGCTTGGCTCCTGCAATCTAAGACAAGGTTTGGTAAAACAGTTTTGACAGCTGGGCAAGACTGTATGTTTTAAGATTAAATAGTCGGTTGAGCCTGTTTGGCTTTGAGTTGCGCCCCTAGGATGCAAGTGCTGGATTAACAGGGTTCCTGGTATCTGAAACAAGTTTTGGTAAGGCAATTTTGAGTTCCAGGTGAGGCTGAATGTGTTAAGACTTAATAGTCGGGTGAGACTATTTTGCTTAGACTTGCTCCCCTAGGCTGCAAATGCTAGATTAACAGGGCTCCTGGTTTCTAAGGCAAGTTTTGGTAAAGCAGTTTTGGCAGCAGGGCAAGACTGTATGTTTTAAGATTAAATAGTCGGTTGAGCCTGTTTGGCTTTGACTTGCGCCCCTAGGATGCAAATGCTGGATAACCAGGGTTCCTGGAATCTGAGACAAGTTTTGGTAAGGCAATTGTGAGTTCCAGGTGAGGCTGAATGTGTTCAGACTTAATGGTCGTGTGAGACTATTTTGCTTTGACTTGCTCCCCTAGGCTGCAAATGCTAGATTAACAGGGCTCCTGGTCTCTAAGGCAAGTTTTGATAAAGCAGTTTTGGCAGCCAGATGGGGCTGTATGTTTTAAGATTAAATTCTCGGGTGAGCCTGTTTGGTTTTGACTTGCTCCCCTAGGCTCCACATGCCAGATTGGCGGGGCTCCTGGAACCTAAGACAAGGTTTGGAAAAACAGTTTTGGCTGCTGGGCAAGACTGTATGTTTTAAGATTAAATAGTCGGTTGAGCCTATTTGGCCTTGACTTGCGCCCCTAGGATGCAAATGCTGCATTAACAGGGTTCCTGGTATCTGGAACAAGTTTTGGTATGGCAATTTTGAGTTCCAGGTGAGGCTGAATGTTTTAAGACTTAATAGTCGGATGAGCCTGTTTGGCTTTGACGTGCTCCACTACTGGAATAACAGGGTTCCTGGTATCTAAGACAAGTTTTGGTAAATCATTTTTGGCGGCCAGATGGGGCTATATGTTTTAAGATTTAATAGTCGGGAGAGCCTGTTTGGCTTTGACTTGCGCCCCTAGGATGCAAATGCTGCATTCACAGGGTTCCTGGTATCTGAGACAAGTTTTGGTAAAACAGCTTTGGCAACTACGTAAGTCGTTTTAAGATTAAATTGTCGGGTGAGCCTGTTTGGCTTTGACTTTCTCCCTTAGGCTCCACATGCCAGATCGGCTTGGCTCCTGGAATCTAAGACAAGGTTTGGTAAAACAGTTTTGACAGCAGGGCAAGACTGTATGTTTTAAGATTAAATAGTCGGTTGAGCCTGTTTGGCTTTGAGTTGCGCCCCTAGGATGCAAATGCTGGATTAACAGGGTTCCTGGCATCTAAGACAAGTTTTGGTAAATCATTTTTGGCGGCCAGATGGGGCTATATGTTTTAAGATTTAATAGTCAGGAGAGCCTGTTTGGCTTTGACTTGCGCCCCTAGGATGCAAATGCTGCATTAACAGGGTTCCTGGTATCTGAGACAAGTTTTGGTAAAGCAGCTTTGGCAACTACGTAAGTCTGTATGTTTTAAGATTAAGTAGTCGGGTGAGCCTGTTTGGTTTTGACTTGCTCCCTTAGGCTCCACATGCCAGATTGGATTGGCTCCTGGAATCTAAGACAAGGTTTGGTAAAACAGTTTTGACAGCAGGGCAAGACTGTATGTTTTAAGATTAAATAGTCGGTTGAGCCTGTTTGGCTTTGAGTTGCGCCCCTAGGATGCAAATGCTGGATTAACAGGCTTCCTGGTATCTGAAACAAGTTTTGGTAAGGCAATTTTGGGTACCAGGTGAGGCTGAATGTGTTAAGACTTAATAGTTGGGCGAGACTATTTTGCTTTGACTTGCTCCCATAGGCTGCAAATGCTAGCTTAACAGGGCTCCTGGTTTCTAAGGCAAGTTTTGGTAAAGCAGTTTTGGCAGCTACGTAAGTCTTTATGTTTTAAGTTTAAACTGTCGGGCGAGCCTGTTTGGCTTTGACTTGCTCCCCTAGGCTCCACATGCCAGATTGGCGGGGCTCCTGGAATCTAAGACAAGTTTTGGTAAAACAGTTTTGACAGCTAGGTAAGGCTGTATGCTTTAAGTTTAAATAGCCGGGGACGCTTGTTGGGCTTTGACTTGCGCCCCTAGGATGCAAATGCTGGAATAACAGGGTTCCTGGTATCTAAGACAAGTTTTGGTAATTCATTTTTGGCGGCCAGATGGTGCTATATGTTTTAAGATTTAATAGTCGGGAGAGCCTGTTTGGCTTTGACTTGCGCCCCTAGGATACAAATGCTGCATTAACAGGGTTCCTGGTATCTGAGACAAGTTTTGGTAAAGCAGCTTTGGCAACTACGTAAGTCTGTATGTTTTAAGATTTAATTGTCGGGTGAGCCTGTTTGGCTTTGACTTGCTCCCTTAGGCTCCACATGCCAGATTGGCTTGGCTCCTGCAATCTAAGACAAGGTTTGGTAAAACAGTTTTGACAGCTGGGCAAGACTGTATGTTTTTAGATTAAATAGTCGGTTGAGAATGTTTGGCTTTGAGTTGCGCCCCTAGGATGCAAATGCTGGATTAACAGGGTTCCTGGTATCTGAGACAAGTTTTGGTAAAGCAGCTTTGGCAACTACGTAAGTCTGTATGTTTTAAGATTAAATAGTCGGTTGAGCCTGTTTGGCTTTGAGTTGCGCCCCTAGGATGCAAATGCTGGATTAACAGGGTTCCTGGTATCCGAAACAAGTTTTGGTAAGGCAATTTTGACAGCTAGGTAAGGCTGTATGCTTTAAGATTAAATAGTCGGGTGAGCGTGTTTGGCTTTGACTTGCGCCCCTAGGATGCAAATACTGGAATAACAGGGTTCCTGGTATCTAAGACAAGTTTTGGTAAATCAATTTTGGCGGCCAGATGGGGCTATATGTTTTAAGATTTAATAGTCGGGTGAACCTGTTTGGCTTTCACATGCGCCCCTAGGATGCAAATGCTGCATTAACAGAGTTCCGGGTATCTGAGACAAGTTTTGGTAAACCAGTTTTGACAGCTAGGTAAGGCTGTATGCTTTAAGATTAAATAGTCGGGTGAGACTATTTTGCTTTGACTTGCGCCCCTAGGATGCAAATGCTGGATTAACAGGGTTCCTGGTATCTAAGACATGTTTTGGTAAGTCAGTTTTGGCGGCCAGATTGGGCTATATGTTTTAAGATTTAATAGTTTGGTGAGCCTGTTTGGCTTTGACTTGCGCCCCTAGGATGCATATGCTGGATTAACAGGGTTCCTGGTATCTGAGACAAGTTTTGGTAAGGCAATTTTGAGTTCCAGGTGTGGCTGAATGCGTTAAAATTTAATAGTCGGGTGAGGCTTTTTGGCTTTGTTTTGCTCCCCTAGGCTGCAAATGCTAGATTAACAGGGTTCCTGGTATCTCAGACAAGTTTTGGTAAATCAGTCTTGGCGGCCAGATGGGTCTATATGTTTTAGGATTAAATAGTCGGATGAGCCTGTTTGGCTTTGACTTGCTTCCCTAGGCTCCACATGCCAGATTGGCGGGGCTCCTGGAATCTAAGACAAGTTTTGGTAAAACAGTTTTGACAGCTAGGTAAGGCTGTATGCTTTAAGATTAAATAGTCGGGTGAGAGTGTTTGGCTTTGACTTGCGCCCCTAGGATGCAAATGCTGGAATAACAGGGTTCCTGGTATCTAAAACAAGTTTTGGTAAGGCAATTTGGAGTTCCAGGTGAGGCTGAATGTGTTAAGACTTAATAGTCGGGTGAGACTATTTTGCTTTGACTTGCTACCCTAGGCTGCAAATGCTAGATTAACAGGGCTCCTGGTTTCTAAGGCAAGTTTTGGTAAAGCAGTTTTGGCAGCTAGGTAAGTCTGTATGTTTTAAGATTAAATTGTCGGGTGAGCCTGTTTGGCTTTGACTTGCTCCCCTAGGCTCCACATGCCAGATTGGCGGGGCTCCTGGAATCTAAGACAAGTTTTGGTAAAACAGTTTTGACAGCTATGTAAGGCTGTATGCTTTAAGATTAAATAGTCGGGTGAGCGTGTTTGGCTTTGACTTGCGCTCCTAGAATGCAAATGCTGGAATAACAGGGTTCATGGTATCTAAGACAAGTTTTGGTAAATCATTTTTGGCGGCCAGATGGGGCTATATGTTTTAAGATTTAGTAGTCGGGAGAGCCTGTTTGGCTTTGACTTGCGCCCCTAGGATGCAAATGCTGCATTAACAGGGTTCCTGGTATCTGAAACAAGTTTTGGTAAGGCAATTTTGAGTACCAGGTGAGGCTGAATGTGTTAAGACTTAATTGTCGGGTGAGCCTGTTTGGCTTTGACTTGCTCCCATAGGCTGCAAATGCTAGCTTAACAGGGCTCCTGGTTTCTAAGGCAAGTTTTGGTAAAGCAGTTTTGGCAGCTACGTAAGTCTGTATGTTTTAAGTTTAACTGTCGGGGGAGCCTGTTTGGCTTTGACTTGCTCCCCTAGGCTCCACATGCCAGATTGGCGGGGCTCCTGGAATCTAAGACAAGTTTTGGTAAAACAGTTTTGACAGCTAGGTAAGGCTGTATGCTTTGAGTTTAAATAGCAGGGGACGCTTGTTGGGCTTTGACTTGCGCCCCTAGGATGCAAATGCTGGAATAACAGGGTTCCTGGTATCTAAGACAAGTTTTGGTAAATCATTTTTGGCGGCCAGATGGTGCTATATGTTTTAAGATTTAATAGTCGGGAGAGCCTGTTTGGCTTTGACTTGCGCCCCTAGGATGCAAATGCTGCATTAACAGGGTTCTTGGTATCTGAGACAAGTTTTGGTAAAGCAGCTTTGGCAACTACGTAAGTCTGTATGTTTTAAGATTAAATTGTCGGGTGAGCCTGTTTGGCTTTGACTTGCTCCCTTAGGCTCCACATGCCAGATTGGCTTGGCTCCTGCAATCTAAGACAAGGTTTGGTAAAACAGTTTTGACAGCTGGGCAAGACTGTATGTTTTAAGATTAAATAGTCGGTTGAGCCTGTTTGGCTTTGAGTTGCGCCCCTAGGATGCAAGTGCTGGATTAACAGGGTTCCTGGTATCTGAAACAAGTTTTGGTAAGGCAATTTTGAGTTCCAGGTGAGGCTGAATGTGTTAAGACTTAATAGTCGGGTGAGACTATTTTGCTTAGACTTGCTCCCCTAGGCTGCAAATGCTAGATTAACAGGGCTCCTGGTTTCTAAGGCAAGTTTTGGTAAAGCAGTTTTGGCAGCAGGGCAAGACTGTATGTTTTAAAATTAAATAGTCGGTTGAGCCTGTTTGGCTTTGACTTGCGCCCCTAGGATGCAAATGCTGGATAACCAGGGTTCCTGGAATCTGAGACAAGTTTTGGTAAGGCAATTGTGAGTTCCAGGTGAGGCTGAATGTGTTCAGACTTAATGGTCGTGTGAGACTATTTTGCTTTGACTTGCTCCCCTAGGCTGCAAATGCTAGATTAACAGGGCTCCTGGTCTCTAAGGCAAGTTTTGATAAAGCAGTTTTGGCAGCCAGATGGGGCTGTATGTTTTAAGATTAAGTTCTCGGGTGAGCCTGTTTGGTTTTGACTTGCTCCCCTAGGCTCCACATGCCAGATTGGCGGGGCTCCTGGAACCTAAGACAAGGTTTGGAAAAACAGTTTTGGCTGCTGGGCAAGACTGTATGTTTTAAGATTAAATAGTCGGTTGAGCCTATTTGGCCTTGACTTGCGCCCCTAGGATGCAAATGCTGCATTAACAGGGTTCCTGGTATCTGGAACAAGTTTTGGTATGGCAATTTTGAGTTCCAGGTGAGGCTGAATGTTTTAAGACTTAATAGTCGGATGAGCCTGTTTGGCTTTGACGTGCTCCACTAGGCTGCACATGCCAGATTGGCGGTGCTCCTGGAATCTAAGACAAATTTTGGTAAAACAGTTTTGACAGCTAGGTAAGGCTGTATGCTTTAAGATTAAATAGTCGGGTGAGCATGCTTGGCTTTGACTTGCGCCCCTAGGATGCAAATGCTGGAATAACAGGGTTCCTGGTATCTAAGACAAGTTTTGGTAAATCATTTTTGGCGGCCAGATGGGGCTATATGTTTTAAGATTTAATAGTCGGGAGAGCCTGTTTGGCTTTGACTTGCGCCCCTAGGATGCAAATGCTGCATTAACAGGGTTCCTGGTATCTGAGACAAGTTTTGGTAAAACAGCTTTGGCAACTACGTAAGTCGTTTTAAGATTAAATTGTCGGGTGAGCCTGTTTGGCTTTGACTTTCTCCCTTAGGCTCCACATGCCAGATCGGCTTGGCTCCTGGAATCTAAGACAAGGTTTGGTAAAACAGTTTTGACAGCAGGGCAAGACTGTATGTTTTAAGATTAAATAGTCGGTTGAGCCTGTTTGGCTTTGAGTTGCGCCCCTAGGATGCAAATGCTGGATTAACAGGGTTCCTGGCATCTAAGACAAGTTTTGGTAAATCATTTTTGGCGGCCAGATGGGGCTATATGTTTTAAGATTTAATAGTCAGGAGAGCCTGTTTGGCTTTGACTTGCGCCCCTAGGATGCAAATGCTGCATTAACAGGGTTCCTGGTATCTGAGACAAGTTTTGGTAAAGCAGCTTTGGCAACTACGTAAGTCTGTATGTTTTAAGATTAAGTTGTCGGGTGAGCCTGTTTGGTTTTGACTTGCTCCCTTAGGCTCCACATGCCAGATTGGATTGGCTCCTGGAATCTAAGACAAGGTTTGGTAAAACAGTTTTGACAGCAGGGCAAGACTGTATGTTTTAAGATTAAATAGTCGGTTGAGCCTGTTTGGCTTTGAGTTGCGCCCCTAGGATGCAAATGCTGGATTAACAGGGTTCCTGGTATCTGAAACAAGTTTTGGTAAGGCAATTTTGGGTACCAGGTGAGGCTGAATGTGTTAAGACTTAATAGTTGGGCGAGACTATTTTGCTTTGACTTGCTTCCATAGGCTGCAAATGCTAGCTTAACAGGGCTCCTGGTTTCTAAGGCAAGTTTTGGTAAAGCAGTTTTGGCAGCTACGTAAGTCTTTATGTTTTAAGTTTAAACTGTCGGGCGAGCCTGTTTGGCTTTGACTTGCTCCCCTAGGCTCCACATGCCAGATTGGCGGGGCTCCTGGAATCTAAGACAAGTTTTGGTAAAACAGTTTTGACAGCTAGGTAAGGCTGTATGCTTTAAGTTTAAATAGCCGGGGACGCTTGTTGGGCTTTGACTTGCGCCCCTAGGATGCAAATGCTGGAATAACAGGGTTCCTGGTATCTAAGACAAGTTTTGGTAAATCATTTTTGGCGGCCAGATGGTGCTATATGTTTTAAGATTTAATAGTCGGGAGAGCCTGTTTGGCTTTGACTTGCGCCCCTAGGATACAAATGCTGCATTAACAGGGTTCCTGGTATCTGAGACAAGTTTTGGTAAAGCAGCTTTGGCAACTACGTAAGTCTGTATGTTTTAAGATTTAATTGTCGGGTGAGCCTGTTTGGCTTTGACTTGCTCCCTTAGGCTCCACATGCCAGATTGGCTTGGCTCCTGCAATCTAAGACAAGGTTTGGTAAAACAGTTTTGACAGCTGGGCAAGACTGTATGTTTTTAGATTAAATAGTCGGTTGAGCCTGTTTGGCTTTGAGTTGCGCCCCTAGGATGCAAATGCTGGATTAACAGGGTTCCTGGTATCTGAGACAAGTTTTGGTAAAGCAGCTTTGGCAACTACGTAAGTCTGTATGTTTTAAGATTAAATAGTCGATTGAGCCTGTTTGGCTTTGAGTTGCGCCCCTAGGATGCAAATGCTGGATTAACAGGGTTCCTGGTATCCGAAACAAGTTTTGGTAAGGCAATTTTGACAGCTAGGTAAGGCTGTATGCTTTAAGATTAAATAGTCGGGTGAGCGTGTTTGGCTTTGACTTGCGCCCCTAGGATGCAAATACTGGAATAACAGGGTTCCTGGTATCTAAGACAAGTTTTGGTAAATCAATTTTGGCGGCCAGATGGGGCTATATGTTTTAAGATTTAATAGTCGGGTGAACCTGTTTGGCTTTCACATGCGCCCCTAGGATGCAAATGCTGCATTAACAGAGTTCCGGGTATCTGAGACAAGTTTTGGTAAACCAGTTTTGACAGCTAGGTAAGGCTGTATGCTTTAAGATTAAATAGTCGGGTGAGACTATTTTGCTTTGACTTGCGCCCCTAGGATGCAAATGCTGGATTAACAGGGTTCCTGGTATCTAAGACATGTTTTGGTAAGTCAGTTTTGGCGGCCAGATTGGGCTATATGTTTTAAGATTTAATAGTTTGGTGAGCCTGTTTGGCTTTGACTTGCGCCCCTAGGATGCATATGCTGGATTAACAGGGTTCCTGGTATCTGAGACAAGTTTTGGTAAGGCAATTTTGAGTTCCAGGTGTGGCTGAATGCGTTAAAATTTAATAGTCGGGTGAGGCTTTTTGGCTTTGTTTTGCTCCCCTAGGCTGCAAATGCTAGATTAACAGGGTTCCTGGTATCTCAGACAAGTTTTGGTAAATCAGTCTTGGCGGCCAGATGGGTCTATATGTTTTAGGATTAAATAGTCGGATGAGCCTGTTTGGCTTTGACTTGCTTCCCTAGGCTCCACATGCCAGATTGGCGGGGCTCCTGGAATCTAAGACAAGTTTTGGTAAAACAGTTTTGACAGCTAGGTAAGGCTGTATGCTTTAAGATTAAATAGTCGGGTGAGAGTGTTTGGCTTTGACTTGCGCCCCTAGGATGCAAATGCTGGAATAACAGGGTTCCTGGTATCTAAAACAAGTTTTGGTAAATCAGTTTTGGCGTCTATGGGGCTACATGTTTTAAGACTTAATAGTCGGGTGAGCCTGTTTGGCTTTGACTTGCGCTCCTCGGATGCAAATGCTGGATAAACAGTGTTCTTGGTATCTGAAACAAGTTTTGGTAAGGCAATTTTGAGTTCCAGGTGAGGCTGAATGTGTTAAGATTTCATAGTCGGGTGAGGCTATTTGGCTTTGTCTTGCTCCCCTAGGCAGCAAATGCTAGATTAACAGGGTTCCTGGTATCTGAGACAAGTTTTGGTAAATCAGTTTTGGCGGCCAGATGGGGCTATATGTTTTAGGATTAAATAGTCGGATGAGCCTGTTTGGTTTTGACTTGCTCCCCTAGGCTCCACATGCCAGATTGGCGGGGCTCCTGGAATCTAAGACAAGTTTTGGTAAAACAGCTTTGACAGCTAGGTAAAGCTGTATGCTTTAAGATTAAATAGTCGGGTGAGCGTGTTTGGCTTTGACTTGCGCCCCTAAGATGCAAATGCTGGAATAACAGTGTTCCTGGTATCTGAGACAAGTTTTGGTAAAACAGTTTTGACAGCTAGGTAAGGCTGTATGCTTTAAGATTAAATAGTCAGGTGAGACTATTTTGCTTTGACTTGCGCCCCTAGGATGCAAATGCTGGAATAACAGGATTCCTGGTATCTAAGACATGTTTTGGTAAGTCAGTTTTGGCGTCTATGGGGCTATATGTTTTAAGATTTAATAGTCGGCTGTTTGGCTGTTTGGCTTTGAGTTGCGCCCCTAGGATGCAAATGCTGGATTAACAGGGTTCCTGGTATCTGAAACAAGTTTTAGTAAGGCAATTTTGAGTTCCAGATGAGGCTGAATGTGTAAAGGTTTAATAGTCGGGTGAGGCTATTCTGCTTTGACTTGCTCCCCTAGGCTGCAAATGATAGATTAACAGGGCTGCTGGTTTCTAAGGCAAGTTTTGGTAAAGCAGTTTTGGCAGCTACGTAAGTCTGTATGTTTTAAGATTAAATTGTCGGGTGAGCCTGTTCGACTTTGACTTGCTCCCCTAGGCTCCACATGCAAGATTGGCGGGGCTCCTGCAATCTACGACAAGTTTTGGTAAAACAGTTTTGACAGCTAGGTAAGGCTGTATGCTTTAAGATTAAATAGTCGGGTGAGCGTGTTTGGCTTTGACTTGCGCCCCTAGGATGCAAATGCTGGAATAACAGGGTTCCTGGTATCTAAGACAAGTTTTGGTAAATCAGTTTTGGAGGCCAGATGGGGCTATATGTTTTAAGATTTAATAGTCGGGTGAACCTGTTTGGCTTTCACATGCGCCCCTAGGATGCAAATGCTGGAATAACAGGGTTCCTGGTATCTAAGACAAGTTTTGGTAAAACAGTTTTGACAGCTAGGTAAGGCTGTATGCTTTAAGATTAAATAGTCGGGTGAGACTATTTTGCTTTGACTTGCGCCCCTAGGATGCAAATGCTGGATTAACAGGGTTCCTGGTATCTAAGACATGTTTTGGTAAGTCAGTTTTGGCGGCCAGATGGGGCTATATGTTTTAAGATTTAATAGTTTGGTGAGCCTGTTTGGCTTTGACTTGCGCCCCTAGGATGCATATGCTAGATTAACAGGGTTCCTGGTATCTGAGACAAGTTTTGGTAAGGCAATTTTGAGTTCCAGGTGTGGCTGAATGCGTTAAAATTTAATAGTCGGGTGAGGCTTTTTGGCTTTGTTTTGCTCCCCTAGGCTGCAAATGCTAGATTAACAGGGTTCCTGGTATCTCAGACAAGTTTTGGTAAATCAGTCTTGGCGGCCAGATGGGTCTATATGTTTTAGGATTAAATAGTCGGATGAGCCTGTTTGGCTTTGACTTGCTTCCCTAGGCTCCACATGCCAGATTGGCGGGGCTCCTGGAATCTAAGACAAGTTTTGGTAAAACAGTTTTGACAGCTAGGTAAGGCTGTATGCTTTAAGATTAAATAGTCGGGTGAGACTATTTTGCTTTGACTTGCGCCCCTAGGATGCAAATGCTGGATTAACAGGGTTCCTGGTATCTAAGACATGTTTTGGTAAGTCAGTTTTGGCGGCCAGATGGGGCTATATGTTTTAAGATTTAATAGTCGGGTGAGCCTGTTTGGCTTTGACTTGCGCTCCTCGGATGCAAATGCTGGATAAACAGGGTTCTTGGTATCTGAAACAAGTTTTGGTAAGGCAATTTTGAGTTCCAGGTGAGGCTGAATGTGTTAAGATTTCATAGTCGGGTGAGGCTATTTGGCTTTGTCTTGCTCCCCTAGGCAGCAAATGCTAGATTAACAGGGTTCCTGGTATCTGAGACAAGTTTTGGTAAATCAGTTTTGGCGGCCAGATGGGGCTATATGTTTTAGGATTAAATAGTCGGATGAGCCTGTTTGGTTTTGACTTGCTCCCCTAGGCTCCACATGCCAGATTGGCGGGGCTCCTGGAATCTAAGACAAGTTTTGGTAAAACAGCTTTGACAGCTAGGTAAGGCTGTATGCTTTAAGATTAAATAGTCGGGTGAGTGTGTTTGGCTTTGACTTGCGCCCCTAGGATGCAAATGCTGGAATAACAGTGTTCCTGGTATCTGAGACAAGTTTCGGTAAAACAGTTTTGACAGCTAGGTAAGGCTGTATGCTTTAAGATTAAATAGTCAGGTGAGACTATTTTGTTTTGACTTGCGCCCCTAGGATGCAAATGCTGGAATAACAGGATTCCTGGTATCTAAGACATGTTTTGGTAAGTCAGTTTTGGCGTCTATGGGGCTATATGTTTTAAGATTTAATAGTCGGGTGAGCCTGTTTGGCTTTGACTTGCGCCCCTAGGATGCAAATGCAGGATAAACAGGGTTCTTGGTATCTGAAACAAGTTTTGGTAAGGCAATTTTGAGTTCCAGGTGAGGCTGAATGTGTTAAGATTTCATAGTCGGGTGAGGCTATTTGGCTTTGTCTTGCTCCCCTAGGCTGCAAATGCTAGATTAACAGGGTTCCTGGTATCTGAGACAAGTTTTGGTAAATCAGTTTTGGCGGCCAGGTGGGGCTTTATGTTTTAGGATTAAATAGACGGATGAGCCTGGTTAATTTTGACTTGCTCCCCTAGGCTCCACATGCCAGCTTGGCGGGGGTCCTGGAATCTAAGACAAGTTTTGGTAAAACAGTTTTGACAGCTAGGTAAGGCTGTTTGGCTTTGACTTGCGCTCCTAGGATGCAAATGCTGGATAAACAGGGTTCTTGGAATCTGAAACAAGTTTTGGTAAGGCAATTTTGAGTTCCAGGTGAGGCTGAATGTGTTAAGATTTAATAGTCGGGTGAGGTTATTTGGCTTTGTCTTGCTCCCCTAGGCTGCAAATGCTAGATTAACAGGGTTCCTGGTATCTGAGACAAGTTTTGGTAAATCAGTTTTGGCGTCTATGGGGCTATATGTTTTAAGATTTAATAGTCGGGTGAGCCTGTTTGGCTTTGACATGCGCTCCTAGGATGCAAATGCTGGATAAACAGGGTTCTTGGTATCTGAAACAAGTTTTGGTAAGGCAATTTTGAGTTCCAGGTGAGGCTGAATGTGTTAAGATTTAATAGTCGGGTGAGGTTATTTGGCTTTGTCTTGCTCCCCTAGGCTGCAAATGCTAGATTAACAGGGTTCCTGGTATCTGAGACAAGTTTTGGAAAATCAGTTTTGGCGGCCAGATGGGGCTATATGTTTTAGGATTAAATAGTTTTGGCAGCCAGATGGGGCTGTATGTTTTAAGATTAAATTCTCGGGTGAGCCTGTTTGGTTTTGACTTTCTCCCCTAGGCGGCACATGCCAGATTGGCGGGGCTCCTGGAATCTAAAAAAAGTTTTGGTAAAACAGTTTTAACAGCTACGTAAGTCTGTATGTTTAAAGGTTAAATAGTCGGGTGAGTCTGTTTGACTTTGACTTGCTCCCCTAGGATGCAAATGCTGGATTAACAATGTTCCTGGTATCTGAGACAAGTTTTGGTAAATCAGTTTTGGCGGCAAGATGGGGCTATATGTTTTAGGATTAAATAGTCGGATGAGCCTGTTTGGCTTTGCCTTGCTCCACTATGCTGCACATGCCAGATTGGCGGTGCTCCTGAAATCTAAGACATGTTTTGGTAAAACAGTTTTGACAGCTAGGTAAGGCTGTATACTTTAAGACTGAGCGTGTTTGGCTTTGACTTGCGCCCTTAGCATGCAAATGCTGCATGAACAGGGTTCCTGGTATCTGAGACAAGTTTTGGTAAAGCAGCTTTGGCAACTATGTAAGTCTGTATGTTTTAAGGTTAAATTGTCGGGTGAGCCTGTTTGGCTTTGACTTGCTCCCTTAGGCTCCACATGCTAGATTAACAGGGCTCCTGGTTTCTAAGACAAGTTTTGGTAAAACAGTTTTGACAGCTAGGTAAGGCTGTATTCTTTAAGATTAAATAGTCGGGTGAGCGTGTTTGGCTTTGACTTGCGCCCCTAGGATGCAAATGCTGGAATAACAGGGTTCCTGGTATCTGAGACAAGTTTTGGTAAGTCAGTTTTGGCGGCCAGATGGGGCTATTTGTCTTAAGATTTAATAGTTTGGTGAGCCTGTTTGGCTTTGACTTGCGCCCCTAGGATGCAAATGCTGGATTAACAGGGTTCCTGGTACCTGAGACAAGTTTTGGTAAGGCAATTTTGAGTTCCAGGTGTGGCTGAATGAGTTAAAATTTAATAGTCGGGTGAGGCTAATTGGCTTTGTTTTGCTCCCCTAGGCTGCAAATGCTAGATTAACAGGGTTCCTGGTATCTGAGACAAGTTTTGGTAAATCAGTCTTGGCGGCCAGATGGGGCTATATGTTTTAGGATTAAATAGTCGGGTGAGCCTGTTTGGCTTTGACTTGCTCCCCTAGGCTGCAAATGCTAGATTAACAGGGCTCCTGGTTTCTAAGGCAAGTTTCGGTAAAGCAGTTTTGGCAGCTACGTAAGTCTGTATGTTTTAAGATTAAATTGTCGGGTGAGCCTGTTTGGCTTTGACTTGCTCCCCTAGGATGCAAATGCTGGAATAACAGGGTTCCTGGTATCTGAGACAAGTTTTGGTAAATCAGTCTTGGCGGCCAGATGGGGCTATATGTTTTAGGATTAAATAGTCGGGTGAGCCTGTTTGGCTTTACCTTGCTCCCCTAGGCTGCAAATGCTAGATTAACAGGGTTCCTGGTATCTGAGACAAGTTTTGGTAAATCAGTTTTGGCGGCCAGATGGGGCTATATGTTTTAGGATTAAATAGTCGGATGAGCCTGTTTGGCTTTGACTTGCTCCACTATGCTGCACATGCCAGATTGGCGGTGCTCCTGGAATCTAAGACAAGTTTTGGTAAAACAGTTTTGACAGCTAGGTAAGGCTGTATACTTTAAGACTGAGCGTGTTTGGCTTTGACTTGCGCCCTTAGCATACAAATGCTGCATGAACAGGGTTCCTGGTATCTGAGACAAGTTTTGGTAAAGCAGCTTTGGCAACTATGTAAGTCTGTATGTTTTAAGGTTAAATTGTCGGGTGAGCCTGTTTGGCTTTGACTTGCTCCCTTAGGCTCCACATGCTAGATTAACAGGGCTCCTGGTTTCTAAGACAAGTTTTGGTAAAACAGTTTTGACAGCTAGGTAAGGCTGTATTCTTTAAGATAAAATAGTCGGGTGAGCGTGTTTGGCTTTGACTTGCGCCCCTAGGATGCAAATGCTGGAATAACAGGGTTCCTGGTATCTGAGACAAGTTTTGGTAAGGCAATTTTGAGTTCCAGGTGTGGCTGAATGAGTTAAAATTTAATAGTCGGGTGAGGCTAATTGGCTTTGTTTTGCTCCCCTAGGCTGCAAATGCTAGATTAACAGGGTTCCTGGTATCTGAGACAAGTTTTGGTAAATCAGTCTTGGCGGCCAGATGGGGCTATATGTTTTAGGATTAAATAGTCGGGTGAGCCTGTTTGGCTTTGACTTGCTCCCCTAGGCTGCAAATGCTAGATTAACAGGGCTCCTGGTTTCTAAGGCAAGTTTCGGTAAAGCAGTTTTGGCAGCTACGTAAGTCTGTATGTTTTAAGATTAAATTGTCGGGTGAGCCTGTTTGGCTTTGACTTGCTCCCCTAGGATGCAAATGCTGAAAAAACAGGGTTCCTGGTATTTAAGACAAGTTTTGGTAAATCAGTTTTGGCGTCTATGGGGCTATATGTTTTAAGATTTAATAGTCGGGTGAGCCTGTTTGGCTTTGACTTGCGCTCCTAGGATCCAAATGCTGGCTAAACAGGGTTCTTGGTATCTGAAACAAGTTTTGGTAAGGCAACTTTGAGTTCCAGGTGAGGTGAATGTGTTAAGATTTAATAGTCGGGTGAGGCTATTTGGCATTACCTTGCTCCCCTAGGCTGCAAATGCTAGATTAACAGGGTTCCTGGTATCTGAGACAAGTTTTGGTAAATCAGTTTTGGCGGCCAGATGGGGCTATATGTTTTAGGATTAAATAGTCGAATGAGCCTGTTTGGTTTTGACTTTCTCCCCTAGGCGGCACATGCCAGATTGGCGGGGCTCCTGGAATCTAAAAAAAGTTTTGGTAAAACAGTTTTAACAGCTACGTAAGTCTGTATGTTTTAAGGTTAAATAGTCGGGTGAGTCTGTTTGACTTTGACTTGCCCCCCTAGGATGCAAATGCTGGATTAACAGGGTTCCTGGTATCTGAGACAAGTTTTGGTAAATCAGTTTTGGCGGCAAGATGGGGCTATATGTTTTAGGATTAAATAGTCGGATGAGCCTGTTTGGCTTTGACTTGCTCCACTATGCTGCACATGCCAGATTGGCGGTGCTCCTGGAATCTAAGACAAGTTTTGGTAAAACAGTTTTGACAGCTAGGTAAGGCTGTATACTTTAAGACTGAGCGTGTTTGGCTTTGACTTGCGCCCTTAGCATACAAATGCTGCATGAACAGGGTTCCTGGTATCTGAGACAAGTTTTGGTAAAGCAGCTTTGGCAACTATGTAAGTCTGTTTGTTTTAAGGTTAAATTGTCGGGTGAGCCTGTTTGGCTTTGACTTGCTCCCTTAGGCTCCACATGCTAGATTAACAGGGCTCCTGGTTTCTAAGACAAGTTTTGGTAAAACAGTTTTGACAGCTAGGTAAGGCTGTATTCTTTAAGATAAAATAGTCGGGTGAGCGTGTTTGGCTTTGACTTGCGCCCCTAGGATGCAAATGCTGCATCAACAGGGTTCCTGGTATCTGAGACAAGTTTTGGTAAGGCAATTTTGAGTTCCAGGTGTGGCTGAATGAGTTAAAATTTAATAGTCGGGTGAGGCTAATTGGCTTTGTTTTGCTCCCCTAGGCTGCAAATGCTAGATTAACAGGGTTCCTGGTATCTGAGACAAGTTTTGGTAAATCAGTCTTGGCGGCCAGATGGGGCTATATGTTTTAGGATTAAATAGTCGGGTGAGCCTGTTTGGCTTTGACTTGCTCCCCTAGGCTGCAAATGCTAGATTAACAGGGCTCCTGGTTTCTAAGGCAAGTTTCGGTAAAGCAGTTTTGGCAGCTACGTAAGTCTGTATGTTTTAAGATTAAATTGTCGGGTGAGCCTGTTTGGCTTTGACTTGCTCCCCTAGGCTCCACATGCCAGATAGGAGGGGCTCCTGGAGTCTAAGACAAGTTTTGGTAAAACAGTTTTGACAGCTAGGTAAGGCTGTATGCTTTAAGATTAAATAGTCGGGTAAACGTGTTTGGCTTTGACTTGCGCCACTAGGATGCAAATGCTGCATGAACAGGGTTCCTGGTATCTGGGACAAGTTTTGGTAAGGCAATTTTGAGTTCCAGGTGTGGCTGAATGAGTTAAAATTTAATAGTCGGGTGAAACTATTTGGCTTTGTTTTGCTCCCCTAGGCTGCAAATGCTAGATTAACCGTGTTCTTGGTATCTGAGACAGGTTTTGATAAAACAGCTTTGACAGCTAGGTAAGGCTGTATGCTTTAAGATTAAAAAGTCGGGTGAGGGTGTTTGGCTTTGACTTGAGCCCCTAGGATGCAAATGCTGGAATAACAGGGTTCCTGGTATCTAAGACATGTTATGGTAAGTCAGTTTTGGCGGCCAGGTGGTGCTATATGTTTTAAGATTTAATAGTTTGGTGAGCCTGTTTGGCTTTGACTTGCGCCCCTAGGATGCAACTGCTGGATTAACAGGGTTCCTGGTATCTGAGACAAGTTTTGGTAAGGCAATTTTGAGTTCCAGGTGTGGCTTAATGAGTTAAAATTTAATAGTCGGGTGAGGCTATTTGGCTTTGTTTTGCTCCCCTAGGCTGCAAATGCTAGATTAACAGGGTTCCTGGTATCTGAGACAAGTTTTGGTAAATCAGTCTTGGCGGCCAGATGGGGCTATATGTTTTAGGACTTAATAGTCGGATGAGCCTGTTTCGCTTTGACTTGCTCCCCTAGGCTGCAAATGCTAGATTAACAGGGCTCCTGGTTTCTAAGGCAAGTTTTGGTAAAGCAGTTTTGGCAGCTACGTAAGTCTGTATGTTTTAAGATTAAATAGTCGGGTGAGTGTGTTTGGCTTTGACTTGCTCCCCTAGGATGCAAATGCTGGAATAACAGGGTTCCTGGTATTTAAGACAAGTTTTGGTAAATCAGTTTTGGCGTCTATGGGGCTATATGTTTTAAGATTTAATAGTCGGGTGAGCCTGTTTGGCTTTGACTTGCGCTCCTAGGATGCAAATGCTGGCTAAACAGGGTTCTTGGTATCTGAAACAAGTTTTGGTAAGGCAATTTTGAGTTCCAGGTGAGGCTGAATGTGTTAAGATTTAATAGTCGGGTGAGGCTATTTGGCTTTACTTTGCTCCCCTAGGCTGCAAATGCTAGATTAACAGGGTTCCTGGTATCTGAGACAAGTTTTGGTAAATCAGTTTTGGCGGCCAGATGGGGCTATATGTTTTAGGATTAAATAGTCGAATGAGCCTGGTTGGCTTTGACTTGCTCCCCTAGGCTGTACATGCCAGATTGGCGGGGCTCCTGGAATCTAAGACAAGTTTCGGTAAAATAGTTTTCACAGCTAGGTAAGGTTGTATGCTTTAAGATTAAATAGTCGGGTGAGCGTGTTTGGCTTTGACTTGCGCCCCTAGGATGCAAATGCTGGAATAACAGGGTTCCTGGTATTTAAGACAAGTTTTGGTAAATCAGTTTTGGCGTCTATGGGGCTATAAGTTTTAAGATTTAATAGTCGGGTGAGCCTGTTTGGCTTTGACTTGCGCTCCTAGGATGCAAATGCTGGCTAAACAGGGTTCTTGGTATCTGAAACAAGTTTTGGTAAGGCAATTTTGAGTTCCAGGTGAGGCTGAATGTGTTAAGGTTTAATAGTCGGGTGAGGCTATTTGGCTTTACCTTGCTCCCCTAGGCTGCAAATGCTAGATTAACAGGGTTCCTGGTATCTGAGACAAGTTTTGGTAAATCAGTTTTGGCGGCCAGATGGGGCTATATGTTTAAGGAATAAATAGTCGGATGAGCCTGGTTGGCTTTGACTTGCTCCCCTAGGCTGTACATGCCAGATTGGCGGGGCTCCTGGAATCTAAGACAAGTTTTGGTAAAACAGTTTTGACAGCTAGGTAAGGTTGTATGCTTTAAGATTAAGTAGTCGGATGAGCGTGTTTGGCTTTGACTTGCGCCCCTAGGATGCAAATGCTGGAATAACAGGGTTCCTGGTATCTAAGACAAGTTTTGGTAAATCAGTTTTGGCAGCCAGATGGGGCTGTATGTTTTAAGATTCAATTCTCGGGTGAGCCTGTTTGGTTTTGACTTTCTCCCCTAGGCGGCACATGCCAGATTGGCGGGGCTCCTGGAATCTAAAAAAAGTTTTGGTAAAACAGTTTTAACAGCTACGTAAGTCTGTATGTTTTAAGTTTAAATAGTCGGGTGAGTCTGTTTGACTTTGACTTGCTCCCCTAGGATGCAAATGCTGGATTAACAGGGTTCCTGGTGTCTGAGACAAGTTTTGGTAAATCAGTTTTGGCGGCCAGATGGGGCTATATGTCTTAAAATTTAATAGTCGGGTGAGACTATTTGGCTTTGTCTTGCTCCCCTAGGCTGCAAATGCTAGATTAAGAGGGTTCCTCATAACTGAGATAAGTTTTGGTAAATCAGCTTTGGCGGCAAGATGGGGCTATATGTTTTAGGATTAAATAGTCGGATGAGCCTGTTTGGCTTTGGCTTGCTCCACTAGGCTGCACATGCCAGATTGGCGGTGCTCCTGGAATCTAAGACAAGTTTTGTTAAAACAGTTTTGACAGCTAGGTAAGGCTGTATGCTTTAAGATTGAGCGTGTTTGGCTTTGACTTGCGCCCCTAGGATGCAAATGCTGGAATAACAGGGTTCCTGGTATCTAAGACAAGATTTGGTAAATCATTTTTGGCGGCCAGATGGGGCTATATGTTTTAAGATTTAATAGTCGGGAGAGCCTGTTTGGCTTTGTCAGGGCTCCTGGTTTCTAAGGCAAGTTTTGGTAAAGCAGTTTTGGCAGCTACGTAAGTCTGTATGTTTTAAGATTAAATTGTCAGGTGAGCCTGTTTGGCTTTGACTTGCTCCCCTAGGCACCACATGCCAGATTGATGGGGCTCCTGGAATCTAAGACAAGTTTTGGTAAAACAGTTTTGACAGCTAGGTAAGGCTGTATGCTTTAAGATTATATAGTCGGGTGAGCGTGTTTGGCTTTGACTTGCGCCCCTAGGATGGAAATGCTGGAATAACAGGGTTCCTGGTATCTAAGACATGTTTTGGTAAGTCAGTTTTGGCGGCCAGATGGGGCTATATGTTGTAAGATGTAATAGTTTGGGGAGCCTGTTTGGCTTTGACTTGCGCCCCTAGGATGCAAATGCAGGATTAACAGGGTTCCTGGTATCTGAGACAAGTTTTGGTAAGGCAATTTTGAGTTCCAGGTGAGGCTGAATGTGTTAAGATTTAATAGTCGGGTGAGGCTATTTGGCTTTACCTTGCTCGCCAAGGCTGCAAATGCTAGATTAACAGGGTTCCTGGTATCTGAGACAAGTTTTGGTAAATCAGTTTTGGCGGCCAGATGGGCTATATGTTTTAGGATTAAATAGTCGGATGAGCCTGGTTGGCTTTGACTTGCTCCCCTAGGCTGTACATGCCAGATTGGCGGGGCTCCTGGAATCTAAGACAAGTTTTGGTAAAACAGTTTTGACAGCTAGGTAAGGTTGTATGCTTTAAGATTAAGTAGTCGGATGAGCGTGTTTGGCTTTGACTTGCGCCCCTAGGATGCAAATGCTGGAATAACAGGGTTCCTGGTATCTAAGACAAGTTTTGGTAAATCAGTTTTGGCAGCCAGATGGGGCTGTATGTTTTAAGAATCAATTCTCGGGTGAGCCTGTTTGGTTTTGACTTTCTCCCCTAGGCGGCACATGCCAGATTGGCGGGGCTCCTGGAATCTAAAAAAAGTTTTGGTAAAACAGTTTTAACAGCTACGTAAGTCTGTATGTTTTAAGTTTAAGTAGTCGGGTGAGTCTGTTTGACTTTGACTTGCTCCCCTAGGATGCAAATGCTGGATTAACAGGGTTCCTGGTGTCTGAGACAAGTTTTGGTAAATCAGTTTTGGCGGCAAGATAGGGCTATATGTTTTAGGATTAAATAGTCGGATGAGCCTGTTTGGCTTTGACTTGCTCCACTAGGCTGCACATGCCAGATTGGCGGTGCTCCTGGAATCTAAGACAAGTTTTGGTAAAACAGTTTTGACAGCTAGGTAAGGCTGTATGCTTTAAGATTGAGCGTGTTTGGCTTTGACTTGCGCCCCTAGGATGCAAATGCTGGAATAACAGGGTTCCTGGTATCTAAGACAAGTTTTGGTAAATCATTTTTGGCGGCCAGATGGGGCTATATGTCGGGAGAGCCTGTTTGGCTTTGACTTGCGCCCCTAGCATGCAAATGCTGCATTAACAGGGCTCCTGGTTTCTAAGGCAAGTTTTGGTAAAGCAGTTTTGGCAGCTACGTAAGTCTGTATGTTTTAAGATTAAATTGTCAGGTGAGCCTGTTTGGCTTTGACTTGCTCCCCTAGGCACCACATGCCAGATTGGTGGGGCTCCTGGAATCTAAGACAAGTTTTGGTAAAACAGTTTTGACAGCTAGATTAGGCTGTATGCTTTAAGATTAAATAGTCGGGTGAGCGTGTTTGGCTTTGACTTGCGCCCCTAGGATGCAAATGCTGGAATAACAGGGTTCCTGGTATCTAAGACATGTTTTGGTAAGTCAGTTTTGGCGGCCAGATGGGGCTATATGTTGTAAGATTGAATAGTTTGGGGAGCCTGTTTGGCTTTGACTTGCGCCCCTACGATGCAAATGCTGGATTAACAGGGTTCCTGGTATCTGAGACAAGTTTTGGTAAGGCAATTTTGAGTTCCAGGTGTGGCTGAATGAGATCAAATTTAATAGTCGGGTGAGGCTATATGGATTTGTTTTGCTCCCCTAGGCTGCAAATGCTAAATTAACAGGGTTCCTGGTATCTGAGACAAGTTTTGGTAAATCAGTTTTGGCGGCCAGATGGGGCTATATGTTTTAGGATTAAATAGTCGAATGAGCCTGGTTGGCTTTGACTTGCTCCCCTAGGCTGTACATGCCAGATTGGCGGGGCTCCTGGAATCTAAGACAAGTTTTGGTAAAACAGTTTTGACAGCTAGGTAAGGTTGTATGCTTTAAGATTAAATAGTCGGGTGAGCGTGTTTGGCTTTGACTTGCGCCCCTAGGATGCAAATGCTGGAATAACAGGGTTCCTGGTATTTAAGACAAGTTTTGGTAAATCAGTTTTGGCGTCTATGGGGCTATAAGTTTTAAGATTTAATAGTCGGGTGAGCCTGTTTGGCTTTGACTTGCGCTCCTAGGATGCAAATGCTGGCTAAACAGGGTTCTTGGTATCTGAAACAAGTTTTGGTAAGGCAATTTTGAGTTCCAGGTGAGGCTGAATGTGTTAAGGTTTAATAGTCGGGTGAGGCTATTTGTCTTTACCTTGCTCCCCTAGGCTGCAAATGCTAGATTAACAGGGTTCCTGGTATCTGAGACAAGTTTTGGTAAATCAGTTTTGGCGGCCAGATGGGGCTATATGTTTTAGGATTAAATAGTCGGATGAGCCTGGTTGGCTTTGACTTGCTCCCCTAGGCTGTACATGCCAGATTGGCGGGGCTCCTGGAATCTAAGACAAGTTTTGGTAAAACAGTTTTGACAGCTAGGTAAGGTTGTATGCTTTAAGATTAAGTAGTCGGATGAGCGTGTTTGGCTTTGACTTGCGCCCCTAGGATGCAAATGCTGGAATAACAGGGTTCCTGGTATCTAAGACAAGTTTTGGTAAATCAGTTTTGGCAGCCAGATGGGGCTGTATGTTTTAAGATTCAATTCTCGGGTGAGCCTGTTTGGTTTTGACTTTCTCCCCTAGGCGGCACATGCCAGATTGGCGGGGCTCCTGGAATCTAAAAAAAGTTTTGGTAAAACAGTTTTAACGGCTACGTAAGTCTGTATGTTTTAAGTTTAAATAGTCGGGTGAGTCTGTTTGACTTTGACTTGCTCCCCTAGGATGCAAATGCTGGATTAACAGGGTTCCTGGTGTCTGAGACAAGTTTTGGTAAATCAGTTTTGGCGGCCAGATGGGGCTATATGTCTTAAAATTTAATAGTCGGGTGAGACTATTTGGCTTTGTCTTGCTCCCCTAGGCTGCAAATGCTAGATTAACAGGGTTCCTCATAACTGAGATAAGTTTTGGTAAATCAGCTTTGGCGGCAAGATGGGGCTATATGTTTTAGGATTAAATAGTCGGATGAGCCTGTTTGGCTTTGACTTGCTCCACTAGGCTGCACATGCCAGATTGGCGGTGCTCCTGGAATCTAAGACAAGTTTTGGTAAAACAGTTTTGACAGCTAGGTAATGCTGTATGCTTTAAGATTGAGCGTGTTTGGCTTTGACTTGCGCCCCTAGGATGCAAATGCTGGAATAACAGGGTTCCTGGTATCTAAGACAAGATTTGGTAAATTATTTTTGGCGGCCAGATGGGGCTATATGTTTTAAGATTTAATAGTCGGGAGAGCCTGTTTGGCTTTGACTTGCGCCCCTAGCATGCAAATGCTGCATTAACAGGGCTCCTGGTTTCTAAGGCAAGTTTTGGTAAAGCAGTTTTGGCAGCTACGTAAGTCTGTATGTTTTAAGATTAAATTGTCAGGTGAGCCTGTTTGGCTTTGACTTGCTCCCCTAGGCACCACATGCCAGATTGGTGGGGCTCCTGGAATCTAAGACAAGTTTTGGTAAAACAGTTTTGACAGCTAGGTAAGGCTGTATGCTTTAAGATTGAGCGTGTTTGGCTTTGACTTGCGCCCCTAGGATGCAAATGCTGGAATAACAGGGTTCCTGGTATCTAAGACAAGTTTTGGTAAATCATTTTTGGCGGCCAGATGGGGCTATATGTTTTAAGATTTAATAGTTGGGAGAGCCTGTTTGGCTTTGACTTGCGCCCCTAGCATGCAAATGCTGCATTAACAGGGCTCCTGGTTTCTAAGGCAAGTTTTGGTAAAGCAGTTTTGGCAGCTACGTAAGTCTGTATGTTTTAAGATTAAATTGTCAGGTGAGCCTGTTTGGCTTTGACTTGCTCCCCTAGGCACCACATGCCAGATTGGTGGGGCTCCTGGAATCTAAGACAAGTTTTGGTAAAACAGTTTTGACAGCTAGGTAAGGCTGAATGCTTTAAGATTAAATAGTCGGGTGAGCGTGTTTGGTTTTGACTTGCACCCCTAGGATGCAAATGCTGGAATAACAGGGTTCCTGGTATCTAAGACATGTTTTGGTAAGTCAGTTGGGCTATAGGTTGTAATATTGAATAGTTTGGGGAGCCTGTTTGGCTTTGACTTGCGCCCCTAGGATGTAAATGCTGGATTAACAGGGTTCCTGGTATCTGAGACAAGTTTTGGTAAGGCAATTTTGAGTTCCAGGTGTGGCTGAATGAGTTCAAATTTAATAGTCGGTTGAGCGTGTTTGGCTTTGACTTGCTCCCCTAGGCTGCAAATGCTAAATTAACAGGGTTCCTGGTATCTGAGACAAGTTTAATTAAATCAGTCTTGGCGGCCAGATGGGGCTATATGTTGTAAGATTTAATAGTTTGGGGAGCCTGTTTGGCTTTGACTTGCTCCCCTTGGCTGCACATGCCAGATTGGCGGTGCTCCTGGAATCTAAGACAAGTTTTGGTAAAACAGTTTTGACAGCTAGGTAAGGCTGTATGCTTTAAGATTGAGCGTGTTTGGCTTTGACTTGCGCCCCTAGGATGCAAATGCTGGAATAACAGGGTTCCTGGTATCTAAGACAAGTTTTGGTAAATCATTTTTGGCGGCCAGATGGGGCTATATGTTTTAAGATTTAATAGTCGGGAGAGCCTGTTTGGCTTTGACTTGCGCCCCTAGCATGCAAATGCTGCATTAACAGGGCTCCTGGTTTCTAAGGCAAGTTTTGGTAAAGCAGTTTTGGCAGCTACGTAAGTCTGTATGTTTTAAGATTAAATTGTCGGGTGAGCCTTTTTGGCTTTGACTTGCTCCCCTAGGCTCCACATGCCAGGTTGGCGGGGCTCCTGGAATCTAAGACAAGGTTTGGTAAAACAGTTTTGACAGCAGGGCAAGACTGTATGCTTTAAGATTAAATAGTCGGGTGAGCGTGTTTGGCTTTGACTTGCGCCCCTAGGATGCAAATGCTGGAATAACAGGGTTCCTGGTATCTCAGACATGTTTTGGTAAGTCAGTTTTGGCGGCCAGATGGGGTTATATGTTGTAAGATTTAATAGATTGGGGAGCCTGTTTTGCTTTGACTTGCTCCCCTTGGCTGCAAATGCTAGATTAACAGGGCTCCTGGATTCTAAGGCAAGTTTTGGTAAAGCAGTTTTGGCAGCTACGTAAGTCTGTATGTTTTAAGATTAAATTGTCGGGTGAGCCTGTTTGGCTTTGACTTGTTCCCCTAGGCTCCACATGCCAGATTGGCGGGGCTCCTGGAATCTAAGACAAGTTTTGGTAAAACAGTTTTGACAGCTAGGTAAGGCTGTATGCTTTAAGATTAAGTAGTCGGGTGAGCGTGTTTGGCTTTGACTTCCGCCCCTAGGATGCAAATGCTGGAATAACAGGGTTCCTGGTATCTAAGACAAGTTTTGGTAAATCAGTTTTGGCGTCAATGGGGCTATATGTTGTAAGATTTAATAGTCGGGTGGGCCTGTTTGGCTTTGACTTACGCTCCTAGGATGCAAATGCTGGATAAACAGGGTTCTTGGTATCTGAAACAAGTTTTGGTAAGGCAATTTTGAGTTCCAGGTGAGGCTGAATGTGTTAAGATTTAATAGTCGGGTGAGGCTAATTGGCTTTGTCTTACTCCCCTAGGCTGCAAATGCTAGATTAACAGGGCTCCTGGTTTCTAAGGCAAGTTTTGGTAAAGCAGTTTTGACAGCTGGGCAAGACTGTATGTTTTAAGATTAAATAGTCGGTTGAGCCTGTTTGGCTTTGAGTTGCGCCCCTAGGATGCAAATGCTGGATAAACAGGGTTCCTGGTATTGGTAAGGCAATTTTGAGTTCCAGGTGAGGCTGAATGTGTTAAGACTTAATAGTCGGTTGAGACTATTTTGCTTTGACTTGCTCCCCTAGGCTGCAAATGCTAGATTAACAAGGCTCCTGGTTTTTAAGGCAAGTTTTGGTAAAGCAGTTTTGGCAGCCAGATGGGGCTGTTAGTTTAAAGATTAAATTCTCGGGTGAGCCTGTTTGGTTTTGACTTTCTCCCCTAGGCGGCACATGCCAGATTGGCGGGGCTCCTGGAATCTAAAAAAAGTTTTGGTAAAACAGTTTTAACAGCTACGTAAGTCTGTATGTTTTAAGGTTAAATAGTGGGGTGAGTCTGTTTGACTTTGACTTGCTCCCATAGGATGCAAATGCTGGATTAACAGGGTTCCTGGTATCTGAGACAAGTTTTGGTAAATCAGTTTTGGCGGCCAGGTGGGGCTATATGATTTTAAATTTAATAGTCGGGTGAGACTATTTGGCTATGTCTTGCTCCCCTAGGCTGCAAATGCTAGATTAACAGGGTTCCTGGTAACTGAGATAAGTTTTGGTAAATCAGTTTTTTCGGCAAGATGGGGCTATATGTTTTAGGATTAAATAGTCGGATGAGCCTGTTTGGCTCTGACTTGCTCCACTAAGCTGCACATGCCAGATTGGCGGTGCTCCTGGAATCTAAGACAAGTTTTGGTAAAACAGTTTTGACAGCTAGGTAAGGCTGTATGCTTCAAGATTGAGCGTGTTTGGCGTTGACTTGCGCCCCTAGTATGCAAATGCTAGAATAACAGGGTTCCTGGTATCTAAGACAAGTTTTGGTAAATCATTTTTGGCCGCCACATGGGGCTATATGTTTTAAGATTTAATAGTCGGTAGAGCCTGTTTGGCGTTGACTTGCGCCCCTAGTATGCAAATGCTGGAATAACAGGGTTCCTGGAATCTAAGACAAGTTTTGGTAAAACAGTTTTGACAGCTAGGTAAGGCTGTATGCTTTAAGTTTAAATAGCCGGGGACGCTTGTTGGGCTTTGACTTGCGCCCCTAGGATGCAAATGCTGGAATAACAGGGTTCCTGGTATCTAAGACAAGTTTTGGTAAATCAGTTTTGACGGCCAGATGGGGCTATATGTTTTAAGATTTAATAGTCGGGTTAGCCTGTTTGGCTTTGAGTTGCGCCCCTAGGATGCAAATGCTGGATAAACAGGGTTCCTGGTATTGGTAAGGCAATTTTGAGTTCCAGGTGAGGCTGAATGTGTTAAGACTTAATAGTCGGTTGAGACTATTCTGCTTTGAATTGCTCCCGTAGGCTGCAAATGTTAGATTAACAAGGCTCCTGGTTTTTAAGGCAAGTTTTGGTAAAGCAGTTTTGGCAGCCAGATGGGGCTGTTAGTTTTAAGATTAAATTCTCGGGTGAGCCTGTTTGGTTTTGACTTTCTCCCCTAGGCGGCACATGCCAGATTGGCGGGGCTCCTGGAATCTAAGACAAGGTTTGGTAAAACAGTTTTGACAGCTGGGCAAGACTGTATGTTTTAAGATTAAATAGTCGGTTGAGCGTGTTTGGCTTTGACTTGCTCCCCTAGGATGCAAATGCTGGAATAACAGGGTTCCTGGTATCTAAGACAAGTTTTGGTAAATCAGTTTTGGCGTCTATGGGGCTATATGTTTTAGGATTAAATAGTCGGATGAGCCTGTTTGGCTTTGACTTGCTCCCCTAGGCTCCACATGCCAAATTGGCGGGGCTCCTGGAATCTAAGACAAGTTTTGGTAAAACAGTTTTGGCGGCAAGATGGGGCTATATGTTTTAGGATTAAATAGTCGGATGAGCCTATTTGGCTCTGACTTGCTCCACTAAGCTGCACATGCCAGATTGGCGGTGCTCCTGGAATCTAAGACAATTTTTGGTAAAACACTTTTGACAGCTAGGTAAGGCTGTATGCTTTCAGATTAAATAGTCGGGTGAGCCTGTTTGGCTTTGACTTGCTCCCCTAGGATGCAAATGCTGGAATAACAGGGTTCCTGGTATCTAAGACAAGTTTTGGTAAATCAGTTTTGGCGTCTATGGGGCTATATGTTTTAGGATTAAATAGTCGGATGAGCCTGTTTGGCTTTGACTTGCTCCCCTAGGCTCCACATGCCAGATTGGCGGGGCTCCTGGAATCTAAGACAAGTTTTGGTAAAACAGTTTTGACAGCTAGGTAAGGCTGTATGCTTTAAGATTAATTTGCCGGGTGAGCGTGTTTGGCTTTGACTTGCGCCCCTAGGATGCAAATGTTGGAATAACAGGGTTCCTGGTATCTAAGTTTTGGCAGCTACGTAAGTCTGTATGTTTTAAGGAATCTGAGACAAGTTTTGGTAAGGCAATTCTGAGTTCCAGGTGAGGCTGAATGTATTCAGACTTAATAGTCGGGTGAGACTATTTTGCTTTGACTTGATCCCCTAGGCTGCAAATGCTAGATTAACAGGGCTCCTGGTTTCTAAGGCAAGTTTTGGTAAAGCAGTTTTGACAGCTTGGCAAGACTGTATGTTTTAAGATTAAATAGTCGGTTGAGCCTGTTTGGCTTTGAGTTGCGCCCCTAGGATGCAAATGCTGGATAAACAGGGTTCCTGGTATCTAAGACAAGTTTTGGTAAATCAGTTTTGGCAGCTACGTAAGTCTGTATGTTTTAAGATTAAACTGTCGGGAGAGCCTGTTTGGCTTTGACTTGCTCCCCTAGGCTCCACATGCCAGATTGGCTTGGCTCCTGGAATCTAAGACAAGGTTTGGTAAAACAGTTTTGACAGCTGGGCAAGACTGTATGTTTTAAGATTAAATAGTCGGTTGAGCCTGTTTGGCTTTGAGTTGCGCCCCTAGGATGCAAATGCTGGATAAACAGGGTTCCTGGTATTGGTAAGGCAATTTTGAGTTCCAGGTGAGGCTGAATGTGTTATGACTTAATAGTCGGGTGAGACTATTTTGCTTTGACTTGCTCCCCTAGGCTGCAAATGCTAGATTAACAAGGCTCCTGGTTTTTAAGGCAAGTTTTGGTA
This sequence comes from Drosophila kanekoi, assembly GCA_037075305.1. Classification (NCBI taxonomy): domain Eukaryota; kingdom Metazoa; phylum Arthropoda; class Insecta; order Diptera; family Drosophilidae; genus Drosophila; species Drosophila kanekoi. The sequence continues at coordinate 416,055 of JBAMCE010000039.1, read as the reverse complement.
AAGCAGTTTTGGCAGCTACGTAAGTCTGTATGTTTTAACAAACAAGTTTTGGTAAGGCAATTTTGAGTTCAAGGTGAGGCTGAATGTGTTAAGACTTAATAGTCGGGTGAGACTATTTTGCTTTGACTTGCTCCCCTAGGCTGCAAATGCTAGATTAACAGGGCTCCTGGTTTCTAAGGCAAGTTTTGGTAAAGCAGTTTTGGCGGCAAGATGGGGCTATATGTTTTAGGATTAAATAGTCGGATGAGCCTGTTTGGCTTTGACTTGCTCTCCTAGGCTGCACATGCCAGATTGGCGGGGCTCCTGGAATCTAAGACAAGTTTTGGTAAAACACTTTTGACAGCTAGGTAAGGCTGAATGCTTTCAGATTAAATAGTCGGGTGAGCGTGTTTGGCTTTGACTTGCTCCCCTAGGATGCAAATGCTGGAATAACAGGGTTCCTGGTATCTAAGACAAGTTTTGGTAAATCAGTTTTGGCGTCTATGGGTCTATATGTTTTAGGATTAAATAGTCGGATGAGCCTGTTTGGCTTTGACTTGCTCCCCTAGGCTGCACATGCCAGATTGGCGGGGCTCCTGGAATCTAAGACAAGTTTTGGTAAAATACTTTTGACAGCTAGGTAAGGCTGTATGCTTTCAGATTAAATAGTCGGGTGAAGGTGTTTGGCTTTGACTTGCTCCCCTAGGATGCAAATGCTGGAATAACAGGGTTCCTGGTATCTAAGACAAGTTTTGGTAAATCAGTTTTGGCGTCTATGGGGCTATATGTTTTAGGATTAAATAGTCGGATGAGCCTGTTTGGCTTTGACTTGCTCCCCTAGGCTACACATGCCAGATTGGCGGGGCTCCTGGAATCCAAGACAAGTTTTGGTAAAACACATTTGACAGCTAGGTAAGTCTGTATTTTTTAAGGTTAAATAGTCGGGTGAGTCTGTTTGACTTTAACTTGCTCCCCTAGGATGCAAATGCTGCATTAGCAGGGTTCCTGGTATCTAAGACAAGTTTTCGTAAATCAGTGTTGGCGGCCAGATGGGGCTATATGTTTTAAGATTTAATTGTCGGATGAGCCTGTTTGGCTTTGACTTGCTCCGCTAGGATGCAAATGCTGGATTAACTGGGTTCCTGGTATCTGAAACAAGTTTTGGTAAGGCAATTTTGGGTTCCATGTGATGCTGAATATTTTCAGATTTAATAGTCGGATGAGTCTGTTTGGCTTTGACTTGCTCCCCTAGGCTGCACATGCCAGATTGGCGGGGCTCCTGGAATCTAAGACAAGATTTGGTAAAACAGCTTTGACAGCTATGACAGTCTGTATTTTTTAAGGTTAAATAGTCGGGTGAGTCTGTTTGACTTTAACTTGCTCCCCTAGGATGCAAATGCTGCATTAACAGGGTTCCTGGTATCTGAGACATGTTTTGGTAAATCAGTTTTGGCGGCCAGGTGGGGCAATATGATTTAAAATTTAATAGTCGGGTGAGACTATTTGGCTTTGTCTTGCTGCCCTAGGCTACAAATGCTAGATTAATAGGGTTCCTGGTAACTGAGATAGGTTTAGGTAAATCAGTTTTGGCAGCTACGTAAGTCTGTATGTTTTAAAAAAAGAGTTTTGGTAAGGCAATTTTGAGTTCAAGGTGAGGCTGAATGTGTTAAGACTTAATAGTCGGGTGAGACTATTTTGCTTTGACTTGCTCCCCTAGGCTGCAAATGCTAGATTAACAGGGCTCCTGATTTCTAAGGCAAGTTTTGGTAAAGCAGTTTTGGCGGCCAGATGGAGCTAAATGTTTTAGGATTAAATGGTCGGATGCGCCTGTTTGGCATTGACTTGATCCCCTAGGCTCCACAGGCCAGATTGGCGGGGCTCCTGGAATCTAAAAAAAGTTTTGGTAAAACAGTTTTGACAGCTAGGTAAGGCTGTATGCTTTAAGATTAAATAGTCGGGTGAGCCTGTTTGGCTTTGACTTGCTCCCCTAGGATGCAAATGCTGGAATAACAGGTTTCCTGGTATCTAAGACAAGTTTTGGTAAATCAGTTTTGGCAGCTACGTAAGTCTGTATGTTTTAAGATTAAATATTCGGGTGAGCCTGTTTGGCTTTGACTTGCTCCCCTAGGCTCCACATGCCAGATTGGCGGGGCTCCTGGAATCTAAGACAAGTTTTGGTAAAACAGTTTTGACAGCTAGGTAAGGCTGTATGCTTTAAGATTAATTTGCCGGGTGAGCGTGTTTGGCTTTGACTTGCGCCCCTAGGATGCAAATGTTGGAATAACAGGGTTCCTGGTATCTAAGTTTTGGCAGCTACGTAAGTCTGTATGTTTTAAGATTAAATTGTCGGGTGAGCCTGTTTGGCTTTGACTTGCTCCCCTAGGCTCCACATGCCAGATTGGCGGGGCTCCTGGAATCTAAGACAAGTTTTGGTAAAACAGTTTTGACAGCTAGGTAAGACTGTATGCTTTAAGATTAAATAGTCGGGTGAGCGTGTTTGGCTTTGACTTGCGCCCCTAGGATGTAAATGCTGGAATAACAGGGTTCCTGGTATCTAAGACATGTTTTGGTTAGTCAGTTTTGGTGGCCAGATGGGGCTATATGTTTTAAGATTTAATAGTTTGGAGAGCCTGTTTGGCTTTGACTTGCGCCCCTAGGATGCAAATGCTGAATTAACAGGGTTCCTGGTATCTGAGACAAGTTTTGGTAAGGCAATTTTGAGTTCCAGGTGTGGCTGAAAGGTTTAAAATTTAATAGTCGGGTGAGGCTATTTGGCTTTGTTTTGCGCCCCTAGGCTGCACATGCCAGATTGGCGGGGCTCCTGGAATCTAAGACAAGTTTTGGTAAAACAGTTTTGACAACTAGGTAAGGCTGTATGCTTTAAGATTAAATAGTCGGATGAGCGTGTTTGGCTATGACTTGCGCCCCTAGGATGCAAATGCTGGAATAACAGGGTTCCTGGTATCTAAGACAAGTTTTGGTAAATCAGTTTTGGCATCTATGGGGCTATATGTTTTAGGATTAAATAGTCGGATGAGCCTGTTTGGCTTTGACTTGCTCCCCTAGGCTGCACATGCCAGATTGGCGGGGCTCCTGGAATGTAAGACAAGTTTTGGTAAAACAGTTTTGACAGCTAGGTAAGGCTGTATGCTTTAAGATTAAAAAGTAGGGTGAGCGTGTTTGGCTTTGACTAGCGCCCCAAGGATGCAAATGCTGGAATAACAGGGTTCCTCGTATCTAAGACAAGTTTTGGTAAATCATTTTTGGCGGCCAGATGGGTCTATATGTTTTAAGATTTAATAGTCGGATGAGCCTGTTTGGCGTTGACTTGCTCCCCTAGGATGCAAATGCTGGATTAACAGGGTTCCTGGTATCTGAAACAAGTTTTGGTAAGGCAATTTTGGGTTCCAGGTGATTCTGAATGTTTTCAGATTTAATAATCGGATGAGCCTGTTTGGCTTTGACTTGCTCCCTAGGCTGCACATGCCAGATTGGCGGGGCTCCTGGAATCTAAGACAAGATTTGGTAAAACAGTTTTGACAGCTAGGTAAGTCTGTATTTTTTAAGGTTAAATAGTCGGGTGAGTCTGTTTGACTTTGACTTGCTCCCCTAGGATGCAAATGCTGGATTAACAGGGTTCCTGGTATCTGAGACATGTTTTGGTAAATCAGTTTTGGCGGCCAGGTGGGGCAATATGATTTAAAATTTAATAGTCGGGTGAGACTAATTGGCTTTGTCTTGCTCCCCTAGGCTACAAATGCTAGATTAACAGGGTTCCTGGTAACTGAGATAGGTTTAGGTAAATCAGTTTTGGCAGCTACGTAAGTCTGTATGTTTTAACAAAAGAGTTTTGGTAAGGCAATTTTGAGTTCAAGGTGAGGCTGAATGTGTTAAGACTTAATAGTCGGGTGAGACTATTTTGCTTTGACTTGCTTCCCTAGGCTGCAAATGCTACATTAACAGGGTTCCTGGTTTTTTAAGGCAAGCTTTGGTAAATCAGTTTTGGCGGCCAGATGGGGCTAAATGATTTAGGATTAAATGGTCGGATGTGCCTGTTTGGCATTGACTTGCTCCCCTAGGCTCCACAGGCCAGATTGGCGGGGCTCCTGGAATCTAAAAAAAGTTTTGGTAAAGCAATTTTGACAGCTACGTAAGTCTGTATGTTTTAAGGTTAAATAGTCGGGTGAGTCTGTTTGACTTTGACTTGCTCCCCTAGGATGCAAATGCTGGATTAACAGGGTTCCTGGTATCTGAGACAAGTTTTGTTAAGGCAATTTTGAGTTCCAGGTGAGGCTGAATGTATTCAGACTTAATAGTCGTTTGAGACTATTTGGCTTTGACTTTCTCCCCTAGGCGGCACATGCCAGATTGGCGGGGCACCTGGAATCTAAAAAAAGTTTTGGTAAAACAGTTTTTACAGCTACGTAAGTCTGTATGTTTTAAGATTAAACTGTCGGGAGAGCCTGTTTGGCTTTGACTTGCTCCCCTAGGCTCCACATGCCAGATTGGCTTGGCTCCTGGAATCTACGACAAGGTTTGGTAAAACAGTTTTGACAGCTGGGCAAGACTGTATGTTTTAAGATTATATAGTCGGTTGAGCCTGTTTGGCTTTGAGTTGCGGCCCTAGGATGCAAATGCTGGATAGACAGGGTTCCTGGTATTGGTAAGGCAATTTTGAGTTCCAGGTGAGGCTGAATGTGTTAAGACTTAATAGTCGGGTGAGACTATTTTGCTTTGACTTGCTCCCCTAGGCTGCAAATGCTAGAATAACAAGGCTCCTGGTTTTTAAGGCAAGTTTTGGTAAAGCAGTTTTGGCAGCTACGTAAGTCTGTATGTTTTAAGATTAAATTGTCGGCTGAGCCTGTGTGGCTTTGACTTGCTCCCCTAGGCTGCACATGCCAGATCCGCGGGACTTCTGGAATCTAAGACAAGGTTTGGTAAAACAGTTTTGACAGCTAGGTAAGGCTGTATGCTTTAAGAGTAAATAGTCGGGTGAGCGTGTTTGGCTTTGACTTGCGCCTCTAGGATGCAAATGCTGGAATAACAGGCTTCCTGGTATCTAAGACAAGTTTTGGTAAATCAGTTTTGGCGGCCAGATGGGGCTATATGTTTTAAGATTTAATAGTCGTGTGAGCCTGTTTGGCTTTGACTTGCGCCCCTAGGATGCAAATGCTGCATTAACAGTGTTCCTGGTATCTAAGACAAGTTTTGGTAAAACAGTTTTGACAGCTAGGTAAGGCTGTATGCTTTAAGATTAAATAGTCGGGTGACCGTGTTTGGCTTTGACTTGCGCCCCTAGGATGTAAATGCTGGAATAACAGGGTTCCTGGTATCTAAGACATGTTTTGGTTAGTCAGTTTTGGTGGCCAGATGGGGCTATATGTTTTAAGATTTAATAGTTTGGTGAGCCTGTTTGGCTTTGACTTGCGCCCCTAGGATGCAAATGCTGGATTAACAGGGTTCCTGGTATCTGAAACAAGTTTTGGTAAGGCAATTTTGGGTTCCAGGTGATGCTGAATGTTTTCAGATTTAATAATCGGATGAGCCTGTTTGGCTTTGACTTGCTCCCCTAGGCTGCACATGCCAGATTTTCGGGGCTCCTGGAATCTAAGACAAGTTTTGTTAAAACAGTTTTGACAACTTGGTAAGGCTGTATGCTTTAAGATTAAATAGTCGGGTGAGCGTGTTTGGCTATGACTTGCGCCCCTAGGATGCAAATGCTGGAATAACAGGGTTCCTGGTATCTAAGACAAGTTTTGGTAAATCAGTTTTGGCATCTATGGGGCTATATGTTTTAGGATTAAATAGTCGGATGAGCCTGTTTGGCTTTGACTTGCTCCCCTAGGCTGCACATGCCAGATTGGCGGGGCTCCTGGAATGTAAGACAAGTTTTGGTAAAACAGTTTTGACAGCTAGGTAAGGCTGTATGCTTTAAGATTAAAAAGTAGGGTGAGCGTGTTTGGCTTTGACTAGCGCCCCAAGGATGCAAATGCTGGAATAACAGGGTTCCTCGTATCTAAGACAAGTTTTGGTAAATCATTTTTGGCGGCCAGATGGGTCTATATGTTTTAAGATTTAATAGTCGGATGAGCCTGTTTGGCGTTGACTTGCTCCCCTAGGATGCAAATGCTGGATTAACAGGGTTCCTGGTATCTGAAACAAGTTTTGGTAAGGCAATTTTGGGTTCCAGGTGATGCTGAATGTTTTCAGATTTAATAATCGGATGAGCCTGTTTGGCTTTGACTTGCTCCCCTAGGCTGCACATGCCAGATTTTCGGGGCTCCTGGAATCTAAGACAAGTTTTGTTAAAACAGTTTTGACGACTAGGTAAGGCTGTATGCTTTAAGATTAAATAGTCGGGTGAGCGTGTTTGGCTATGACTTGCGCCCCTAGGATGCAAATGCTGGAATAACAGGGTTCCTGGTATCTAAGACAAGTTTTGGTAAATCAGTTTTGGCATCTATGGGGCTATATGTTTTAGGATTAAATAGTCGGATGAGCCTGTTTGGCTTTGACTTGCTCCCCTAGGCTGCACATGCCAGATTGGCGGGGCTCCTGGAATGTAAGACAAGTTTTGGTAAAACAGTTTTGACAGCTAGGTAAGGCTGTATGCTTTAAGATTAAAAAGTAGGGTGAGCGTGTTTGGCTTTGACTAGCGCCCCAAGGATGCAAATGCTGGAATAACAGGGTTCCTCGTATCTAAGACAAGTTTTGGTAAATCATTTTTGGCGGCCAGATGGGTCTATATGTTTTAAGATTTAATAGTCGGATGAGCCTGTTTGGCTTTGACTTGCTCCCCTAGGCTGCACATGCCAGATTTTCGGGGCTCCTGGAATCTAAGACAAGTTTTGTTAAAACAGTTTTGACAACTAGGTAAGGCTGTATGCTTTAAGATTAAATAGTCGGGTGAGCGTGTTTGGCTATGACTTGCGCCCCTAGGATGCAAATGCTGGAATAACAGGGTTCCTGGTATCTAAGACAAGTTTTGGTAAATCAGTTTTGGCATCTATGGGGCTATATGTTTTAGGATTAAATAGTCGGATGAGCCTGTTTGGCTTTGACTTGCTCCCCTAGGCTGCACATGCCAGATTGGCGGGGCTCCTGGAATGTAAGACAAGTTTTGGTAAAACAGTTTTGACAGCTAGGTAAGTCTGTATTTTTTAAGGTTAAATAGTCGGGTGAGTCTGTTTGACTTTGACTTGCTCCCCTAGGATGCAAATGCTGGATTAACAGGGTTCCTGGTATCTGAGACATGTTTTGGTAAATCAGTTTTGGCGGCCAGGTGGGGCAATATGATTTAAAATTTAATAGTCGGGTGAGACTAATTGGCTTTGTCTTGCTCCCCTAGGCTACAAATGCTAGATTAACAGGGTTCCTGGTAACTGAGATAGGTTTAGGTAAATCAGTTTTGGCAGCTACGTAAGTCTGTATGTTTTAACAAAAGAGTTTTGGTAAGGCAATTTTGAGTTCAAGGTGAGGCTGAATGTGTTAAGACTTAATAGTCGGGTGAGACTATTTTGCTTTGACTTGCTTCCCTAGGCTGCAAATGCTACATTAACAGGGTTCCTGGTTTTTTAAGGCAAGCTTTGGTAAATCAGTTTTGGCGGCCAGATGGGAATAAATGATTTAGGATTAAATGGTCGGATGAGCCTGTTTGGCATTGACTTGCTCCCCTAGGCTCCACAGGCCAGATTGGCGGGGCTCCTGGAATCTAAAAAAAGTTTTGGTAAAGCAATTTTGACAGCTACGTAAGTCTGTATGTTTTAAGGTTAAATAGTCGGGTGAGTCTGTTTGACTTTGACTTGCTCCCCTAGGATGCAAATGCTGGATTAACAGGGCTCCTGGTATCTGAGACAAGTTTTGTTAAGGCAATTTTGAGTTCCAGGTGAGGCTGAATGTATTCAGACTTAATAGTCGTTTGAGACTATTTGGCTTTGACTTTCTCCCCTAGGCGGCACATGCCAGATTGGCGGGGCTCCTGGAATGTAAGACAAGTTTTGGTAAAACAGTTTTGACAGCTAGGTAAGGCTGTATGCTTTAAGATTAAAAAGTAGGGTGAGCGTGTTTGGCTTTGACTAGCGCCCCAAGGATGCAAATGCTGGAATAACAGGGTTCCTCGTATCTAAGACAAGTTTTGGTAAATCATTTTTGGCGGCCAGATGGGTCCATATGTTTTAAGATTTAATAGTCGGATGAGCCTGTTTGGCGTTGACTTGCTCCCCTAGGATGCAAATGCTGGATTAACAGGGTTCCTGGTATCTGAAACAAGTTTTGGTAAGGCAATTTTGGGTTCCAGGTGATGCTGAATGTTTTCAGATTTAATAATCGGATGAGCCTGTTTGGCTTTGACTTGCTCCCCTAGGCTGCACATGCCAGATTGGCGGGGCTCCTGGAATCTAAGACAAGATTTGGTAAAACAGTTTTGACAGCTAGGTAAGTCTGTATTTTTTAAGGTTAAATAGTCGGGTGAGTCTGTTTGACTTTGACTTGCTCCCCTAGGATGCAAATGCTGGATTAACAGGGTTCCTGGTATCTGAGACATGTTTTGGTAAATCAGTTTTGGCGGCCAGGTGGGGCAATATGATTTAAAATTTAATAGTCGGGTGAGACTAATTGGCTTTGTCTTGCTCCCCTAGGCTACAAATGCTAGATTAACAGGGTTCCTGGTAACTGAGATAGGTTTAGGTAAATCAGTTTTGGCAGCTACGTAAGTCTGTATGTTTTAACAAAAGAGTTTTGGTAAGGCAATTTTGAGTTCAAGGTGAGGCTGAATGTGTTAAGACTTAATAGTCGGGTGAGACTATTTTGCTTTGACTTGCTTCCCTAGGCTGCAAATGCTACATTAACAGGGTTCCTGGTTTTTTAAGGCAAGCTTTGGTAAATCAGTTTTGGCGGCCAGATGGGAATAAATGATTTAGGATTAAATGGTCGGATGAGCCTGTTTGGCATTGACTTGCTCCCCTAGGCTCCACAGGCCAGATTGGCGGGGCTCCTGGAATCTAAAAAAAGTTTTGGTAAAGCAATTTTGACAGCTACGTAAGTCTGTATGTTTTAAGGTTAAATAGTCGGGTGAGTCTGTTTGACTTTGACTTGCTCCCCTAGGATGCAAATGCTGGATTAACAGGGCTCCTGGTATCTGAGACAAGTTTTGTTAAGGCAATTTTGAGTTCCAGGTGAGGCTGAATGTATTCAGACTTAATAGTCGTTTGAGACTATTTGGCTTTGACTTTCTCCCCTAGGCGGCACATGCCAGATTGGCGGGGCTCCTGGAATCTAAAAAAAGTTTTGGTAAAACAGTTTTGACAGCTACGTAAGTCTGTATGTTTTAAGATTAAACTGTCGGGAGAGCCTGTTTGGCTTTGACTTGCTCCCCTAGGCTCCACATGCCAGATTGGCTTGGCTCCTGGAATCTACGACAAGTTTTGGTAAAACAGTTTTGACAGCTGGGCAAGACTGTATGTTTTAAGATTATATAGTCGGTTGAGCCTGTTTGGCTTTGAGTTGCGGCCCTAGGATGCAAATGCTGGATAGACAGGGTTCCTGGTATTGGTAAGGCAATTTTGAGTTCCAGGTGAGGCTGAATGTGTTAAGACTTAATAGTCGGGTGAGACTATTTTGCTTTGACTTGCTCCCCTAGGCTGCAAATGCTAGAATAACAAGGCTCCTGGTTTCTAAGGCAAGTTTTGGTAAAGCAGTTTTGGCAGCTACGTAAGTCTGTATGTTTTAAGATTAAATTGTCGGCTGAGCCTGTTTGGCTTTGACTTGCTCCCCTAGGCTGCACATGCCAGATCCGCGGGACTTCTGGAATCTAAGACAAGGTTTGGTAAAACAGTTTTGACAGCTAGGTAAGGCTGTATGCTTTAAGAGTAAATAGTCGGGTGAGCGTGTTTGGCTTTGACTTGCGCCTCTAGGATGCAAATGCTGGAATAACAGGCTTCCTGGTATCTAAGACAAGTTTTGGTAAATCAGTTTTGGCGGCCAGATGGGGCTATATGTTTTAAGATTTAATAGTCGTGTGAGCCTGTTTGGCTTTGACTTGCGCCCCTAGGATGCAAATGCTGCATTAACAGTGTTCCTGGTATCTAAGACAAGTTTTGGTAAAACAGTTTTGGCGGCCAGATAGGGCTATAAGTTTTAGGATTAAATAGTCGGATGACCCTGTTTGGCTTTGACTTGCTCCCCTAGGCTGCGCATGCCAGATTGGCGGGGCTCCTGGAATCTAAGACAAGTTTTGGTAAAACAGTTTTGACAGCTAGGTAAGGCTGTATGCTTTAAGATTAAATAGTCTGGTGAGCGTGTTTGGCTTTGACTTGCGCCCCTAGGATGCAAATGCTGGAATAACAGGGTTCTGGTATCTAAGACAAGTTTTGGTAAATCAGTTTTGGGGGTTCCTGGTATCTGAGACAAGTTTTGGTAAGTCAATTTTGAGTTCCAGGTGAGACTGAATGTATTCAGACTTAATAGTCGTTTGAGACTATTTGGCTTTGACTTTCTCCCCTAGGCGGCACATGCCAGATTGGCGGGGCTCCTGGAATCTAAAAAAAGTTTTGGTAAAACAGTTTTGACAGCTACGTAAGTCTGTATGTTTTAAGATTAAACTGTCGGGGGAGCCTGTTTGGCTTTGACTTCCTCCCCTAGGCTCCACATGCCAGATTGGCTTGGCTCCTGGAGTCTTAGACAAGGTTTGGTAAAACAGTTTTGACAGCTGGGCAAGACTGTATGTTTTAAGATTAAATAGTCGGTTGAGCCTGCAAATGCTGGATAAACAGGGTTCCTGGTATTGGTAAGGCAATTTTGAGTTCCAGGTGAGGCTGAATGTGTTAAGACTTAATAGTCGGGTGAGACTATTTTGCTTTGACTTGCTCCCCTAGGCTGCAAATGCTAGATTAACAGGGCTCCTGGTTTTTAAGGCAAGTTTTGGTAAAGCAGTTTTGGCAGCTACGTAAGTCTGTATGTTTTAAGATTAAATTGTCGGGTGAGCCTGTTTGGCTTTGACTTGCTCCCCTAGGCTACACATGCCAGATTGGCGGGACTCCTGGAATCTAAGACAAGTTTTGGTTAAACAGTTTTGACAGCTAGGTAAGACCGTATGCTTTAAGATTAAATAGTCGGGTGAGCGTGTTTTGCTTTGACTTGCGCCCCTAGGATGCAAATGCTGGAATAACAGGGTTCCTGGTATCTAAGACATGTTTTGGTAAGTCGGTTTTGGCGGCCAGATAAGGCTATATGTTTTAAGATTTAATAGTTGGGTGAGCCTGTTCGGCTTCGACTTGCGCCCCTAGGATGCAAATGCTGCAATAACAGTATTCCTGGTATCTGAGACAAGTTTTGGTAAAACAGTTTGGCAGCTAGGTAAGGCTGTATGCTTTAAGATTAAATAGTCGGGTGAGCGTGTTTGGCTATGACTTGCGCCCCTAGGATGCAAATGCTGGAATAACAGGGTTCCTGGTATCTAAGACAAGTTTTGGTAAATCAGTTTTGGCATCTATGGGGCTATATGTTTTAGGATTAAATAGTCGGATGAGCCTGTTTGGCTTTGACTTGCTCCCCTAGGCTGCACATGCCAGATTGGCGGGGCTCCTGGAATGTAAGACAAGTTTTGGTAAAACAGTTTTGACAGCTAGGTAAGGCTGTATGCTTTAAAATTAAAAAGTCGGGTGAGCGTGTTTGGCTTTGACTTGCGCCCCTAGGATGCAAATGCTGGAATAACAGGGTTCCTGGTATCTAAGACATGTTTTGGTAAGTCGGTTTTGGCGGCCAGATAAGGCTATATGTTTTAAGATTTAATAGTTGGGTGAGCCTGTTTGGCTTTGACTTGCGCCCCTAGGATGCAAATGCTGCAATAACAGTGTTCCTGGTATCTGAGACAAGTTTTGGTTAAACAGTTTTGACAGCTAGGTAAGACTGTATGCTTTAAGATTAAATAGTCGGGTGAGCGTGTTTGGCTTTGACTTGCGCCCCTAGGATGCAAATGCTGGAATAACAGGGTTCCTGGTATCTAAGACAAGTTTTGGTAAATCAGTTTGGGCGGCAAGATGGGGCTATATGTTTTAAGATTTAATAGTCGTGTGAGCCTGTTTGGCTTTGACTTGCGCCCCTAGGATGCAAATGCTGGATTAACAGGGTTCCTGGTATCTGAGACAAGTTTTGGTAAATCAGTTTTGGCGGGCAGATAGGGCTATATGTTTTAGGATTAAATAGTCGGATGAGCCCGTTTGGCTTTGACTTGCTCCCCTAGGCTGCGCATGCCAGATTGGCGGGGCTCCTGGAATCTAAGACAAGTTTTGGTAAAACAGTTTTGACAGCTAGGTAAGGCTGTATGCTTTAAGATTAAAAAGTCTGGTGAGCGTGTTTGGCTTTGACTTGCGCCCCTAGGATGCAAATGCTGGAATAACAGGGTTCTGGTATCTAAGACAAGTTTTGGTAAATCAGTTTTGGGGGTTCCTGGTATCTGAGACAAGTTTTGGTAGGTCAATTTTGAGTTCCAGGTGAGACTGAATGTATTCAGACTTAATAGTCGTTTGAGACTATTTGGCTTTGACTTTCTCCCCTAGGCGGCACATGCCAGATTGGCGGGGCTCCTGGAATCTAAAAAAAGTTTTGGTTAAACAGTTTTGACAGCTAGGTAAGACTGTATGCTTTAAGATTAAATAGTCGGGTGAGCGTGTTTGGCTTTGACTTGCGCCCCTAGGATGCAAATGCTGGAATAACAGGGTTCCTGGTATCTAAGACATGTTTTGGTAAGTCGGTTTTGGCGGCCAGATGGGGCTATATGTTTTAAGATTTAATAGTTGGGTGAGCCTGTTTGGCTTTGACTTGCGCCCCTAGGATGCAAATGCTGCAATAACAGTGTTCCTGGTATCTGAGACAAGTTTTGGTAAAACAGTTTGTCAGCTAGGTAAGGCTGTATGCTTTAAGATTAAATAGTCGGGTGAGCGTGTTTGGCTTTGACTTGCGCCCCTAGGATGCAAATGCTGGAATAACAGGGTTCCTGGTATCTAAGACATGTTTTGGTAAGTCGGTTTTGGCGTCCAGATGGGGCTATATGTTTTAAGATTTAATAGTTTGGTGAGCCTGTTTGGCTTTGACTTGCGCCCCTAGGATGCAAATGCTGGATTAACAGGGTTCCTGGTATCTGAGACAAGTTTTGGTAAGGCAATTTTGAGTTCCATGTGTGGCTGAATGAGTTAAAATTTAATAGTCGGGTGAGGCTATTTGGCTTTGTTTTGCTCCCCTAGGCTGCAAATGCTAGATTAACAGGGTTCCTGGTATCTGAGACAAGTTTTGGTAAATCAGTTTTGGCGGCCAGATGGGGCTATATGTTTTAGGATTAAATAGTCGGATGATCCTGTTTGGCTTTGACTTGCTCCCCTAGGCTGCACATGCCAGATTGGCGGGGCTCCTGGAATCTAAGACAAGGTTTGGTAAAACAGTTTTGACAGCTGGGCAAGACTGTATGCTTTAAGACGAAATAGTCGGGTGAGCGTGTTTGGCTTTGACTTGCGCCCCTAGGATGAAAATGCTGGGATAACAGGGTTCCTGGTATCTAAGACAAGTTTTGGTAAATCAGTTTTGGCGTCTATGGGGCTATATGTTTTAGGATTAAATAGTCGGATGAGCCTGCTTGGCTTTGACTTGCTCCCCTTGGCTGCACATGCCAGATTGGCGGGGCTCCTGGAATCTAAGACAAATTTTGGTAAAACAGTTTTGACAGCTAGGTAAGGCTGTTTGCCTTAAGATTAAATAGTCGGGTGAGCGTGTTTGGCTTTGACATGCGCCCCTAGGATGCAAATGCTAGAATAACAGGGTTCCTGGTATCTAAGACAAGTTTTGGTAAGGCAATTTTGAGTTCCAGGTGAGGCTGAATGTATTCAGACTTAATAGTCGTGTGAGACTATTTGGCTTTGTCTTCCTCCCCTAGGCTGCACATGCCAGATTGGCGGGGCTCCTGGAATCTAAAAAAGGTTTTGGTAAAACAGTTTTAACAGCTAAGTAAGTCTGTATGTTTTAAGTTTAAATAGTCGGGTGAGTCTGTTTGACTTTGACTTGCGCCCCTAGGATGCAAATGCTGGATTAACATGGTTCCTGCTATCTGAGACAAGTTTTGGTAAATCAGTTTTGGCGGCCAGGTGGGGCTATATGATTTAAAATTTAATAGTCGGGTGAGACTATTTGGCTTTGTCTTGCTCCCCTAGGCTGCAAATGCTAGATTAACAGGGTTCCTGGTAACTTTGATAGGTTTTGGTAAATCAGTTTTGGCGGCCAGATGGGGCTATATGTTTTAGGATTAAATAGTCGGATGAGCCTGTTTGGCATTGACTTGCTCCCCTAGGCTGCACATGCCAGATTGGCGGGGCTCCTGGAATCTAAGACAAATTTTGGTAAAACAGTTTTGACAGCTAGGTAAGGCTGTTTGCCTTAAGATTAAATAGTCGGGTGAGCGTGTTTGGCTTTGACATGCGCCCCTAGGATGCAAATGCTAGAATAACAGGGTTCCTGGTATCTAAGACAAGTTTTGGTAAAGCAGTTTTGGCAGCCAGATGGGGTTGTTTGCGTTAAGGTTAAATTGTAAGTTGTCCTGGTATCTGAGACAAGTTTTGGTAAGGCAATTTTGAGTTACAGGTGAGGCTGAATGTGTTAGGACTTAAAAGTCAGGTGAGACTATTTTGCTTTGACTTGCTCCCCGAGGCTGCAAATGCTAGAATAACAAGGCTCCTGGTTTTTAAGGCAAGTTTTGGTAAAGCAGTTTTGGCAGCTACGTAAGTCTGTATGTTTTAAGATTAAATTGTCGGCTGAGCCTGTTTGGCTTTGACTTGCTCCCCTAGGCTCCACATGCCAGATCCGCGGGACTTCTGGAATCTAAGACAAGGTTTGGTAAAACAGTTTTGACAGCTAGGTAAGGCTATATGCTTTAAGAGTAAATAGTCGGGTGAGCGTGTTTTGCTTTGACTTGCGCCCCTAGGATGAAAATGCTGGGATAACAGGGTTCCTGGTATCTAAGACAAGTTTTGGTAAGTCAGTTTTGGCGGCCAGATGGGGCTATATGTTTTAAGATTTAATAGTTGGGTGAGCCTGTTTGGCTTTGACTTGCGCCCCTAGGATGCAAATGCTGCATTAACAGTGTTCCTGTTATCTGAGACAAGTTTTGGTAGAACAGTTTTGACAGCTAGGTAAGGCTGTATGCTTTAAGATTAAATAGTCGGGTGAGCGTGTTTGGCTTTGACTTGCGCCCCTAGGATGCAAATGCTGGAATAACAGGGTTCCTGGTATCTAAGACATGTTTTGGTAAGTCGGTTTTGGTGGCCAGATGGGGCTATATGTTTTAAGATTTAATAGTTTGGTGAGCCTGTTTGGCTTTGACTTGCGCCCCTAGGATGCAAATGCTGGAATAACAGGGTTCCTGCTATCTAAGACAAGTTTTGGTAAATCAGTTTTGGGGCTATATGTTTTAGGATTAAATAGTCGGATGAGCCTGCTTGGCTTTGACTTGCTCCCCTTGGCTGCACATGCCAGATTGGCGGGGCTCCTGGAATCTAAGACAAGTTTTGGTAAAACAGGTTTGACAGCTACGTAAGGCTGTATGTTTTAAGATTAAATAGTCGGGTGAGCGTGTTTGGCTTTGACTTGCGCCCCTAGGATGCAAATGCTGGAATAACAGGGTTTCTGGTATCTAAGACAAGTTTTCGTAAATCAGTTTTGGCGGCCAGATGGGGCTACATGTTTTAAGATTTAATAGTGGGGTTAGCCTGTTTGGCTTTGACTTGCGCCCCTAGGATGCAAATGCTGGATTAACAGGGTTCCTGGTATCTGAAACAAGTTTTGGTAAGGCAATTTTGAGTTCCAGGTGAGGCTGAATGTATTCAGACTTAATAGTCGTGTGAGACTATTTGGCTTTGACTTTCTCTCCTAGGCGGTACATGCCAGATTGGCGGGGCTCCTGGAATCAAAAAAAAGTTTTGGTAAAACAGTTTTGACAGCTACGTAGGTCTGTATGTTTTAAGGTTAAATAGTCGGGTGAGTCTGTTTGACTTTGACTTGCTCCCCTAGGATGCAAATGCTGGATTAACAGGGTTCTGGTATCTGAGACAAGTTTTGGTAAATCATTTTTGGCGGCCAGATGAAGCTATATGTTTTAAGATTTAATAGTCGGGTGAGGCTATTTGGCTTTGTCTTCCTCCCCCTAGGCTGCACATGCCAGATTGGCGGGACACCTGGAATCTAAGACAAGTTTTGGTAAATCAGTTTTGACAGCTAGGTAAGGCTGTATGCTTTAAGATTAAATAGTCGGGTGAGCGTGTTTGGCTTTGACTTGCGCCCCTAGGATGCAAATGCTGGAATAACAGGGTTCCTGGTATCTAAGACAAGTTTTGGTAAATCAGTTTTGGCGTCTATGGGGCTATATGTTTTAGGATTAAATAGTCGGATGAGCCTGCTTGGCTTTGACTTGCTCCCCTTGGCTGCACATGCCAGATTGGCGGGGCTCCTGGAATCTAAGACAAATTTTGGTAAAACAGTTTTGACAGCTAGGTAAGGCTGTTTGCCTTAAGATTAAATAGTCGGGTGAGCGTGTTTGGCTTTGACATGCGCCCCTAGGATGCAAATGCTAGAATAACAGGGTTCCTGGTATCTAAGACAAGTTTTGGTAAGGCAATTTTGAGTTCCAGGTGAGGCTGAATGTATTCAGACTTAATAGTCGTGTGAGACTATTTGGCTTTGTCTTCCTCCCCTAGGCTGCACATGCCAGATTGGCGGGACACCTGGAATCTAAGACAAGTTTTGGTAAATCAGTTTTGACAGCTAGGTAAGGCTGTATGTTTTAAGATTAAATAGTCCTGTGAGCGAGTTTGGCTTTGACTAGCGCCCCTAGGATGCAAATGCTGGAATACCAGGGTTCCTGGTATCTAAGACAAGTTTTCGTAAATCAGTTTTGGCGGCCAGATGGGGCTACATGTTTTAAGATTTAATAGTGGGGTTAGCCTGTTTGGCTTTGACTTGCGCCCCTAGGATGTAAATGCTGGATTAACAGGGTTCCTGGTATCTGAAACCAGTTTTGGTAAGGCAATTTTGAGTTCCAGGTGATGCTGAATGTTTTCAGACTTAGTAATCGTGTGAGACTATTTGGCTTTGACTTTCTCCGCTAGGCGGCAGATTCCAGATTTTCCGAGCTCCTGGAATCTAAAAAAAGTTTTGGTAAAACAGTTTTGACAGCTACGTAAGTCTGTATGTTTTAAGGTTAAATAGTCGGGTGAGTCTGTTTGACTTTGACTTGCTCCACTAGGATGCAAATGCTGGATTAACATGGTTCCTGCTATCTGAGACAAGTTTTGGTAAATCAGTTTTGGCGGCCAGGTGGGGCTATATGATTTAAAATTTAATAGTCGGGTGAGACTATTTGGCTTTGTCTTGCTCCCCTAGGCTGCAAATGCTAGATTAACAGGGTTCCTGGTAACTTTGATAGGTTTTGGTAAATCAGTTTTGGCGGCCAGATGGGGCTATATGTTTTAGGATTAAATAGTCGGATGAGCCTGTTTGGCATTGACTTGCTCCCCTAGGCTGCACATGCCAGATTGGCGGGGCTCCTGGAATCTAAGACAAATTTTGGTAAAACAGTTTTGACAGCTAGGTAAGGCTGTTTGCCTTAAGATTAAATAGTCGGGTGAGCGTGTTTGGCTTTGACATGCGCCCCTAGGATGCAAATGCTAGAATAACAGGGTTCCTGGTATCTAAGACAAGTTTTGGTAAGGCAATTTTGAGTTCCAGGTGAGGCTGAATGTATTCAGACTTAATAGTCGTGTGAGACTATTTGGCTTTGACTTTCTCCCCTAGGCGGTACATGCCAGATTGGCGGGGCTCCTGGAATCTAAAAAAAGTTTTGGTAAAACAGTTTTGACAGCTACGTAGGTCTGTATGTTTTAAGGTTAAATAGTCGGGTGAGTCTGTTTGACTTTGACTTGCTCCCTTAGGATGCAAATGCTGGATTAACAGGGTTCTGGTATCTGAGCCAAGTTTTGGTAAATCAGTTTTGGCGGCCAGATGAGGCTATATGTTTTAAGATTTAATAGTCGGGTGAGGCTATTTGGCTTTGTCTTCCTCACCTAGGCTGCATTTGCCAGATTGGCGGGACACCTGGAATCTAAGACAAGTTTTGGAAAATCAGTTTTGACTGCTAGGTAAGGCTGTATGCTTTAAGATTAAATAGTCGGGTGAACGTGTTTGGCTTTGACTTGCGCCCCTAAAATGCAAATGCTGGAATAGCAGGGTTCCTGGTATCTAAGACAAGTTTTCGTAAATCAGCTTTGGCGGCCAGATGGGGCTATATGTTTTAAGATTTAATAGTTTGGTGAGCCTGTTTGGCTTTGACTTGCGCCCCTAGGATGCAAATGCTGAATTAACAGGGTTCCTGATATCTGAGACAAGTTTTGGTAAGGCAATTTTTAGTTCCAGGTGACTTTCTCCCCTAGGCGGTACATGACAGATTGGTGGGGCTCCTGGAATCTAAAAAAAGTTTTGGTAAAACAGTTTTGACAGCTACGTAAGTCTGTATGTTTAAAATAGTCGGGTGAGTCTGTTTGACTTTGAATGCTGGAATAACAGGGTTCCTGGTATCTAAGACAAGTTTTCGTAAATCAGTTTTGGCGGCCAGATGGGGCTACATGTTTTAAGATTTAATAGTGGGGTTAGCCTGTTTGGCTTTGACTTGCGCCCCTAGGATGTAAATGCTGGATTAACAGGGTTCCTGGTATCTGAAACCAGTTTTGGTAAGGCAATTTTGAGTTCCAGGTGATGCTGAATGTTTTCAGACTTAATAATCGTGTGAGATTCCAGATTTTCCGAGCTCCTGGAATCTAAAAAAAGTTTTAGTAAATCAGTTTTGACAGCTAGGTAAGGCTGTATGCTTTAAGATTAAATAGTCGGGTGAGACTATTTGACTTTGACTTGCTCCCCTAGGATGCAAATGCTGGATTAACAGGGCTCCTGGTATCTGAGACAAGTTTTTGTAAATCAGTTTTGACAGCTAGGTAAGGCTGTATGCTTTAAGATTAAATAGTCGGGTGAGCGTGTTTGGCTTTGACTTGCGCCCCTAGGATGCAAATGCTGGAATAACAGGGTTCCTGGTATCTAAGACAAGTTTTGGTAAGGCAATTTTGAGTTCCAGGTGAGGCTGAATGTATTCAGACTTAATAGTCGTGTGAGACTATTTGGCTTTGACTTTCTCCCCTAGGCGGTACATGACAGATTGGCGGGGCTCCTGGAATCTAAAAAAAAGTTTTGGTAAAACAGTTTTGACAGCTAAGTAAGTCTGTATGTTTTAAATAGTCGGGTGAGTCTGTTTGACTTTGAATGCTGGAATAACAGGGTTCCTGGTATCTAAGACAAGTTTTGGTAAGGCAATTTTGAGTTCCAGGTGAGGCTGAATGTATTCAGACTTAATAGTCGTGTGAGACTATTTGGCTTTGACTTTCTCCCCTAGGCGGTACATGACAGATTGGCGGGGCTCCTGGAATCTAAAAAAAAGTTTTGGTAAAACAGTTTTGACAGCTAGGTAAGGCTGTATGTCTTAAGATTAAATAGTCGGGTGAGCGTGTTTGGCTTTGACATGCGCCCCTAGGATGCAAATGCTGCAATAACAGGGTTCCTGGTATCTAAGACAAGTTTTCGTAAATCAGTTTTGGCGGCCAGATGGGGCTATATGTTTTAAGATTTAATAGTCGGGTGAGTCTGTTTGACTTTGACTTGCTCCCCTAGGATGCAAATGCTGGATTAACAAAGTTCCTGGTATCTGAGACAAGTTTTGGTAAGGCAATTTTGAGTTCCAGGTAAGACTGAATGTATTCAGACTTAATAGTCGTTTGAGACTATTTGGCTTTGACTTTCACCCCTAGGCGGCACATGCCAGATTGGCGGGGCTCCTGGAATCTAATAAAAGTTTTGGTAAAAGAGTTTAACAGCTACGTAAGTCTGTATGTTTTAAGATTAAACTGTCGGGGGAGCCTGTTTGGCTTTGACTTGCTTCCCTAGGCTCCACATGCCAGATTGGCTTGGCTCCTGGAATCTTAGACAAGGTTTGGTAAAACAGTTTTGACCGCTGGGCAAGACTGTATGTTTTAAGATTAAATAGTCGGTTGAGCCTGTTTGGCTTTGACTTGCGCCCCTAGGATGCAAATGCTGGATAAACAAGGTTCCTGGTATTGGTAAGGCAATTTTGAGTTCCAGGTGAGGCTGAATGTGTTAAGACTTAATAGTCGGGTGAGACTATTTTGCTTTGACTTGCTCCCCTAGGCTGCAAATGCTAGATTAACAAGGCTCCTGGTTTTTAAGGCAAGTTTTGGTAAAGCAGTTTTAGCAGCTACGTAAGTCTGTATGTTTTAAGATTAAATTGTCGGGTGAGCCTGTTTGGCTTTGACTTGCTCCCCTAGGCTCCACATGCCAGATTGGCGGTACTCCTGGAATCTAAGACAAGTTTTGGTAAAACAGTTTTGACAGCTAGGTAAGGCTGTATGCTTTAAGATTAAATAGTCGGTTGAACCTGTTTGGCTTTGACTTGCTCCCCTAGGCTGCAAATGCCAGTTTAAAAGGTCTCCTGGTATCTAAGACAAGTTTTGGTAAAGCAGTTTTGGCAGCCAGATGGGGTTGTTTGCGTTAAGGTTAAATTGTAAATTGTCCTGGTATCTGAGACAAGTTTTGGTAAGGCAATTTTGAGTTACAGGTGAGGCTGAATGTGTTAGGACTTAAAAGTCAGGTGAGACTATTTTGCTTTGACTTGCTCCCCGAGGCTGCAAATGGTAGAATAACAAGGCTCCTGGTTTTTAAGGCAAGTTTTGGTAAAGCAGTTTTGGCAGCTACGAAAGTCTGTATGTTTTAAGATTAAATTGTCGGCTGAGCCTGTTTGGCTTTGACTTGCTCCCCTAGGCTCCACATGCCAGATCCGCGGGACTTCTGGAATCTAAGACAAGGTTTGGTAAAACAGTTTTGACAGCTAGGTAAGGCTATATGCTTTAAGAGTAAATAGTCGGGTGAGCGCGTTTAGCTTTGACTTGCGCCCCTAGGATGAAAATGCTGGGATAACAGGGTTCCTGGTATCTAAGACAAGTTTTGGTAAATCAGTTTTGGCGGCCAGATGGGGCTATATGTTTTAAGATTTAATAGTTGGGTGAGCCTGTTTGGCTTTGACTTGCGCCCCTAGGATGCAAATGCTGCATTAACAGTGTTCCTGTTATCTGAGACAAGTTTTGGTAGAACAGTTTTGACAGCTAGGTAAGGCTGTATGCTTTAAAATTAAATGGTCGGGTGAGCGTGTTTGGCTTTGACTTGCGCCCCTAGGATGCAAATGCTGGAATAACAGGGTTCCTGGTATCTAAGACATGTTTTGGTAAGTCGGTTTTGGTGGCCAGATGGGGCTATATGTTTTAAGATTTAATAGTTTGGTGAGCCTGTTTGGCTTTGACTTGCGCCCCTAGGATGCAAATGCTGGAATAACAGGGTTCCTGGTATCTAAGACAAGTTTTGGTAAATCAGTTTTGGGGCTATATGTTTTAGGATTAAATAGTCGGGTGAGCCTGCTTAACTTTGACTTGCTCCCCTTGGCTGCACATGCCAGATTGGCGGGGCTCCTGGAATCTAAGACAAGTTTTGGTAAAACAGTTTTGACAGCTACGTAAGGCTGTATGTTTTAAGATTAAATAGTCGGGTGAGCGTGTTTGGCTTTGACTTGCGCCCCTAGGATGCAAATGCTGGAATAACAGGGTTTCTGGTATCTAAGACAAGTTTTCGTAAATCAGTTTTGGCGGCCAGATGGGGCTACATGTTTTAAGATTTAATAGTGGGGTTAGCCTGTTTGGCTTTGACTTGCGCCCCTAGGATGCAAATGCTGGATTAACAGGGTTCCTGGTATCTGAAACAAGTTTTGGTAAGGCAATTTTGAGTTCCAGGTGAGGCTGAATGTAATCAGACTTAATAGTCGTGTGAGACTATTTGGCTTCGACTTTCTCCCCTAGGCGGTACATGCCAGATTGGCGGGGCTCCTGGAATCAAAAAAAAGTTTTGGTAAAACAGTTTTGACAGCTACGTAGGTCTGTATGTTTTAAGGTTAAATAGTCGGGTGAGTCTGTTTGACTTTGACTTGCTCCCCTAGGATGCAAATGCTGGATTAACAGGGTTCTGGTATCTGAGACAAGTTTTGGTAAATCATTTTTGGCGGCCAGATGAAGCTATATGTTTTAAGATTTAATAGTCGGGTGAGGCTATTTGGCTTTGTCTTCCTCCCCTAGGCTGCACATGCCAGATTGGCGGGACACCTGGAATCTAAGACAAGTTTTGGTAAATCAGTTTTGACAGCTAGGTAAGGCTGTATGCTTTAAGATTAAATAGTCGGGTGAGCGTGTTTGGCTTTGACTTGCGCCCCTAGGATGCAAATGCTGGAATAACAGGGTTCCTGGTATCTAAGACAAGTTTTGGTAAATCAGTTTTGGCGTCTATGGGGCTATATGTTTTAGGATTAAATAGTCGGATGAGCCTGCTTGGCTTTGACTTGCTCCCCTTGGCTGCACATGCCAGATTGGCGGGGCTCCTGGAATCTAAGACAAGTTTTGGTAAAACAGTTTTGACAGCTAGGTAAGGCTGTATGTTTTAAGATTAAATAGTCCTGTGAGCGTGTTTGGCTTTGACTAGCGCCCCTAGGATGCAAATGCTGGAATAACAGGGTTCCTGGTATCTAAGACAAGTTTTCGTAAATCAGTTTTGGCGGCCAGATGGGGCTACATGTTTTAAGATTTAATAGTGGGGTTAGCCTGTTTGGCTTTGACTTGCGCCCCTAGGATGTAAATGCTGGATTAACAGGGTTCCTGGTATCTGAAACCAGTTTTGGTAAGGCAATTTTGAGTTCCAGGTGATGCTGAATGTTTTCAGACTTAATAATCGTGTGAGATTCCAGATTTTCCGAGCTCCTGGAATCTAAAAAAAGTTTTAGTAAATCAGTTTTGACAGCTAGGTAAGGCTGTATGCTTTAAGATTAAATAGTCGGGTGAGACTATTTGACTTTGACTTGCTCCCCTAGGATGCAAATGCTGGATTAACAGGGCTCCTGGTATCTGAGACAAGTTTTTGTAAATCAGTTTTGACAGCTAGGTAAGGCTGTATGCTTTAAGATTAAATAGTCGGGTGAGCGTGTTTGGCTTTGACTTGCGCCCCTAGGATGCAAATGCTGGAATAACAGGGTTCCTGGTATCTAAGACAAGTTTTGGTAAGGCAATTTTGAGTTCCAGGTGAGGCTGAATGTATTCAGACTTAATAGTCGTGTGAGACTATTTGGCTTTGACTTTCTCCCCTAGGCGGTACATGACAGATTGGCGGGGCTCCTGGAATCTAAAAAAAAGTTTTGGTAAAACAGTTTTGACAGCTAAGTATGTTTTAAATAGTCGGGTGAGTCTGTTTGACTTTGAATGCTGGAATAACAGGGTTCCTGGTATCTAAGACAAGTTTTGGTAAATCAGTTTTGGCGTCTATGGGGCTATATGTTTTAGGATTAAATAGTCGGATGAGCCTGTTTGGCTTTGACTTGCTCCCCTAGGCTGCACATGCAAGATTGGTGGGGCTCCTGCAATCTAAGACAAATTTTGGTAAAACAGTTTTGACAGCTAGGTAAGGCTGTATGTCTTAAGATTAAATAGTCGGGTGAGCGTGTTTGGCTTTGACATGCGCCCCTAGGATGCAAATGCTGCAATAACAGGGTTCCTGGTATCTAAGACAAGTTTTCGTAAATCAGTTTTGGCGGCCAGATGGGGCTATATGTTTTAAGATTTAATAGTCGGGTGAGTCTGTTTGACTTTGACTTGCTCCCCTAGGATGCAAATGCTGGATTAACAAAGTTCCTGGTATCTGAGACAAGTTTTGGTAAGGCAATTTTGAGTTCCAGGTAAGACTGAATGTATTCAGACTTAATAGTCGTTTGAGACTATTTGGCTTTGACTTTCACCCCTAGGCGGCACATGCCAGATTGGCGGGGCTCCTGGAATCTAATAAAAGTTTTGGTAAAAGAGTTTAACAGCTACGTAAGTCTGTATGTTTTAAGATTAAACTGTCGGGGGAGCCTGTTTGGCTTTGACTTGCTTCCCTAGGCTCCACATGCCAGATTGGCTTGGCTCCTGGAATCTTAGACAAGGTTTGGTAAAACAGTTTTGACCGCTGGGCAAGACTGTATGTTTTAAGATTAAATAGTCGGTTGAGCCTGTTTGGCTTTGACTTGCGCCCCTAGGATGCAAATGCTGGATAAACAAGGTTCCTGGTATTGGTAAGGCAATTTTGAGTTCCAGGTGAGGCTGAATGTGTTAAGACTTAATAGTCGGGTGAGACTATTTTGCTTTGACTTGCTCCCCTAGGCTGCAAATGCTAGATTAACAAGGCTCCTGGTTTTTAAGGCAAGTTTTGGTAAAGCAGTTTTAGCAGCTACGTAAGTCTGTATGTTTTAAGATTAAATTGTCGGGTGAGCCTGTTTGGCTTTGACTTGCTCCCCTAGGCTCCACATGCCAGATTGGCGGTACTCCTGGAATCTAAGACAAGTTTTGGTAAAACAGTTTTGACAGCTAGGTAAGGCTGTATGCTTTAAGATTAAATAGTCGGTTGAACCTGTTTGGCTTTGACTTGCTCCCCTAGGCTGCAAATGCCAGTTTAAAAGGTCTCCTGGTATCTAAGACAAGTTTTGGTAAAGCAGTTTTGGCAGCCAGATGGGGTTGTTTGCGTTAAGGTTAAATTGTAAATTGTCCTGGTATCTGAGACAAGTTTTGGTAAGGCAATTTTGAGTTACAGGTGAGGCTGAATGTGTTAGGACTTAAAAGTCAGGTGAGACTATTTTGCTTTGACTTGCTCCCCGAGGCTGCAAATGGTAGAATAACAAGGCTCCTGGTTTTTAAGGCAAGTTTTGGTAAAGCAGTTTTGGCAGCTACGAAAGTCTGTATGTTTTAAGATTAAATTGTCGGCTGAGCCTGTTTGGCTTTGACTTGCTCCCCTAGGCTCCACATGCCAGATCCGCGGGACTTCTGGAATCTAAGACAAGGTTTGGTAAAACAGTTTTGCAGCTAGGTAAGGCTATATGCTTTAAGAGTAAATAGTCGGGTGAGCGCGTTTAGCTTTGACTTGCGCCCCTAGGATGAAAATGCTGGGATAACAGGGTTCCTGGTATCTAAGACAAGTTTTGGTAAATCAGTTTTGGCGGCCAGATGGGGCTATATGTTTTAAGATTTAATAGTTGGGTGAGCCTGTTTGGCTTTGACTTGCGCCCCTAGGATGCAAATGCTGCATTAACAGTGTTCCTGTTATCTGAGACAAGTTTTGGTAGAACAGTTTTGACAGCTAGGTAAGGCTGTATGCTTTAAAATTAAATAGTCGGGTGAGCGTGTTTGGCTTTGACTTGCGCCCCTAGGATGCAAATGCTGGAATAACAGGGTTCCTGGTATCTAAGACATGTTTTGGTAAGTCGGTTTTGGTGGCCAGATGGGGCTATATGTTTTAAGATTTAATAGTTTGGTGAGCCTGTTTGGCTTTGACTTGCGCCCCTAGGATGCAAATGCTGGAATAACAGGGTTCCTGGTATCTAAGACAAGTTTTGGTAAATCAGTTTTGGGGCTATATGTTTTAGGATTAAATAGTCGGATGAGCCTGCTTAACTTTGACTTGCTCCCCTTGGCTGCACATGCCAGATTGGCGGGGCTCCTGGAATCTAAGACAAGTTTTGGTAAAACAGTTTTGACAGCTACGTAAGGCTGTATGTTTTAAGATTAAATAGTCGGGTGAGCGTGTTTGGCTTTGACTTGCGCCCCTAGGATGCAAATGCTGGAATAACAGGGTTTCTGGTATCTAAGACAAGTTTTCGTAAATCAGTTTTGGCGGCCAGATGGGGCTACATGTTTTAAGATTTAATAGTGGGGTTAGCCTGTTTGGCTTTGACTTGCGCCCCTAGGATGCAAATGCTGGATTAACAGGGTTCCTGGTATCTGAAACAAGTTTTGGTAAGGCAATTTTGAGTTCCAGGTGAGGCTGAATGTAATCAGACTTAATAGTCGTGTGAGACTATTTGGCTTCGACTTTCTCCCCTAGGCGGTACATGCCAGATTGGCGGGGCTCCTGGAATCAAAAAAAGTTTTGGTAAAACAGTTTTGACAGCTACGTAGGTCTGTATGTTTTAAGGTTAAATAGTCGGGTGAGTCTGTTTGACTTTGACTTGCTCCCCTAGGATGCAAATGCTGGATTAACAGGGTTCTGGTATCTGAGACAAGTTTTGGTAAATCATTTTTGGCGGCCAGATGAAGCTATATGTTTTAAGATTTAATAGTCGGGTGAGGCTATTTGGCTTTGTCTTCCTCCCCTAGGCTGCACATGCCAGATTGGCGGGACACCTGGAATCTAAGACAAGTTTTGGTAAATCAGTTTTGACAGCTAGGTAAGGCTGTATGCTTTAAGATTAAATAGTCGGGTGAGCGTGTTTGGCTTTGACTTGCGCCCCTAGGATGCAAATGCTGGAATAACAGGGTTCCTGGTATCTAAGACAAGTTTTGGTAAATCAGTTTTGGCGTCTATGGGGCTATATGTTTTAGGATTAAATAGTCGGATGAGCCTGCTTGGCTTTGACTTGCTCCCCTTGGCTGCACATGCCAGATTGGCGGGGCTCCTGGAATCTAAGACAAGTTTTGGTAAAACAGTTTTGACAGCTAGGTAAGGCTGTATGTTTTAAGATTAAATAGTCCTGTGAGCGTGTTTGGCTTTGACTAGCGCCCCTAGGATGCAAATGCTGGAATAACAGGGTTCCTGGTATCTAAGACAAGTTTTCGTAAATCAGTTTTGGCGGCCAGATGGGGCTACATGTTTTAAGATTTAATAGTGGGGTTAGCCTGTTAGGCTTTGACTTGCGCCCCTAGGATGTAAATGCTGGATTAACAGGGTTCCTGGTATCTGAAACCAGTTTTGGTAAGGCAATTTTGAGTTCCAGGTGATGCTGAATGTTTTCAGACTTAATAATCGTGTGAGACTATTTGGCTTTGACTTTCTCCGCTAGGCGGCAGATTCCAGATTTTCCGAGCTCCTGGAATCTAAAAAAGTTTTGGTAAAACAGTTTTGACAGCTACGTAAGTCTGTATGTTTTAAGGTTAAATAGTCGGGTGAGTCTGTTTGACTTTGACTTGCTCCACTAGGATGCAAATGCTGGATTAACATGGTTCCTGCTATCTGAGACAAGTTTTGGTAAATCAGTTTTGGCGGGCAGGTGGGGCTATATGATTTAAAATTTAATAGTCGGGTGAGACTATTTGGCTTTGTCTTGCTCCCCTAGGCTGCAAATGCTAGATTAACAGGGTTCCTGGTAACTTTGATAGGTTTTGGTAAATCAGTTTTGGCGGCCAGATGGGGCTATATGTTTTAGGATTAAATAGTCGGATGAGCCTGTTTGGCATTGACTTGCTCCCCTAGGCTGCGCATGCCAGATTGGCGGGGCTCTTGGAATCTAAGACAAATTTTGGTAAAACAGTTTTAACAGCTAGGTAAGGCTGTTTGCCTTAAGATTAAATAGTCGGGTGAGCGTGTTTGGCTTTGACTTGCGCCCCTAGGATGCAAATGCTAGAATAACAGGGTTCCTGGTATCTAAGACAAGTTTTGGTAAGGCAATTTTGAGTTCCAGGTGAGGCTGAATGTATTCAGACTTAATAGTCGTGTGAGACTATTTGGCTTTGACTTTCTCCCCTAGGCGGTACATGCCAGATTGGCGGGGCTCCTGGAATCTAAAAAGTTTTGGTAAAACAGTTTTGACAGCTACGTAGGTCTGTATGTTTTAAGGTTAAATAGTCGGGTGAGTCTGTTTGACTTTGACTTGCTCCCCTAGGATGCAAATGCTGGATTAACAGGGTTCTGGTATCTAAGCCAAGTTTTGGTAAATCAGTTTTGGCGGCCAGATGAGGCTATATGTTTTAAGATTTAATAGTCGGGTGAGGCTATTTGGCTTTGTCTTCCTCACCTAGGCTGCATTTGCCAGATTGGCGGGACACCTGGAATCTAAGACAAGTTTTGGTAAATCAGTTTTGACAGCTAGGTAAGGCTGTATGCTTTAAGATTAAATAGTCGGGTGAACGTGTTTGGCTTTGACTTGCGCCCCTAAAATGCAAATGCTGGAATAGCAGGGTTCCTGGTATCTAAGACAAGTTTTCGTAAATCAGCTTTGGCGGCCAGATGGGGCTATATGTTTTAAGATTTAATAGTTTGGTGAGCCTGTTTGGCTTTGACTTGCGCCCCTAGGATGCAAATGCTGAATTAACAGGGTTCCTGATATCTGAGACAAGTTTTGGTAAGGCAATTTTTAGTTCCAGGTGACTTTCTCCCCTAGGCGGTACATGACAGATTGGTGGGGCTCCTGGAATCTAAAAAAGTTTTGGTAAAACAGTTTTGATAGCTACGTAAGTCTGTATGTTTTAAATAGTCGGGTGAGTCTGTTTGACTTTGAATGCTGGAATAACAGGATTCCTGGTATCTAAGACAAGTTTTCGTAAATCAGTTTTGGCGGCCAGATGGGGCTACATGTTTTAAGATTTAATAGTGGGGTTAGCCTGTTTGGCTTTGACTTGCGCCCCTAGGATGTAAATGCTGGATTAACAGGGTTCCTGGTATCTAAGACAAGTTTTCGTAAATCAGTTTTGGCGGCCAGATGGGGCTACATGTTTTAAGATTTAATAGTGGGGTTAGCCTGTTTGGCTTTGACTTGCGCCCCTAGGATGTAAATGCTGGATTAACAGGGTTCCTGGTATCTGAAACCAGTTTTGGTAAGGCAATTTTGAGTTCCAGGTGATGCTGAATGTTTTCAGACTTAATAATCGTGTGAGACTATTTGGCTTTGACTTTCTCCGCTAGGCGGCAGATTCCAGATTTTCCGAGCTCCTGGAATCTAAAAAAAGTTTTGGTAAATCAGTTTTGACAGCTAGGTAAGGCTGTATGTTTTAAGATTAAATAGTCCTGTGAGCGTGTTTGGCTTTGACTAGCGCCCCTAGGATGCAAATGCTGGAATAACAGGGTTCCTGGTATCTAAGACAAGTTTTCGTAAATCAGTTTTGGCGGCCAGATGGGGCTACATGTTTTAAGATTTAATAGTGGGGTTAGCCTGTTTGGCTTTGACTTGCGCCCCTAGGATGTAAATGCTGGATTAACAGGGTTCTGGTATCTGAGACAAGTTTTGGTAAATCATTTTTGGCGGCCAGATGAAGCTATATGTTTTAAGATTTAATAGTCGGGTGAGGCTATTTGGCTTTGTCTTCCTCCCCTAGGCTGCACATGCCAGATTGGCGGGACACCTGGAATCTAAGACAAGTTTTGGTAAATCAGTTTTGACAGCTAGGTAAGGCTGTATGCTTTAAGATTAAATAGTCGGGTGAGCGTGTTTGGCTTTGACTTGCGCCCCTAGGATGCAAATGCTGAAATAACAGGGTTCCTGGTATCTAAGACAAGTTTTCGTAAATCAGTTTTGGCGTCTATGGGGCTATATGTTTAAGGATTAAATAGTCGGATGAGCCTGCTTGGCTTTGACTTGCTCCCCTTGGCTGCACATGCCAGATTGGCGGGGCTCCTGGAATCTAAGACAAGTTTTGGTAAAACAGTTTTGACAGCTAGGTAAGGCTGTATGTTTTAAGATTAAATAGTCCTGTGAGCGTGTTTGGCTTTGACTAGCGCCCCTAGGATGCAAATGCTGGAATAACAGGGTTCCTGGTATCTAAGACAAGTTTTCGTAAATCAGTTTTGGCGGCCAGATGGGGCTACATGTTTTAAGATTTAATAGTGGGGTTAGCCTGTTTGGCTTTGACTTGCGCCCCTAGGATGTAAATGCTGGATTAACAGGGTTCCTGGTATCTGAAACCAGTTTTGGTAAGGCAATTTTGAGTTCCAGGTGATGCTGAATGTTTTCAGACTTAATAATCGTGTGAGACTATTTGGCTTTGACTTTCTCCGCTAGGCGGCAGATTCCAGATTTTCCGAGCTCCTGGAATCTAAAAAAAGTTTTGGTAAAACAGTTTTGACAGCTACGTAAGTCTGTATGTTTTAAGGTTAAATAGTCGGGTGAGTCTGTTTGACTTTGACTTGCTCCACTAGGATGCAAATGCTGGATTAACATGGTTCCTGCTATCTGAGACAAGTTTTGGTAAATCAGTTTTGGCGGCCAGGTGGGGCTATATGATTTAAAATTTAATAGTCGGGTGAGACTATTTGGCTTTGTCTTGCTCCCCTAGGCTGCAAATGCTAGATTAACAGGGTT
This sequence comes from Drosophila kanekoi, assembly GCA_037075305.1. Classification (NCBI taxonomy): domain Eukaryota; kingdom Metazoa; phylum Arthropoda; class Insecta; order Diptera; family Drosophilidae; genus Drosophila; species Drosophila kanekoi. The sequence continues at coordinate 385,802 of JBAMCE010000039.1, read as the reverse complement.
CCTGGTAACTTTGATAGGTTTTGGTAAATCAGTTTTGGCGGCCAGATGGGGCTATATGTTTTAGGATTAAATAGTCGGATGAGCCTGTTTGGCATTGACTTGCTCCCCTAGGCTGCACATGCCAGATTGGCGGGGCTCCTGGAATCTAAGACAAATTTTGGTAAAAAAGTTTTGACAGCTAGGTAAGGCTGTTTGCCTTAAGATTAAATAGTCGGGTGAGCGTGTTTGGCTTTGACTTGCGCCCCTAGGATGCAAATGCTAGAACATCAGGGTTCCTGGTATCTAAGACAAGTTTTGGTGAGGCAATTTTGAGTTCCAGGTGAGGCTGAATGTATTCAGACTTAATAGTCGTGTGAGACTATTTGGCTTTGACTTTCTCCCCTAGGCGGTACATGCCAGATTGGCGGGGCTCCTGGAATCTAAAAAAAGTTTTGGTAAAACAGTTTTGACAGCTACGTAGGTCTGTATGTTTTAAGGTTAAATAGTCGGGTGAGTCTGTTTGACTTTGACTTGCTCCCCTAGGATGCAAATGCTGGATTAACAGGGTTCTGGTATCTGAGCCAAGTTTTGGTAAATCAGTTTTGGCGGCCAGATGAGGCTATATGTTTTAAGATTTAATAGTCGGGTGAGGCTATTTGGCTTTGTCTTCCTCACCTAGGCTGCATTTGCCAGATTGGCGGGACACCTGGAATCTAAGACAAGTTTTGGTAAATCAGTTTTGACAGCTAGGTAAGGCTGTATGCTTTAAGATTAAATAGTCGGGTGAACGTGTTTGGCTTTGACTTGCGCCCCTAAAATGCAAATGCTGGAATAGCAGGGTTCCTGGTATCTAAGACAAGTTTTCGTAAATCAGCTTTGGCGGCCAGATGGGGCTATATGTTTTAAGATTTAATAGTTTGGTGAGCCTGTTTGGCTTTGACTTGCGCCCCTAGGATGCAAATGCTGAATTAACAGGGTTCCTGATATCTGAGACAAGTTTTGGTAAGGCAATTTTTAGTTCCAGGTGACTTTCTCCCCTAGGCGGTACATGACAGATTGGTGGGGCTCCTGGAATCTAAAAAAGTTTTGGTAAAACAGTTTTGATAGCTACGTAAGTCTGTATGTTTTAAATAGTCGGGTGAGTCTGTTTGACTTTGAATGCTGGAATAACAGGGTTCCTGGTATCTAAGACAAGTTTTCGTAAATCAGTTTTGGCGGCCAGATGGGGCTACATGTTTTAAGATTTAATAGTGGGGTTAGCCTGTTTGGCTTTGACTTGCGCCCCTAGGATGTAAATGCTGGATTAACAGGGTTCCTGGTATCTGAAACCAGTTTTGGTAAGGCAAATTTGAGTTCCAGGTGATGCTGAATGTTTTCAGACTTAATAGTCGTGTGAGACTATTTGGCTTTGACTTTCTCCGCTAGGCGGCAGATTCCAGATTTTCCGAGCTCCTGGAATCTAAAAAAAGTTTTGGTAAATCAGTTTTGACAGCTAGGTAAGGCTGTATGCTTTAAGATTAAATAGTCGGGTGAGACTATTTGACTTTGACTTGCTCCCCTAGGATGCAAATGCTGGATTAACAGGGCTCCTGGTCTCTGAGACAAGTTTTTGTAAATCAGTTTTGACAGCTAGGTAAGGCTGTATGCTTTAAGATTAAATAGTCGGATGAGCGTGTTTGGCTTTGACTTGCGCCCCTAGGATGCAAATGCTGGAATAACAGGGTTCCTGGTATCTAAGACAAGTTTTGGTAAGGCAATTTTGAGTTCCAGGTGAGGCTGAATGTATTCAGACTTAATAGTCGTGTGAGACTATTTGGCTTTGACTTTCTCCCCTAGGCGGTACATGACAGATTGGCGGGGCTCCTGGAATCTATAAAAAGTTTTGGTAAAACAGTTTTGACAGCTACGTAAGTCTGTATGTTTTAAATAGTCGGGTGAGTCTGTTTGACTTTGAATGCTGGAATAACAGGGTTCCTGGTATCTAAGACAAGTTTTGGTAAATCAGTTTTGGCGTCTATGGGGCTATATGTTTTAGGATTAAATAGTCGGATGAGCCTGTTTGGCTTTGACTTGCTCCCCTAGGCTGCACATGCAAGATTGGTGGGGCTCCTGGAATCTAAGACAAGTTTTGGTAAATCAGTTTTGACAGCTAGGTAAGGCTGTATGCTTTAAGATTAAATAGTCGGGTGAGCGTGTTTGGCTTTGACTTGCGCCCCTAAAATGCAAATGCTGGAATAACAGGGTTTCTGGTATCTAAGACAAGTTTTCGTAAATCAGTTTTGGCGGCCAGATGGGGCTATATGTTTTAAGATTTAATAGTCGGGTGAGCCTGTTTGGCTTAGACTTGCGCCCCTAGGATGCAAATGCTGGATTAACAGGGTTCCTGGTATCTGAAACAAGTTTTGGTAAGGCAATTTTGAGTTCCAGGTGATGCTGAATGTTTTCAGATTTAATAGTCGTGTGAGACTATTTGGCTTTGACTTTCTCCCCTAGGCGGCAGATGCCAGATTGGCGGGGCTCCTGGAATCTAAAAAGCTTTGGTAAAACAGTTTTGACAGCTACGTAAGTCTGTATGTTTTAAGGTTAAAAAGTCGGGTGAGTCTGTTTGACTTTGACTTGCTCCCCTAGGATGCAAATGCTGGATTAACAGGGTTCCTGGTATCTGAGACAAGTTTTGGTAAATCAGTTTTGGCGGCCAGGTGGGGCTATATGATTTAAAATTTAAAAGTCGGGTGAGACTATTTGGCTTTGTCTTGCTCCACTAGGCTGCAAATGCTAAATTAACAGGGTTCCTGGTAACTGAGATAGGTTTTGGTAAATCAGTTTTGGCTGCCAGATGGGGCTATATGTTTTAGGATTAAATAGTCGGATGAGCCTGTTTGGCTTTGACTTGCTCCCCTAGGCTGCACATGCCAGATTGGCGGGGCTCCTGGAATCTAAGACAAGTTTTGGTAAATCAGTTTTGACAGCTAGGTAAGGCTGTTTGCTTTAAGATTAAATAGTCGGGTAAGCTTGTTTGGCTTTGACTTGCGCCCCTAGGATGCAAATGCTGGAAGAACAGGGTTCCTGGTATCTAAGACAAATTTTGGTAAGGCAATTTTGAGTTCCAGGTGAGGCTGAATGTATTCAGACTTAATAGTCGTGTGAGACTATTTGGCTTTGACTTTCTCCCCTAGGCGGTACATGCCAGATTGGCGGGGCTCCTGGAATCTAAACAAAGTTTTGGTAAAACAGTTTTGACAGCTACGTAGGTCTGTATGTTTTAAGGTTAAATAGTCGGGTGAGTCTGTTTGACTTTGACTTGCTCCCCTAGGATGCAAATGCTGGATTAACAGGGTTCTGGTATCTGAGTCAAGTTTTGGTAAATCAGTTTTGGCGGCCAAATGAGGCAATACGTTTTAAGATTTATTAGTCGGGTGAGGCTTATTGGCTTTGTCTTCCTCCCCTAGGCTGCACAGTTTTGTTAAGTCAGTTTTGACAGCTAGGTAAGGCTGTATGCTTTAAGATTAAATAGTCGGGTGAGCGTGTTTGGCTTTGACTTGCGCCCCTAAAATGCAAATGCTGGAATAACAGGGTTCCTGGTATCTAAGTCAAGTTTTCGTAAATCAGTTTTGGCGGCCAGATGGGGCTATATGTTTTAAGATTTAATAGTTGGGTGAGCCTGTTTGGCTTTGACTTGCGCCCCTATGATGCAAATTCTGGATTAACAGGGTTCCTGGTATCTGAAACAAGTTTTGGTAAGGCAATTTTGAGTTCCAGGTGATGCTGAATGTTTTCAGATTTGATAGTCGTGTTAGACTATTTGGCTTTGACTTTCTCCCCTAGGCGGCAGATGCCAGATTGGCGGGGCTCCTGGAATCTAAAAAAAGCTTTGGTAAAACAGTTTTGACAGCTACGTAAGTCTGTATGTTTTAAGGTTAAATAGTCGGATGAGTGTGTTTGACTTTGACTTGCTCCCCTTGGATGCAAATGCTGGATTAACAGGGTTCCTGGTATCTGAGACAAGTTTTGGTAAATCAGTTTTGGCGGCCAGGTGGGGCTATATGATTTAAAATTTAATAGTCGGGTGAGACTATTTGGCGTTGTCTTGCTCCCCTAGGCTGCAAATGCTAGATTAACAGGGTTCCTGGTAACTGAGATAGGTTTTGGTAAATCAGTTTTGGCGGCCAGATGGGGCTATATGTTTTAGGATTAAATAGTCGGATGAGCCTGTTTGGCTTTGACTTGCTCCCCTAGGCTGCACATGCCAGATTGGCGGGGCTCTTGGAATCTAAGACAAGTTTTGGTAAAACAGTTTGAACAGCTAGGTAAGGCTGTTTGCTTTATGATTAAATAGTCGGGTGAGCGTGCTTGGCTTTGACTTGCGCCCCTAGGATGCAAATGCTGGAATAACAGGGTTCCTGGTATCTAAGAAAAGTTTTGGTAAGGCAATTTGAGATCCAGGTGAGGCTGAATGTATACAGACTTAATAGTCGTGTGAGACTATTTGGCTTTGACTTTCTCCCCTAGGCGGTACATGCCAGATTGGCGGGGCTCCTGGAATCTAAAAAAAGTTTTGGTATAACAGTTTTGACAGCTACGTAAGTCTGTATGTTTTAAGGTTAAATAATCGGGTGAGTCTGTTTGACTTTGACTTGCTCCCCTAGGATGCAAATGCTGGATTAACAGGGTTCTGGTATCTGAGACAAGTTTTGGTAAATCAGTTTTGGCGGCCAGATGAGTCAATATGTTTTAAGATTTAATAGTCGGGTGAGGCTATTTGGCTTTGTCTTCCTCCCCTAGGCTGCACATGCCACATTGGCGGGACTCCTGGAATCTAAGACAAGTTTTGGTAAATCAGTTTTGACAGCTAGGTAAGGCTGTATGCTTTAAGATTAAAAAGTCTGTTGAGCGTGTTTGGCTTTGATTTGCGCCCCTAAAATGCAAATGCTGGAATAACAGGGTTCCTGGTATCTAAGACAAGTTTTCGTAAATCAGTTTTGGCGGCCAGATGGGGCTATATGTTTTAAGATTTAATAGTCGTGTGAGCCTGTTTGGCCTTGACTTGCGCCCCTAGGATGCAAATGCTGGATTAAGAGGGTTCCTGGTATCTGAAACAAGTTTTGGTAAGGCAATTTTGAGTTCCAGGTGATGCTGCATTTTTTCAGATTTAATAGTCGTGTGAGACTATTTGGCTTTTACTTTCTCCCCTAGGCGGTACATGCCAGATTGGCGGGGCTCCTGGAATCTAAAAAAAGTTTTGGTAAAACAGTTTTGACAGCTACGTAAGTCTGTATGTTTTAAGGTTAAATAGTCGGGTGAGTCTGTTTGACTTTGACTTGCTCCCCTAGGATGCAAATGCTGGATTTACAGGTTTCCTGGTATCTGAGACAAGTTTGGTAAATCAGTTTTGGCGGCCAGGTGGGGCAATATGATTTAAAATTTAATAGTCGGGTGAGACTATTTGGCTTTGACTTGCTCCCCTAGGCTGCAAATGCTAGATTAACAGGGTTCCTGGTAACTGAGATAGGTTTTGGTAAATCAGTTTTGGCGGCCAGATGGGGCTATATGTTTTAGGATTAAATAGTCGGATGAGCCTGTTTGGCTTTGACTTGCTCCCCTAGGCGGTACATGCCAGATTGGCGGGAATCTAAGACAAGTTTTGGTAAATCAGTTTTGGCAGCCAGATGGGGCTATATGTTTTATGATTTAAAAGTCGGGTGAGCCTGTTTGGCCTTGACTTGCCCCCCTAGGATGCAAATGCTGGAATAACAGGGTTCCTGGTAACTGAGATAGGTTTTGGTAAATCAGTTTTGGCGGCCAGATGGGGCTATATGTTTTAGGATTAAATAGTCGGATGAGCCTGTTTGGCTTTGACTTGCTCCCCTAGGCTGCACATGCCAGATTGGCGGGGCTCTTGGAATCTAAGACAAGTTTTGGTAAATCAGTTTTGACAGCTAGGTAAGGCTGTATGCTTTAAGATTAAAAAGTCTGGTGAGCGTGTTTGGCTTTGATTTGCGCCCCTAAAATGCAAGTGCTGGAATAACAGGGTTCCTGGTATCTAAGACAAGTTTTCGTAAATCAGTTTTGGCGGCCAGATGGGGCTATATGTTTTAAGATTTAATAGTCGTGTGAGCCTGTTTGGCCTTGACTTGCGCCCCTAGGATGCAAATGCTGGATTAAGAGGGTTCCTGGTATCTGAAACAAGTTTTGGTAAGGCAATTTTGAGTTCCAGGTGATGCTGAATTTTTTCAGATTTAATAGTCGTGTGAGACTATTTGGCTTTTACTTTCTCCCCTAGGCGGCAGATGCCAGATTGGCGGGGCTCCTGTAATCTAAAAAAAGCTTTGGTAAAACAGTTTTGACAGCTACGTAAGTCTGTATGTTTTAAGGTTAAATAATCGGGTGAGTCTGTTTGACTTTGACTTGCTCCCCTAGGATGCAAATGCTGGATTAACAGGGTTCTGGTATCTGAGACAAGTTTTGGTAAATCAGTTTTGGCGGCCAGATGAGTCAATATGTTTTAAGATTTAATAGTCGGGTGAGGCTATTTGGCTTTGTCTTCCTCCCCTAGGCTGCACATGACACATTGGCGGGACTCCTGGAATCTAAGACAAGTTTTGGTAAATCAGTTTTGACAGCTAGGTAAGGCTGTATGCTTTAAGATTAAAAAGTCTGGTGAGCGTGTTTGGCTTTGATTTGCGCCCCTAAAATGCAAATGCTGGAATAACAGGGTTCCTGGTATCTAAGACAAGTTTTGGTAAATCAGTTTTGGCAGCCAGATGGGGCTATATGTTTTAAGATTTAAAAGTCGGGTGAGCCTGTTTGGCCTTGACTTGCCCCCCTAGGATGCAAATGCTGGATTAACAGGGTTCCTGGTATCTGAAACAAGTTTTGGTAAGGCAATTTTGAGTTCCAGGTGATGCTGAATGTTTTCAGATTTAATAGTCGTGTGAGACTATTTGGCTTTTACTTTCTCCCCTAGGCGGCAGATGCCAGATTGGCGGGGCTCCTGTAATCTAAAAAAAGCTTTGGTAAAACAGTTTTGACAGCTACGTAAGTCTGTATGTTTTAAGGTCAAATAGTCGGGTAAGCTTGTTTGGCTTTGACTTGCGCCCCTAGGATGCAAATGCTGGAAGAACAGGGTTCCTGGTATCTAAGACAAATTTTGGTAAGGCAATTTTGAGTTCCAGGTGAGGCTGAATGTATTCAGACTTAATAGTCGTGTGAGACTATTTGGCTTTGACTTTCTCCCCTAGGCGGTACATGCCAGATTGGCGGGGCTCCTGGAATCTAAACAAAGTTTTGGTAAAACAGTTTTGACAGCTACGTAGGTCTGTATGTTTTAAGGTTAAATAGTCGGGTGAGTCTGTTTGACTTTGACTTGCTCCCCTAGGATGCAAATGCTGGATTAACAGGGTTCTGGTATCTGAGTCAAGTTTTGGTAAATCAGTTTTGGCGGCCAAATGAGGCAATACGTTTTAAGATTTATTAGTCGGGTGAGGCTTATTGGCTTTGTCTTCCTCCCCTAGGCTGCACAGTTTTGTTAAGTCAGTTTTGACAGCTAGGTAAGGCTGTATGCTTTAAGATTAAATAGTCGGGTGAGCGTGTTTGGCTTTGACTTGCGCCCCTAAAATGCAAATGCTGGAATAACAGGGTTCCTGGTATCTAAGTCAAGTTTTCGTAAATCAGTTTTGGCGGCCAGATGGGGCTATATGTTTTAAGATTTAATAGTTGGGTGAGCCTGTTTGGCTTTGACTTGCGCCCCTATGATGCAAATGCTGGATTAACAGGGTTCCTGGTATCTGAGACAAGTTTTGGTAAGGCAATTTTGAGTTCCAGGTGATGCTGAATGTTTTCAGATTTGATAGTCGTGTTAGACTATTTGGCTTTGACTTTCTCCCCTAGGCGGTACATGCCAGATTGGCGGGGCTCCTGGAATCTAAAAAAAGTTTTGGTATAACAGTTTTGACAGCTACGTAAGTCTGTATGTTTTAAGGTTAAAAAATCGGGTGAGTCTGTCTGACTTTGACTTGCTCCCCTAGGATGCAAATGCTGGATTAACAGGGTTCTGGAATCTGAGACAAGTTTTGGTAAATCAGTTTTGGCGGCCAGATGAGTCAATATGTTTTAAGATTTAATAGTCGGGTGAGGCTATTTGGCTTTGTCTTCCTCCCCTAGGCTGCACATGCCACATTGGCGGGACTCCTGGAATCTAAGACAAGTTTTGGTAAATCAGTTTTGACAGCTAGGTAAGGCTGTATGCTTTAAGATTAAAAAGTCTGGTGAGCGTGTTTGGCTTTGATTTGCGCCCCTAAAATGCAAATGCTGGAATAACAGGGTTCCTGGTATCTAAGACAAGTTTTCGTAAATCAGTTTTGGCGGCCAGATGGGGCTATATGTTTTAAGATTTAATAGTCGTGTGAGCCTGTTTGGCCTTGACTTGCGCCCCTAGGATGCAAATGCTGGATTAACAGGGTTCCTGGTATCTGAAACAAGTTTTGGTAAGGCAATTTTGAGTTCCAGGTGATGCTGAATTTTTTCAGATTTAATAGTCGTGTGAGACTATTTGGCTTTTACTTTCTCCCCTAGGCGGCAGATGCCAGATTGGCGGGGCTCCTGTAATCTAAAAAAAGCTTTGGTAAAACAGTTTTGACAGCTACGTAAGTCTGTATGTTTTAAGGTTAAATAGTCGGGTGAGTCTGTTTGACTTTGACTTGCTCCCCTAGGATGCAAATGCTGGATTTACAGGTTTCCTGGTATCTGAGACAAGTTTGGTAAATCAGTTTTGGCGGCCAGGTGGGGCTATATGATTTAAAATTTAATAGTCGGGTGAGACTATTTGGCTTTGACTTGCTCCCCTAGGCTGCAAATGCTAGATTAACAGGGTTCCTGGTAACTGAGATAGGTTTTGGTAAATCAGTTTTGGCGGCCAGATGGGGCTATATGTTTTAGGATTAAATAGTCGGATGAGCCTGTTTGGCTTTGACTTGCTCCCCTAGGCTGCACATGCCACATTGGCGGGACTCCTGGAATCTAAGACAAGTTTTGGTAAATCAGTTTTGACAGCTAGGTAAGGCTGTATGCTTTAAGATTAAAAAGTCTGGTGAGCGTGTTTGGCTTTGATTTGCGCCCCTAAAATGCAAATGCTGGAATAACAGGGTTCCTGGTATCTAAGACAAGTTTTCGTAAATCAGTTTTGGCGGCCAGATGGGGCTATATGTTTTAAGATTTAATAGTCGTGTGAGCCTGTTTGGCCTTGACTTGCGCCCCTAGGATGCAAATGCTGGATTAACAGGGTTCCTGGTATCTGAAACAAGTTTTGGTAAGGCAATTTTGAGTTCCAGGTGATGCTGAATTTTTTCAGATTTAATAGTCGTGTGAGACTATTTGGCTTTTACTTTCTCCCCTAGGCGGCAGATGCCAGATTGGCGGGGCTCCTGTAATCTAAAAAAAGCTTTGGTAAAACAGTTTTGACAGCTACGTAAGTCTGTATGTTTTAAGGTTAAATAGTCGGGTGAGTCTGTTTGACTTTGACTTGCTCCCCTAGAATGCAAATGCTGGATTTACAGGTTTCCTGGTATCTGAGACAAGTTTGGTAAATCAGTTTTGGCGGCCAGGTGGGGCTATATGATTTAAAATTTAATAGTCGGGTGAGACTATTTGGCTTTGACTTGCTCCCCTAGGCTGCAAATGCTAGATTAACAGGGTTCCTGGTAACTGAGATAGGTTTTGGTAAATCAGTTTTGGCGGCCAGATGGGGCTATATGTTTTAGGATTAAATAGTCGGATGAGCCTGTTTGGCTTTGACTTGCTCCCCTAGGCGGTACATGCCAGATTGGCGGGAATCTAAGACAAGTTTTGGTAAATCAGTTTTGGCAGCCAGATGGGGCTATATGTTTTAAGATTTAAAAGTCGAGTGAGCCTGTTTGGCCTTGACTTGCCCCCCTAGGATGCAAATGCTGGAATAACAGGGTTCCTGGTAACTGAGATAGGTTTTGGTAAATCAGTTTTGGCGGCCAGATGGGGCTATATGTTTTAGGATTAAATAGTCGGATGAGCCTGTTTGGCTTTGACTTGCTCCCCTAGGCTGCACATGCCAGATTGGCGGGGCTCTTGGAATCTAAGACAAGTTTTGGTAAAACAGTTTTGAGAGCTAGGTAAGGCTGTTTGCTTTAAGATTAAATAGTCAGGTGAGCGTGCTTGGCTTTGACTTGCGCCCCTAGGATGCAAATGCTGGAATAACAGGGTTCCTGGTATCTAAGAAAAGTTTTGGTAAGGCAATTTTGAGTTCCTGGTGATGCTGAATTTTTTCAGATTTAATAGTCGTGTGAGACTATTTGGCTTTTACTTTCTCCCCTAGGCGGCAGATGCCAGATTGGCGGGGCTCCTGTAATCTAAAAAAAGCTTTGGTAAAACAGTTTTGACAGCTACGTAAGTCTGTATGTTTTAAGGTTAAATAGTCGGGTGAGTCTGTTTGACTTTGACTTGCTCCCCTAGGATGCAAATGCTGGATTAACAGGGTTCTGGTATCTGAGACAAGTTTTGGTAAATCAGTTTTGGCGGCCAGATGAGTCAATATGTTTTAAGATTTAATAGTCGGGTGAGGCTATTTGGCTTTGTCTTCCTCCCCTAGGCTGCACATGCCACATTGGCGGGACTCCTGGAATCTAAGACAAGTTTTGGTAAATCAGTTTTGACAGCTAGGTAAGGCTGTATGCTTTAAGTTAAAAAGTCTGGTGAGCGTGTTTGGCCTTGACTTGCGCCCCTAGGATGCAAATGCTGGATTAACAGGGTTCTGGTATCTGAGACAAGTTTTGGTAAATCAGTTTTGGCGGCCAGATGAGTCAATATGTTTTAAGATTTAATAGTCGGGTGAGGCTATTTGGCTTTGTCTTCCTCCCCTAGGCTGCACATGCCACATTGGCGGGACTCCTGGAATCTAAGACAAGTTTTGGTAAATCAGTTTTGACAGCTAGGTAAGGCTGTATGCTTTAAGTTAAAAAGTCTGGTGAGCGTGTTTGGCCTTGACTTGCGCCCCTAGGATGCAAATGCTGGATTAAGAGGGTTCCTGGTATCTGAAACAAGTTTTGGTAAGGCAATTTTGAGTTCCTGGTGATGCTGAATTTTTTCAGATTTAATAGTCGTGTGAGACTATTTGGCTTTTACTTTCTCCCCTAGGCGGCAGATGCCAGATTGGCGGGGCTCCTGTAATCTAAAAAAGCTTTGGTAAAACAGTTTTGACAGCTACGTAAGTCTGTATGTTTTAAGGTTAAATAGTCGGGTGAGTCTGTTTGACTTTGACTTGCTCCCCTAGGATGCAAATGCTGGATTAACAGGGTTCTGGTATCTGAGACAAGTTTTGGTAAATCAGTTTTGGCGGCCAGATGAGTCAATATGTTTTAAGATTTAATAGTCGGGTGAGGCTATTTGGCTTTGTCTTCCTCCCCTAGGCTGCACATGCCACATTGGCGGGACTCCTGGAATCTAAGACAAGTTTTGGTAAATCAGTTTTGACAGCTAGGTAAGGCTGTATGCTTTAAGATTAAAAAGTCTGGTGAGCGTGTTTGGCCCTGACTTGCGCCCCTAGGATGCAAATGCTGGATTAAGAGGGTTCCTGGTATCTGAAACAAGTTTTGGTAAGGCAATTTTGAGTTCCAGGTGATGCTGAATTTTTTCAGATTTAATAGTCGTGTGAGACTATTTGGCTTTTACTTTCTCCCCTAGGCGGCAGATGCCAGATTGGCGGGGCTCCTGTAATCTAAAAAAAGCTTTGGTAAAACAGTTTTGACAGCTACGTAAGTCTGTATGTTTTAAGGTTAAATAGTCGGGTGAGTCTGTTTGACTTTGACTTGCTCCCCTAGGATGCAAATGCTGGATTTACAGGTTTCCTGGTATCTGAGACAAGTTTGGTAAATCAGTTTTGGCGGCCAGGTGGGGCTATATGATTTAAAATTTAATAGTCGGGTGAGACTATTTGGCTTTGACTTGCTCCCCTATTCTGCAAATGCTAGATTAACAGGGTTCCTGGTAACTGAGATAGGTTTTGGTAAATCAGTTTTGGCGGCCAGATGGGGCTATATGTTTTAGGATTAAATAGTCGGATGAGCCTGTTTGGCTTTGACTTGCTCCCCTAGGCGGTACATGCCAGATTGGCGGGAATCTAAGACAAGTTTTGGTAAATCAGTTTTGGCAGCCAGATGGGGCTATATGTTTTAAGATTTAAAAGTCGGGTGAGCCTGTTTGGCCTTGACTTGCCCCCCTAGGATGCAAATGCTGGAATAACAGGGTTCCTGGTAACTGAGATAGGTTTTGGTAAATCAGTTTTGGCGGCCAGATGGGGCTATATGTTTTAGGATTAAATAGTCGGATGAGCCTGTTTGGCTTTGACTTGCTCCCCTAGGCTGCACATGCCAGATTGGCGGGGCTCTTGGAATCTAAGACAAGTTTTGGTAAAACAGTTTTGACAGCTAGGTAAGGCTGTTTGCTTTAAGATTAAATAGTCGGGTGAGCGTGCTTGGCTTTGACTTGCGCCCCTAGGATGCAAATGCTGGAATAACAGGGTTCCTGGTATCTAAGAAAAGTTTTGGTAAGGCAATTTGAGATCCAGGTGAGGCTGAATGTATACAGACTTAATAGTCGTGTGAGACTATTTGGCTTTGAATTTCTCCCCTAAACGGTACATGCCAGATTGGCGGGGCTCCTGGAATCTAAAAAAAGTTTTGGTATAACAGTTTTGACAGCTACGTAAGTCTGTATGTTTTAAGGTTAAATAATCGGGTGAGTCTGTTTGACTCTGACTTGCTCCCCTAGGATGCAAATGCTGGATTAACAGGGTTCTGGTATCTGAGACAAGTTTTGGTAAATCAGTTTTGGCGGCCAGATGAGTCAATATGTTTTAAGATTTAATAGTCGGGTGAGGCTATTTGGCTTTGTCTTCCTCCCCTAGGCTGCACATGCCACATTGGCGGGACTCCTGGAATCTAAGACAAGTTTTGGTAAATCAGTTTTGACAGCTAGGTAAGGCTGTATGCTTTAAGATTAAAAAGTCTGGTGAGCGTGTTTGGCCTTGACTTGCGCCCCTAGGATGCAAATGCTGGATTAAGAGGGTTCCTGGTATCTGAAACAAGTTTTGGTAAGGCAATTTTGAGTTCCAGGTGATGCTGAATTTTTTCAGATTTAATAGTCGTGTGAGACTATTTGGCTTTTACTTTCTCCCCTAGGCGGCAGATGCCAGATTGGCGGGGCTCCTGTAATCTAAAAAAAGCTTTGGTAAAACAGTTTTGACAGCTACGTAAGTCTGTATGTTTTAAGGTTAAATAGTTGGGTGAGTCTGTTTGACTTTGACTTGCTCCCCTAGGATGCAAATGCTGGATTTACAGGTTTCCTGGTATCTGAGACAAGTTTGGTAAATCAGTTTTGGCGGCCAGGTGGGGCTATATGATTTAAAATTTAATAGTCGGGTGAGACTATTTGGCTTTGACTTGCTCCCCTAGGCTGCAAATGCTAGATTAACAGGGTTCCTGGTAACTGAGATAGGTTTTGGTAAATCAGTTTTGGCGGCCAGATGGGGCTATATGTTTTAGGATTAAATAGTCGGATGAGCCTGATTGGCTTTGACTTGCTCCCCTAGGCGGTACATGCCAGATTGGCGGGAATCTAAGACAAGTTTTGGTAAATCAGTTTTGGCAGCCAGATGGGGCTATATGTTTTAAGATTTAAAAGTCGGGTGAGCCTGTTTGGCCTTGACTTGCCCCCCTAGGATGCAAATGCTGGAATAACAGGGTTCCTGGTATCTGAAACAAGTTTCGGTAAAGCAATTTTGACTTGCAGGTGAGGCTGTATGTTTTAAGACTTAATAGTCGGGTGACTTGCTCCCCTAGGCGGCACATGCCAGATTGGCAAGGCTCTTGGAATCTAATAAAAGTTTTAGTAAAAAGTTTTGACAGCCAGATGGGGCTGTTTGTTTTAAGATTAAATTGTAGGGTGACCCTGTTTAACTTTGAATTGCGCCCCCAGAATGCAAATACTGGATTTACAGGGTTCCTGGTATCTGAGACAAGTTTTGGAAAGGCAATTTTGAGTTACAGGAGAGGCTGAATGTGTTAAGACTTAATAGTCGGGTGAGACAATTTTGCTTTGACTTGGTCCCCTAGGCTGCAAATGCTAGATTAACAGGGCTCCTGGAATCTAAAAAAAGTTTTAGTAAAACAGTTTTGACAGCTAGGTAAGGCTGTATGTTTTAAGATTAAATAGTCGGGTTAGACCATTTGGCTTTGACTTTGGCCCCCAGGATGCAAATGATAGATTATCTGGGATCCTTGTATCTGAGACAAGTTTCGGTAAAGCAATTTTGACTTCCAGGTGAGGCTGTATGTTTTAGGATTAAATAGTCGGATGAGCCTGTTTGGCTTTGACTTGCTCCCCTAGGCTCCATATGCCAGATAGGCGGGGCTCCTGGAATCTAAGAGAAGGTTTGGTAAAACAGTTTTGACAGCTAGGCAAGACTGTATGTTTTAAGATTAAAAAGTCGGTTGAGCATGTTTGGCTTCTACTTGCGCCCCTAGGCGGCACATGCCAGATTGGCGGGCCTCCTGGAATCTGATAGATGTTTTGGTAAAGCAGTTTTGGCAGCCAGATGGGACTGTGTGTTTTCAGATTGGATAATGAGGTCCGACTAATTGGCTTTGACTTGTTCCCCTAGGCTGCAAATGCCAGATTGGCCGGGTTTTGGCAGAGCAGTTTCGACGGCCAGATGGGGCTGTATGTTTAGTATTAAATAGTCGGGTGAGCCTGTTTTGCTTTGACCTGCTCCCCTAGGCTGCACATGCCAGATTGGCAGGGCTTCTGGTATCTGAGACAAGTTTTGGTAAAACTGTTTTGACAGCTCGGCAAGACTGTATGTTTTAAGATTAAAGGGTCGGGTAAGCCAGTTCGGCTTTAACTTGCGCCCCTAGAATGCAAATGCTGGATTAACAGGGTTCTGGTATCTGAGACAAGTTTTGGTAAATCAGTTTTGGCGGCCAGATGAGGCTATATGTTTTAAGATTTAATAGTCGTGTGAGACTATTTGGCTTTGTCTTCCTCCCCTAGGCTGCACATGCCAGATTGGCGGGACTCCTGGAATCTAAGATAAGTTTTGGTAAATCAGTTTTGGCAGCTAGGTAAGGCTGTATGCTTTAAGATTAAATAGTCGGGTGAGCGTGTTTGGCTTTGACTTGCGCCCCTTATATGCAAATGCTGGAATAACAGGGTTGCTGGTATCTAAGACATGTTTTGGTAAATCAGTTTTGGCGGTCAGATGGGGCTTTAAGTTTTAAGTTTTAACAGTCAGGTGAGCCTGTTTGGCTTTCACTTGCTCCCCTACGATGCAAATGCTGGATTAACAGGGTTCCTGGTATCTGAGACAAGTTTTGGTAAGGCAATTTTGAGTTCCAGGTGAGGCTGAATGTGTTAATGTATCTGCGCACCTAGCATTCAAATGCAGGATTAACAGGGTTCCTGGTATCTGACACAAGTATTGATAAAGCAGTTTTGGCGGCCCGATGGGGTTGTATGTTTTAAGATTTAATAGTCGGGTGAGACTATTTGGCTTTGACTTGCGCCCCTAGGATGCAAATGCTGGAATAACAGGGTTCTGGTATCTAAGACAAGTTTTGGTAAATCAGTTTTGGCGGCCAGATGGGGCTATATGTTTAAAGATTTTAAAGTCGGGTGATCCTGTTTGGCCTTGACTTGCCCCCGTAGGATGCAAATGCTGGATTAACAGGGTTCCTGGTATATGAAACAAGTTTTGGTAAGGCAATTTTGAGTTCCAGGTGATGCTGAATGTTTTCAGATTTAATAGTCGTGTGAGACTATTTGGCTTTGACTTTCTCCCCTAGGCGGCAGATGCCAGATTGGCGGGGCTCCTGGAATCTAAAAAAAGCTTTGCTAAAACAGTTTTGACAGCTACGTAAGTCTGTATGTTTTAAGGTTAAATAGTCGGGTGATTCTGTTTGACTTTGACTTGCTCCCCTAGGATGCACATGCCAGATTGGCGGGGCTCCTGGAATCTAAGACAAGTTTTGGTAAAACAGTTTTGACAGCTAGGTAAGGCTGTATGTTTTAAGATTTAATAGTCGGGTGAGACTATTTGGCTTTGACTTGCTCCCCTAGGCTGCACATGCCAGATTGGCGGGGCTCCTGGAATCTAAGACAAGTTTTGGTAAAACAGTTTTGACAGCTAGGTAAGGCTGTATGTTTTAAGATTTAATAGTCGGGTGAGACTATTTGGCTTTGACTTGCTCCCCTAGGCTGCACATGCCAGATTGGCGGGACTCCTGGAATCTAAGACAAGTTTTGGTAAAACAGTTTTGACAGCCAGGTAAGGCTGTATGCTTTAAGAGTAAATAGTCGGGTGAGCGTGTTTGGCTTTGACTTGAGCCCCTAGGATGCAAATGCTGGAATAACAGGGTTCTGGTATCTAAGACAAGTTTTGGTAAATCAGTTTTGGCGGCCAGATGGGGCTATATGTTTAAAGATTTAAAAGTCGGGTGAGCCTGTTTGGCCTTGACTTGCCCCCTAGGATGCAAATGCTGGATTAACAGGGTTCCTGGTATCTGAAACAAGTTTTGGTAAGGCATTTTTGAGTTCCAGGTGATGCTGAATGTTTTCAGATTTAAAAGTCGTGTGAGACTACTTATCCTTGACTTTCTCCCCTAGGCTGCAGATGCCAGATTTGCGGGGCTCCTGGAATCTAAAAAAAGCTTTGCTAAAACAGTTTTGACAGCTACGTAAGTCTGTATGTTTTAAGGTTAAATAGTCGGGTGATTCTGTTTGACTTTGACTTGCTCCCCTCGGATGCAAATGCTGGATTAACAGGGTTCCTGCTATCTGAGACAAGTTTTGGTAAATCAGTTTAAGCGGCCAGGTGGGGCTATATGATTTAAAATTTTTAAAATCGGGTGAGACAATTTGGCTTTGTCTTGCTCCCCTAGGCTGCAAATGCTAGATTAACAGGGTAACTGGTAACTGAGATAGGTTTTGGTAAATCAGTTTTGGCGTCCAGATGGGGCTATATGTTTTAGGATTAAATAGTCGGATGAGCCTGTTTGGCTTTGAGTTGCTCCCCTAGGCTGCACATGCCAGATTGGCGGGGCTCCTGGAATCTAAGACAAGTTTTGGTAAAACAGTTTTGACAGCTAGGTAAGGCTGTATGCTTTAAGATTAAATAGTCGGGTGAGCGTGTTTGGCTTTGACTTGCGCCCCTAGGATGCAAATCCTGGAATAACAGGGTTCCTTGTATCTAAGACAAGGTTTGCTAAATCAGTTTTGGCGGCCAGATGAACTATATGTTTTGAGATTCAATAGTCGGGTGAGGCTATTTGGCTTTGTCTTCCTCCCCTAGGCTGCACATGCCAGATTGGCGGGACTCCTGGAATCTAAGACAAGTTTTGGTAAATCAGTTTTGACAGCTAGGTAAGGCTGTATGTCTTAAGATTATATAGTCAAGCGAGTGTGTTTGGCTATGACTTGCGCCCCTAGGATGCAAATGCTGGATTAACAGGGTTCCTGGTATCTGCGACAAGTTTTGGTAAGGCAATTTTGAGTTCCAGGTGAGGCTGAATGTATTCAGACTTAATAGTCGTGTGAAACTATTTGGCTTTGACTTTCTCCCCTAGGCGGCCCATCCAGATTGGCGGGGCTCCTGGAATCTAAAAAAAGTTTTGGTATAACAGTTTTGACAGCTACGTAAGTCTGTATGTTTTACGGTTAAATAGTCGGGTGAGTCTGTTTGACTTCGACTTGCTCCCCTAGGATGCAAATGCTGTATTAACAGGGTTCTGGTATCTGAGACAAGGTTTGCTAAATCAGTTTTGGCGGCCAGATGAACTATATGTTTTGAGATTTAATAGTCGGGTGAGGCTATTTGGCTTTGTCTTCCTCCCCTAGGCTGCACATGCCAGATTGGCGGGACTCCTGGAATCTAAGACAAGTTTTGGTAAATCAGTTTTGACAGCTAGGTAAGGCTGTATGTCTTAAGATTATATAGTCAAGTGAGTGTGTTTGGCTATGACTTGCGCCCCTAGGATGCAAATGCTGGATTAACAGGGTTCCTGGTATCTGCGACAAGTTTTGGTAAGGCAATTTTTAGTTCTAGTTGAGGCTGAATGTGTTAAGACTTAATAGGCAGGTGAGACTATTTTGCTTTGACCTGCTCCCCTAGGCTGCACACGCCAGATTGGCAGGGCTGCTGGTATCTGAGACAAGGTTTGGTAAAACAGTTTTGACAGCTAGGTCAGGATACATGTTTGAAGGTTAAATAGTCGGGTGAGCCTGTTTGGCTTTGACTTGCTCCCCTAGGCTTCACATGCCAGATAGGCGGGGCTCCTGGAATCTAAGACAAGTTTTGGTAAAACAGTTTTGACAGCTAGGCAAGACTGTATGTCTTAAGATTATATAGTCAAGTGAGTGTGTTTGGCTATGACTTGCGCCCCTAGGATGCAAATGCTGGATTAACAGGGTTCCTGGTATCTGAAACAAGTTTTGGTAAGGCAATTTTGAGTTCTAGTTGAGGCTGAATGTGTTAAGACTTAATAGGCAGGTGAGACTATTTTGCTTTGACCTGCTCCCCTAGGCTGCACACGCCAGATTGGCAGGGCTGCTGGTATCTGAGACAAGTTTCGGTAAAGCAATTTTGACTTCCAGGTGAGGCTGTATGTTTTAGGATTAAATAGTCGGATGAGCCTGTTTGGCGCTGACTTGCTCCCCTAGGCTTCACATGCCAGATAGGCGGGGCTCCTGGAATCAAAGACAAGTTTTGGTAAAACAGTTTTGACATCTAGGCAAGACTGTATGTTTTAAGATTAAGAAGTCGGTTGAGCATGTTTCGCTTTGACTTGCGCCCCTAGGCGGCACATGCCAGATTGGCGGGGCTCCTGGAATCTGATAGATGTTCTGGTAAAGCCGTTTTGGCAACCAGATGGGACTGTGTGTTTTCAGATTGAATAATGAGGTCCGACTAATTGGCTTTGACTTGTTCCCCTAGGCTGCAAATGCCAGATTGGCCGGGTTTTGGTAGAGCAGTTTCGGCGGCCAGATGGGGCTGTCTGTTTAGTATTAAATAGTCGGGTGAGGCTGTTTTGCTTTGACCTGCTCCCCTAGGCTGCACATGCCAGATTGGCAGGGCTCCTGGTATCTGAGACAACTTTTGGTAAAACTGTTTTGACAGCTAGGCAAGACTGTATGTTTTAAGATTAAAGAGTCGGGTAAGCCAGTTTGGCTTTGACTGGCGCCCCTAGGATGCAAATGCTGGATTAACAGGGTTCCTGGTATCTGAGACAAGTTTTGGTAAGGCAATTTTGAGTTCCAGGTGAGGCTGAATGTGTTAAGACTTAATAATCGGGTGAGACTATTTTGCTTTGACCTGGTCCCCTAGGCTGCAAATGCTAGATTAATAGAGCTCCCGGAATCTAAAACAAGTTTTAGTAAAACAGTTTTGACAGCTAGGTAAGGATGTATGTTTTAAGATTAAATAGTCGGGTGAGCCTGTTTAGCTTTGACTTGCGCCCCCAAGATGCAAATACTGGATTAACAGGTTTCCTGGTACCTGAGACAAGTTTTGGTAAATCAGTTTTGGCGGCCAGATGGGGCTGTATGTTTTAAGATTTAATAGTCGGGTGAGGCTATTTGGCTTTGACTTGCTCCCCTAGGCTGCAAATGCTAGATTAACAGGGTTCCTCGTATCCAGGACAAGTTTTGATAAAGCAGCTTTGGCAGCCAGATGGGGCTGTTTGTTTTAAGATTAAATTGTAGAGTGAGCCTGTTTGGCTTTGAACTTCTCCCCTAGGCTGCACACGCAAGATTGTCAGGGCTCCTGGTAACTGAGACAAGGTTTGGTAAAACAGTTTTGAATGCTAGGCAAGACTGTATATTTTCAGATTAAATAGTCGGGTAAGCCTGTTTGCCTTTGTCTTGCGCCCCTAGGATGCAAATGCTGGATTAACAGGGTTCCTGGTATCTGAGACAAGTTTTGGTAAGGCAATTTTGAGTTCTATTTGAGGCTGAATGTGTTCAGACTTAATAGGCAGGTGAGACTATTTTGCTTTGACCTGCTCCCCTAGGCTACACATGCCAGATTGGCGGGGCTCCAGGAATCTAAGACAAGGTTTGGTAAAACAGTTTTGACAGCTAGGTAAGGCTGAATGTTTTAAGATTAAATAATCGGGTGAGCCTGTTTAACTTTGAATTGAGCCCCCAGGATGCAAATACTGGATTAACAGGGTTCCTGGTGTGTGAGTCAAGTTTTGGTAAGGTAATTTTGAGTTACAGGTGAGGCTGAATGTGTTAAGACTTAATAGTCGGGTGAGACTATTTTGCTTTGACTTGGTCCCCTAGGCTGCAAATGCTAGATTAACAGGGCTCCTGGAATCTAAAAAAAGTTTTAGTAAAACAGTTTTGACAGCTAGGTAAGGCTGTATGTTTTAAGATTAAATAGTCGGGTGAGACTATTTGGCTTTGACTTGCGCCCCCAGGATGCAAATGCTAGATTATCTGGGATCCTTGTATCTGAGACAAGTTTCGGTAAAGCAATTTTGACTTCCAGGTGAGGGTGTATGTTTTAGGATTAAATAGTCGGATGAGCCTGTTTGGCTTTGACTTGCTCCCCTAGGCTCCACATGCCAGATAGGCGGGGCTCCTGAATTCTAAGACAAGGTTTGGTAAAACAGTTTTGACAGCTAGGCAAGACTGTATGTTTTAAGATTAAGAAGTCGGTTGAGCATGTTTGGCTTTGACTTGCGCCCCAAGGTGGCACATGCCAGATTGGCGGGGCTCCTGGAATCTGATAGATGTTTTGGTAAAGCAGTTTTGGCAACCAGATGGGACTGTGTGTTTTCAGATTGGATAATGAGGTCCGACTAATTGGCTTTGACTTGTTCCCCTAGGCTGCAAATGCCAGATTGGCCGGGTTTTGGTAGAGCAGTTTCGGCGGCCAGATGGGGCTGTATGTTTAGTATTAAATAGTCGGGTGAGCCTGTTCTGCTTTGACCTGCTCCCCTAGGCTGCACATGCCAGATTGGCAGGGCTCCTGGTATCTGAGACAAGTTTTGGTAAAACTGTTTTGACAGCTAGGCAAGACTGTATGTTTTAAGATTAAAGAGTCGGGTAAGCCAGTTTGGCTTTGACTTGCGCCCCTAGGATGCAAATGCTGGATTAACAGGGTTCCTGGTATGTGAGACAAGTTTTGGTAAGGTAATTTTGAGTTACAGTTGAGGCTGAATGTGTTGACTTAATAGTCGGGTGAGACTATTTTGCTTTGACTTGGTCCCCTAGGCTGCAAATGATAGATTAACAGGGCTCCTGGAATCTAAAAAAAGTTTTATTAAAACAGTTTTGACAGCTAGGTAAGGCTGTATGTTTTAAGATTAAATAGTCGGGTGAGACTATTTGGCTTTGACTTGCGCCCCCAGGATGCAAATGCTAGATTATCTGGGATCCTTGTATCTGAGACAAGTTTCGGTAAAGCAATTTTGACTTCCAGGTGAGGCTGTATGTTTTAGGCTTAAATAGTCGGATGAGCCTGTTTGGCGCTGACTTGCTCCCCTAGGCTTCACATGCCAGATAGGCGGGGCTCCTGGAATCTAAGACAAGTTTTGGTAAAACAGTTTTGACAGCTAGGCAAGACTGTATGTTTTAAGATTAAGAAGTCGGTTGAGCAAGTTTCGCTTTGACTTGCGCCCCCAATATGCAAATACTGGATTAACAGGTTTCCTGGTATCTGAGACAAGTTTTGGTAAATCAGTTTTGGCATCTATGGGGCTATATGTTTTAAGATTTAATAGTCGGGTGAGGCTATTTGGCTTTGACTTGCTCCCCTAGGCTGCAAATGCTAGATTAACAGGGTTCCTCGTATCCAGGACAAGTTTTGATAAAGCAGCTTTGGCAGCCAGATGGGGCTGTTTGTTTTAAGATTAAATTGTAGAGTGAGCCTGTTTGGCTTTGAACTTCTCCCCTAGGCTGCACACGCAAGATTGTCAGGGCTCCTGGTAACTGAGACAAGGTTTGGTAAAACAGTTTTGACAGCTAGGCAAGACTGTATATTTTCAGTTTAAATAGTCGGGTAAGCCTGTTTGCCTTTGTCTTGCGCCCCTAGGATGCAAATGCTGGATTAACAGGGTTCCTCGTATCTGAGACAAGTTTTGGTAAGGCAATTTTGAGTTCTATTTGAGGCCGAATGTGTTAAGACTTAATAGGCAGGTGAGACTATTTTGCTTTGACCTGCTCCCCTAGGCTGCACACGCCAGATTGGCAGGGCTCCTGGTATCTGAGACAAGGGTTGGTAAAACAGTTTTGACAGCTAGGTCAGGATACATGTTTGAAGGTTAAATAGTCGGGTGAGCCTGTTTGGCTTTGACTTGCTCCCCTAGGATGCAAATGCTGGAATAACAGGGTTCCTGGCATCTGAGACAATTTTCGGTAAAGCAATTTTGACTTCCAGGTGAGGCTGTATGTTTTAGGATTAAATAGTCGGATGAGACTATTTTGCTTTGACTTGGTCCCCTAGGCTGTAAATGCTAGATTAACAGGCTCCTGGAATCTAAAAAAAGTTTTAGTAAAACAGTTTTGACAGCTAGGTAAGGCTGTATGTTTTAAGATTAAATAGTCGGGTGAGACCATTTGGCTTTGACTTGGGCCCCCAGGATGCAAATGCTGGAATAACAGGGTTCCTGGCATCTGAGAAGAGTTTCGGTAAAGCAATTTTGACTTTCAGGTGAGGCTGTATGTTTTAGGATTAAATTGTCGGATGAGCTTGTTTGGCTTTGACTTGCTCCCCTAGGCTACACATGCCAGATTGGCGGGGCTCCAGGAATCTAAGACAAGGTTTGGTAAAACAGTTTTGACAGCTAGGTAAGGCTGAATGTTTTAAGATTAAATAGTCGGGTGAGCCTGTTTCACTTTGAATTGAGCCCCCAGGATGCAAATGCTGGATTTACAGGGTTCCTGGTATGTGAGACAAGTTTTGGTAAGGTAATTTTGAGTTACAGTTGAGGCTGAATGTGTTAAGACTTAATAGTCGGGTGGGACTATTTTGCTTTGACTTGGTCCCCTAGGCTGCAAATGATAGATTAACAGGGCTCCTGGAATCTAAAAAAAGTTTTATTAAAACAGTTTTGACAGCTAGGTAAGGCTGTATGTTTTAAGATTAAATAGTCGGGTGAGACTATTTGGCTTTGACTTGCGCCCCCAGGATGCAAATGCCAGATTATCTGGGATCCTTGTATCTGAGACAAGTTTTGGTAAAGCAATTTTGACTTCCAGGTGAGGCTGTATGTTTTAGGATTAAATAGTCGGATGAGCCTGTTTGGCGCTGACTTGCTCCCCTATTCTGCAAATGCCAGATAGGCGGGGCTACTGGAATCTAAGACAAGTTTTGGTAAAACAGTTTTGACAGCTAGGCAAGACTGTATGTTTTAAGATTAAGAAGTCGGTTGAGCAAGTTTCGCTTTGACTTGCGCCCCTAGGCGGCACATGCCAGATTGGCGGGGCTCCTGGAATCTGATAGATGTTCTGGTAAAGCCGTTTTGGCAACCAGATGGGACTGTGTGTTTTCAGATTGGATAATGAGGACCGACTAATTGGCTTTGACTTGTTCCCCTAGGCTGCAAATGCCAGATTGGCCGGGTTTTGGTAGAGCAGTTTCGGCGGCCAGATGGGGCTGTCTGTTTCGTATTAAATAGTCGGGTGAGGCTGTTTTGCTTTGACCTGCTCCCCTAGGCTGCACATGCCAGATTGGCAGGGCTCCTGGTATCTGAGACAAGTTTTGGTAAAACTGTTTTGACAGCTAGGCAAGACTGTATGTTTTAAGATTAAAGAGTCGGGTAAGCCAGATTGGCTTTGACTGGCGCCCCTAGGATGCAAATGCTGGATTAACAGGGTTCCTGGTATCTGAGACAAGTTTTGGTAAGGCAATTTTGAGTTCCAGGTGAGGCTGAATGTGTTAAGACTTAATAATCGGGTGAGACTATTTTGCTTTGACCTGGTCCCCTAGGCTGCAAATGCTAGATTAACAGGGCTCCTGAAATCTAAAAAAAGTTTTAGTAAAACAGTTTTGACAGCTAGGTAAGGCTGTATGTTTTAAGATTAAATAGTCGGGTGAGCCTGTTTAGCTTTGACTTGCGCCCCCAAGATGCAAATACTGGATTAACAGGTTTCCTGGTATCTGAGACAAGTTTTGGTAAATCAGTTTTGGTGGCCAGATGGGGCTGTATGTTTTAAGATTTAATAGTCGGGTGAGGCTATTTGGCTTTGACGTGCTCCCTTACGCTGCAAATGCTAGATTAACAGGGCTCCTGGTATCCATGACAAGTTTTGATAAAGCAGCTTTGGCAGCCAGATGGGGCTGTTTGTTTTAAGATTAAATTGTAGAGTGAGCCTGTTTGGATTTGAACTTCTCCCCTAGGCTGCACACGCAAGATTGTCAGGGCTCCTGGTAACTGAGACAAGGTTTGGTAAAACAGTTTTGACAGCTAGGCAAGACTGTATATTTTCAGATTAAATAGTCGGGTAAGCCTGTTTGCCTTTGTCTTGCGCCCCTAGGATTCAAATGCTGGATTAACAGGGTTCCTCGTATCTGAGACAAGTTTTGGTAAGGCAATTTTGAGTTCTATTTGAGGCCGAATGTGTTAAGACTTAATAGGCAGGTGAGACTATTTTGCTTTGACCTGCTCCCCTAGGCTGCACACGCCAGATTGGCAGGGCTCCTGGTATCTGAGACAAGGGTTGGTAAAACAGTTTTGACAGCTAGGTCAGGATACATGTTTGAAGGTTAAATAGTCGGGTGAGCCTGTTTGGCTTTGACTTGCTCCCCTAGGATGCAAATGCAGGAATAACAGGGTTCCTGGCATCTGAGACAATTTTCGGTAAAGCAATTTTGACTTCCAGGTGAGGCTGTATGTTTTAGGATTAAATAGTCGGATGAGACTATTTTGCTTTGACTTGGTCCCCTAGGCTGTAAATGCTAGATTAACAGGGCTCCTGGAATCTAAAAAAAGTTTAAGTAAAACAGTTTTGACAGCTAGGTAAGGCTGTATGTTTTAAGATTAAATAGTCGGGTGAGACCATTTAGCTTTGACTTGGGCCCCCAGGATGCAAATGCTGGAATAACAGGGTTCCTGGCATCTGAGAAGACTTTCGGTAAAGCAATTTTGACTTTCAGGAGAGGCTGTATGTTTTAGGATTAAATTGTCGGATGAGCTTGTTTGGCTTTGACTTGCTCCCCTAGGCTACACATGCCAGATTGGCGGGGCTCCAGGAATCTAAGACAAGGTTTGGTAAAACAGTTTTGACAGCTAGGTAAGGCTGAATGTTTTAAGATTAAATAGTCGGGTGAGCCTGTTTCACTTTGAATTGAGCCCCCAGGATGCAAATACTGGATTTACAGGGTTCCTGGTATATGAGACAAGTTTTGGTAAGGTAATTTTGAGTTACAGGTGAGGCTGAATGTGTTAAGACTTAATAGTCGGGTGAGACTATTTTGCTTTGACTTGGTCCCCTAGGCTGCAAATGCTAGATTAACAGGGCTCCTGGAATCTAAAAAAAGTTTTAGTAAAACAGTTTTGACAGCTAGGTAAGGCTGTATGTTTTAAGATTAAATAGTCGGGTGAGACTATTTGGCTTTGACTTGCGCCCCCAGGATGCAAATGCTAGATTATCTGGGATCCTTGTATCTGAGACAAGTTTCGGTAAAGCAATTTTGACTTCCAGGTGAGGCTGTATGTTTTAGGATTAAATAGTCGGATGAGCCTGTTTGGCTTTGACTTGCTCCCCTAGGCTCCACATGCCAGATAGGCGGGGCTCCTGGAATCTAAGACAAGGTTTGGTAAAACACTTTTGACAGCTAGGCAAGACTGTATGTTTTAAGATTAAGAAGTCGGTTGAGCATGTTTCGCTTTGACTTGCGCCCCTAGGCGGCACATGCCAGATTGGCGGGGCTCCTGGTATCTGAGACAAGTTTTGGTAAAACTGTTTTGACAGCTAGGCAAGACTGTATGTTTTGAGATTAAAAAGTCGGGTAAGCCAGTTTGGCTTTGACTTGCGCCCCTAGGATGCAAATGCTGGATTTACACGGTTCCTGGTATGTGAGACAAGTTTTGGTAGGGTAATTTTGAGTTACAGGTGAGGCTGAATGTGTTAAGACTTAATAGTCGGGTGAGACTATTTTGCTTTGACTTGGTCCCCTAGGCTGCAAATGATAGATTAACAGGGCTCCTGGAATCTAAAAAAAGTTTTATTAAAACAGTTTTGACAGCTAGGTAAGGCTGTATGTTTTAAGATTAAATAGTCGGGTGAGACTATTTGGCTTTGACTTGCGCCTTTAGGATGCAAATGCTAGATTATCTGGGATCCTTGTATCTGAGACAAGTTTCGGTAAAGCAATTTTGACTTCCAGGTGAGGCTGTATGTTTTAGGATTAAATAGTCGGATGAGCCTGTTTGGCTTTGACTTGCTCCCCTAGGCTCCACATGCCAGATAGGCGGGGCTCCTGGAATCTAAGACAAGGTTTGGTAAAACAGTTTTGACAGCTAGGCAAGACTGTATGTTTGAAGATTAAGAAGTCGGTTGAGCATGTTTGGCTTTGACTTGCGCCCCTAAGCGGCACATGCCAGATTGGCGGGGCTCCTGGAATCTGATAGATGTTTTGGTAAAGCAGTTTTGGCAACCAGATGGGACTGTGTGTTTTCAGATTGGATAATGAGGTCCGACTAATTGGCTTTGACTTGTTTCCCTAGGCTGCAAATGCCAGATTGGCCGGGTTTTGGTAGAGCAGTTTCGGCGGCCAGATGGGGCTGTATGTTTAGTATTAAATAGTCGGGTGAGCCTGTTCTGCTTTGACCTGCGCCCCTAGGCTGCACATGCCAGATTGGAAGGGCTCCTGGTATCTGAGACAAGTTTTGGTAAAACTGTTTTGACAGCTAGGCAAGACTGTATGTTTTAAGATTAAAGAGTCGGGTAAGCCAGTTTGGCTTTGACTTGCGCCCCTAGGATGCAAATGCTGGATTTACAGGGTTCCTGGTATGTCAGATAAGTTTTGGTAAGGTAATTTTGAGTTACAGTTGAGGCTGAATGTGTTAAGACTTAATAGTCGGGTGAGACTATTTTGCTTTGACTTGGTCCCCTAGGCTGCAAATGATAGATTAACAGGGCTCCTGGAATCTAAAAAAAGTTTTATTAAAACAGTTTTGACAGCTAGGTAAGGCTGTATGTTTTACGATTAAATAGTCGGGTGAGACTATTTGGCTTTGACTTGCGCCCCCAGGATGCAAATGCTAGATTATCTGGGATCCTTGTATCTGAGACAAGTTTCGGTAAAGCAATTTTGACTTCCAGGTGAGGCTGTATGTTTTAGGATTAAATAGTCGGATGAGCCTGTTTGGCTTTGACTTGCTCCCCTAGGCTTCACATGCCAGATAGGCGGGGCTCCTGGAATCTAAGACAAGTTTTGGTAAAACAGTTTTGACAGCTAGGCAAGACTGTATGTTTTAGGATTAAGAAGTCGGTTGAGCATGTTTCGCTTTGACTTGCGCCCCTAGGCGGCACATGCCAGATTGGCGGGGCTCCTGGAATCTGATAGATGTTCTGGTAAAGCCGTTTTGGCAACCAGATGGGACTGTGTGTTTTCAGATTGGATAATGAGGTCCGACTAATTGGCTTTGACTTGTTCCCCTAGGCTGCAAATGCCAGATTGGCCGGGTTTTGGTAGAGCAGTTTGGTATCTGAGACAAGTTTTGGTAAAACTGTTTTGACAGCTAGGCAAGACTGTATGTTTTAAGATTAAAGAGTCGGGTAAGCCAGTTTGGCTTTGACTGGCGCCCCTAGGATGCAAATGCTGGATTAACAGGGTTCCTGGTATCTGAGACAAGTTTTGGTAAGGCAATTTTGAGTTCCAGGTGAGGCTGAATGTGTTAAGACTTAATAATCGGGTGAGACTATTTTGCTTTGACCTGGTCCCCTAGGCTGCAAATGCTAGATTAACAGGGCTCCTGAAATCTAAAAAAAGTTTTAGTAAAACAGTTTTGACAGCTAGGTAAGGCTGTATGTTTTAAGATTAAATAGTCGGGTGAGCCTGTTTAGCTTTGACTTGCGCCCCCAAGATGCAAATACTGGATTAACAGGTTTCCTGGTATCTGAGACAAGTTTTGGTAAATCAGTTTTGGCGGCCAGATGGGGCGGTATGTTTTAAGATTTAATAGTCGGGTGAGGCTATTTGGCTTTGACGTGCTCCCTTACGCTGCAAATGCTAGATTAACAGGGCTCCTGGTATCCATGACAAGTTTTGATAAAGCAGCTTTGGCAGCCAGATGGGGCTGTTTGTTTTAAGATTAAATTGTAGAGTGAGCCTGTTTGGCTTTGAACTTCTCCCCGAGGCTGCACACGCAAGATTGTCAGGGTTCCTGGTAACTGAGACAAGGTTTGGTAAAACAGTTTTGACAGCTAGGCAAGACTGTATATTTTCAGATTAAATAGTCGGGTAAGCCTGTTTGCCTTTGTCTTGCGCCCCTAGGATGCAAATGCTGGATTAACAGGGTTCCTCGTATCTGAGACAAGTTTTGGTAAGGCAACTTTGAGTTCTATTTGAGGCTGAATGTGTTAAGACTTAATAGGCAGGTGAGACTATTTTGCTTTGACCTGCTCCCCTAGGCTGCACACGCCAGATTGGCAGGGCTCCTGGTATCTGAGACAAGGGTTGGTAAAACAGTTTTGACAGCTAGGTCAGGATACATGTTTGAAGGTTAAATAGTCGGGTGAGCCTGTTTGGCTTTGACTTGCTCCCCTAGGATGCAAATGCAGGAATAACAGGGTTCCTGGCATCTGAGACAATTTTCGGTAAAGCAATTTTGACTTCCAGGTGAGGCTGTATGTTTTAGGATTAAATAGTCGGATGAGCCTGTTTGGCTTTGACTTGCTCCCCTAGGCTCCACATGCCAGATAGGCGGGGCTCCTGGAATCTAAGACAAGGTTTGGTAAAACAGTTTTGACAGCTAGGTAAGGCTGAATGTTTTAAGATTAAATAGTCGGGTGAGCCTGTGTAACTTTGAATTGAGCCCCCAGGATGCAAATACTGGATTTACAGGGTTCCTGGTATGTGAGACAAGTTTTGGTAAGGTGATTTTGAGTTACAGGTGAGGCTGAATGTGTTAAGACTTAATAGTCGGGTGAGACTATTTTGCTTTGACTTGGTCCCCTAGGCTGCAAATGCTAGATTAACAGGGCTCCTGGAATCTATAAAAAGTTTTAGTAAAACAGTTTTGACAGCTAGGTAAGGCTGTATGTTTTAAGATTAAATAGTCGGGTGAGACTATTTGGCTTTGACTTGCGCCCCCAGGATGCAAATGCTAGATTATCTGGGATCCTTGTATCTGAGACAAGTTTCGGTAAAGCAATTTTGACTTCCAGGTGAGGCTGTATGTTTTAGGATTAAATAGTCGGATGAGCCTGTTTGGCTTTGACTTGCTCCCCTGGGCTCCACATGCCAGATAGGCGGGGCTCCTGGAATCTAAGACAAGGTTTGGTAAAACAGTTTTGACAGCTAGGAAAGACTGTATGTTTGAAGATTAAGAAGTCGGTTGAGCATGTTTGGCTTTGACTTGCGCCCCTAGGCGGCACATGCCAGATTGGCGGGGCTCCTGGAATCTGATAGATGTTTTGGTAAAGCAGTTTTGGCAACCAGATGGGACTGTGTGTTTTCAGATTGGATAATGAGGTCCGACTAATTGGCTTTGACTTGTTCCCCTAGGCTGCAAATGCCAGATTGGCCGGGTTTTGGTCGAGCAGTTTCGGCGGCCAGATGGGGCTGTATGTTTAGTATTAAATAGTCGGGTGAGCCTGTTTTGCTTTGACCTACTCCCCTAGGCTGCACATGCCAGATTGGCAGGGCTCCTGGTATCTGAGACAAGTTTTGGTAAAACAGTTTTGACAGCTAGGCAAGACTGTATGTTTGAAGATTAAGAAGTCGGTTGAGCATGTTTGGCTTTGACTTGCGCCCCTAGGCGGCACATGCCAGATTGGCGGGGCTCCTGGAATCTGATAGATGTTTTGGTAAAGCAGTTTTGGCAACCAGATGGGACTGTGTGTTTTCAGATTGGATAATGAGGTCCGACTAATTGGCTTTGACTTGTTCCCCTAGGCTGCAAATGCCAGATTGGCCGGGTTTTGGTCGAGCAGTTTCGGCGGCCAGATGGGGCTGTATGTTTAGTATTAAATAGTCGGGTGAGCCTGTTTTGCTTTGACCTGCTCCCCTAGGCTGCACATGCCAGATTGGCAGGGCTCCTGGTATCTGAGACAAGTTTTGTTAAAATTCTTTTGACAGCTAGGCAAGACTGTATGTTTTAAGATTAAAGAGTCGGATAAGCCAGTTTGGCTTTGACTTGCGCCCCTAGGATGCAAATGCTGGATTAACAGGGTTCCTGGTATCTGAGACAAGTTTTGGTAAGGCATTTTTGAGTTCCAGGTGAGGCTGAATGTGTTAAGACATAATATTCGGGTGAGACTATTTTGCTTTGACGTGGTCCCCTAGGCTGCAAATGCTAGATTAACAGGGCTCCAGGAAAGCAATTTTGACTTCCAGGTGAGGCTGTATGTTTTAGGATTAAATAGTCGGATGAGCCTGTTTGGCTTTGACTTGCTCCCCTAGGCTTCACATGCCAGATAGGCGGGGCTCCTGGAATCTAAGACAAGTTTTGGTAAAACAGTTTTGACAGCTAGGCAAGACTGTATGTTTTAGGATTAAGAAGTCGGTTGAGCATGTTTCGCTTTGACTTGCGCCCCTAGGCGGCACATGCCAGATTGGCGGGGCTCCTGGAATCTGATAGATGTTCTGGTAAAGCCGTTTTGGCAACCAGATGGGACTGTGTGTTTTCAGATTGGATAATGAGGTCCGACTAATTGGCTTTGACTTGTTCCCCTAGGCTGCAAATGCCAGATTGGCCGGGTTTTGGTAGAGCAGTTTGGTATCTGAGACAAGTTTTGGTAAAACTGTTTTGACAGCTAGGCAAGACTGTATGTTTTAAGATTAAAGAGTCGGGTAAGCCAGTTTGGCTTTGACTGGCGCCCCTAGGATGCAAATGCTGGATTAACAGGGTTCCTGGTATCTGAGACAAGTTTTGGTAAGGCAATTTTGAGTTCCAGGTGAGGCTGAATGTGTTAAGACTTAATAATCGGGTGAGACTATTTTACTTTGACCTGGTCCCCTAGGCTGCAAATGCTAGATTAACAGGGCTCCTGAAATCTAAAAAAGTTTTAGTAAAACAGTTTTGACAGCTAGGTAAGGCTGTATGTTTTAAGATTAAATAGTCGGGTGAGCCTGTTTAGCTTTGACTTGCGCCCCCAAGATGCAAATACTGGATTAACAGGTTTCCTGGTATCTGAGACAAGTTTTGGTAAATCAGTTTTGGCGGCCAGATGGGGCGGTATGTTTTAAGATTTAATAGTCGGGTGAGGCTATTTGGCTTTGACGTGCTCCCTTACGCTGCAAATGCTAGATTAACAGGGCTCCTGGTATCCATGACAAGTTTTGATAAAGCAGCTTTGGCAGCCAGATGGGGCTGTTTGTTTTAAGATTAAATTGTAGAGTGAGCCTGGTTGGCTTTGAACTTCTCCCCGAGGCTGCACACGCAAGATTGTCAGGGTTCCTGGTAACTGAGACAAGGTTTGGTAAAACAGTTTTGACAGCTAGGCAAGACTGTATATTTTCAGATTAAATAGTCGGGTAAGCCTGTTTGCCTTTGTCTTGCGCCCCTAGGATGCAAATGCTGGATTAACAGGGTTCCTCGTATCTGAGACAAGTTTTGGTAAGGCAACTTTGAGTTCTATTTGAGGCTGAATGTGTTAAGACTTAATAGGCAGGTGAGACTATTTTGCTTTGACCTGCTCCCCTAGGCTGCACACGCCAGATTGGCAGGGCTCCTGGTATCTGAGACAAGGGTTGGTAAAACAGTTTTGACAGCTAGGTCAGGATACATGTTTGAAGGTTAAATAGTCGGGTGAGCCTGTTTGGCTTTGACTTGCTCCCCTAGGATGCAAATGCTGGAATAACAGGGTTCCTGGCATCTGAGACAAGTTTCGGTAAAGCAATTTTGACTTCCAGGTGAGGCTGTATGTTTTAGGATTAAATAGTCGGATGAGCCTGTTTGGCTTTGACTTGCTCCCCTAGGCTCCACATGCCAGATAGGCGGGGCTCCTGGAATCTAAGACAAGGTTTGGTAAAACAGTTTTGACAGCTAGGTAAGGCTGAATGTTTTAAGATTAAATAGTCGGGTGAGCCTGTGTAACTTTGAATTGAGCCCCCAGGATGCAAATACTGGATTTACAGGGTTCCTGGTATGTGAGACAAGTTTTGGTAAGGTGATTTTGAGTTACAGGTGAGGCTGAATGTGTTAAGACTTAATAGTCGGGTGAGACTATTTTGCTTTGACTTGGTCCCCTAGGCTGCAAATGCTAGATTAACAGGGCTCCTGGAATCTATAAAAAGTTTTAGTAAAACAGTTTTGACAGCTAGGTAAGGCTGTATGTTTTAAGATTAAATAGTCGGGTGAGACTATTTGGCTTTGACTTGCGCCCCCAGGATGCAAATGCTAGATTATCTGGGATCCTTGTATCTGAGACAAGTTTCGGTAAAGCAATTTTGACTTCCAGGTGAGGCTGTATGTTTTAGGATTAAATAGTCGGATGAGCCTGTTTGGCTTTGACTTGCTCCCCTGGGCTCCACATGCCAGATAGGCGGGGCTCCTGGAATCTAAGACAAGGTTTGGTAAAACAGTTTTGACAGCTAGGAAAGACTGTATGTTTGAAGATTAAGAAGTCGGTTGAGCATGTTTGGCTTTGACTCGCGCCCCTAGGCGGCACATGCCAGATTGGCGGGGCTCCTGGAATCTGATAGATGTTTTGGTAAAGCAGTTTTGGCAACCAGATGGGACTGTGTGTTTTCAGATTGGATAATGAGGTCCGACTAATTGGCTTTGACTTGTTCCCCTAGGCTGCAAATGCCAGATTGGCCGGGTTTTGGTCGAGCAGTTTCGGCGGCCAGATGGGGCTGTATGTTTAGTATTAAATAGTCGGGTGAGCCTGTTTTGCTTTGACCTGCTCCCCTAGGCTGCACATGCCAGATTGGCAGGGCTCCTGGTATCTGAGACAAGTTTTGGTAAAACAGTTTTGACAGCTAGGCAAGACTGTATGTTTGAAGATTAAGAAGTCGGTTGAGCATGTTTGGCTTTGACTTGCGCCCCTAGGCGGCACATGCCAGATTGGCGGGGCTCCTGGAATCTGATAGATGTTTTGGTAAAGCAGTTTTGGCAACCAGATGGGACTGTGTGTTTTCAGATTGGATAATGAGGTCCGACTAATTGGCTTTGACTTGTTCCCCTAGGCTGCAAATGCCAGATTGGCCGGGTTTTGGTCGAGCAGTTTCGGCGGCCAGATGGGGCTGTATGTTTAGTATTAAATAGTCGGGTGAGCCTGTTTTGCTTTGACCTGCTCCCCTAGGCTGCACATGCCAGATTGGCAGGGCTCCTGGTATCTGAGACAAGTTTTGTTAAAACTCTTTTGACAGCTAGGCAAGACTGTATGTTTTAAGATTAAAGAGTCGGATAAGCCAGTTTGGCTTTGACTTGCGCCCCTAGGATGCAAATGCTGGATTAACAGGGTTCCTGGTATCTGAGACAAGTTTTGGTAAGGCATTTTTGAGTTCCAGGTGAGGCTGAATGTGTTAAGACATAATATTAGGGTGAGACTATTTTGCTTTGACGTGGTCCCCTAGGCTGCAAATGCTAGATTAACAGGGCTCCTGGAAAGCAATTTTGACTTCCAGGTGAGGCTGTATGTTTTAGGATTAAATAGTCGGATGAGCCTGTTTGGCTTTGACTTGCTCCCCTAGGCTTCACATGCCAGATAGGCGGGGCTCCTGGAATCTAAGACAAGTTTTGGTAAAACAGTTTTGACAGCTAGGCAAGACTGTATGTTTTAAGATTAAGAAGTCGGTTGAGCATGTTTCGCTTTGACTTGCGCCCCTAGGCGGCACATGCCAGATTGGCGGGGCTCCTGGAATCTGATAGATGTTCTGGTAAAGCCGTTTTGGCAACCAGATGGGACTGTGTGTTTTCAGATTGGATAATGAGGTCCGACTAATTGGCTTTGACTTGTTCCCCTAGGCTGCAAATGCCAGATTGGCCGGGTTTTGGTAGAGCAGTTTCGGCGGCCAGATGGGGCTGTGTGTTTAGTATTAAATAGTCGGGTGAGGCTGTTTTGCTTTGACCTGCTCCCCTAGGCTGCACATGCCAGATTGGCAGGGCTCCTGGTATCTGAGAAAAGTTTTGGTAAAACTGTTTTGACAGCTAGGCAAGACTGTATGTTTTAAGATTAAAGAGTCGGGTAAGCCAGTTTGGCTTTGACTGGCGCCCCTAGGATGCAAATGCTGGATTTACAGGGTTCCTGGTATCTGAGACAAGTTTTGGTAGGGTAATTTTGAGCTACAGGTGAGGCTGAATGTGTTAAGACTTAATAGTCGGGTGAGACTATTTTGCTTTGACTTGGTCCCCTAGGCTGCAAATGATAGATTAACAGGGCTCCTGGAATCTAAAAAAAGTTTTATTAAAACAGTTTTGACAGCTAGGTAAGGCTGTATGTTTTAAGATTAAATAGTCGGGTGAGACTATTTGGCTTTGACTTGCGCCCCCAGGATGCAAATGCTAGATTATCTGGGATCCTTGTATCTGAGACAAGTTTCGGTAAAGCAATTTTGACTTCCAGGTGAGGCTGTATGTTTTAGGATTAAATAGTCGGATGAGCCTGTTTGGCTTTGACTTGCTCCCCTAGGCTCCACATGCCAGATAGGCGGGGCTCCTGGAATCTAAGACAAGGTTTGGTAAAACAGTTTTGACAGCTAGGCAAGACTGTATGTTTGAAGATTAAGAAGTCGTTTTGATCGCGCTCTCGCAACCTCTGCTTATTCTTTTAACATTGATAGATATTATGTCGTGCTGTAAGAAACCTTGCACGTTCAAGCAGGCTGATGATTCTGCACAGCCTCAATTTGTTAATTGCTGGCTGTGTGAGAGTATGATGCATGCTAAATGTGCAGGTCTCACTGGGCGTGATTGCGACAAGATCACTGCAGTTGCCAAGAAGGGCTGCGGTGGCTTGCGTTGGTCGTGCCCAGATTGCATCGACAAGCAAATTGATTTCTCCAGAATGTATAATTCTGTGAGAAATCAATTCTTAAAACTGAATAATGTTGCTAAGCAGCTGGCGAGTAATTTTGACTCCAGTTTTGAGTTGCTTGCCAAATATAAATTCGAGTCTCCAATCAATCGCCGGTTGGAGCCTCATCTTTTGCAATTACCCTCTACGTCTGTTCAGACACCTACGCCTTTCATGTCCCAACCTAGCAACTTGGATTTATCTCCAATGTTGTCTTTATCGCCTTCTCCAAGCGACTGCCCAATTACCCCCGTTTCATCCCCTATAGTAGTTACAGTAGATCCCGTACCTAATACTGTCCCAGTTATCCAAACTGCCTCAGCCCCGTCAGCTCCTGGCCGCAAAGATAGACCTGCGCGTAGTCTTGCCCAGATTGTTAAACACAATAATGGCGCCTCTTTAGCTCCTCCAACTCCTGTATTACCCGCTGCCCCATCAGCACCTACTTTAACTGTTGTTGCCCCTCGTAGGCAAGTTTTTGTGTCTCGACTTTCGTCGGACACCACTTCTGAGTCATTGGCTGCCTATATTGCTAGCAAATCTTCTGCTAGCGTGTCAATAACTAAATTTAATTTCTCCACCCCTCGTGAAATATCATCATTCAAAATAAATGTTTCACATGATATGTTTCCAATCATTTGTGATCCCAAATTTTGGCCTCCACACATGATTGTTCACGAGTTCAAGCCAAAAAGGAGAAACCAGCCTGTCACCCTTCCAGTCCCTTCAATACAGGGTACCATTTCTGTCCCAAAAAACTAATTTCAACTTCTGACCAAATCTGTATTCATTATCAGAATGTCAGAGGTCTTATTTCAAAGCTTAAAAATCTTTTCATGGCCAGTACTTCCTTCGACTCGGATATAATAGCCTTTTCAGAAACATGGTTAAATTCAACCATATCCGATTTTGAGATATTTTCGAATAGTTTTATTTTGCATAGAAATGATCGGCCGACTCGAGGTGGTGGGGTGTTAATTGCCGTTAAAGCCACTCTCCAGTCAGAACTTTTTTGTTTTAGTATGCCTACTGACGCTGAGATTGTATCAGTTAAGGTGTCTTTTCCTACACGGAATATCTATATTACATGCTCTTATGTCCCTCCTTCTTCTGATATTCAAGTTTATATGAAACATATTACTTGTATTAAAGAAGTTTCTTCACACGTGCGTGATAATGACCTATTTTTGGTGTTGGGTGATTTTAATTTGCCGAACATCTCTTGGTCATTATTCACTGCCGAAAATTATCTAGTGCCCTCAGCACAGCATGATTTTATAGACTGCATGCTTGATCTTTCGTTGTTTCAAATCAATTCAATTTCTAATCATTTGAATAGAACACTTGACCTTGTATTTGCTAACGACTACCTTATTTCTAATGTGTCTAGGTCCGCCCCTTTATCTCTTCCTGAGGATGTATATCATCCTACTTTAGAGATTACAATGTTCAATTGTAATCGTCTCATTTCGTGCTCATCAGCCAATAAACCCCGCCGCTGCTTTCGCAAAGGGAATTATTCATTACTAAATCAGCTTATTTATGCAACCGATTGGTCTTTCTTATATGACTCGGTTGATATGAATACTGCTATTGCTTATTTTTATAGCACCATAAACTCCCTGTTAGATGTGAGTATTCCCAAGTCAATTCCTTCGACTACTCTTTCAAAACCACCCTGGTTTACTCCCAGATTGTCACAGCTTAAAAACTTAAAATCTAAATATTTTAAAAAGTTTAAAAAGTCTGGTTCGTGTACAGACTTGGCTAGATATTCCATAGTCAAGTCGAACTTCTTTCTTCTGAATTCTCAATGCTATGAGAATTATCTTACTCGTTGTAAAAGGCAATTTGCCCAAAATCCGAGACAGTTTTACAATTTTGTAAACTTGAAGCGTAAATCTTCAAGTTTGCCAACTTCTTTTTCTTTCGGGATGGATAAAGCTAGTAATGACTCTGATTCTGCTAACCTCTTTGCTAATTTTTTCCAATCAACTTACTCCTCTGTCTGTCCTAATAATAATTCTTACCCTTATACTATTTCTTCCTCTAGTTCTATACCTCCTCCTATTATTTCACACTCATCTCTTCTTTTAGCTATAAACTCTTTACAATCTTCTTACTCTCCTGGGCCTGACAATATTCCTAGTTGTCTACTTAAGGAGTGCAGTTCTTCCCTTCTGTATCCATTGCAAAAGCTTTTTAATCTATCTCTTGAAACTTCTGTCTTTCCATCTCTTTGGAAAGAATCTTATATCATTCCTCTCCACAAGAAAGGTGGAAAGTCTGATATACAAAATTACAGGGGCATTGCAAAACTGTCCGCTATTCCTAAATTATTTGATAAAATAATCACTTCGAATTTGCAGCATTTCTGCAAATCAGTTGTTTCCCCTGTTCAACATGGATTCGTAAAGAATCGGTCAACTACGACCAATCTGCTTGAGTTTACTTCCTTGGTAAATGATGCTTTTCTTTCGAAAATGCAAACTGATGTCATTTATACTGACTTCAGTAAGGCGTTTGACTCTGTGCACCATGACACTTTACTTTTTAAACTTGACCGAATAGGTTTCCCTCCGTCTCTTTTGCTTTGGATTAATTCTTATTTAAAAGGTAGGACCCAGCGAGTAATGCTGAGGCTGACTACCTCTAAACAAGTTCACGTTACTTCTGGTGTTCCTCAAGGTAGTCATCTTGGACCTTTACTCTTTACTCTTTTTATAAATGATCTCCCCTCTGTGATATCACATGCCCGTGTACTCATGTATGCGGATGATGTAAAACTAATTCTATCATACACTAATCCCCTACACCATTCTCGTCTACAAGACGATCTGAACGCGATGCAACTTTGGTGTTCGACCAATCAATTGCATCTGAATTGTTCAAAGTGTATGTTTATGACATTTAATCGTACTACACCTTACCTTGTCAGTTATACAATCGACAATACCCCTTTGCAACGTATACTAACAGTTAAGGATCTAGGCGTTCTTTTTGATTCTAAACTCTGTTTCAATCTTCACATAGATACCATCGTTAATGAGGCAAAAGGTGTACTTGGATTCATTAAACGATGGTCTAAAGAGTTTAACGATCCTTTTATAACTAAACTTCTGTACATCTCTCTTGTTCGCCCTATCCTTGAATACTGCTCTTGCATCTGGTCTCCGCAGTATAACAATAGCCAGGATCGTATTGAATCTGTTCAGAAGCAATTTCTGCTTTTTGCCTTACGAGGTTTAAATTGGGACCCTAATCTTCGGTTGCCATCCTACTCCAGCAGGCTGCTTCTTCTTAACCTTCCGTCGTTAACCAACCGTAGGACAATTCTCGGTGTTGTCCTTCTACATAAGTTGATTATTGGCGATATAGATTCTCCTTTTCTGCTAGGGCGTCTTCAATTCTCTGTTCCGTCTAGACCAACCAGAAATTACCGCCCCTTATTCCTGTCTACGTGCACAACAGACTACGCTATGCACAATCCTTTTCGCGTGCTATGTAAAAATTATAATAGTTTACATCACGTTTTCTCTACCGAACTTTCTCTACCCCTAATAAAATCGTTGCTTTCAGGATACCTTCGGGAAGTCACCGACCATTCCCAGCTATGAGCAGGGGCATAGCTTGCCGGACAGGCTGTAAATTTTC
Organism: Drosophila kanekoi; assembly: GCA_037075305.1. Taxonomy (NCBI): domain Eukaryota; kingdom Metazoa; phylum Arthropoda; class Insecta; order Diptera; family Drosophilidae; genus Drosophila; species Drosophila kanekoi. Next base: position 346,958 of record JBAMCE010000039.1, on the reverse strand, counting down.
CCCCACCGGGTCGGTGATTTCCCATTACTTTTCTCTCTATCCTATCTACTTAACACTCTATATATCTATCTAGCTTACATGTCTTTACTTTATTAACAATCTTCTTACTTTCCTTTTTCCTATTTATTGTATTTTATTAATTAACATACCAAACTAAGATTATTTTTAATTTTACATAAGAACACTTTTTTCCTACTTACACCCTTCAGCTTTGATGTAGGCTCTTATATCGTCACTGACAAATTTAGCTGTGAAAAGAGGCACAGCTGGCCGGGCTGCCAAATAAAACACCTCCATCGGTCGGTGATGCTATTTAGAGAACTGTGTTTTCTAACTAGGCTTTTAGCATATAAGTTCATTACCTACTGTATGTATAATATGAGTAATGAGGAAGACACTCGTTTTGTCGACCAATAATAAAATAAAATATAAATATAAATAAAATGTTTGGCTTTGACTTGCGCCCCTAGGCGGCACATGCCAGATTGGCGGGGCTCCTGGAATCTGATAGATGTTTTGGTAAAGCAGTTTTGGCAACCAGATGGGACTGTGTGTTTTCAGATTGGATAATGAGGTCCGACTAATTGGCTTTGACTTGTTCCCCTAGGCTGCAAATGCCAGATTGGCCGTGTTTTGGTAGAGCAGTTTCGGCGGCCAGATGGGGCTGTATGTTTAGTATTAAATAGTCGGGTGAGCCTGTTCTGCTTTGACCTGCGCCCCTAGGCTGCACATGCCAGATTGGTAGGGCTCCTGGTATCTGAGACAAGTTTTGGTAAAACTGTTTTGACAGCTAGGCAAGACTGTATGTTTTAAGATTAAAGAGTCGGGTAAGCCAGTTTGGCTTTGACTTGCGCCCCTAGGATGCAAATTCTGGATTTACAGGGTTCCTGGTATGTCAGACAAGTTTTGGTAAGGTAATTTTGAGTTACAGTTGAGGCTGAATGTGTTAAGACTTAATAGTCGGGTGAGACTATTTTGCTTTGACTTGGTCCCCTAGGCTGCAAATTATTGATTGAAAGGGGTCCTGGAATCTAAAAAAAGTTTTATTAAAACAGTTTTGACAGCTAGGTAAGGCTGTATGTTTTACGATTAAATAGTCGGGTGAGACTATTTGGCTTCGACTTGCGCCCCCAGGATGCAAATGCTAGATTATCTGGGATCCTTGTATCTGAGACAAGTTTCGGTAAAGCAATTTTGACTTCCAGGTGAGGCTGTATGTTTTAGGATTAAATAGTCGGATGAGCCTGTTTGGCTTTGACTTGCTTCCCTAGGCTTCACATGCCAGCTAGGCGGGGCTCCTGGAATCTAAGACAAGTTTTGGTAAAACAGTTTTGACAGCTAGGCATGACTGTATGTTTTAAGATTAAGAAGTCGGTCGAGCATGTTTCGCTTTGACTTGCGCCCCTAGGCGGCACATGGCAGATTGGCGGGGCTCCTGGAATCTGATAGATGTTTTGGTAAAGCAGTTTTGGCAACCAGATGGGACTGTGTGTTTTCAGATTGGATAATGAGGTCCGACTAATTGGCTTTGACTTGTTCCCCTAGGCTGCAAATGCCAGATTGGCCGGGTTTTGGTCGAGCAGTTTCGGCGGCCAGATGGGGCTGTATGTTTAGTATTAAATAGTCGGGTGAGCCTGTTTTGCTTTGACCTGCTCCCCTAGGCTGCACACGCAAGATTGTCAGGGCTCCTGGTAACTGAGACAAGGTTTGGTAAAACAGTTTTGACAGCTAGGCAAGACTGTATATTTTCAGATTAAATAGTCGGGTAAGCCTGTTTGCCTTTGTCTTGCGCCCCTAGGATGCAAATGCTGGATTAACAGGGTTCCTCGTATCTGAGACAAGTTTTGGTAAGGCAACTTTGAGTTCTATTTGAGGCTGAATGTGTTAAGACTTAATAGGCAGGTGAGACTATTTTGCTTTGACCTGCTCCCCTAGGCTGCACACGCCAGATTTGCAGGGTTCCTGGTATCTGAGACAAGGGTTGGTAAAACAGTTTTGACAGCTAGGTCAGGGTACATGTTTGAAGGTTAAATAGTCGGGTGAGCCTGTTTGGCTTTGACTTGCTCCCCTAGGATGCAAATGCTGGAATAACAGGGTTCCTGGCATCTGAGACAAGTTTCGGAAAAGCAATTTTGACTTCCAGGTGAGGCTGTATGTTTTAGGATTAAATAGTCGGATGAGCCTGTTTGGCTTTGACTTGCTCCCCTAGGCTCCACATGCCAGATAGGCGGGGCTCCTGGAATCTAAGAGAAGGTTTGGTAAAACAGTTTTGACAGCTAGGTAAGGCTGAATGTTTTAAGATTAAATAGTCGGGTGAGCCTGTGTAACTTTGAATTGAGCCCCCAGGATGCAAATACTGGATTTACAGGGTTCCTGGTATGTGAGACAAGTTTTGGTAAGGTGATTTTGAGTTACACGTGAGGCTGAATGTGTTAAGACTTAATAGTCGGGTGAGACTATTTTGCTTTGACTTGGTCCCCTAGGCTGCAAATGATAGATTAACAGGGCTCCTGGAATCTAAAAAAAGTTTTAGTAAAACAGTTTTGACAGCTAGGTAAGGCTGTATGTTTTAAGATTAAATAGTCGGGTGAGACTATTTGGCTTTGACTTGCGCCCCCAGGATGCAAATGCTAGATTATCTGGGATCCTTGTATCTGAGACAACTTTCGGTAAAGCAATTTTGACTTCCAGGTGAGGCTGTATGTTTTAGGATTAAATAGTCGGATGAGCCTGTTTGGCTTTGACTTGCTCCCCTAGGCTCCACATGCCAGATAGGCGGGGCTCCTGAAATCTAAGTCAAGGTTTGGTAAAACAGTTTTGACAGCTAGGCAAGACTGTATGTTTGAAGATTAAGAAGTCGGTTGAGCATGTTTGGCTTTGACTTGCGCCCCTAGGCGGCACATGCCAGATTGGCGGGGCTCCTGGAATCTGATAGATGTTTTGGTAAAGCAGTTTTGGCAACCAGATGGGACTGTGTGTTTTCAGATTGGATAATGAGGTCCGACTAATTGGCTTTGACTTGTTCCCCTAGGCTGCAAATGCCAGATTGGCCGGGTTTTGGTCGAGCAGTTTCGGCGGCCAGATGGGGCTGTATGTTTAGTATTAAATAGTCGGGTGAGCCTGTTTTGCTTTGACCTGCTCCCCTAGGCTGCACATGCCAGATTGGCAGGGCTCCTGGTATCTGAGACAAGTTTTGTTAAAACTCTTTTGACAGCTAGGCAAGACTGTATGTTTTAAGATTAAAGAGTCGGATAAGCCAGTTTGGCTTTGACTTGCGCCCCTAGGATGCAAATGCTGGATTAACAGGGTTCCTGGTATCTGAGACAAGTTTTGGTAAGGCAATTTTGAGTTCCAGGTGAGGCTGAATGTGTTAAGACATAATATTCGGGTGAGACTATTTTGCTTTGACTTGGTCCCCTAGGCTGCAAATGCTAGATTAACAGGGCTCCTGGAAAGCAATTTTGACTACCAGGTGAGGCTGTATGTTTTAGGATTAAATAGTCGGATGAGCCTGTTTGGCTTTGACTTGCTCCCCTAGGCTTCACATGCCAGATAGGCGGGGCTCCTGGGATCTAAGACAAGTTTTGGTAAAACAGTTTTGACAGCTAGGCAAGACTGTATGTTTTAAGATTAAGAAGTCGGTTGAGCATGTTTCGCTTTGACTTGCGCCCCTAGGCGGCACATGCCAGATTGGCGGGGCTCCTGGAATCTGATAGATGTTCTGGTAAAGCCGTTTTGGCAACCAGATGGGACTGTGTGTTTTCAGATTGGATAATGAGGTCCGACTAATTGGCTTTGACTTGTTCCCCTAGGCTGCAAATGCCAGATTGGCCGGGTTTTGGTAGAGCAGTTTCGGCGGCCAGATGGGGCTGTATGTTTAGTATTAAATAGTCGGGTGAGGCTGTTTTGCTTTGACCTGCTCCCCTAGGCTGCACATGCCAGATTGGCAGGGCTCCTGGTATCTGAGAAAAGTTTTGGTAAAACTGTTTTGACAGCTAGGCAAGACTGTATGTTTTAAGATTAAAGAGTCGGGTAAGTCAGTTTGGCTTTGACTGGCGCCCCTAGGATGCAAATGCTGGATTAACAGGGTTCCTGGTATCTGAGACAAGTTTTGGTAAGGCAATTCTGAGTTCCAGGTGAGGCTGAATGTGTTAAGACTTAATAATCGGGTGAGACTATTTTGCTTTGACCTGGTCCCTTAGGCTACAAATGCTAGATTAACAGGGCTCCTGAAATCTAAAAAAAGTTTTAGTAAAACAGTTTTGACACCTAGGTAAGGCTGTATGTTTTAAGATTAAATAGTCGGGTGAGCCCGTTTAGCTTTGACTTGCGCCCCCAAGATGCAAATACTGGATTAACAGGTTTCCTGGTATCTGAGACAAGTTTTGGTAAATCAGTTTTGGCGGCCAGATGGGGCTGTATGTTTTAAGATTTAATAGTCGGGTGAGGCTATTTGGCTTTGACGTGCTCCCTTACGCTGCAAATGCTAGATTAACAGGGCTCCTGGTATCCATGACAAGTTTTGATAAAGCAGCTTTGGCAGCCAGATGGGGCTGTTTGTTTTAAGATTAAGTTGTAGAGTGAGCCTGTTTGGCTTTGAACTTCTCCCCTAGGCTGCACACGCAAGATTGTCAGGGCTCCTGGTCACTGAGACAAGGTTTGGTAAAACAGTTTTGACAGCTAGGCAAGACTGTATATTTTCAGATTAAATAGTCGGGTAAGCCTGTTTGCCTTTGTCTTGCGCCCCTAGGATGCAAATGCTGGATTAACAGGGTTCCTCGTATCTGAGACAAGTTTTGGTAAGGCAATTTTGAGTTCTATTTGAGGCTGAATGTGTTAAGACTTAATAGGCGGGTGAGACTATTTTGCTTTGACCTGCTCCCCTAGGCTGCACACGCCAGATTGGCAGGGCTCCTGGTATCTGAGACAAGGGTTGGTAAAACAGTTTTGACAGCTAGGTCAGGATACATGTTTGAAGGTTAAATAGTCGGGTGAGCCTGTTTGGCTTTGACTTGCTCCCCTAGGATGCAAATGCTGGAATAACAGGGTTCCTGGCATCTGAGACAAGTTTTGGTAAGGTGATTTTGAGTTACAGGTGAGGCTGAATGTGTTAAGACTTAATAGTCGGGTGAGACTATTTTGCTTTGACTTGGTCCCCTAGGCTGCAAATGCTAGATTAACAGGGTTCCTGGAATCTAAAAAAAGTTGTAGTAAAACAGTTTTGACAGCTAGGTAAGGCTGTATGTTTTAAGATTAAATAGTCGGGTGAGACTATTTGGCTTTGACTTGCGCCCCCAGGATGCAAATGCTAGATTATCTGGGATCCTTGTATCTGAGACAAGTTTTGGTGAATCAGTTTTGGCAGCCAGATGGGGCTGTATGTTTTAGGCTTAAATAGTCGGAGGAGCCTGTTTGGCTTTGACTTGCTCCCCTAGGCTCCACATGCCAGATAGGCGGGGCTAAGGGAATCTAAGACAAGGTTTGGTAAAACAGTTTTGACAGCTAGGCAAGACTGTAAGTTTTAAGATTAAAAAGTCGGTTGAGCATGTTTGGCTTTGACTTGCGCCCCTAGGCGGCACATGCCAGATTGGCGGGGCTCCTGGAATCTGATAGATGTTTTGGTAAAGCAGTTTTGGCAACCAGATGGGACTGTGTGTTTTCAGATTGGATAATGAGGTCCGACTAATTGGCTTTAACTTGTTCCCCTAGGCTGCAAATTCCAGATTGGCCGGGTTTTGGTAGAGCAGTTCCGGCGGCCAGATGGGGCTGTATGTTTAGTATTAAATAGTCGGGTGAGCCTGTTTAGCTTTGACTCGCGCCCCCAAGATACAAATACTGGATTAACAGGTTTCCTGGTATCTGAGATAAGTTTTGGTAAATCAGTTTTAGCGGCCAGATGGGGCTGTTTGTTTTAAGATTTAATAGTCGGGTGAGGCTATTTGGCTTTGAACTTCTCCCCTAGGCTGCACACGCAAGATTGTCAGGGCTCCTGGTAACTGAGACAAGGTTTGGTAAATCAGTTTTGACAGCTAGGCAAGACTGTATATTTTCAGATTAAATAGTCTGGTAAGCCTGTTTGCCTTTGTCTTGCCCCCCTAGGATGCAAATGCTGGATTAACAGGGTTCCTGGTATCTGAGACAAGTTTCGGTAAGGCAATTTTGACTTCAAGGTCATACTATATGTTTTAGGATTAAATAGTCGGATGAGCCTGTTTGGCTTTGACTTGCTCCCCTAGGCTGCACATTCCCGATTGGCGGGGCTCCTGGAATCTAAGACAAGGCTTGGTAAAAGAGTTTTGACAGCTAGGCAAGACTGTATGTTTTAAGATTAAGAAGTCGGTTGAGCATGTTTTGCTTTGACTTGCTCCCCTAGGCGGCACATGCCAGATTGGCGGGGCTCCTGGAATCTGATAGATGTTTTGGTAAAGCAGTTTTGGCAACCAGATGGGACTGTGTGTTTTCAGATTGGATAATGAGGTCCGACTAATTGGCTTTGACTTGTTCCCCTAGGCTGCAAATGCCAGCTTGGCCGGGTTTTGGTAGAGCAGTTTCGGCGGCCAGATGGGGCTGTATGTTTTAGTATTAAAAAGTCGGGTGAGCCTGTTTTGCTTTGACCTGCTCCCCTAGGCTGCACATGCCAGATTGGCAGGGCTCCCGGTATCTGAGACTTGTTTTGGTAAAACAGTTTTGACAGCTAGGCAAGACTGTATGTTTTAAGATTAAAGAGTCGGGTAAGCCTGTTTGGCTTTGACTTGCGCCCCTAGGATGCAAATGCTGGATTAACAGGGTTCCTGGTATCTGAGACAAGTTTTGGTAAGGCAATTCTGAGTTCCAGGTGAGGCTGAATGTGTAAAGACTTAATAATCGGGTGAGACTATTTTGCTTTGACCTGGTCCCTTAGGCTACAAATGCTAGATTAACAGGGCTCCTGAAATCTAAAAAAAGTTGTAGTAAAACAGTTTTGACACCTAGGTAAGGCTGTATGTTTTAAGATTAAATAGTCGGGTGAGCCCGTTTAGCTTTGACTTGCGCCCCCAAGATGCAAATACTGGATTAACAGGTTTCCTGGTATCTGAGACAAGTTTTGGTAAATCAGTTTTGGCGGCCAGATGGGGCTGTATGTTTTAAGATTTAATAGTCGGGTGAGGCTATTTGGCTTTGACGTGCTCCCTTACGCTGCAAATGCTAGATTAACAGGGCTCCTGGTATCCATGACAAGTTTTGATAAAGCAGCTTTGGCAGCCAGATGGGGCTGTTTGTTTTAAGATTAAGTTGTAGAGTGAGCCTGTTTGGCTTTGAACTTCTCCCCTAGGCTGCACACGCAAGATTGTCAGGGCTCCTGGTCACTGAGACAAGGTTTGGTAAAACAGTTTTGACAGCTAGGCAAGACTGTATATTTTCAGATTAAATAGTCGGGTAAGCCTGTTTGCCTTTGTCTTGCGCCCCTAGGATGCAAATGCTGGATTAACAGGGTTCCTCGTATCTGAGACAAGTTTTGGTAAGGCAATTTTGAGTTCTATTTGAGGCTGAATGTGTTAAGACTTAATAGGCGGGTGAGACTATTTTGCTTTGACCTGCTCCCCTAGGCTGCACACGCCAGATTGGCAGGGCTCCTGGTATCTGAGACAAGGGTTGGTAAAACAGTTTTGACAGCTAGGTCAGGATACATGTTTGAAGGTTAAATAGTCGGGTGAGCCTGTTTGGCTTTGACTTGCTCCCCTAGGATGCAAATGCTGGAATAACAGGGTTCCTGGCATCTGAGACAAGTTTTGGTAAGGTGATTTTGAGTTACAGGTGAGGCTGAATGTGTTAAGACTTAATAGTCGGGTGAGACTATTTTGCTTTGACTTGGTCCCCTAGGCTGCAAATGCTAGATTAACAGGGTTCCTGGAATCTAAAAAAAGTTGTAGTAAAACAGTTTTGACAGCTAGGTAAGGCTGTATGTTTTAAGATTAAATAGTCGGGTGAGACTATTTGGCTTTGACTTGCGCCCCCAGGATGCAAATGCTAGATTATCTGGGATCCTTGTATCTGAGACAAGTTTTGGTGAATCAGTTTTGGCAGCCAGATGGGGCTGTATGTTTTAGGCTTAAATAGTCGGAGGAGCCTGTTTGGCTTTGACTTGCTCCCCTAGGCTCCACATGCCAGATAGGCGGGGCTAAGGGAATCTAAGACAAGGTTTGGTAAAACAGTTTTGACAGCTAGGCAAGACTGTATGTTTTAAGATTAAAAAGTCGGTTGAGCATGTTTGGCTTTGACTTGCGCCCCTAGGCGGCACATGCCAGATTGGCGGGGCTCCTGGAATCTGATAGATGTTTTGGTAAAGCAGTTTTGGCAACCAGATGGGACTGTGTGTTTTCAGATTAGATAATGAGGTCCGACTAATTGGCTTTAACTTGTTCCCCTAGGCTGCAAATTCCAGATTGGCCGGGTTTTGGTAGAGCAGTTCCGGCGGCCAGATGGGGCTGTATGTTTAGTATTAAATAGTCGGGTGAGCCTGTTTAGCTTTGACTCGCGCCCCCAAGATACAAATACTGGATTAACAGGTTTCCTGGTATCTGAGATAAGTTTTGGTAAATCAGTTTTAGCGGCCAGATGGGGCTGTTTGTTTTAAGATTTAATAGTCGGGTGAGGCTATTTGGCTTTGAACTTCTCCCCTAGGCTGCACACGCAAGATTGTCAGGGCTCCTGGTAACTGAGACAAGGTTTGGTAAAACAGTTTTGACAGCTAGGCAAGACTGTATATTTTCAGATTAAATAGTCTGGTAAGCCTGTTTGCCTTTGTCTTGCCCCCTAGGATGCAAATGCTGGATTAACAGGGTTCCTGGTATCTGAGACAAGTTTCGGTAAGGCAATTTTGACTTCAAGGTCATACTATATGTTTTAGGATTAAATAGTCGGATGAGCCTGTTTGGCTTTGACGTGCTCCCCTAGGCTGCACATTCCCGATTGGCGGGGCTCCTGGAATCTAAGACAAGGCTTGGTAAAAGAGTTTTGACAGCTAGGCAAGACTGTATGTTTTAAGATTAAGAAGTCGGTTGAGCATGTTTTGCTTTGACTTGCTCCCCTAGGCGGCACATGCCAGATTGGCGGGGCTCCTGGAATCTGATAGATGTTTTGGTAAAGCAGTTTTGGCAACCAGATGGGACTGTGTGTTTTCAGATTGGATAATGAGGTCCGACTAATTGGCTTTGACTTGTTCCCCTAGGCTGCAAATGCCAGCTTGGCCGGGTTTTGGTAGAGCAGTTTCGGCGGCCAGATGGGGCTGTATGTTTTAGTATTAAAAAGTCGGGTGAGCCTGTTTTGCTTTGACCTGCTCCCCTAGGCTGCACATGCCAGATTGGCAGGGCTCCTGGAATCTAAGACAAGTTTTGGTAAAGCAGTTTCGGCGGCGAGATGGGGTTGTATGTTTTAAGATTTAATAGTCGGGTGAGACTAGGCTGCAAATTCTAGATTATCAGGGATCCTTGTATCTGAGACAAGTTTCGGTAAAGCAGTTTTGACTTCCAGGTGAAGCTGTATGTTTTAGGATTAAATAGTCGGATGAGCCTGTTTGGCTTTGAATTTCTCCCCTAGGCTCCACATGCCAGATTGGCGGGGCTCCAGGAATCTAAGACAAGGTTTGGTAAAACAGTTTTGAGAGCTAGGCAAGACTGTATGTTTTAAGATTAAAGAGTAAGGTGAGCCTGTTTGGCTTTGACTTGCGCCCCTACGATGCAAATGCTGGATTAATAAGGTTCCTGGTATCTGAGACAAGTTTTAGTAACGCAATTTTGAGTTCCAGGTGAGGCTGAATGTGTTAAGACTTAATAGTCGGGTGAGACTATTTTGCTTTGACTTGGTCCCCTAGGCTGCAAATGCTAGATTAACAGGGCTCCTGGAATCTAAAAAAGTTTTAGTAAAACAGTTTTGACAGCTAGGTAAGGCTGTATGTTTTAAGATTAAATAGTCGGGTGAGACTATTTGGCCTTGACTTGCGCCCCCAGGATGCAAATGCTAGATTATCTGGGATCCTTGTATCTGAGACAAGTTTCGGTAAAGTAGTTTTGACTTCCAGGTGAGGCTGTATGTTTTAGGATTAAATAGTCGGATGAGCCTGTTTGGCTTTGAATTTCTCCCCTAGGCTCCACATGCCAGATTGGCGGGGCTCCAGGAATCTAAGACAAGGTTTGGTAAAACAGTTTTCAGAGCTAGGCAAGACTGTATGTTTTAAGATTAAAGAGTCGGGTGAGCCTGTTTGGCTTTAACTTGCGTCCCCAGGATGCAAATACTGGATTAATAAGGTTCCTGGTATCTGAGACAAGTTTTGGTAAGGCAATTTTGAGTTCCAGATGAGGCTGAATGTGTTAAGACTTAATAGTCGGGTGAGACTATTTTGCTTTGACTTGCTCAGCCAGGCTGCAAATGCTAGATTAACAGGGCTCCTGGTATCTAAGACATGCTTGGTAAAGCAGTTCTGGCAACCATATGGGGCTGTGTGTTTTTAGATTAAATTGATTAACAGGGATCCTTGTATCTGAGACAAGTTTCGGTAAAGCAATTTTGACTTCCAGTTGAGGCTGTATGTTTTAGGATTAAATAGTTGGATGAGCCAGTTTGGCTTTGACTTGCGCCCCTAGGATGCAAATGCTGGATTAACAGGGTTCCTGGTGTCTGAGACAAGCTTTGGTAAAGCAATTTTGACTTCCAGGTGAGGTTGAATGTTTTAGGATTAAATAGTCGGATGAGACTAATTTGCTTTGACTTGCTCCCCTAGGCTGCAAATGCTAGATTAACAGGGCTTCTGGAATTTTAAAAAAGTTTAAGTAAAACAGTTTTGACAGCTAGGCAAGACCGTATGTTTTAAGATTAAAGAGTCGGGTGAGCCTGTTTGGCTTTGACTTGCGCCCCTAGGATGCAAATGCTGGATTAACAGGGTTCCTGGTATCTGAGACAAGTTTTGCTAAGGCAATTTTGAGTTCCAGGTGGGGCTGAATGTGTTAAGACTTAATAGTCGGGTGAGACTAATTTGCTTTGACTTGCTCCCCTAGGCTGCAAATGCTAGATTAACAGGGCTCCTGGAATCTAAAAAAAGTTTTTGTAAAACAGTTTTGACAGCTAGGTAAGGCTGTATGTTTGAGGATTAAATAGTCGGGTGAGACTATTTGGCTTTGTCTTGCGCCCCTAGGCTGCAAATGCTAGATTAACAGAGATTGGTGGGGCTCCTGGTAACTGAGACAAGGTTTGGTAAAACAGTTTTGACAGCTAGGCAAGACTGTATGTTTCAAGATTAAATAGTCGGGTGAGCCCAGTGTTCCTGGGATCTGAGACAAGTTTTGTTAAAGCAGTTTTGGCGGCCAGATGGGGCTGTATGTTTTACGATTTAATAGTCGGGTGAGGCTATTTGGCTTTGACTTGCTCCCCTACGCTGCAAATGCTACATTAACAGGGCTCCTGGTATCTAAGACAAGTTTTGGAAAAGCAGTTTTGGCAGCCAGATGGGGCTGTATGTTTTAAGATTAAATTGTCGGGTGAGCCTGTTTGGCTTTGAACTGCGCCCCTAGAATGCAAATGCTGGATTAACAGGGTTCCTGGTATCTGACACAAGTTTTGGTAAAGCAGTTTGGCGGCCAGTTGGGGTTGTATTTGACTTGCTTTGACTTGCTACCCTAGGCTGCAAATGCTAATTAACAGAGATCCTTGTATCTGAGACAAGTTTCGGTAAAGCACTTTTGACTTCCAGGTGGCTTTGGCAGCCAGATGGGGCAGTATGTTTTAAGATTAAATTGTCGGGTGATCCTGTTTGGCTTTAAACTGCGCCTCTAGGATGCAAATGCTGGATTAACAGGGTTCCTGGTATCTGACACAAGTTTTGGTAAAGCAGTTTAAGATTTAATAGTCGGCTGAGAATATTTGGCTTTGACTTGCTACCCTAGGCTGCAAATGCCAGATTAAAAGGTCTATTGGTGTCTAAGACAAGTTTTGGTAAAGCAGTTTTGGCAGCCAGATGGGGGTGTTTGTTTTAAGATTAAATTGTAAATTGTCCTGGTATCTGAGACAAGTTTTGGTAAGGCAATTTTGAGTAACAGGTGAGGCTGAATGTTTTAAGACTTAATAGTCGTGTGAGCCTGATTTGGCTTTGACTTGCTTCCCTAGGCTGCACGTGCCAGATTGGCGGGGCTCGTGGAATCTAAGACAAGTTTGGGTAAACAGTTTTGACAGCTAGGTAAGGTTGTATGTCTTAAGATTAAATAGTCAAGTGAGTGTGTTTGGCTTTGACTTGCGCCCCTAGGATGCAAATGCTGGAATAACAGGGTTCCTGGTATCTGAGACAAGTTTTGGTAAATAAGTTTTGGCGGCCAGATGGGGCTATATGTTTAAAGATTTAATAGTCGGGTGAGCCTGTTTGGCTTTGACTTGCGCCCCTAGGATACAAATGCTGGATTAACAGGTTCCTGGTATCTGAGACAAGTTTTGGTAAGGCAATTTTGAGTTCCAGGTGAGGCTGAATGTGTTAAGACTTAATAGGCAGGTGAGACTATTTTGCTTTGACTTGCTCCCCTAGGCTGCAAATGCTAGATTAACAGGGCTCCTGGTATCTGAGACAAGTTCTGGTAAAGCAGTTTTGGCGGCCAGATGGGGTTGAATGTTTTAAGATTTAATAGTCGGGTGAGCCTGTTTGGCTTTGACTTGCGCCCCCAGGATGCAAATACTGGATTAACAGAGTTCCTGGTATCTGAGACAAGTTTTGGTAAGGCAATTCTGAGTTAGAGGTGAGGCTGAATGTGTTAAGACTTAATAGTCAGGTGAGACTATTTTGCTTTGACTTGCTCCCCTAGGCTGCAAATGCTAGATTAACAGGGCTCCTGGTATCTACGACAAGTTTTGGTAAAGCAGTTTTGGCAGCCAGATGGGGCTGTTTGTTTTAAGATTAAATTGTCGGGTGAGCCCTAGTTGGCTTTGAACTTCTCCCCCAGGCTGCACACGCCAGATTGGAAGGTCTCCTGGTATCTGAGACAAGGCTTGGTAAAACAGTTTTGACAGCTAGGTCAGGCTACATGTTTGAAGGTTAAATGGTCGGGTGATCCTGTTTGGTTTTGACTTGCTCCCCTAGGATGCCAATGCTGGAATAACAGGGTTCCTGGCATCTGAGACAAGTTTCGGTAAGACAATTTTGACTTCCAAGTGAGGCTGTATGTTTTAAGACTTAATAGTCGGGTGAGACTATCTGGCTTTGACTTGCTCCCCTAGCCGCACATGCCAGATTGGCAAGGTTCCTGGAATCTAATAAAAGTTTTATTAAAACAGTTTTGACAGCCAGACGGGGCTGTTTGTTTTAAGATTAAATTGTAGGGTGAGCCTGTATGACTAGAACTTGCGCCCCCAGGATGCAAATGCTGGATTAACAGGGTTCCTGGTATCTGAGACAAGTTTTGGTATGGCAATTTTGAGTTCCAGGTGAGGCTGAATGTGTTAAGACTTAATAGTCGGATGAGCCTGTTTGGCTTTGACTTGCTCCCCTAGCCGCACATGCCAGACTGGCAAGGTTCCTGGAATCTAATAAAAGTTTTATTAAAACAGTTTTGACAGTCAGACGGGGCTGTTTGTTTTAAGATTAAATTGTAGGGTGAGCCTGTATGACTTTGACTTGCGCCCCCAGGATGCAAATGCTGGATAAACAGGGCTCCTGGTATCTGAGACAAGTTTTGGTAAAGCAGTTTTGTCGGACAAATGGGGTTGTATGTTTTAAGATTTAAAAGTCGGGTGAGACTAGACTGCAAATGCTAGATTATCGGGGATCCTTGTATCTGAGACTAGTTTCGTTAAAGCAATTTTGACTTCCAGGTGAGGCTGTATGTTTTAGGATTAAATAGTCGGATGAGCTTGTTTGGCTTTGACTTTCTCCCCTAGGCTACACATGCCAAATTGGCGGGGCTCCAGGAATCTAAGACATGGTTTGGTAAAACAGTTTTGACAGCTAGGCAAGACTGTATGTTTTAAGATTAAAGAGTCGGGTGAGCCTGTTTGACTTTGACTTGCGCCCCTAGGATGCAAATGCTGGATTAACAGGGTTCCTGGTATCTAAGACAAGTTTTGGTATGGCAATTTTGAGTTCCAAGTGAGGCTGAATGTGTTCAGACTTAATAGTCGGGTGAGTCTATTTTGCTTTGACTTGCTCCCCAAGGCTGCAAATGCTAGATTAACAGGCCTCCTAGTATCTAAGACATGTTTTGGTAAAGCAGTTTTGGCAGCCATATGGGGCTGTGTGTTTAAGATTAAATTGGTTAACAGGGATCCTTGTATCTGAGAAAATACTCGGTAAAGCAATTTTGACTTCCAGGTGAGGCTGTATGTTTTAGGATTAAATAGTCGGGTGAGACTGTTTGGCTTTGACTTGCTCCCCTAGGCTGCAAATGCTAGATTAACAGGGCTCCTGGAATCTAAAAAAAGTTTTTGCAAAACAGTTTTGACAGCTAGGTAAGGCTGTATGTTTGAGGATTAAATAGTCGGGTGAGACTATTTGGCTTTGTCTTGCGCCCCTAGGCTGCAAATGCTAGATTAACAGAGATTGGTGGGGCTCCTGGTAACTGAGACAAGGTTTGGTAAAACAGTTTTGACAGCTAGGCAAGACTGTATGTTTCAAGATTAAATAGTCGGGTGAGCCCAGTGTTCCTGGGATCTGAGACAAGTTTTGTTAAAGCAGTTTTGGCGGCCAGATGGGGCTGTATGTTTTACGATTTAATAGTCGGGTGAGGCTATTTGGCTTTGACTTGCTCCCCTACGCTGCAAATGCTAGATTAACAGGGCTCCTGGTATCCATGACAAGTTTTGATAAAGCAGCTTTGGCAGCCAGATGGGGCTGTTTGTTTTAAGATTAAATTGTAGGATGAGCCTGTTTGGCTTTGAACTTCTCCCCCGGGCTGCACACGCCAGATTGGCAGGGCTCCTGGTAACTGAGACAAGGTTTGGTAAAACAGTTTTGACAGCTAGGCTAGACCGTATGTTTTAAGATTAAAGAGTCGGGTGAGCCTGTTTGGCTTTGTCTTGCGCCCCTTGGATGCAAATGCTGGATTAACAGGGTTCCTGGTATCTGAGACAAGTTTTGATAATGCAATTTTGAGTTCCTGGTCAGGCTGAATGTTTTAAGACTTAATAGTCGGGTGAGGCTATTTGGCTTTGCCTTGCTACCCTAGGCGGCACATGCCAAATTGGTGGGGCTCCTGGAATCTAAAAAAAGTTTTGGTAAAACAGTTTTGACAGCTAGGTCAGGCTACATGTATTAAGATTAAATAGTCGGGTGAGCCTGTTAGCCTTTGACTTGCGCCCACAGGATGCAAATACTGGATTAACAGGGTTCCTGCCATCTGAGACAAGTTTTTGTAAGGCAATTTTGAGTTACAGGTGAGGCTGAATGTGCTAAGACTTAATAGTCAGGTGAGACTATTTTGCTTTGACTTGCTCCCCTACGCTGCAAATGCTACATTAACAGGGCTCCTGGTATCTAAGACAAGTTTTGGAAAAGCAGTTTGGCGGCCAGTTGGGGTTGTATTTGACTTGCTTTGACTTGCTACCCTAGGCTGCAAATGCTAATTAACAGAGATCCTTGTATCTGAGACAAGTTTCGGTAAAGCACTTTTGACTTCCAGGTGGCTTTGGCAGCCAGATGGGGCAGTATGTTTTAAGATTAAATTGTCGGGTGACCCTGTTTGGCTTTGAACTGCGCCCCTAGAATGCAAATGCTGGATTAACAGGGTTCCTGGTATCTGACACAAGTTTTGGTAAAGCAGTTTGGCGGCCAGTTGGGGTTGTATTTGACTTGCTTTGACTTGCTACCCTAGGCTGCAAATGCTAATTAACAGAGATCCTTGTATCTGAGACAAGTTTCGGTAAAGCACTTTTGACTTCCAGGTGGCTTTGGCAGCCAGATGGGGCAGTATGTTTTAAGATTAAATTGTCGGGTGATCCTGTTTGGCTTTAAACTGCGCCTCTAGGATGCAAATGCTGGATTAACAGGGTTCCTGGTATCTGACACAAGTTTTGGTAAAGCAGCTTAAGATTTAATAGTCGGCTGAGACTATTTGGCTTTGACTTGCTACCCTAGGCTGCAAATGCCAGATTAAAAGGTCTATTGGTGTCTAAGACAAGTTTTGGTAAAGCAGTTTTGGCAGCCAGATGGGGGTGTTTGTTTTAAGATTAAATTGTAAATTGTCCTGGTATCTGAGACAAGTTTTGGTAAGGCAATTTTGAGTTTCAGGTGAGGCTGAATGTGTTTAGACTTAAAAGTCAGGTGAGACTATTTGGCTTTGACTTGCTCCCCTAGGCTGCAAATGCTAGATTAACAGGGCTCCTGGAATCTAAAAAAAGTTTTGGTAAAACAGTTTTGACAACTAGGTCAGGCTACATGTTTGAAGATTAAATAGTCGGATGAGCCTGTTTGACTTTGACTTGCGCCCCCTGGATGCAAATACTGGATTAACAGAGTTCCTGGTATCTGAGACAAGTTTTGGTAAGGCAATTTTGAGTTAGAGGTGAGGCTGAATGTGTTAAGACTTAATAGTCAGGTGAGACTATTTTGCTTTGACTTGCTCCCCTAGGCTGCAAATGCTAGATTAACAGGGCTCCTGGTATCTACGACAAGTTTTGGTAAAGCAGTTTTGGCAGCCAGATGGGGCTGTATGTTTTAAGATTAAATTGTCGGGTGAGCCAGTTTGGCTTTGAACTGTGCCCCTACGATGCAAATGCTGGATTAACAGGGTTCCCGGTATCTAACACAAGTTTTGGTAAAGCAGTTTTGGCAGCCAGATGGGGCTGTATGTTTTAAGATTAAATTGTCGGCTGAGCCTGTTTGGCTTTGACTTGCTCCCCTAGGCTGCACATGCCAGATCCGCGGGACTTCTGGAATCTAAGACAAGGTTTGGTAAAACAGTTTTGACAGCTAGGTAAGGCTGTATGCTTTAAGAGTAAATAGTCGGGTGAGCGTGTTTGGCTTTGACTTGCGCCTCTAGGATGCAAATGCTGGAATAACAGGCTTCCTGGTATCTAAGACAAGTTTTGGTAAATCAGTTTTGGCGGCCAGATGGGGCTATATGTTTTAAGATTTAATAGTCGTGTGAGCCTGTTTGGCTTTGACTTGCGCCCCTAGGATGCAAATGCTGCATTAACAGTGTTCCTGGTATCTAAGACAAGTTTTGGTAAAACAGTTTTGACAGCTAGGTAAGGCTGTATGCTTTAAGATTAAATAGTCGGGTGACCGTGTTTGGCTTTGACTGGCGCCCCTAGGATGCAAATGCTGGATTAACAGGGTTCCTGGTATCTGAGACAAGTTTTGGTAAATCAGTTTTGGCGGCCAGATAGGGCTATATGTTTAAGGATTAAATAGTCGGATGAGCCCGTTTGGCTTTGACTTGCTCCCCTAGGCTGCGCATGCCAGATTGGCGGGGCTCCTGGAATCTAAGACAAGTTTTGGTAAAACAGTTTTGACAGTTAGGTAAGGCTGTATGCTTTAAGATTAAATAGTCTGGTGAGCGTGTTTGGCTTTGACTTGCGCCCCTAGGATGCAAATGCTGGAATAACAGGGTTCCTGGTATCTAAGACATGTTTTGGTAAGTCGGTTTTGGCGGCCAGATGGGGCTATATGTTTTAAAATTTAATAGTTTGGTGAACCTGTTTGGCTTTGACTGGCGCCCCTAGGATGCAAATGCTGGATTAACAGGGTTCCTGGTATCTGAGACAAGTTTTGGTAAATCAGTTTTGGCGGCCAGATAGGGCTATATGTTTAAGGATTAAATAGTCGGATGAGCCCGTTTGGCTTTGACTTGCTCCCCTAGGCTGCGCATGCCAGATTGGCGGGGCTCCTGGAATCTAAGACAAGTTTTGGTAAAACAGTTTTGACAGTTAGGTAAGGCTGTATGCTTTAAGATTAAATAGTCTGGTGAGCGTGTTTGGCTTTGACTTGCGCCCCTAGGATGCAAATGCTGGAATAACAGGGTTCTGGTATCTAAGACAAGTTTTGGTAAATCAGTTTTGGGGGTTCCTGGTATCTGAGACAAGTTTTGGTAAGTCAATTTTGAGTTCCAGGTGAGACTGAATGTATTCAGACTTAATAGTCGTTTGAGACTATTTGGCTTTGACTTTCTCCCCTAGGCGGCACATGCCAGATTGGCGGGGCTCCTGGAATCTAAAAAAAGTTTTGGTAAAACAGTTTTGACAGCTACGTAAGTCTGTATGTTTTAAGATTAAACTGTCGGGGGAGCCTGTTTGGCTTTGACTTCCTCCCCTAGGCTCCACATGCCAGATTGGCTTGGCTCCTGGAATCTTAGACAAGGTTTGGTAAAACAGTTTTGACAGCTGGGCAAGACTGTATGTTTTAAGATTAAATAGTCGGTTGAGCCTGCAAATGCTGGATAAACAGGGTTCCTGGTATTGGTAAGGCAATTTTGAGTTCCAGGTGAGGCTGAATGTGTTAAGACTTAATAGTCGGGTGAGACTATTTTGCTTTGACTTGCTCCCCTAGGCTGCAAATGCTAGATTAACAGGGCTCCTGGTTTTTAAGGCAAGTTTTGGTAAAGCAGTTTTGGCAGCTACGTAAGTCTGTATGTTTTAAGATTAAATTGTCGGGTGAGCCTGTTTGTCTTTGACTTGCTCCCCAAGGCTACACATGCCAGATTGGCGGGACTCCTGGAATCTAAGACAAGTTTTGGTTAAACAGTTGTGACAGCTAGGTAAGACTGTATGCTTTAAGATTAAATAGTCGGGTGAGCGTGTTTGGCTTTGACTTGCGCCCCTAGGATGCAAATGCTGGAATAACAGGGTTCCTGGTATCTAAGACATGTTTTGGTAAGTCGGTTTTGGCGGCCAGATAAGGCTATATGTTTTAAGATTTAATAGTTGAGTGAGCCTGTTTGGCTTCGACTTGCGCCCCTAGGATGCAAATGCTGCAATAACAGTGTTCCTGGTATCTGAGACAAGTTTTGGTAAAACAGTTTGGCAGCTAGGTAAGGCTGTATGCTTTAAGATTAAATAGTCGTGTGAGCCTGTTTGGCTTTGACTTGCGCCCCTAGGATGCAAATGCTGGATTAACAGGGTTCCTGGTATCTGAGACAAGTTTTGGTAAATCAGTTTTGGCGGCCAGATAGGGCTATATGTTTTAGGATTAAATAGTCGGATGAGCCCGTTTGGCTTTGACTTGCTCCCCTAGGCTGCGCATGCCAGATTGGCGGGGCTCCTGGAATCTAAGACAAGTTTTGGTAAAACAATTTTGACAGCTAGGTAAGGCTGTATGCTTTAAGATTAAATAGTCTGGTGAGCGTGTTTGGCTTTGACTTGCGCCCCTAGGATGCAAATGCTGGAATAACAGGGTTCTGGTATCTAAGACAAGTTTTGGTAAATCAGTTTTGGGGGTTCCTGGTATCTGAGACAAGTTTTGGTAAGTCAATTTTGAGTTCCAGGTGAGACTGAATGTATTCAGACTTAATAGTCGTTTGAGACTATTTGGCTTTGACTTTCTCCCCTAGGCGGCACATGCCAGATTGGCGGGGCTCCTGGAATCTAAAAAAGTTTTGGTAAAACAGTTTTGACAGCTACGTAAGTCTGTATGTTTTAAGATTAAACTGTCGGGGGAGCCTGTTTGGCTTTGACTTCCTCCCCTAGGCTCCACATGCCAGATTGGCTTGGCTCCTGGAATCTTAGACAAGGTTTGGTAAAACAGTTTCGACAGCTGGGCAAGACTGTATGTTTTAAGATTAAATAGTCGGTTGAGCCTGCAAATGCTGGATAAACAGGGTTCCTGGTATTGGTAAGGCAATTTTGAGTTCCAGGTGATGCTGAATGTGTTAAGACTTAATAGTCGGGTGAGACTATTTTGCTTTGACTTGCTCCCTTAGGCTGCAAATGCTAGATTAACAGGGCTCCTGGTTTTTAAGGCAAGTTTTGGTAAAGCAGTTTTGTCAGCTACGTAAGTCTGTATGTTTTAAGATTAAATTGTCGGGTGAGCCTGTTTGGCTTTGACTTGCTCTCCTAGGCTCCACATGCCAGATTGGCGGGACTCCTGGAATCTAAGACAAGTTTTGGTTAAACAGTTTTGACAGCTAGGTAAGACTGTATGATTTAAGATTAAATAGTTGGGTGAGCGTGTTTGGCTTTGACTTGCGCCCCTAGGATGCAAATGCTGGAATAACAGGGTTCCTGGTATCTAAGACATGTTTTGGTAAGTCGGTTTTGGCGGCCAGATGGGGCTATATGTTTTAAGATTTAATAGTTGGGTGAGCCTGTTTGGCTTTGACTTGCGCCCCTAGGATGCAAATGCTGCAATAACAGTGTTCCTGGTATCTGAGACAAGTTTTGGTAAAACAGTTTGGCAGCTAGGTAAGGCTGTATGCTTTAAGATTAAATAGTCGGGTGAGCGTGTTTGGCTTTGACTTGCGCCCCTAGGATGCAAATGCTGGAATAACAGGGTTCCTGGTATCTAAGACATGTTTTGGTAAGTCGGTTTTGGCGTCCAGATGGGGCTATATGTTTTAAGATTTAATAGTTTGGTGAGCCTGTTTGGCTTTGACTTGCGCCCCTAGGATGCAAATGCTGGATTAACAGGGTTCCTGGTATCTGAGACAAGTTTTGGTAAGGCAATTTTCAGTTCCATGTGTGGCTGAATGAGTTAAAATTTAATAGTCGGGTGAGGCTATTTGGCTTTGTTTTGCTCCCCTAGGCTGCAAATGCTAGATTAACAGGGTTCCTGGTATCTGAGACAAGTTTTGGTAAATCAGTTTTGGCGGCCAGATGGGGCTATATGTTTTAGGATTAAATAGTCGGATGATCCTGTTTGGCTTTGACTTGCTCCCCTAGGCTGCACATGCCAGATTGGCGGGGCTCCTGGAATCTAAGACAAGGTTTGGTAAAACAGTTTTGACAGCTGGGCAAGACTGTATGCTTTAAGACTAAATAGTCGGGTGAGCGTGTTTGGCTTTGACTTGCGCCCCAAGGATGCAAATGCTGGAATAACAGGGTTCCTCGTATCTAAGACAAGTTTTGGTAAATCAGTTTTGGCGTCTATGGAGCTATATGTTTTAGGATTAAATAGTCGGATGAGCCTGCTTGGCTTTGACTTGCTCCCCTTGGCTGCACATGCCAGATTGGCAGGGCTCCTGGAATCTAAGACAAGTTTTGGTTAAACAGTTGTGACAGCTAGGTAAGACTGTATGCTTTAAGATTAAATAGTCGGGTGAGCGTGTTTGGCTTTGACTTGCGCCCCTAGGATGCAAATGCTGGAATAACAGGGTTCCTGGTATCTAAGACATGTTTTGGTAAGTCGGTTTTGGCGGCCAGATAAGGCTATATGTTTTAAGATTTAATAGTTGAGTGAGCCTGTTTGGCTTCGACTTGCGCCCCTAGGATGCAAATGCTGCAATAACAGTGTTCCTGGTATCTGAGACAAGTTTTGGTAAAACAGTTTGGCAGCTAGGTAAGGCTGTATGCTTTAAGATTAAATAGTCGTGTGAGCCTGTTTGGCTTTGACTTGCGCCCCTAGGATGCAAATGCTGGATTAACAGGGTTCCTGGTATCTGAGACAAGTTTTGGTAAATCAGTTTTGGCGGCCAGATAGGGCTATATGTTTTAGGATTAAATAGTCGGATGAGCCCGTTTGGCTTTGACTTGCTCCCCTAGGCTGCGCATTGCAGATTGGCGGGGCTCCTGGAATCTAAGACAAGTTTTGGTAAAACAATTTTGACAGCTAGGTAAGGCTGTATGCTTTAAGATTAAATAGTCTGGTGAGCGTGTTTGGCTTTGACTTGCGCCCCTAGGATGCAAATGCTGGAATAACAGGGTTCTGGTATCTAAGACAAGTTTTGGTAAATCAGTTTTGGGGGTTCCTGGTATCTGAGACAAGTTTTGGTAAGTCAATTTTGAGTTCCAGGTGAGACTGAATGTATTCAGACTTAATAGTCGTTTGAGACTATTTGGCTTTGACTTTCTCCCCTAGGCGGCACATGCCAGATTGGCGGGGCTCCTGGAATCTAAAAAAAGTTTTGGTAAAACAGTTTTGACAGCTACGTAAGTCTGTATGTTTTAAGATTAAACTGTCGGGGGAGCCTGTTTGGCTTTGACTTCCTCCCCTAGGCTCCACATGCCAGATTGGCTTGGCTCCTGGAATCTTAGACAAGGTTTGGTAAAACAGTTTCGACAGCTGGGCAAGACTGTATGTTTTAAGATTAAATAGTCGGTTGAGCCTGCAAATGCTGGATAAACAGGGTTCCTGGTATTGGTAAGGCAATTTTGAGTTCCAGGTGATGCTGAATGTGTTAAGACTTAATAGTCGGGTGAGACTATTTTGCTTTGACTTGCTCCCTTAGGCTGCAAATGCTAGATTAACAGGGCTCCTGGTTTTTAAGGCAAGTTTTGGTAAAGCAGTTTTGGCAGCTACGTAAGTCTGTATGTTTTAAGATTAAATTGTCGGGTGAGCCTGTTTGGCTTTGACTTGCTCTCCTAGGCTCCACATGCCAGATTGGCGGGACTCCTGGAATCTAAGACAAGTTTTGGTTAAACAGTTTTGACAGCTAGGTAAGACTGTATGATTTAAGATTAAATAGTTGGGTGAGCGTGTTTGGCTTTGACTTGCGCCCCTAGGATGCAAATGCTGGAATAACAGGGTTCCTGGTATCTAAGACATGTTTTGGTAAGTCGGTTTTGGCGGCCAGATGGGGCTATATGTTTTAAGATTTAATAGTTGGGTGAGCCTGTTTGGCTTTGACTTGCGCCCCTAGGATGCAAATGCTGCAATAACAGTGTTCCTGGTATCTGAGACAAGTTTTGGTAAAACAGTTTGGCAGCTAGGTAAGGCTGTATGCTTTAAGATTAAATAGTCGGGTGAGCGTGTTTGGCTTTGACTTGCGCCCCTAGGATGCAAATGCTGGAATAACAGGGTTCCTGGTATCTAAGACATGTTTTGGTAAGTCGGTTTTGGCGTCCAGATGGGGCTATATGTTTTAAGATTTAATAGTTTGGTGAGCCTGTTTGGCTTTGACTTGCGCCCCTAGGATGCAAATGCTGGATTAACAGGGTTCCTGGTATCTGAGACAAGTTTTGGTAAGGCAATTTTCAGTTCCATGTGTGGCTGAATGAGTTAAAATTTAATAGTCGGGTGAGGCTATTTGGCTTTGTTTTGCTCCCCTAGGCTGCAAATGCTAGATTAACAGGGTTCCTGGTATCTGAGACAAGTTTTGGTAAATCAGTTTTGGCGGCCAGATGGGGCTATATGTTTTAGGATTAAATAGTCGGATGATCCTGTTTGGCTTTGACTTGCTCCCCTAGGCTGCACATGCCAGATTGGCGGGGCTCCTGGAATCTAAGACAAGGTTTGGTAAAACAGTTTTGACAGCTGGGCAAGACTGTATGCTTTAAGACTAAATAGTCGGGTGAGCGTGTTTGGCTTTGACTTGCGCCCCAAGGATGCAAATGCTGGAATAACAGGGTTCCTCGTATCTAAGACAAGTTTTGGTAAATCAGTTTTGGCGTCTATGGAGCTATATGTTTTAGGATTAAATAGTCGGATGAGCCTGCTTGGCTTTGACTTGCTCCCCTTGGCTGCACATGCCAGATTGGCAGGGCTCCTGGAATCTAAGACAAGTTTTGGTAAAACAGTTTTGACAGCTACGTAAGTCTGTATATTTTAAGATTAAACTGTCGGGGGAGCCTGTTTGGCTTTGCTTGCTCCCCTAGGAAGCAAATGCTGGAATAACAGGGTATCTAAGACAAGGTTTCGTAAATCAGTTTTGGCGGCCAGATGGGGCTACATGTTTTAAGATTTAATAGTGGGGTTAGCCTGTTTGGCTTTGACTTGCGCCCCTAGGATGCAAATGCTGGATTAACAGGGTTCTTGGTATCTGAAACAAGTTTTGGTAAGGCAATTTTGAGTTCCAGGTGATGCTGAATGTTTTCAGATTTAATAGTCGTGTGAGACTATTTGGCTTTGACTTTCTCCCCTAGGCGGCAGATGCCAGATTGGCGAGGCTCCTAGAATCTAAAAAAAGCTTTGGTAAAACAGTTTTGACAGCTACGTAAGTCTGTATGTTTTAAGGTTAAATAGTCGGGTGAGTCTGTTTGACTTTGACTTGCTCCCCTAGGATGCAAATGCTGGATTAACAGGGTTCCTGGTATTTGAGACAAGTTTTGGTAAATCATTTAAAATTCAATAGTCGGGTGAGACTTTTTGACTTTGACTTGCTCCCCTAGGAAGCAAATGCTGGAATAACAGGGTATCTAAGACAAGGTTTCGTAAATCAGTTTTGGCGGCCAGATGGGGCTACATGTTTTAAGATTTAATAGTGGGGTTAGCCTGTTTGGCTTTGACTTGCGCCCCTAGGATGCAAATGCTGGATTAACAGGGTTCCTGGTATCTGAGACAAGTTTTGGTAAGGCAATTTTGAGTTCCAGGTGAGACTGAATGTATTCAGACTTTCTCCCCTAGGCGGCACCTGCCAGATTGGCGGGGCTCCTGGAATCTAAAAAAAGTTTTGGTAAAACAGTTTTGACAGCTACGTAAGTCTGTATGTTTTAAGATTAAACTGTCGGGGGAGCCTGTTTGGCTTTGACTTGCTCCCCTAGGCTCCACATGCCAGATTGGCTTGGCTCCTGGAATCTTAGACAAGGTTTGGTAAAACAGTTTTGACAGCTGGGCAAGACTGTATGTTTTAAGACTAAATAGTCGGGTGAGCGTGTTTGGCTTTGTATAATAACAGGAATAACAGAATAACAGGGTTCCTGGTATCTAAGACAAGTTTTGGTAAATCAGTTTTGGCGTCCAGATGGGGCTATATGTTTTAAGATTTAATAGTCGGGTGAGCCTGTTTGGCTTTGACTTGCGCCCCTAGGATGCAAATGCTGCATTAACAGTGTTCCTGGTATCTGAGACAAGTTTTGGTAAAACAGTTTTGACAGCTAGGTAAGGCTGTATGCTTTAAGATTAAATAGTCGGGTGACCGTGTTTGGCTTTGACTTGCGCCCTTAGGATGCAAATGCTGGAATAACAGGGTTCCTGGTATCTAAGACATGTTTAGGTAAGTCGGTTTTGGCGGCCAGATGGAGCTATATGTTTTAAGATTTAATAGTTTGGTGAACCTGTTTGGCTTTGACTTGCTCCCCTAGGCTGCACATGCCAGATTGGCGGGGCTCCTGGAATCTAAGACAAGTTTGGTAAAACAGTTTTGACAGGTAGGTAAGGCTGTATGCTTTAAGATTAAATAGTCGGGTGAGCGTGTTTGGCTTTGACTTGCGCCCCTAGGATGGAAATGCTGGAATAACAGGGTTCCTGGTATCTAAGACAAGTTTTGGTAAATCAGTTTTGGCAGCTACGTAAGTCTGTATGTTTTAAGATTAAATTGTCGGGTGAGCCTGTTTGGCTTTGACTTGCTAGGCCTAGGCTGCACATGCCAGATTGGCGGGGCTCCTGTTTGGCTTTGACTTGCGCCCCTAGGATGCAAATGCTGAAATAACAGGGTTCCTGGTATCTAAGACAAGTTTTCGTAAATCAGTTTTGGCGGCCAGATGGGGCTATATGTTTTAAGATTTAATAGTCGGGTGAGTCTGTTTGACTTTGACTTGCTCTCCTAGGATGCAAATGCTGGATTAACAAAGTTCCTGGTATCTGAGACAAGTTTTGGTAAGGCAATTTTGAGTTCCAGGTGAGACTGAATGTATTCAGACTTAATAGTCGTTTGAGACTATTTGGCTTTGACTTTCACCCCTAGGCGGCACATGCCAGATTGGCGGGGCTCCTGGAATCTAATAAAAGTTTTGGTAAAAGAGTTTTGACAGCTACGTAAGTCTGTCTGTTTTAAGATTAAACTGTCGGGGGAGCCTGTTTGGCTTTGACTTGCTTCCCTAGGCTCCACATGCCAGATTGGCTTGGCTCCTGGAATCTTAGACAAGGTTTGGTAAAACAGTTTTGGCAGCCAGATGGGGTTGTTTGCGTTAAGGTTAAATTGTAAATTGTCCTAGTATCTGAGACAAGTTTTGGTAAGGCAATTTTGAGTTACAGGTGAGGCTGAATGTGTTAGGACTTAAAAGTCAGGTGAGACTATTTTGCTTTGACTTGCTCCCCTAGGCTGCAAATGCTAGATTAACAAGGCTCCTGGTTTTTAAGGCAAGTTTTGGTAAAGCAGTTTTAGCAGCTACGTAAGTCTGTATGTTTTAAGATTAAATTGTCGGGTGAGCCTGTTTGGCTTTGACTTGCTCCCCTAGGCTCCACATGCCAGATTGGCGGTACTCCTGGAATCTAAGACAAGTTTTGGTAAAACAGTTTTGGCAGCCAGATGGGGTTGTTTGCGTTAAGGTTAAATTGTAAATTGTCCTAGTATCTGAGACAAGTTTTGGTAAGGCAATTTTGAGTTACAGGTGAGGCTGAATGTGTTAGGACTTAAAAGTCAGGTGAGACTATTTTGCTTTGACTTGCTCCCCGAAGCTGCAAATGCTAGAATAACAAGGCTCCTGGTTTTTAAGGCAAGTTTTGGTAAAGCAGTTTTGGCAGCTACGTAAGTCTGTATGTTTTAAGATTAAATTGTCGGCTGAGCCTGTTTGGCTTTGACTTGCTCCCCTAGGCTCCACATGCCAGATCCGCGGGACTTCTGGAATCTAAGACAAGGTTTGGTAAAACAGTTTTGACAGCTAGGTAAGGCTATATGCTTTAAGAGTAAATAGTCGGGTGAGCGTGTTTTGCTTTGACTTGCGCCCCTAGGATGAAAATGCTGGGATAACAGGGTTCCTGGTATCTAAGACAAGTTTTGGTAAATCAGTTTTGGCGGCCAGATGGGGCTATATGTTTTAAGATTTAATAGTTGGGTGAGCCTGTTTGTCTTTGACTTGCGCCCCTAGGATGCAAATGCTGCATTAACAGTGTTCCTGTTATCTGAGACAAGTTTTGGTAGAACAGTTTTGACAGCTAGGTAAGGCTGTATGCTTTAAGATTAAATAGTCGGGTGAGCGTGTTTGGCTTTGACTTGCGCCCCTAGGATGCAAATGCTGGAATAACAGGGTTCCTGGTATCTAAGACATGTTTTGGTAAGTCGGTTTTGGTGGCCAGATGGGGCTATATGTTTTAAGATTTAATAGTTTGGTGAGCCTGTTTGGCTTTGACTTGCGCCCCTAGGATGCAAATGCTGGAATAACAGGGTTCCTGGTATCTAAGACAAGTTTTGGTAAATCAGTTTTGGGGCTATATGTTTTAGGATTAAATAGTCGGATGAGCCTGCTTGGCTTTGACTTGCTCCCTTGGCTGCACATGCCAGATTGGCGGGGCTCCTGGAATCTAAGACAAGTTTTGGTAAAACAGTTTTGACAGCTAGGTAAGGCTGTATGTTTTAAGATTAAATAGTCCTGTGAGCGTGTTTGGCTTTGACTAGCGCCCCTAGGATGCAAATGCTGGAAAACCAGGGTTCCTGGTATCTAAGACAAGTTTTCGTAAATCAGTTTTGGCGGCCAGATGGGGCTACATGTTTTAAGATTTAATAGTGGGGTTAGCCTGTTTGGCTTTGACTTGCGCCCCTAGGATGTAAATGCTGGATTAACAGGGTTCCTGGTATCTGAAACCAGTTTTGGTAAGGCAATTTTGAGTTCCAGGTGATGCTGAATGTTTTCAGACTTAATAATCGTGTGAGACTATTTGGCTTTGACTTTCTCCCCTAGGCGGCAGATTCCAGATTTTCCGAGCTCCTGGAATCTAAAAAAAGTTTTGGTAAAACAGTTTTGACAGCTACGTAAGTCTGTATGTTTTAAGGTTAA
Organism: Drosophila kanekoi; assembly: GCA_037075305.1. Taxonomy (NCBI): domain Eukaryota; kingdom Metazoa; phylum Arthropoda; class Insecta; order Diptera; family Drosophilidae; genus Drosophila; species Drosophila kanekoi. Next base: position 319,211 of record JBAMCE010000039.1, on the reverse strand, counting down.
ATAGTCGGGTGAGTCTGTTTGACTTTGACTTGCTCCACTAGGATGCAAATGCTGGATTAACATGGTTCCTGCTATCTGAGACAAGTTTTGGTAAATCAGTTTTGGCGGCCAGGTGGGGCTATATGATTTAAAATTTAATAGTCGGGTGAGACTATTTGGCTTTGTCTTGCTCCCCTAGGCTGCAAATGCTAGATTAACAGGGTTCCTGGTAACTTTGATAGGTTTTGGTAAATCAGTTTTAGCGGCCAGATGGGGCTATATGTTTTAGGATTAAATAGTCGGATGAGCCTGTTTGGCATTGACTTGCTCCCCTAGGCTGCACATGCCAGATTGGCGGGGCTCCTGGAATCTAAGACAAGTTTTGGTAAAACAGTTTTGACAGCTAGGTAAGGCTGTATGTTTTAAGATTAAATAGTCCTGTGAGCGTGTTTGGCTTTGACTTGCGCCCCTAGGATGAAAATGCTGGGATAACAGGGTTCCTGGTATCTAAGACAAGTTTTGGTAAATCAGTTTTGGCGGCCAGATGGGGCTATATGTTTTAAGATTTAATAGTTGGGTGAGCCTGTTTGTCTTTGACTTGCGCCCCTAGGATGCAAATGCTGCATTAACAGTGTTCCTGTTATCTGAGACAAGTTTTGGTAGAACAGTTTTGACAGCTAGGTAAGGCTGTATGCTTTAAGATTAAATAGTCGGGTGAGCGTGTTTGGCTTTGACTTGCGCCCCTAGGATGCAAATGCTGGAATAACAGGGTTCCTGGTATCTAAGACATGTTTTGGTAAGTCGGTTTTGGTGGCCAGATGGGGCTATATGTTTTAAGATTTAATAGTTTGGTGAGCCTGTTTGGCTTTGACTTGCGCCCCTAGGATGCAAATGCTGGAATAACAGGGTTCCTGGTATCTAAGACAAGTTTTGGTAAATCAGTTTTGGGGCTATATGTTTTAGGATTAAATAGTCGGATGAGCCTGCTTGGCTTTGACTTGCTCCCCTTGGCTGCACATGCCAGATTGGCGGGGCTCCTGGAATCTAAGACAAGTTTTGGTAAAACAGTTTTGACAGCTAGGTAAGGCTGTATGTTTTAAGATTAAATAGTCCTGTGAGCGTGTTTGGCTTTGACTAGCGCCCCTAGGATGCAAATGCTGGAAAACCAGGGTTCCTGGTATCTAAGACAAGTTTTCGTAAATCAGTTTTGGCGGCCAGATGGGGCTACATGTTTTAAGATTTAATAGTGGGGTTAGCCTGTTTGGCTTTGACTTGCGCCCCTAGGATGTAAATGCTGGATTAACAGGGTTCCTGGTATCTGAAACCAGTTTTGGTAAGGCAATTTTGAGTTCCAGGTGATGCTGAATGTTTTCAGACTTAATAATCGTGTGAGACTATTTGGCTTTGACTTTCTCCCCTAGGCGGCAGATTCCAGATTTTCCGAGCTCCTGGAATCTAAAAAAGTTTTGGTAAAACAGTTTTGACAGCTACGTAAGTCTGTATGTTTTAAGGTTAAATAGTCGGGTGAGTCTGTTTGACTTTGACTTGCTCCACTAGGATGCAAATGCTGGATTAACATGGTTCCTGCTATCTGAGACAAGTTTTGGTAAATCAGTTTTGGCGGCCAGGTGGGGCTATATGATTTAAAATTTAATAGTCGGGTGAGACTATTTGGCTTTGTCTTGCTCCCCTAGGCTGCAAATGCTAGATTAACAGGGTTCCTGGTAACTTTGATAGGTTTTGGTAAATCAGTTTTAGCGGCCAGATGGGGCTATATGTTTTAGGATTAAATAGTCGGATGAGCCTGTTTGGCATTGACTTGCTCCCCTAGGCTGCACATGCCAGATTGGCGGGGCTCCTGGAATCTAAGACAAATTTTGGTAAAACAGTTTTGACAGCTAGGTAAGGCTGTTTGCCTTAAGATTAAATAGTCGGGTGAGCGTGTTTGGCTTTGACTTGCGCCCCTAGGATGCAAATGCTGGAATAACAGGGTTCCTGGTATCTAAGACATGTTTTTGTAAGTCAGTTTTGGCGGCCAGATGGGGATACATGTTTTAAGATTTAATAGTCGGGTGAGCCTGTTTGGCTTTGACTTGCGCGCCTAGGATACAAATGCTGGATTAACAGGGTTCCTGGTATCTGAAACAAGTTTTGCTAAATCAGTTTTGGCGGCCAGATGGGGCTACATGTTTTAAGATTTAATAGTCGGGTGAGCCTGTTTGGCTTTGACTTGCGCCCCTAGGATACAAATGCTGGATTAACAGGGTTCCTGGTATCTAAGACATGTTTTGGTAAGTCGGTTTTGGTGGCCAGATGGGGCTATATGTTTTAAGATTTAATAGTTTGGTGAGCCTGTTTGGCTTTGACTTGCGCCCCTAGGATGCAAATGCTGGAATAACAGGGTTCCTGGTATCTAAGACAAGTTTTGGTAAATCAGTTTTGGGGCTATATGTTTTAGGATTAAATAGTCGGATGAGCCTGCTTGGCTTTGACTTGCTCCCCTTGGCTGCACATGCCAGATTGGCGGGGCTCCTGGAATCTAAGACAAGTTTTGGTAAAACAGTTTTGACAGCTAGGTAAGGCTGTATGTTTTAAGATTAAATAGTCCTGTGAGCGTGTTTGGCTTTGACTAGCGCCCCTAGGATGCAAATGCTGGAAAACCAGGGTTCCTGGTATCTAAGACAAGTTTTGGTAAGGCAATTTTGAGTTCCAGGTGAGGCTGAATGTATTCAGACTTAATAGTCGTGTGAGACTATTTGGCTTTGACTTTCTCCCCTAGGCGGTACATGCCAGATTGGCGGGGCTCCTGGAATCTAAAAAAAGTTTTGGTAAAACAGTTTTGACAGCTACGTAGGTCTGTATGTTTTAAGGTTAAATAGTCGGGTGAGTCTGTTTGACTTTGACTTGCTCCCCTAGGATGCAAATGCTGGATTAACAGGGTTCTGGTATCTGAGCCAAGTTTTGGTAAATCAGTTTTGGCGGCCAGATGAGGCTATATGTTTTAAGATTTAATAGTCGGGTGAGGCTATTTGGCTTTGTCTTCCTCACCTAGGCTGCATTTGCCAGATTGGCGGGACACCTGGAATCTAAGACAAGTTTTGGAAAATCAGTTTTGACAGCTAGGTAAGGCTGTATGCTTTAAGATTAAATAGTCGGGTGAACGTGTTTGGCTTTGACTTGCGCCCCTAAAATGCAAATGCTGGAATAGCAGGGTTCCTGGTATCTAAGACAAGTTTTCGTAAATCAGCTTTGGCGGCCAGATGGGGCTACATGTTTTAAGATTTAATAGTTTGGTGAGCCTGTTTGGCTTTGACTTGCGCCCCTAGGATGCAAATGCTGAATTAACAGGGTTCCTGATATCGGAGACAAGTTTTGGTAAGGCAATTTTTAGTTCCAGGTGACTTTCTCCCCTAGGCGGTACATGACAGATTGGTGGGGCTCCTGGAATCTAAAAAAAGTTTTGGTAAAACAGTTTTGACAGCTACGTAAGTCTGTATGTTTAAAATAGTCGGGTGAGTCTGTTTGACTTTGAATGCTGGAATAACAGGGTTCCTGGTATCTAAGACAAGTTTTCGTAAATCAGTTTTGGCGGCCAGATGGGGCTACATGTTTTAAGATTTAATAGTGGGGTTAGCCTGTTTGGCTTTGACTTGCGCCCCTAGGATGTAAATGCTGGATTAACAGGGTTCCTGGTATCTGAAACCAGTTTTGGTAAGGCAATTTTGAGTTCCAGGTGATGCTGAATGTTTTCAGACTTAATAATCGTGTGAGATTCCAGATTTTCCGAGCTCCTGGAATCTAAAAAAAGTTTTAGTAAATCAGTTTTGACAGCTAGGTAAGGCTGTATGCTTTAAGATTAAATAGTCGGGTGAGACTATTTGACTTTGACTTGCTCCCCTAGGATGCAAATGCTGGATTAACAGGGCTCCTGGTATCTGAGACAAGTTTTTGTAAATCCGTTTTGACAGCTAGGTAAGGCTGTATGCTTTAAGATTAAATAGTCGGGTGAGCGTGTTTGGCTTTGACTTGCGCCCCTAGGATGCAAATGCTGGAATAACAGGGTTCCTGGTATCTAAGACAAGTTTTGGTAAGGCAATTTTGAGTTCCAGGTGAGGCTGAATGTATTCAGACTTAATAGTCGTGTGAGACTATTTGGCTTTGACTTTCTCCCCTAGGCGGTACATGACAGATTGGCGGGGCTCCTGGAATCTAAAAAAAGTTTTGGTAAAACAGTTTTGACAGCTAAGTAAGTCTGTATGTTTTAAATAGTCGGGTGAGTCTGTTTGACTTTGAATGCTGGAATAACAGGGTTCCTGGTATCTAAGACAAGTTTTGGTAAATCAGTTTTGGCGTCTATGGGGCTATATGTTTTAGGATTAAATAGTCGGACGAGCCTGTTTGGCTTTGACTTGCTCCCCTAGGCTGCACATGCAAGATTGGTGGGGCTCCTGCAATCTAAGACAAATTTTGGTAAAACAGTTTTGACAGCTAGGTAAGGCTGTATGTCTTAAGATTAAATAGTCGGGTGAGCGTGTTTGGCTTTGACTTGCGCCCCTAGGATGCAAATGCTGAAATAACAGGGTTCCTGGTATCTAAGACAAGTTTTCGTAAATCAGTTTTGGCGGCCAGATGGGGCTATATGTTTTAAGATTTAATAGTCGGGTGAGTCTGTTTGACTTTGACTTGCTCCCCTAGGATGCAAATGCTGGATTAACAAAGTTCCTGGTATCTGAGACAAGTTTTGGTAAAACAGTTTGGCAGCTAGGTAAGGCTGTATGCTTTAAGATTAAATTGTCGGCTGAGCCTGTTTGGCTTTGACTTGCTCCCCTAGGCTCCACATGCCAGATCCGCGGGACTTCTGGAATCTAAGACAAGGTTTGGTAAAAGAGTTTTGACAGCTACGTAAGTCTGTATGTTTTAAGATTAAACTGTCGGGGGAGCCTGTTTGGCTTTGACTTGCGCCCCTAGGATGCAAATGCTGAATTAACAGGGTTCCTGATATCTGAGACAAGTTTTGGTAAGGCAATTTTTAGTTCCAGGTGACTTTCTCCCCTAGGCGGTACATGACAGATTGGTGGGGCTCCTGGAATCTAAAAAAAGTTTTGGTAAAACAGTTTTGACAGCTACGTAAGTCTGTATGTTTAAAATAGTCGGGTGAGTCTGTTTGACTTTGAATGCTGGAATAACAGGGTTCCTGGTATCTAAGACAAGTTTTCGTAAATCAGTTTTGGCGGCCAGATGGGGCTACATGTTTTAAGATTTAATAGTGGGGTTAGCCTGTTTGGCTTTGACTTGCGCCCCTAGGATGTAAATGCTGGATTAACAGGGTTCCTGGTATCTGAAACCAGTTTTGGTAAGGCAATTTTGAGTTCCAGGTGATGCTGAATGTTTTCAGACTTAATAATCGTGTGAGATTCCAGATTTTCCGAGCTCCTGGAATCTAAAAAAAGTTTTAGTAAATCAGTTTTGACAGCTAGGTAAGGCTGTATGCTTTAAGATTAAATAGTCGGGTGAGACTATTTGACTTTGACTTGCTCCCCTAGGATGCAAATGCTGGATTAACAGGGCTCCTGGTATCTGAGACAAGTTTTTGTAAATCCGTTTTGACAGCTAGGTAAGGCTGTATGCTTTAAGATTAAATAGTCGGGTGAGCGTGTTTGGCTTTGACTTGCGCCCCTAGGATGCAAATGCTGGAATAACAGGGTTCCTGGTATCTAAGACAAGTTTTGGTAAGGCAATTTTGAGTTCCAGGTGAGGCTGAATGTATTCAGACTTAATAGTCGTGTGAGACTATTTGGCTTTGACTTTCTCCCCTAGGCGGTACATGACAGATTGGCGGGGCTCCTGGAATCTAAAAAAGTTTTGGTAAAACAGTTTTGACAGCTAAGTAAGTCTGTATGTTTTAAATAGTCGGGTGAGTCTGTTTGACTTTGAATGCTGGAATAACAGGGTTCCTGGTATCTAAGACAAGTTTTGGTAAATCAGTTTTGGCGTCTATGGGGCTATATGTTTTAGGATTAAATAGTCGGACGAGCCTGTTTGGCTTTGACTTGCTCCCCTAGGCTGCACATGCAAGATTGGTGGGGCTCCTGCAATCTAAGACAAATTTTGGTAAAACAGTTTTGACAGCTAGGTAAGGCTGTATGTCTTAAGATTAAATAGTCGGGTGAGCGTGTTTGGCTTTGACTTGCGCCCCTAGGATGCAAATGCTGAAATAACAGGGTTCCTGGTATCTAAGACAAGTTTTCGTAAATCAGTTTTGGCGGCCAGATGGGGCTATATGTTTTAAGATTTAATAGTCGGGTGAGTCTGTTTGACTTTGACTTGCTCCCCTAGGATGCAAATGCTGGATTAACAAAGTTCCTGGTATCTGAGACAAGTTTTGGTAAAACAGTTTGGCAGCTAGGTAAGGCTGTATGCTTTAAGATTAAATTGTCGGCTGAGCCTGTTTGGCTTTGACTTGCTCCCCTAGGCTCCACATGCCAGATCCGCGGGACTTCTGGAATCTAAGACAAGGTTTGGTAAAAGAGTTTTGACAGCTACGTAAGTCTGTATGTTTTAAGATTAAACTGTCGGGGGAGCCTGTTTGGCTTTGACTTGCTTCCCTAGGCTCCACATGCCAGATTGGCTTGGCTCCTGGAATCTTAGACAAGGTTTGGTAAAACAGTTTTGACCGCTGGGCAAGACTGTATGTTTTAAGATTAAATAGTCGGTTTAGCCTGTTTGGCTTTGACTTGCGCCCCTAGGATGCAAATGCTGGATAAACAAGGTTCCTGGTATTGGTAAGGCAATTTTGAGTTCCAGGTGAGGCTGAATGTGTTAAGACTTAATAGTCGGGTGAGACTATTTTGCTTTGACTTGCTCCCCTAGGCTGCAAATGCTAGATTAACAAGGCTCCTGGTTTTTAAGGCAAGTTTTGGTAAAGCAGTTTTAGCAGCTACGTAAGTCTGTATGTTTTAAGATTAAATTGTCGGGTGAGCCTGTTTGGGTTTGACTTGCTCCCCTAGGCTCCACATGCCAGATTGGCGGTACTCCTGGAATCTAAGACAAGTTTTGGTAAAACAGTTTTGACAGCTAGGTAAGGCTGTATGCTTTAAGATTAAACAGTCGGTTGAACCTGTTTGGCTTTGACTTGCTCCCCTAGGCTGCAAATGCCAGTTTAAAAGGTCTCCTGGTATCTAAGACAAGTTTTGGTAAAGCAGTTTTGGCAGCCAGATGGGGTTGTTTGCGTTAAGGTTAAATTGTAAATTGTCCTGGTATCTGAGACAAGTTTTGGTAAGGCAATTTTGAGTTACAGGTGAGGCTGAATGTGTTAGGACTTAAAAGTCAGGTGAGACTATTTTGCTTTGACTTGCTCCCCGAGGCTGCAAATGCTAGAATAACAAGGCTCCTGGTTTTTAAGGCAAGTTTTGGTAAAGCAGTTTTGGCAGCTACGTAAGTCTGTATGTTTTAAGATTAAATTGTCGGCTGAGCCTGTTTGGCTTTGACTTGCTCCCCTAGGCTCCACATGCCAGATCCGCGGGACTTCTGAAATCTAAGACAAGGTTTGGTAAAACAGTTTTGACAGCTAGGTAAGGCTATATGCTTTAAGAGTAAATAGTCGGGTGAGCGTGTTTTGCTTTGACTTGCGCCCCTAGGATGAAAATGCTGGGATAACAGGGTTCCTGGTATCTAAGACAAGTTTTGGTAAATCAGTTTTGGCGGCCAGATGGGGCTATATGTTTTAAGATTTAATAGTTGGGTGAGCCTGTTTGGCTTTGACTTGCGCCCCTAGGATGCAAATGCTGCATTAACAGTGTTCCTGTTATCTGAGACAAGTTTTGGTAGAACAGTTTTGACAGCTAGGTAAGGCTGTATGCTTTAAAATTAAATAGTCGGGTGAGCGTGTTTGGCTTTGACTTGCGCCCCTAGGATGCAAATGCTGGAATAACAGGGTTCCTGGTATCTAAGACATGTTTTGGTAAGTCGGTTTTGGTGGCCAGATGGGGCTATATGTTTTAAGATTTAATAGTTTGGTGAGCCTGTTTGGCTTTGACTTGCGCCCCTAGGATGCAAATGCTGGAATAACAGGGTTCCTGGTATCTAAGACAAGTTTTGGTAAATCAGTTTTGGGGCTATATGTTTTAGGATTAAATAGTCGGATGAGCCTGCTTGGCTTTGACTTGCTCCCCTTGGCTGCACATGCCAGATTGGCGGGGCTCCTGGAATCTAAGACAAGTTTTGGTGAAACAGTTTTGACAGCTACGTAAGGCTGTATGTTTTAAGATTAAATAGTCGGGTGAGCGTGTTTGGCTTTGACTTGCGCCCCTAGGATGCAAATGCTGGAATAACAGGGTTTCTGGTATCTAAGACAAGTTTTCGTAAATCAGTTTTGGCGGCCAGATGGGGCTACATGTTTTAAGATTTAATAGTGGGGTTAGCCTGTTTGGCTTTGACTTGCGCCCCTAGGATGCAAATGCTGGATTAACAGGGTTCCTGGTATCTGAAACAAGTTTTGGTAAGGCAATTTTGAGTTCCAGGTGAGGCTGAATGTATTCAGACTTAATAGTCGTGTGAGACTATTTGGCTTTGACTTTCTCCCCTAGGCGGTACATGCCAGATTGGCGGGGCTCCTGGAATCAAAAAAAAGTTTTGGTAAAACAGTTTTGACAGCTACGTAGGTCTGTATGTTTTAAGGTTAAATAGTCGGGTGAGTCTGTTTGACTTTGACTTGCTCCCCTAGGATGCAAATGCTGGATTAACAGGGTTCTGGTATCTGAGACAAGTTTTGGTAAATCATTTTTGGCGGCCAGATGAAGCTATATGTTTTAAGATTTAATAGTCGGGTGAGGCTATTTGGCTTTGTCTTCCTCCCCTAGGCTGCACATGCCAGATTGGCGGGACACCTGGAATCTAAGACAAGTTTTGGTAAATCAGTTTTGACAGCTAGGTAAGGCTGTATGCTTTAAGATTAAATAGTCGGGTGAGCGTGTTTGGCTTTGACTTGCGCCCCTAGGATGCAAATGCTGGAATAACAGGGTTCCTGGTATCTAAGACAAGTTTTGGTAAATCAGTTTTGGCGTCTATGGGGCTATATGTTTTAGGATTAAATAGTCGGATGAGCCTGCTTGGCTTTGACTTGCTCCCCTTGGCTGCACATGCCAGATTGGCGGGGCTCCTGGAATCTAAGACAAGTTTTGGTAAAACAGTTTTGACAGCTAGGTAAGGCTGTATGTTTTAAGATTAAATAGTCCTGTGAGCGTGTTTGGCTTTGACTAGCGCCCCTAGGATGCAAATGCTGGAATAACAGGGTTCCTGGTATCTAAGACAAGTTTTCGTAAATCAGTTTTGGCGGCCAGATGGGGCTACATATTTTAAGATTTAATAGTGGGGTTAGCCTGTTTGGCTTTGACTTCCGCCCCTAGGATGTAAATGCTGGATTAACAGGGTTCCTGGTATCTGAAACCAGTTTTGGTAAGGCAATTTTGAGTTCCAGGTGATGCTGAATGTTTTCAGACTTAATAATCGTGTGAGACTATTTGGCTTTGACTTTCTCCGCTAGGCGGCAGATTCCAGATTTTCCGAGCTCCTGGAATCTAAAAAAAGTTTTGGTAAAACAGTTTTGACAGCTACGTAAGTCTGTATGTTTTAAGGTTAAATAGTCGGGTGAGTCTGTTTGACTTTGACTTGCTCCACTAGGATGCAAATGCTGGATTAACATGGTTCCTGCTATCTGAGACAAGTTTTGGTAAATCAGTTTTGGCGGCCAGGTGGGGCTATATGATTTAAAATTTAATAGTCGGGTGAGACTATTTGGCTTTGTCTTGCTCCCCTAAGCTGCAAATGCTAGATTAACAGGGTTCCTGGTAACTTTGATAGGTTTTGGTAAATCAGTTTTGGCGGCCAGATGGGGCTATATGTTTTAGGATTAAATAGTCGGATGAGCCTGTTTGGCATTGACTTGCTCCCCTAGGCTGCACATGCCAGATTGGCGGGGCTCCTGGAATCTAAGACAAATTTTGGTAAAACAGTTTTGACAGCTAGGTAAGGCTGTTTGCCTTAAGATTAAATAGTCGGGTGAGCGTGTTTGGCTTTGACTTGCGCCCCTAGGATGCAAATGCTAGAATAACAGGGTTCCTGGTATCTAAGACAAGTTTTGGTAAGGCAATTTTGAGTTCCAGGTGAGGCTGAATGTATTCAGACTTAATAGTCGTGTGAGACTATTTGGCTTTGACTTTCTCCCCTAGGCGGTACATGCCAGATTGGCGGGGCTCCTGGAATCTAAAAAAAGTTTTGGTAAAACAGTTTTGACAGCTACGTAGGTCTGTATGCTTTAAGGTTAAATAGTCGGGTGAGTCTGTTTGACTTTGACTTGCTCCCCTAGGATGCAAATGCTGGATTAACAGGGCTCCTGGTAACTGAGATAGGTTTTGGTAAATCAGTTTTGGCGGCCAGATGGGGCTATATGTTTTAGGATTAAATAGTCGGATGAGCCTGTTTGGCTTTGACTTGCTCCCCTAGGCTGCACATGCCAGAATGGCGGGGCTCTTGGAATCTAAAACAAGTTTTGGTAAAACAGTTTTGACAGCTAGGTAAGGCTGTTTGCTTTAAGATTAAATAGTCGGGTGAGCGTGCTTGGCTTTGACTTGCGCCCCTAGGATGCAAATGCTGGAATAACAGGGTTCCTGGTATCTAAGAAAAGTTTTGGTAAGGCAATTTGAGATCCAGGTGAGGCTGAATGTATACAGACTTAATATTCGTGTGAGACTATTTGGCTTTGACTTTCTCCCCTAGGCGGTACATGCCAGATTGGCGGGGCTCCTGGAATCTAAACAAAGTTTTGGTAAAACAGTTTTGACAGCTACGTAGGTCTGTATGCTTTAAGGTTAAATAGTCGGGTGAGTCTGTTTGACTTTGACTTGCTCCCCTAGGATGCAAATGCTGGATTAACAGGGTTCCTGGTAACTGAGATAGGTTTTGGTAAATCAGTTTTGGCGGCCAGATGAGGCTATATGTTTTAAGATTTAATAGTCGGTTGAGGCTATTTGGCTTTGTCTTCCTCACCTAGGCTGCATTTGCCAGATTGGCGGGACACCTGGAATCTAAGACAAGTTTTGGTAAATCAGTTTTGACAGCTAGGTAAGGCTGTATGCTTTAAGATTAAATAGTCGGGTGAACGTGTTTGGCTTTGACTTGCGCCCCTAAAATGCAAATGCTGGAATAGCAGGGTTCCTGGTATCTAAGACAAGTTTTCGTAAATCAGCTTTGGCGGCCAGATGGGGCTATATGTTTTAAGATTTAATAGTTTGGTGAGCCTGTTTGGCTTTGACTTGCGCCCCTAGGATGCAAATGCTGAATTAACAGGGTTCCTGATATCTGAGACAAGTTTTGGTAAGGCAATTTTTAGTTACAGGTGACTTTCTCCCCTAGGCGGTACATGACAGATTGGTGGGGCTCCTGGAATCTAAAAAAAGTTTTGGTAAAACAGTTTTGATAGCTACGTAAGTCTGTATGTTTTAAATAGTCGGGTGAGTCTGTTTGACTTTGAATGCTGGAATAACAGGGTTCCTGGTATCTAAGACAAGTTTTCGTAAATCAGTTTTGGCGGCCAGATGGGGCTACATGTTTTAAGATTTAATAGTGGGGTTAGCCTGTTTGGCTTTGACTTGCGCCCCTAGGATGTAAATGCTGGATCAACAGGGTTCCTGGTATCTGAAACCAGTTTTGGTAAGGCAATTTTGAGTTCCAGGTGATGCTGAATGTTTTCAGACTTAATAATCGTGTGAGACTATTTGGCTTTGACTTTCTCCGCTAGGCGGCAGATTCCAGATTTTCCGAGCTCCTGGAATCTAAAAAAAGTTTTGGTAAATCAGTTTTGGCAGCTAGGTAAGGCTGTATGCTTTAAGATTAAATAGTCGGGTGAGACTATTTGACTTTGACTTGCTCCCCTAGGATGCAAATGCTGGATTAACAGGGCTCCTGGTATCTGAGACAAGTTTTTGTAAATCAGTTTTGACAGCTAGGTAAGGCTGTATGCTTTAAGATTAAATAGTCGGATGAGCGTGTTTGGCTTTGACTTGCGCCCCTAGGATGCAAATGCTGGAATAACAGGGTTCCTGGTATCTAAGACAAGTTTTGGTAAGGCAATTTTGAGTTCCAGGTGAGGCTAAATGTATTCAGACTTAATAGTCGTGTGCGACTATTTGGCTTTGACTTTCTCCCCTAGGCGGTACATGACAGATTGGCGGGGCTCCTGGAATCTAAAAAAAGTTTTGGTAAAACAGTTTTGACAGCTACGTAAGTCTGTATGTTTTAAATAGTCGGGTGAGTCTGTTTGACTTTGAATGCTGGAATAACAGGGTTCCTGGTATCTAACACAAGTTTTGGTAAATCAGTTTTGGCGTCTATGGGGCTATATGTTTTAGGATTAAATAGTCGGATGAGCCTGTTTGGCTTTGACTTGCTCCCCTAGGCTGCACATGCAAGATTGGTGGGGCTCCTGGAATCTAAGACAAGTTTTGGTAAATCAGTTTTGACAGCTAGGTAAGGCTGTATGCCTTAAGATTAAATAGTCGGGTGAGCGTGTTTGGCTTTGACTTGCGCCCCTAAAATGCAAATGCTGGAATAACAGGGTTTCTGGTATCTAACACAAGTTTTGGTAAATCAGTTTTGGCGTCTATGGGGCTATATGTTTTAGGATTAAATAGTCGGATGAGCCTGTTTGGCTTTGACTTGCTCCCCTAGGCTGCACATGCAAGATTGGTGGGGCTCCTGGAATCTAAGACAAGTTTTGGTAAATCAGTTTTGACAGCTAGGTAAGGCTGTATGCTTTAAGATTAAATAGTCGGGTGAGCGTGTTTGGCTTAGACTTGCGCCCCTAGGATGCAAATGCTGGATTAACAGGGTTCCTGGTATCTGAAACAAGTTTTGGTAAGGCAATTTTGAGTTCCAGGTGATGCTGAATGTTTTCAGATTTAATAGTCGTGTGAGACTATTTGGCTTTGACTTTCTCCCCTAGGCGGCAGATGCCATATTGGCGGGGCTCCTGGAATCTAAAAAAAGCTTTGGTAAAACAGTTTTGACAGCTACGTAAGTCTGTATGTTTTAAGGTTAAATAGTCGGGTGAGTCTGTTTGACTTTGACTTGCTCCCCTAGGATGCAAATGCTGGATTAACAGGGTTCCTGGTATCTGAGACAAGTTTTGGTAAATCAGTTTTGGCGGCCAGGTGGGGCTATATGATTTAAAATTTAAAAGTCGGGTGAGACTATTTGGCTTTGTCTTGCTCCACTAGGCTGCAAATGCTAACTTAACAGGGTTCCTGGTAACTGAGATAGGTTTTGGTAAATCAGTTTTGGCGGCCAGATGGGGCTATATGTTTTAGGATTAAATAGTCGGATGAGCCTGTTTGGCTTTGACTTGCTCCCCTAGGCTGCACATGCCAGATTGGCGGGGCTCCTGGAATCTAAGACAAGTTTTGGTAAAACAGTTTTGACAGCTAGGTAAGGCTGTTTGCTTTAAGATTAAATAGTCGGGTAAGCTTGTTTGGCTTTGACTTGCGCCCCTAGGATGCAAATGCTGGAAGAACAGGGTTCCTGGTATCTAAGACAAATTTTGGTAAGGCAATTTTGAGTTCCAGGTGAGGCTGAATGTATTCAGACTTAATAGTCGTGTGAGACTATTTGGCTTTGACTTTCTCCCCTAGGCGGTACATGCCAGATTGGCGGGGCTCCTGGAATCTAAAAAAAGTTTTGGTAAAACAGTTTTGACAGCTACGTAGGTCTGTATGTTTTAAGGTTAAATAGTCGGGTGAGTCTGTTTGACTTTGACTTGCTCCCCTAGGATGCAAGTGCTGGATTAACAGGGTTCTGGTATCTGAGTCAAGTTTTGGTAAATCAGTTTTGGCGGCCAAATGAGGCAATACGTTTTAAGATTTATTAGTCGGGTGAGGCTTATTGGCTTTGTCTTCCTCACCTAGGCTGCATTTGCCAGATTGGCGGGACACCTGGAATCTAAGACAAGTTTTGGTAAATCAGTTTTGACAGCTAGGTAAGGCTGTATGCTTTAAGATTAAATAGTCGGGTGAACGTGTTTGGCTTTGACTTGCGCCCCTAAAATGCAAATGCTGGAATAGCAGGGTTCCTGGTATCTAAGACAAGTTTTCGTAAATCAGCTTTGGCGGCCAGATGGGGCTATATGTTTTAAGATTTAATAGTTTGGTGAGCCTGTTTGGCTTTGACTTGCGCCCCTAGGATGCAAATGCTGAATTAACAGGGTTCCTGATATCTGAGACAAGTTTTGGTAAGGCAATTTTTAGTTCCAGGTGACTTTCTCCCCTAGGCGGTACATGACAGATTGGTGGGGCTCCTGGAATCTAAAAAAAGTTTTGGTAAAACAGTTTTGATAGCTACGTAAGTCTGTATGTTTTAAATAGTCGGGTGAGTCTGTTTGACTTTGAATGCTGGAATAACAGGGTTCCTGGTATCTAAGACAAGTTTTCGTAAATCAGTTTTGGCGGCCAGATGGGGCTACATGTTTTAAGATTTAATAGTGGGGTTAGCCTGTTTGGCTTTGACTTGCGCCCCTAGGATGTAAATGCTGGATTAACAGGGTTCCTGGTATCTGAAACCAGTTTTGGTAAGGCAATTTTGAGTTCCAGGTGATGCTGAATGTTTTCAGACTTAATAATCGTGTGAGACTATTTGGCTTTGACTTTCTCCGCTAGGCGGCAGATTCCAGATTTTCCGAGCTCCTGGAATCTAAAAAAAGTTTTGGTAAATCAGTTTTGACAGCTAGGTAAGGCTGTATGCTTTAAGATTAAATAGTCGGGTGAGACTATTTGACTTTGACTTGCTCCCCTAGGATGCAAATGCTGGATTAACAGGGCTCCTGGTATCTGAGACAAGTTTTTGTAAATCAGTTTTGACAGCTAGGTAAGGCTGTATGCTTTAAGATTAAATAGTCGGATGAGCGTGTTTGGCTTTGACTTGCGCCCCTAGGATGCAAATGCTGGAATAACAGGGTTCCTGGTATCTAAGACAAGTTTTGGTAAGGCAATTTTGAGTTCCAAGTGAGGCTGAATGTATTCAGACTTAATAGTCGTGTGAGACTATTTGGCTTTGACTTTCTCCCCTAGGCGGTACATGACAGATTGGCGGGGCTCCTGGAATCTAAAAAAAGTTTTGGTAAAACAGTTTTGACAGCTACGTAAGTCTGTATGTTTTAAATAGTCGGGTGAGTCTGTTTGACTTTGAATGCTGGAATAACAGGGTTCCTGGTATCTAAGACAAGTTTTGGTAAATCAGTTTTGGCGTCTATGGGGCTATATGTTTTAGGATTAAATAGTCGGATGAGCCTGTTTGGCTTTGACTTGCTCCACTAGGCTGCACATGCAAGATTGGTGGGGCTCCTGGAATCTAAGACAAGTTTTGGTAAATCAGTTTTGACAGCTAGGTAAGGCTGTATGCTTTAAGATTAAATAGTCGGGTGAGCGTGTTTGGCTTTGACTTGCGCCCCTAAAATGCAAATGCTGGAATAACAGGGTTTCTGGTATCTAAGACAAGTTTTCGTAAATCAGTTTTGGCGGCCAGATGGGGCTATATGATTTAAAATTTAAAAGTCGGGTGAGACTATTTGGCTTTGTCTTGCTCCACTAGGCTGCAAATGCTAAATTAACAGGGTTCCTGGTAACTGAGATAGGTTTTGGTAAATCAGTTTTGGCGGCCAGATGGGGCTATATGTTTTAGGATTAAATAGTCGGATGAGCCTGTTTGGCTTTGACTTGCTCCCCTAGGCTGCACATGCCAGATTGGCGGGGCTCCTGGAATCTAAGACAAGTTTTGGTAAAACAGTTTTGACAGCTAGGTAAGGCTGTTTGCTTTAAGATTAAATAGTCGGGTAAGCTTGTTTGGCTTTGACTTGCGCCCCTAGGATGCAAATGCTGGAAGAACAGGGTTCCTGGTATCTAAGACAAATTTTGGTAAGGCAATTTTGAGTTCCAGGTGAGGCTGAATGTATTCAGACTTAATAGTCGTGTGAGACTATTTGGCTTTGACTTTCTCCCCTAGGCGGTACATGCCAGATTGGCGGGGCTCCTGGAATCTAAAAAGTTTTGGTAAAACAGTTTTGACAGCTACGTAGGTCTGTATGTTTTAAGGTTAAATAGTCGGGTGAGTCTGTTTGATTTTGACTTGCTCCCCTAGGATGCAAATGCTGGATTAACAGGGTTCTGGTATCTGAGTCAAGTTTTGGTAAATCAGTTTTGGCGGCCAAATGAGGCAATACGTTTTAAGATTTATTAGTCGGGTGAGGCTTATTGGCTTTGTCTTCCTCCCCTAGGCTGCACAGTTTTGTTAAGTCAGTTTTGACAGCTATGTAAGGCTGTATGCTTTAAGATTAAATAGTCGGGTGAGCGTGTTTGGCTTTGACTTGCGCCCCTAAAATGCAAATGCTGGAATAACAGGGTTCCTGGTATCTAAGACAAGTTTTCGTAAATCAGTTTTGGCGGCCAGATGGGGTTATATGTTTTAAGATTTAATAGTTGGGTGAGCCTGTTTGGCTTTGACTTGCGACCCTAGGATGCAAATTCTGGATTAACAGGGTTCCTGGTATCTGAAACAAGTTTTGGTAAGGCAATTTTGAGTTCCAGGTGATGCTGAATGTTTTCAGATTTAATAGTCGTGTTAGACTATTTGGCTTTGACTTTCTCCCCTAGGCGGCAGGTGCCAGATTGGCGGGGCTCCTGGAATCTAAAAAAGCTTTGGTAAAACAGTTTTGACAGCTACGTAAGTCTGTATGTTTTAAGGTTAAATAGTCGGTTGAGTGTGTTTGACTTTGACTTGCTCCCCTAGGATGCAAATGCTGGATTAACAGGGTTCCTGGTATCTGAGACAAGTTTTGGTAAATCAGTTTTGGCGGCCAGGTGGGGCTATATGATTTAAAATTTAATAGTCGGGTGAGACTATTTGGCGTTGTCTTGCTCCCCTAGGCTGCAAATGCTAGATTAACAGGGTTCCTGGTAACTGAGATAGGTTTTGGTAAATCAGTTTTGGCGGCCAGATGGGGCTATATGTTTTAGGATTAAATAGTCGGATGAGCCTGTTTGGCTTTGACTTGCTCCCCTAGGCTGCACATGCCAGATTGGCGGGGCTCCTGGAATCTAAGACAAGTTTTGGTAAAACAGTTTTGACAGCTAGGTAAGGCTGTTTGCTTTAAGATTAAATAGTCGGGTAAGCTTGTTTGGCTTTGACTTGCGCCCCTAGGATGCAAATGCTGGAAGAACAGGGTTCCTGGTATCTAAGACAAATTTTGGTAAGGCAATTTTGAGTTCCAGGTGAGGCTGAATGTATTCAGACTTAATAGTCGTGTGAGACTATTTGGCTTTGACTTTCTCCCCTAGGCGGTACATGCCAGATTGGCGGGGCTCCTGGAATCTAAAAAAAGTTTTGGTAAAACAGTTTTGACAGCTACGTAGGTCTGTATGTTTTAAGGTTAAATAGTCGGGTGAGTCTGTTTGATTTTGACTTGCTCCCCTAGGATGCAAATGCTGGATTAACAGGGTTCTGGTATCTGAGTCAAGTTTTGGTAAATCAGTTTTGGCGGCCAAATGAGGCAATACGTTTTAAGATTTATTAGTCGGGTGAGGCTTATTGGCTTTGTCTTCCTCCCCTAGGCTGCACAGTTTTGTTAAGTCAGTTTTGACAGCTATGTAAGGCTGTATGCTTTAAGATTAAATAGTCGGGTGAGCGTGTTTGGCTTTGACTTGCGCCCCTAAAATGCAAATGCTGGAATAACAGGGTTCCTGGTATCTAAGACAAGTTTTCGTAAATCAGTTTTGGCGGCCAGATGGGGTTATATGTTTTAAGATTTAATAGTTGGGTGAGCCTGTTTGGCTTTGACTTGCGACCCTAGGATGCAAATTCTGGATTAACAGGGTTCCTGGTATCTGAAACAAGTTTTGGTAAGGCAATTTTGAGTTCCAGGTGATGCTGAATGTTTTCAGATTTAATAGTCGTGTTAGACTATTTGGCTTTGACTTTCTCCCCTAGGCGGCAGGTGCCAGATTGGCGGGGCTCCTGGAATCTAAAAAAAGCTTTGGTAAAACAGTTTTGACAGCTACGTAAGTCTGTATGTTTTAAGGTTAAATAGTCGGTTGAGTGTGTTTGACTTTGACTTGCTCCCCTAGGATGCAAATGCTGGATTAACAGGGTTCCTGGTATCTGAGACAAGTTTTGGTAAATCAGTTTTGGCGGCCAGGTGGGGCTATATGATTTAAAATTTAATAGTCGGGTGAGACTATTTGGCGTTGTCTTGCTCCCCTAGGCTGCAAATGCTAGATTAACAGGGTTCCTGGTAACTGAGATAGGTTTTGGTAAATCAGTTTTGGCGGCCAGATGGGGCTATATGTTTTAGGATTAAATAGTCGGATGAGCCTGTTTGGCTTTGACTTGCTCCCCTAGGCTGCACATGCCAGAATGGCGGGGCTCTTGGAATCTAAAACAAGTTTTGGTAAAACAGTTTTGACAGCTAGGTAAGGCTGTTTGCTTTAAGATTAAATAGTCGGGTGAGCGTGCTTGGCTTTGACTTGCGCCCCTAGGATGCAAATGCTGGAATAACAGGGTTCCTGGTATCTAAGAAAAGTTTTGGTAAGGCAATTTGAGATCCAGGTGAGGCTGAATGTATACAGACTTAATATTCGTGTGAGACTATTTGGCTTTGACTTTCTCCCCTAGGCGGTACATGCCAGATTGGCGGGGCTCCTGGAATCTAAACAAAGTTTTGGTAAAACAGTTTTGACAGCTACGTAGGTCTGTATGTTTTAAGGTTAAATAGTCGGGTGAGTCTGTTTGACTTTGACTTGCTCCCCTAGGATGCAAATGCTGGATTAACAGGGTTCTGGTATCTGAGTCAAGTTTTGGTAAATCAGTTTTGGCGGCCAAATGAGGCAATACGTTTTAAGATTTATTAGTCGGGTGAGGCTTATTGGCTTTGTCTTCCTCCCCTAGCCTGCACAGTTTTGTTAAGTCAGTTTTGACAGCTAGGTAAGGCTGTATGCTTTAAGATTAAATAGTCGGGTGAGCGTGTTTGGCTTTGACTTGCGCCCCTAAAATGCAAATGCTGGAATAACAGGGTTCCTGGTATCTAAGTCAAGTTTTCGTAAATCAGTTTTGGCGGCCAGATGGGGCTATATGTTTTAAGATTTAATAGTTGGGTGAGCCTGTTTGGCTTTGACTTGCGCCCCTATGATGCAAATTCTGGATTAACAGGGTTCCTGGTATCTGAAACAAGTTTTGGTAAGGCAATTTTGAGTTCCAGGTGATGCTGAATGTTTTCAGATTTAATAGTCGTGTTAGACTATTTGGCTTTGACTTTCTCCCCTAGGCGGCAGATGCCAGATTGGCGGGGCTCCTGGAATCTAAAAAGCTTTGGTAAAACAGTTTTGACAGCTACGTAAGTCTGTATGTTTTAAGGTTAAATAGTCGGATGAGTGTGTTTGACTTTGACTTGCTCCCCTAGGATGCAAATGCTGGATTAACAGGGTTCCTGGTATCTGAGACAAGTTTTGGTAAATCAGTTTTGGCGGCCAGGTGGGGCTATATGATTTAAAATTTAATAGTCGGGTGAGACTATTTGGCGTTGTCTTGCTCCCCTAGGCTGCAAATGCTAGATTAACAGGGTTCCTGGTAACTGAGATAGGTTTTGGTAAATCAGTTTTGGCGGCCAGATGGGGCTATATGTTTTAGGATTAAATAGTCGGATGAGCCTGTTTGGCTTTGACTTGCTCCCCTAGGCTGCACATGCCAGATTGGCGGGGCTCTTGGAATCTAAGACAAGTTTTGGTAAAACAGTTTTGACAGCTAGGCAAGACTGTATGTTTTAAGATTAAAAAGTCGGTTGAGCATGTTTGGCTTTGACTTGCCCCCCTAGGATGCAAATGCTGGAATAACAGGGTTCCTGGTAACTGAGATAGGTTTTGGTAAATCAGTTTTGGCGGCCAGATGGGGCTATATGTTTTAGGATTAAATAGTCGGGTGAGCCTGTTTGGCCTTGACTTGCCCCCCTAGGATGCAAATGCTGGATTAACAGGGTTCTGGTATCTGAGTCAAGTTTTGGTAAATCAGTTTTGGCGGCCAAATGAGGCAATACGTTTTAAGATTTATTAGTCGGGTGAGGCTTATTGGCTTTGTCTTCCTCCCCTAGGCTGCACAGTTTTGTTAAGTCAGTTTTGACAGCTAGGTAAGGCTGTATGCTTTAAGATTAAATAGTCGGGTGAGCGTGTTTGGCTTTGACTTGCGCCCCTAGGATGCAAATGCTGGAATAACAGGGTTCCTGGTATCTAAGACAAGTTTTGGTAAGGCAATTTGAGATCCAGGTGAGGCTGAATGTATACAGACTTAATAGTCGTGTGAGACTATTTGGCTTTGACTTTCTCCCCTAAACGGTACATGCCAGATTGGCGGGGCTCCTGGAATCTAAAAAAAGTTTTGGTATAACAGTTTTGACAGCTACGTAAGTCTGTATGTTTTAAGGTTAAATAATCGGGTGAGTCTGTTTGACTTTGGCTTGCTCCCCTAGGATGCAAATGCTGGATTAACAGGGTTCTGGTATCTGAGACAAGTTTTGGTAAATCAGTTTTGGCGGCCAGATGAGTCAATATGTTTTAAGATTTAATAGTCGGGTGAGGCTATTTGGCTTTGTCTTCCTCCCCTAGGCTGCACATGCCACATTGGCGGGACTCCTGGAATCTAAGACAAGTTTTGGTAAATCAGTTTTGACAGCTAGGTAAGGCTGTATGCTTTAAGATTAAAAAGTCTGGTGAGCGTGTTTGGCTTTGATTTGCGCCCCTAAAATGCAAATGCTGGAATAACAGGGTTCCTGGTATCTAAGACAAGTTTTCGTAAATCAGTTTTGGCGGCCAGATGGGGCTATATGTTTTAAGATTTAATAGTCGTGTGAGCCTGTTTGGCCTTGACTTGCGCCCCTAGGATGCAAATGCTGGATTAAGAGGGTTCCTGGTATCTGAAACAAGTTTTGGTAAGGCAATTTTGAGTTCCAGGTGATGCTGAATTTTTTCAGATTTAATAGTCGTGTGAGACTATTTGGCTTTTACTTTCTCCCCTAGGCGGCAGATGCCAGATTGGCGGGGCTCCTGGAATCTAAAAAAAGCTTTGGTAAAACAGTTTTGACAGCTACGTAAGTCTGTATGTTTTAAGGCTAAATAGTCGGGTGAGTCTGTTTGACTTTGACTTGCTCCCCTAGGATGCAAATGCTGGATTTACAGGTTTCCTGGTATCTGAGACAAGTTTGGTAAATCAGTTTTGGCGGCCAGGTGGGGCTATATGATTTAAAATTTAATAGTCGGGTGAGACTATTTGGCTTTGACTTGCTCCCCTAGGCTGCAAATGCTAGATTAACAGGGTTCCTGGTAACTGAGATAGGTTTTGGTAAATCAGTTTTGGCGGCCAGATGGGGCTATATGTTTTAGGATTAAATAGTCGGATGAGCCTGTTTGGCTTTGACTTGCTCCCCTAGGCGGTACATGCCAGATTGGCGGGAATCTAAGACAAGTTTTGGTAAATCAGTTTTGGCAGCCAGATGGGGCTATATGTTTTAAGATTTAAAAGTCGGGAGAGCCTGTTTGGCCTTGACTTGCCCCCCTAGGATGCAAATGCTGGAATAACAGGGTTCCTGGTAACTGAGATAGGTTTTGGTAAATCAGTTTTGGCGGCCAGATGGGGCTATATGTTTTAGGATTAAATAGTCGGATGAGCCTGTTTGGCTTTGACTTGCTCCCCTAGGCTGCAAATGCTACATTAACAGGGTTCCTGGTAACTGAGATAGGTTTTGGTAAATCAGTTTTGGCGGCCAGATGAGGCTATATGTTTTAAGATTAAATAGTCGGATGAGCCTGTTTGGCTTTGACTTGCTCCCCTAGGCGGTACATGCCAGATTGGCGGGAATCTAAGACAAGTTTTGGTAAATCAGTTTTGGCAGCCAGATGGGGCTATATGTTTTAAGATTTAAAAGTCGGGTGAGCCTGTTTGGCCTTGACTTGCCCCCCTAGGATGCAAATGCTGGAATAACAGGGTTCCTGGTATCTGAAACAAGTTTCGGTAAAGCAATTTTGACTTGCAGGTGAGGCTGTATGTTTTAAGACTTAATAGTCGGGTGACTTGCTCCCCTAGGCGGCACATGCCAGATTGGCAAGGCTCTTGGAATCTAATAAAAGTTTTAGTAAAACAGTTTTGACAGCCAGATGGGGCTGTTTGTTTTAAGATTAAATTGTAGGGTGACCCTGTTTAACTTTGAATTGCGCCCCCAGAATGCAAATACTGGATTTACAGGGTTCCTGGTATCTAAGACAAGTTTTGGAAAGGCAATTTTGAGTTACAGGAGAGGCTGAATGTGTTAAGACTTAATAGTCGGGTGAGACAATTTTGCTTTGACTTGGTCCCCTAGGCTGCAAATGCTAGATTAACAGGGCTCCTGGAATCTAAAAAAGTTTTAGTAAAACAGTTTTGACAGCTAGGTAAGGCTGTATGTTTTAAGATTAAATAGTCGGGTGAGACCATTTGGCTTTGACTTTGGCCCCCAGGATGCAAATGATAGATTATCTGGGATCCTTGTATCTGAGACAAGTTTCGGTAAAGCAATTTTGACTTCCACGTGAGGCTGTATGTTTTAGGATTAAATAGTCGGATGAGCCTGTTTGGCTTTGACTTGCTCCCCTAGGCTCCATATGCCAGATAGGCGGGGCTCCTGGAATCTAAGAAAAGGTTTGGTAAAACAGTTTTGACAGCTAGGCAAGACTGTATGTTTTAAGATTAAAAAGTCGGTTGAGCATGTTTGGCTTCTACTTGCGCCCCTAGGCGGCACATGCCAGATTGGCGGGCCTCCTGGAATCTGATAGATGTTTTGGTAAAGCAGTTTTGGCAGCCAGATGGGACTGTGTGTTTTCAGATTGGATAATGCGGTCCGACTAATTGGCTTTGACTTGTTCCCCTAGGCTGCAAATGCCAGATTGGCCGGGTTTTGGCAGAGCAGTTTCGGCGGCCAGATGGGGCTGTATGTTTAGTATTAAATAGTCGGGTGAGCCTGTTTTGCTTTGACCTGCTCCCCTAGGCTGCACATGCCAGATTGGCAGGGCTTCTGGTATCTGAGACAAGTTTTGGTAAAACTGTTTTGACAGCTCGGCAAGACTGTATGTTTTAAGATTAAAGGGTCGGGTAAGCCAGTTCGGCTTTAACTTGCGCCCCTAGAATGCAAATGCTGGATTAACAGGGTTCTGGTATCTGAGACAAGTTTTGGTAAATCAGTTTTGGCGGCCAGATGAGGCTATATGTTTTAAGATTTAATAGTCGTGTGAGACTATTTGGCTTTGTCTTCCTCCCCTAGGCTGCACATGCCAGATTGGCGGGACTCCTGGAATCTAAGATAAGTTTTGGTAAATCAGTTTTGGCAGCTAGGTAAGGCTGTATGCTTTAAGATTAAATAGTCGGGTGAGCGTGTTTGGCTTTGACTTGCGCCCCTTATATGCAAATGCTGGAATAACAGGGTTGCTGGTATCAAAGACATGTTTTGGTAAATCAGTTTTGGCGGTCAGATGGGGCTTTAAGTTTTAAGTTTTAACAGTCAGGTGAGCCTGTTTGGCTTTCACTTGCGCCCCTACGATGCAAATGCTGGATTAACAGGGTTCCTGGTATCTGAGACAAGTTTTGGTAAGGCAATTTTGAGTTCCAGGTGAGGCTGAATGTGTTAAGACGTAATAGTCGGCTGAGACTATTTTGCTTTGACTTGCTCCCCTAGGCTGCAAATGCTAGATTAACAGGGCTCCTGGTATCTTAGACAAGTTTTGGTAAAGCAGTTTTGGCAGCCAGATGGGGCTGTATGTTTTAAGATAAAATTGTCGGGTGAGCCTGTTTGGCTTTGAACTGCGCACCTAGCATTCAAATGCAGGATTAACAGGGTTCCTGGTATCTGACACAAGTTTTGATAAAGCAGTTTTGGCGGCCCGATGGGGTTGTATGTTTTAAGATTTAATAGTCGGGTGAGACTATTTGGCTTTGACTTGCTACCATAGGCTGCAAATGCTAGATTAACAGAGATCCTTGTATCCAAGACAAGTTCCGCTAAGGCAATTTTGACTTCCAGGTGAGGCTGTATGTTTTAGGATTAAATAGTCGGATGAGCCTGTTTGGCTTTGACTTGCGCCCCTAGGCTGCACATGCCAGATTGGCGGGAATCTAAGACAAGTTTTGGTAAAACAGTTTTGACAGCTAGGTAAGGCTGTATGCTTTAAGATTAAATAGTCGGGTGAGCGTGTTTGGCTTTGACTTGCGCCCCTAGGATGCAAATGCTGGAATAACAGGGTTCTGGTATCTAAGACAAGTTTTGGTAAATCAGTTTTGGCGGCCAGATGGGGCTATATGTTTAAAGATTTTAAAGTCGGGTGATCCTGTTTGGCCTTGACTTGCCCCCGTAGGATGCAAATGCTGGATTAACAGGGTTCCTGGTATATGAAACAAGTTTTGGTAAGGCAATTTTGAGTTCCAGGTGATGCTGAATGTTTTCAGACTTAATAGTCGTGTGAGACTATTTGGCTTTGACTTTCTCCCCTAGGCGGCAGATGCCAGATTGGCGGGGCTCCTGGAATCTAAAAAAAGCTTTGCTAAAACAGTTTTGACAGCTACGTAAGTCTGTATGTTTTAAGGTTAAATAGTCGGGTGAGTCTGTTTGACTTTGACTTGCTCCCCTAGGATGCAAATGCTGGATTTACAGGTTTCCTGGTATCTGAGACAAGTTTGGTAAATCAGTTTTGGCGGCCAGGTGGGGCTATATGATTTAAAATTTAATAGTTGGGTGAGACTATTTGGCTTTGACTTGCTCCCCTAGGCTGCAAATGCTAGATTAACAGGGTTCCTGGTAACTGAGATAGGTTTTGGTAAATCAGTTTTGGCGGCCAGATGGGGCTATATGTTTTAGGATTAAATAGTCGGATGAGCCTGTTTGGCTTTGACTTGCTCCCCTAGGCGGTACATGCCAGATTGGCGGGAATCTAAGACAAGTTTTGGTAAATCAGTTTTGGCAGCCAGATGGGGCTATATGTTTTAAGATTTAAAAGTCGGGTGAGCCTGTTTGGCCTTGACTTGCCCCCCTAGGATGCAAATGCTGGAATAACAGGGTTCCTGGTATCTGAAACAAGTTTCGGTAAAGCAATTTTGACTTGCAGGTGAGGCTGTATGTTTTAAGACTTAATAGTCGGGTGACTTGCTCCCCTAGGCGGCACATGCCAGATTGGCAAGGCTCTTGGAATCTAATAAAAGTTTTAGTAAAACAGTTTTGACAGCCAGATGGGGCTGTTTGTTTTAAGATTAAATTGTAGGGTGACCCTGTTTAACTTTGAATTGCGCCCCCAGAATGCAAATACTGGATTTACAGGGTTCCTGGTATCTGAGACAAGTTTTGGAAAGGCAATTTTGAGTTACAGGAGAGGCTGAATGTGTTAAGACTTAATAGTCGGGTGAGACAGTTTTGCTTTGACTTGGTCCCCTAGGCTGCAAATGCTAGATTAACAGGGCTCCTGGAATCTAAAAAAAGTTTTAGTAAAACAGTTTTGACAGCTAGGTAAGGCTGTATGTTTTAAGATTAAATAGTCGGGTGAGACCATTTGGCTATGACTTTGGCCCCCAGGAAGCAAATGATAGATTATCTGGGATCCTTGTATCTGAGACAAGTTTCGGTAAAGCAATTTTGACTTCCAGGTGAGGCTGTATGTTTTAGGATTAAATAGTCGGATGAGCCTGTTTGGCTTTGACTTGCTCCCCTAGGCTCCATATGCCAGATAGGCGGGGCTCCTGGAATCTAAGAGAAGGTTTGGTAAAACAGTTTTGACAGCTAGGCAAGACTGTATGTTTTAAGATTAAAAAGTCGGTTGAGCATGTTTGGCTTCTACTTGCGCCCCTAGGCGGCACATGCCAGATTGGCGGGCCTCCTGGAATCTAAGATAAGTTTTGGTAAATCAGTTTTGACAGCTAGGTAAGGCTGTATGCTTTAAGATTAAATAGTCGGGTGAGCGTGTTTGGCTTTGGCTTGCGCCCCTTATATGCAAATGCTGGAATAACAGGGTTGCTGGTATCTAAGACATGTTTTGGTAAATCAGTTTTGGCGGTCAGATGGGTCTTTAAGTTTTAAGTTTTAACAGTCAGGTGAGCCTGTTTGGCTTTCACTTGCGCCCCTACGATGCAAATGCTGGATTAACAGGGTTCCTGGTATCTGAGACAAGTTTTGGTAAATCAGTTTTGGCGGCCAGATGAGGCTATATGTTTTAAGATTTAATAGTCGTGTGAGACTATTTGGCTTTGTCTTCCTCCCCTAGGCTGCACATGCCAGATTGGCGGGACTCCTGGAATCTAAGATAAGTTTTGGTAAATCAGTTTTGACAGCTAGGTAAGGCTGTATGCTTTAAGATTAAATAGTCGGGTGAGCGTGTTTGGCTTTGACTTGCGCCCCTTATATGCAAATGCTGGAATAACAGGGTTGCTGGTATCTAAGACATGTTTTGGTAAATCAGTTTTGGCGGTCAGATGGGGCTTTAAGTTTTAAGTTTTAACAGTCAGGTGAGCCTGTTTGGCTTTCACTTGCGCCCCTACGATGCAAATGCTGGATTAACAGGGTTCCTGGTATCTGAGACAAGTTTTGGTAAGGCAATTTTGAGTTCCAGGTGAGGCTGAATGTGTTAAGACTTAATAGTCGGCTGAGACTATTTTGCTTTGACTTGCTCCCCTAGGCTGCAAATGCTAGATTAACAGGGCTCCTGGTATTTTAGACAAGTTTTGGTAAAGCAGTTTTGGCAGCCAGATGGGGCTGTATGTTTTAAGATAAAATTGTCGGGTGAGCCTGTTTGGCTTTGAACTGCGCACCTAGCATTCAAATGCAGGATTAACAGGGTTCCTGGTATCTGACACAAGTTTTGATAAAGCAGTTTTGGCGGCCCGATGGGGTTGTATGTTTTAAGATTTAATAGTCGGGTGAGACTATTTGGCTTTGACTTGCTACCATAGGCTGCAAATGCTAGATTAACAGAGATCCTTGTATCCAAGACAAGTTCCGCTAAGGCAATTTTGACTTCCAGGTGAGGCTGTATGTTTTAGGATTAAATAGTCGGATGAGCCTGTTTGGCTTTGACTTGCGCCCCTAGGCTGCACATGCCAGATTGGCGGGAATCTAAGACAAGTTTTGGTAAAACAGTTTTGACAGCTAGGTAAGGCTGTATGCTTTAAGATTAAATAGTCGGGTGAGCGTGTTTGGCTTTGACTTGCGCCCCTAGGATGCAAATGCTGGAATAACAGGGTTCTGGTATCTAAGACAAGTTTTGGTAAATCAGTTTTGGCGGCCAGATGGGGCTATATGTTTAAAGATTTTAAAGTCGGGTGATCCTGTTTGGCCTTGACTTGCCCCCGTAGGATGCAAATGCTGGATTAACAGGGTTCCTGGTATATGAAACAAGTTTTGGTAAGGCAATTTTGAGTTCCAGGTGATGCTGAATGTTTTCAGATTTAATAGTCGTGTGAGACTATTTGGCTTTGACTTTCTCCCCTAGGCGGCAGATGCCAGATTGGCGGGGCTCCTGGAATCTAAAAAAAGCTTTGCTAAAACAGTTTTGACAGCTACGTAAGTCTGTATGTTTTAAGGTTAAATAGTCGGGTGACTCTGTTTGACTTTGACTTGCTCCCCTAGGATGCAAATGCTGGATTAACAGGGTTCCTGCTATCTGAGACAAGTTTTGGTAAATCAGTTTAAGCGGCCAGGTGGGGCTAAATGATTTAAAATTTAATAGTCGGGTGAGACAATTTGGCTTTGTCTTGCTCCTCTAGGCTGCAAATGCTAGATTAACAGGGTTCCTGGTAACTGAGATAGGTTTTGGTAAATCAGTTTTGGCGGCCAGATGGGGCTATATGTTTTGGGATTAAATAGTCGGATGAGCCTGTTTGGCTTTGACTTGCTCCCCTAGGCTGCACATGCCAGATTGGCGGGGCTCCTGGAATCTAAGACAAGTTTTGACAGCTAGGTAAGGCTGTATGTTTTAAGATTTAATAGTCGGGTGAGACTATTTGGCTTTGACTTGCTACCATAGGCTGCAAATGCTCGATTAACAGAGATCCTTGTATCCAAGACAAGTTCCGCTAAAGCAATTTTGACTTCCAGGTGAGGCTGTATGTTTTAGGATTAAATAGTCGGATGAGCCTGTTTGGCTTTGACTTGCTCCCCTAGGCTGCACATGCCAGATTGGCGGGAATCTAAGACAAGTTTTGGTAAAACAGTTTTGACAGCTAGGTAAGGCTGTATGCTTTAAGAGTAAATAGTCGGGTGAGCGTGTTTGGCTTTGACTTGCGCCCCTAGGATGCAAATGCTGGAATAACAGGGTTCCTGGTATCTAAGAAAAGTTTTGGTAAGGCAATTTTGAGTTCCAGGTGAAGCTGAATGTATTCAGACTTAATAGTCGTGTGAGATTATTTGGCTTTGACTTTCTCCCCTAGGCGGCCCATCCAGATTGGCGGGGCTCCTGGAATCTAAAAAAAGTTTTGGTATAACAGTTTTGACAGCTAGGTAAGTCTGTATGTTTTAAGGTTAAATAGTCGGGTGAGTCTGTTTGACTTCGACTTGCTCCCCTCGGATGCAAATGCTGGATTAACAGGGTTCTGGTATCTGAGACAAGTTTTGGTAAATCAGTTTAAGCGGCCAGGTGGGGCTATATGATTAAAAATTTAATAGTCGGGTGAGACAATTTGGCTTTGTCTTGCTCCTCTAGGCTGCAAATGCTAGATTAACAGGGTTCCTGGTAACTGAGATAGGTTTTGGTAAATCAGTTTTGGCGGCCAGATGGGGCTATATGTTTTGGGATTAAATAGTCGGATGAGCCTGTTTGGCTTTGACTTGCTCCCCTAGGCTGCACATGCCAGATTGGCGGGGCTCCTGGAATCTAAGACAAGTTTTGACAGCTAGGTAAGGCTGTATGTTTTAAGATTTAATAGTCGGGTGAGACTATTTGGCTTTGACTTGCTACCATAGGCTGCAAATGCTCGATTAACAGAGATCCTTGTATCCAAGACAAGTTCCGCTAAAGCAATTTTGACTTCCAGGTGAGGCTGTATGTTTTAGGATTAAATAGTCGGATGAGCCTGTTTGGCTTTGACTTGCTCCCCTAGGCTGCACATGCCAGATTGGCGGGAATCTAACACAAGTTTTGGTAAAACAGTTTTGACAGCCAGGTAAGGCTGTATGCTTTAAGATTAAATAGTCGGGTGAGCGTGTTTGGCTTTGACTTGCGCCCCTAGGATGCAAATGCTGGAATAACAGGGTTCTGGTATCTAAGACAAGTTTTGGTAAATCAGTTTTGGCGGCCAGATGGGGCTATATGTTTAAAGATTTAAAAGTCGGGTGAGCCTGTTTGGCCTTGACTTGCCCCCTAGGATGCAAATGCTGGATTAACAGGGTTCCTGGTATCTGAAACAAGTTTTGGTAAGGCAATTTTGAGTTCCAGGTGATGCTGAATGTTTTCAGATTTAAAAGTCGTGTGAGTCTACTTATCCTTGACTTTCTCCCCTAGGCGGCAGATGCCAGATTTGCGGGGCTCCTGGAATCTAAAAAAAGCTTTGCTAAAACAGTTTTGACAGCTACGTAAGTCTGTATGTTTTAAGGTTAAATAGTCGGGTGAGTCTGTTTGACTTTGACTTGCTCCCCTAGGATGCAAATGCTGGATTAACAGGGTTCCTGCTATCTGAGACAAGTTTTGGTAAATCAGTTTAAGCGGCCAGGTGGGGCTATATGATTTAAAATTTTTATAGTCGGGTGAGACAATTTGGCTTTGTCTTGCTCCCCTAGGCTGCAAATGCTAGATTAACAGGGTTACTGGTAACTGAGATAGGTTTTGGTAAATCAGTTTTGGCGTCCAGATGGGGCTATATGTTTTAGGATTAAATAGTCGGATGAGCCTGTTTGGCTTTGACTTGCTCCCCTAGGCTGCACATGCCAGATTGGCGGGGCTCCTGGAATCTAAGACAAGTTTTGGTAAAACAGTTTTGACAGCTAGGTAAGGCTGTATGCTTTAAGATTAAATAGTCGGGTGAGCGTGTTTGGCTTTGATTTGCGCCCCTAGGATGCAAATCCTGGATTAACAGGGTTCCTGGTATCTGCGACAAGTTTTGGTAAGGCAATTTTGAGTTCCAGGTGAGGCTGAATGTATTCAGACTTAATAGTCGTGTGAAACTATTTGGCTTTGACTTGCTCCCCTAGGCGGCCCATCCAGATTGGCGGGGCTCCTGGAATCTAAAAAAAGTTTTGGTATAACAGTTTTGACAGCTACGTAAGTCTGTATGTTTTAAGGTTAAATAGTCGGGTGAGTCTGTTTGACTTCGACTTGCTCCCCTAGGATGCAAATGCTGTATTAACAGGGTTCTGGTATCTGAGACAAGGTTTGCTAAATCAGTTTTGGCGGCCAGATGAACTATATGTTTTGAGATTTAATAGTCGGGTGAGGCTATCTGGCTTTGTCTTCCTCCCCTAGGCTGCACATGCCAGATTGGCGGGACTCCTGGAATCTAAGACAAGTTTTGGTAAATCAGTTTTGACAGCTAGGTAAGGCTGTATGTCTTAAGATTATATAGTCAAGCGAGTGTGTTTGGCTATGACTTGCGCCCCTAGGATGCAAATGCTGGATTAACAGGGTTCCTGGTATCTGCGACAAGTTTTGGTAAGGCAATTTTGAGTTCCAGGTGAGGCTGAATGTATTCAGACTTAATAGTCGTGTGAAACTATTTGGCTTTGACTTGCTCCCCTAGGCGGCCCATCCAGATTGGCGGGGCTCCTGGAATCTAAAAAAAGTTTTGGTATAACAGTTTTGACAGCTACGTAAGTCTGTATGTTTTAAGGTTAAATAGTCGGGTGAGTCTGTTTGACTTCGACTTGCTCCCCTAGGATGCAAATGCTGTATTAACAGGGTTCTGGTATCTGAGACAAGGTTTGCTAAATCAGTTTTGGCGGCCAGATGAACTATATGTTTTGAGATTTAATAGTCGGGTGAGGCTATCTGGCTTTGTCTTCCTCCCCTAGGCTGCACATGCCAGATTGGCGGGACTCCTGGAATCTAAGACAAGTTTTGGTAAATCAGTTTTGACAGCTAGGTAAGGCTGTATGTCTTAAGATTATATAGTCAAGTGAGTGTGTTTGGCTATGACTTGCGCCCCTAGGATGCAAATGCTGGATTAACAGGGTTCCTGGTATCTGCGACAAGTTTTGGTAAGGCAATTTTGAGTTCTAGTTGAGGCTGAATGTGTTAAGACTTAATAGGCAGGTGAGACTATTTTGCTTTGACCTGCTCCCCTAGGCTGCACACGCCAGATTGGCAGGGCTGCTGGTATCTGAGACAAGTTTCGGTAAAGCAATTTTGACATCCAGGTGAGGCTGTATGTTTTAGGATTAAATAGTCGGATGAGCCTGTTTGGCGCTGACTTGCTCCCCTAGGCTGCAAATGCCAGATAGGCGGGGCTCCTGGAATCAAAGACAAGTTTTGGTAAAACAGTTTTGACATCTAGGCAAGACTGTATGTCTTAAGATTATATAGTCAAGTGAGTGTGTTTGGCTATGACTTGCGCCCCTAGGATGCAAATGCTGGATTAACAGGGTTCCTGGTATCTGAAACAAGTTTTGGTAAGGCAATTTTGAGTTCTAGTTGAGGCTGAATGTGTTAAGACTTAATAGGCAGGTGAGACTATTTTGCTTTGACCTGCTCCCTTAGGCTGCACACGCCAGATTGGCAGGGCTGCTGGTATCTGAGACAAGTTTCGGTAAAGCAATTTTGACTTCCAGGTGAGGCTGTATGTTTTAGGATTAAATAGTCGGATGAGCCTGTTTGGCGCTGACTTGCTCCCCTAGGCTGCAAATGCCAGATAGGCGGGGCTCCTGGAATCAAAGACAAGTTTTGGTAAAACAGTTTTGACATCTAGGCAAGACTGTATGTTTTAAGATTAAGAAGTCGGTTGAGCATGTTTCGCTTTGACTTGCGCCCCTAGGCGGCACATGCCAGATTGGCGGGGCTCCTGGAATCTGATAGATGTTCTGGTAAAGCCGTTTTGGCAACCAGATGGGACTGTGTGTTTTCAGATTGAATAATGAGGTCCGACTAATTGGCTTTGACTTGTTCCCCTAGGCTGCAAATGCCAGATTGGCCGGGTTTTGGTAGAGCAGTTTCGGCGGCCAGATGGGGCTGTCTGTTTAGTATTAAATAGTCGGGTGAGGCTGTTTTGCTTTGACCTGCTCCCCTAGGCTGCACATGCCAGATTGGCAGGGCTCCTGGTATCTGAGACA
This sequence comes from Drosophila kanekoi, assembly GCA_037075305.1. NCBI lineage: Eukaryota > Metazoa > Arthropoda > Insecta > Diptera > Drosophilidae > Drosophila > Drosophila kanekoi. The sequence continues at coordinate 286,894 of JBAMCE010000039.1, read as the reverse complement.
AGTTTTGGTAAAACTGTTTTGACAGCTAGGCAAGACTGTATGTTTTAAGATTAAAGAGTCGGGTAAGCCAGTTTGGCTTTGACTGGCGCCCCTAGGATGCAAATGCTGGATTAACAGGGTTCCTGGTATCTGAGACAAGTTTTGGTAAGGCAATTTTGAGTTTCAGGTGAGGCTGAATGTGTTAAGACTTAATAATCGGGTGAGACTATTTTGCTTTGACCTGGTCCCCTAGGCTGCAAATGCTAGATTAACAGAGCTCCCGGAATCTAAAACAAGTTTTAGTAAAACAGTTTTGACAGCTAGGTAAGGATGTATGTTTTAAGATTAAATAGTCGGGTGAGCCTGTTTAGCTTTGACTTGCGCCCCCAAGATGCAAATACTGGATTAACAGGTTTCCTGGTACCTGAGACAAGTTTTGGTAAATCAGTTTTGGCGGCCAGATGGGGCTGTATGTTTTAAGATTTAATAGTCGGGTGAGGCTATTTGGCTTTGACTTGCTCCCCTAGGCTGCAAATGCTAGATTAACAGGGTTCCTCGTATCCAGGACAAGTTTTGATAAAGCAGCTTTGGCAGCCAGATGGGGCTGTTTGTTTTAAGATTAAATTGTAGAGTGAGCCTGTTTGGCTTTGAACTTCTCCCCTAGGCTGCACACGCAAGATTGTCAGGGCTCCTGGTAACTGAGACAAGGTTTGGTAAAACAGTTTTGAATGCTAGGCAAGACTGTATATTTTCACATTAAATAGTCGGGTAAGCCTGTTTGCCTTTGTCTTGCGCCCCTAGGATGCAAATGCTGGATTAACAGGGTTCCTGGTATCTGAGACAAGTTTTGGTAAGGCAATTTTGAGTTCTATTTGAGGCTGAATGTGTTCAGACTTAATAGGCAGGTGAGACTATTTTGCTTTGACCTGCTCCCCTAGGCTACACATGCCAGATTGGCGGGGCTCCAGGAATCTAAGACAAGGTTTGGTAAAACAGTTTTGACAGCTAGGTAAGGCTGAATGTTTTAAGATTAAATAATCGGGTGAGCCTGTTTAACTTTGAATTGAGCCCCCAGGATGCAAATACTGGATTAACAGGGTTCCTGGTATGTGAGTCAAGTTTTGGTAAGGTAATTTTGAGTTACAGGTGAGGCTGAATGTGTTAAGACTTAATAGTCGGGTGAGACTATTTTGCTTTGACTTGGTCCCCTAGGCTTTAAATGCTAGATTAACAGGGCTCCTGGAATCTAAAAAAAGTTTTAGTAAAACAGTTTTGACAGCTAGGTAAGGCTGTATGTTTTAAGATTAAATAGTCGGGTGAGACTATTTGGCTTTGACTTGCGCCCCCAGGATGCAAATGCTAGATTATCTGGGATCCTTGTATCTGAGACAAGTTTCGGTAAAGCAATTTTGACTTCCAGGTGAGGGTGTATGTTTTAGGATTAAATAGTCGGATGAGCCTGTTTGGCTTTGACTTGCTCCCCTAGGCTCCACATGCCAGATAGGCGGGGCTCCTGAATTCTAAGACAAGGTTTGGTAAAACAGTTTTGACAGCTAGGCAAGACTGTATGTTTTAAGATTAAGAAGTCGGTTGAGCATGTTTGGCTTTGACTTGCGCCCCAAGGTGGCACATGCCAGATTGGCGGGGCTCCTGGAATCTGATAGATGTTCTGGTAAAGCCGTTTTGGCAACCAGATGGGACTGTGTGTTTTCAGATTGAATAATGAGGTCCGACTAATTGGCTTTGACTTGTTCCCCTAGGCTGCAAATGCCAGATTGGCCGGGTTTTGGTAGAGCAGTTTCGGCGGCCAGATGGGGCTGTATGTTTAGTATTAAATAGTCGGGTGAGCCTGTTCTGCTTTGACCTGCTCCCCTAGGCTGCACATGCCAGATTGGCAGGGCTCCTGGTATCTGAGACAAGTTTTGGTAAAACTGTTTTGACAGCTAGGCAAGACTGTATGTTTTAAGATTAAAAAGTCGGGTAAGCCAGTTTGGCTTTGACTTGCGCCCCTAGGATGCAAATGCTGGATTAACAGGGTTCCTGGTATGTGAGACAAGTTTTGGTAAGGTAATTTTGAGTTACAGTTGAGGCTGAATGTGTTAAGACTTAATAGTCGGGTGAGACTATTTTGCTTTGACTTGGTCCCCTAGGCTGCAAATGATAGATTAACAGGGCTCCTGGAATCTAAAAAAAGTTTTATTAAAACAGTTTTGACAGCTAGGTAAGGCTGTATGTTTTAAGATTAAATAGTCGGGTGAGACTATTTGGCTTTGACTTGCGCCCCCAGGATGCAAATGCCAGATTATCTGGGATCCTTGTATCTGAGACAAGTTTCGGTAAAGCAATTTTGACTTCCAGGTGAGGCTGTATGTTTTAGGATTAAATAGTCGGATGAGCCTGTTTGGCGCTGACTTGCTCCCCTAGGCTTCACATGCCAGATAGGCGGGGCTCCTGGAATCTAAGACAAGTTTTGGTAAAACAGTTTTGACAGCTAGGCAAAACTGTATGTTTTAAGATTAAGAAGTCGGTTGAGCAAGTTTCGCTTTGACTTGCGCCCCTAGGCGGCACATGCCAGATTGGCGGGGCTCCTGGAATCTGATAGATGTTCTGGTAAAGCCGTTTTGGCAACCAGATGGGACTGTGTGTTTTCAGATTGGATAATGAGGACCGACTAATTGGCTTTGACTTGTTCCCCTAGGCTGCAAATGCCAGATTGGCCGGGTTTTGGTAGAGCAGTTTCGGCGGCCAGATGGGGCTGTCTGTTTCGTATTATATAGTCGGGTGAGGCTGTTTTGCTTTGACCTGCTCCCCTAGGCTGCACATGCCAGATTGGCAGGGCTCCTGGTATCTGAGACAAGTTTTGGTAAAACTGTTTTGACAGCTAGGCAAGACTGTATGTTTTAAGATTAAAGAGTCGGGTAAGCCAGTTTGGCTTTGACTGGCGCCCCTAGGATGCAAATGCTGGATTAACAGGGTTCCTGGTATCTGAGACAAGTTTTGGTAAGGCAATTTTGAGTTCCAGGTGAGGCCGAATGTGTTAAGACTTAATAATCGGGTGAGACTATTTTGCTTTGACCTGGTCCCCTAGGCTGCAAATGCTAGATTACCAGGGCTCCTGAAATCTAAAAAAAGTTTTAGTAAAACAGTTTTGACAGCTAGGTAAGGCTGTATGTTTTAAGATTAAATAGTCGGGTGAGCCTGTTTAGCTTTGACTTGCGCCCCCAATATGCAAATACTGGATTAACAGGTTTCCTGGTATCTGAGACAAGTTTTGGTAAATCAGTTTTGGCGGCCAGATGGGGCTGTATGTTTTAAGATTTAATAGTCGGGTGAGGCTATTTGGCTTTGACGTGCTCCCTTACGCTGCAAATGCTAGATTAACAGGGCTCCTGGTATCCATGACAAGTTTTGATAAAGCAGCTTTGGCAGCCAGATGGGGCTGTTTGGTTTAAGATTAAATTGTAGAGTGAGCCTGTTTGGCTTTGAACTTCTCCCCTAGGCTGCACACGCAAGATTGTCAGGGCTCCTGGTAACTGAGACAAGGTTTGGTAAAACAGTTTTGACAGCTAGGCAAGACTGTATATTTTCAGATTAAATAGTCGGGTAAGCCTGTTTGCCTTTGTCTTGCGCCCCTAGGATGCAAATGCTGGATTAACAGGGTTCCTCGTATCTGAGACAAGTTTTGGTATGGCAATTTTGAGTTCTATTTGAGGCCGAATGTGTTAAGACTTAATAGGCAGGTGAGACTATTTTGCTTTGACCTGCTGCCCTAGGCTGCACACGCCAGATTGGCAGGGCTCCTGGTATCTGAGACAAGGGTTGGTAAAACAGTTTTGACAGCTAGGTCAGGATACATGTTTGAAGGTTAAATAGTCGGGTGAGCCTGTTTGGCTTTGACTTGCTCCCCTAGGATGCAAATGCTGGAATAACAGGGTTCCTGGCATCTGAGACAATTTTCGGTAAAGCATTTTTGACTTCCAGGTGAGGCTGTATGTTTTAGGATTAAATAGTCGGATGAGACTATTTTGCTTTGACTTGGTCCCCTAGGCTGTAAATGCTAGATAAACAGGGCTCCTGGAATCTAAAAAAAGTTTTAGTAAAACAGTTTTGACAGCTAGGTAAGGCTGTATGTTTTAAGATTAAATAGTCGGGTGAGACCATTTGGCTTTGACTTGGGCCCCCAGGATGCAAATGCTGGAATAACAGGGTTCCTGGCATCTGAGAAGAGTTTCGGTAAAGCAATTTTGACTTTCAGGTGAGGCTGTATGTTTTAGGATTAAATTGTCGGATGAGCTTGTTTGGCTTTGACTTGCTCCCCTAGGCTACACATGCCAGATTGGCGGGGCTCCAGGAATCTAAGACAAGGTTTGGTAAAACAGTTTTGACAGCTAGGTAAGGCTGAATGTTTTAAGATTAAATAGTCGGGTGAGCCTGTTTCACTTTGAATTGAGCCCCCAGGATGCAAATGCTGGATTTATAGGGTTCCTGGTATGTGAGACAAGTTTTGGTAAGGTAATTTTGAGTTACAGTTGAGGCTGAATGTGTTAAGACTTAATAGTCGGGTGGGACTATTTTGCTTTGACTTGGTCCCCTAGGCTGCAAATGATAGATTAACAGGGCTCCTGGAATCTAAAAAAAGTTTTATTAAAACAGTTTTGACAGCTAGGTAAGGCTGTATGTTTTAAGATTAAATAGTCGGGTGAGACTATTTGGCTTTGACTTGCGCCCCCAGGATGCAAATGCCAGATTATCTGGGATCCTTGTATCTGAGACAAGTTTCGGTAAAGCAATTTTGACTTCCAGGTGAGGCTGTATGTTTTAGGATTAAATAGTCGGATGAGCCTGTTTGGCGCTGACTTGCTCCCCTAGGCTGCAAATGCCAGATAGGCGGGGCTCCTGGAATCTAAGACAAGTTTTGGTAAAACAGTTTTGACAGCTAGGCAAGACTGTATGTTTTAAGATTAAGAAGTCGGTTGAGCAAGTTTCGCTTTGACTTGCGCCCCTAGGCGGCACATGCCAGATTGGCGGGGCTCCTGGAATCTGATAGATGTTCTGGTAAAGCCGTTTTGGCAACCAGATGGGACTGTGTGTTTTCAGATTGGATAATGAGGACCGACTAATTGGCTTTGACTTGTTCCCCTAGGCTGCAAATGCCAGATTGGCCGGGTTTTGGTAGAGCAGTTTCGGCGGCCAGATGGGGCTGTCTGTTTCGTATTAAATAGTCGGGTGAGGCTGTTTTGCTTTGACCTGCTCCCCTAGGCTGCACATGCCAGATTGGCAGGGCTCCTGGTATCTGAGACAAGTTTTGGTAAAACTGTTTTGACAGCTAGGCAAGACTGTATGTTTTAAGATTAAAGAGTCGGGTAAGCCAGTTTGGCTTTGACTGGCGCCCCTAGGATGCAAATGCTGGATTAACAGGGTTCCTGGTATCTGAGACAAGTTTTGGTAAGGCAATTTTGAGTTCCAGGTGAGGCCGAATGTGTTAAGACTTAATAATCGGGTGAGACTATTTTGCTTTGACCTGGTCCCCTAGGCTGCAAATGCTAGATTACCAGGGCTCCTGAAATCTATAAAAAGTTTTAGTAAAACAGTTTTGACAGCTAGGTAAGGCTGTATGTTTTAAGATTAAATAGTCGGGTGAGCCTGTTTAGCTTTGACTTGCGCCCCCAAGATGCAAATACTGGATTAACAGGTTTCCTGGTATCTGAGACAAGTTTTGGTAAATCAGTTTTGGCGGCCAGATGGGGCTGTATGTTTTAAGATTTAATAGTCGGGTGAGGCTATTTGGCTTTGACGTGCTCCCTTACGCTGCAAATGCTAGATTAACAGGGCTCCTGGTATCCATGACAAGTTTTGATAAAGCAGCTTTGGCAGCCAGATGGGGCTGTTTGTTTTAAGATTAAATTGTAGAGTGAGCCTGTTTGGCTTTGAACTTCTCCCCTAGGCTGCACACGCAAGATTGTCAGGGCTCCTGGTAACTGAGACAAGGTTTGGTAAAACAGTTTTGACAGCTAGGCAAAACTGTATATTTTTAGATTAAATAGTCGGGTAAGCCTGTTTGCCTTTGTCTTGCGCCCCTAGGATTCAAATGCTGGATTAACAGGGTTCCTCGTATCTGAGACAAGTTTTGGTAAGGCAATTTTGAGTTCTATTTGAGGCCGAATGTGTTAAGACTTAATAGGCAGGTGAGACTATTTTGCTTTGACCTGCTCCCCTAGGCTGAACACGCCAGATTGGCAGGGCTCCTGGTATCTGAGACAAGGGTTGGTAAAACAGTTTTGACAGCTAGGTCAGGATACATGTTTGAAGGTTAAATAGTCGGGTGAGCCTGTTTCGCTTTGACTTGCTCCCCTAGGATGCAAATGCAGGAATAACAGGGTTCCTGGCATCTGAGACAATTTTCGGTAAAGCAATTTTGACTTCCAGGTGAGGCTGTATGTTTTAGGATTAAATAGTCGGATGAGACTATTTTGCTTTGACTTGGTCCCCTAGGCTGTAAATGCTAGATTAACAGGGCTCCTGGAATCTAAAAAAGTTTAAGTAAAACAGTTTTGACAGCTAGGTAAGGCTGTATGTTTTAAGATTAAATAGTCGGGTGAGACCATTTGGCTTTGACTTGGGCCCCCAGGATGCAAATGCTGGAATAACAGGGTTCCTGGCATCTGAGAAGAGTTTCGGTAAAGCAATTTTGACTTTCAGGAGAGGCTGTATGTTTTAGGATTAAATTGTCGGATGAGCTTGTTTGGCTTTGACTTGCTCCCCTAGGCTACACATGCCAGATTGGCGGGGCTCCAGGAATCTAAGACAAGGTTTGGTAAAACAGTTTTGACAGCTAGGTAAGGCTGAATGTTTTAAGATTAAATAGTCGGGTGAGCCTGTTTCACTTTGAATTGAGCCCCCAGGATGCAAATACTGGATTTACAGGGTTCCTGGTATGTGAGACAAGTTTTGGTAAGGTAATTTCGAGTTACAGGTGAGGCTGAATGTGTTAAGACTTAATAGTCGGGTGAGACTATTTTGCTTTGACTGTCCCCTAGGCTGCAAATGCTAGATTAACAGGGCTCCTGGAATCTAAAAAAAGTTTTAGTAAAACAGTTTTGACAGCTAGGTAAGGCTGTATGTTTTAAGATTAAATAGTCGGGTGAGACTATTTGGCTTTGACTTGCGCCCCCAGGATGCAAATGCTAGATTATCTGGGATCCTTGTATCTGAGACAAGTTTCGGTAAAGCAATTTTGACTTCCAGGTGAGGCTGTATGTTTTAGGATTAAATAGTCGGATGAGCCTGTTTGGCTTTGACTTGCTCCCCTAGGCTCCACATGCCAGATAGGCGGGGCTCCTGGAATCTAAGACAAGGTTTGGTAAAACAGTTTTGACAGCTAGGCAAGACTGTATGTTTTAAGATTAAGAAGTCGGTTGAGAATGTTTCGCTTTGACTTGCGCCCCTAGGCGGCACATGCCAGATTGGCGGGGCTCCTGGTATCTGAGATAAGTTTTGGTAAAACTGTTTTGACAGCTAGGCAAGACTGTATGTTTTAAGATTAAAAAGTCGGGTAAGCCAGTTTGGCTTTGACTTGCGCCCCTAGGATGCAAATGCTGGATTTACACGGTTCCTGGTATGTGAGACAAGTTTTGGTAGGGTAATATGAGTTACAGGTGAGGCTGAATGTGTTAAGACTTAATAGTCGGGTGAGACTATTTTGCTTTGACTTGGTCCCCTAGACTGCAAATGATAGATTAACAGGGCTCCTGGAATCTAAAAAAAAGTTTTATTAAAACAGTTTTGACAGCTAGGTAAGGCTGTATGTTTTAAGATTAAATAGTCGGGTGAGACTATTTGGCTTTGACTTGCGCCCCCAGGATGCAAATGCTAGATTATCTGGGATCCTTGTATCTGAGACAAGTTTCGGTAAAGCAATTTTGACTTCCAGGTGAGGCTGTATGTTTTAGGATTAAATAGTCGGATGAGCCTGTTTGGCTTTGACTTGCTCCCCTAGGCTCCACATGCCAGAAAGGCGGGGCTCCTGGAATCTAAGACAAGGTTTGGTAAAACAGTTTTGACAGCTAGGCAAGACTGTATGTTTGAAGATTAAGAAGTCGGTTGAGCATGTTTGGCTTTGACTTGCGCCCCTAAGCGGCACATGCCAGATTGGCGGGGCTCCTGGAATCTGATAGATGTTTTGGTAAAGCAGTTTTGGCAACCAGATGGGACTGTGTGTTTTCAGATTGGATAATGAGGTCCGACTAATTGGCTTTGACTTGTTCCCCTAGGCTGCAAATGCCAGATTGGCCGGGTTTTGGTAGAGCAGTTTCGGCGGCCAGATGGGGCTGTATGTTTAGTATTAAATAGTCGGGTGAGCCTGTTCTGCTTTGACCTGCGCCCCTAGGCTGCACATGCCAGATTGGAAGGGCTCCTGGTATCTGAGACAAGTTTTGGTAAAACTGTTTTGACAGCTAGGCAAGACTGTATGTTTTAAGATTAAAGAGTCGGGTAAGCCAGTTTGGCTTTGACTTGCGCCCCTAGGATGCAAATGCTGGATTTACAGGGTTCCTAATATGTCAGACAAGTTTTGGTAAGGTAATTTTGAGTTACAGTTGAGGCTGAATGTGTTAAGACTTAATAATCGGGTGAGACTATTTTGCTTTGACCTGGTCCCCTAGGCTGCAAATGCTAGATTACCAGGGCTCCTGAAATCTATAAAAAGTTTTAGTAAAACAGTTTTGACAGCTAGGTAAGGCTGTATGTTTTAAGATTAAATAGTCGGGTGAGCCTGTTTAGCTTTGACTTGCGCCCCCAAGATGCAAATACTGGATTAACAGGTTTCCTGGTATCTGAGACAAGTTTTGGTAAATCGGTTTTGGCGGCCAGATGGGGCTGTATGTTTTAAGATTTAATAGTCGGGTGAGGCTATTTGGCTTTGACGTGCTCCCTTACGCTGCAAATGCTAGATTAACAGGGCTCCTGGTATCCATGACAAGTTTTGATAAAGCAGCTTTGGCAGCCAGATGGGGCTGTTTGTTTTAAGATTAAATTGTAGAGTGAGCCTGTTTGGCTTTGAACTTCTCCCCTAGGCTGCACACGCAAGATTGTCAGGGCTCCTGGTAACTGAGACAAGGTTTGGTAAAACAGTTTTGACAGCTAGGCAAAACTGTATATTTTTAGATTAAATAGTCGGGTAAGCCTGTTTGCCTTTGTCTTGCGCCCCTAGGATTCAAATGCTGGATTAACAGGGTTCCTCGTATCTGAGACAAGTTTTGGTAAGGCAATTTTGAGTTCTATTTGAGGCCGAATGTGTTAAGACTTAATAGGCAGGTGAGACTATTTTGCTTTGACCTGCTCCCCTAGGCTGCACACGCCAGATTGGCAGGGCTCCTGGTATCTGAGACAAGGGTTGGTAAAACAGTTTTGACAGCTAGGTCAGGATACATGTTTGAAGGTTAAATAGTCGGGTGAGCCTGTTTCGCTTTGACTTGCTCCCCTAGGATGCAAATGCAGGAATAACAGGGTTCCTGGCATCTGAGACAATTTTCGGTAAAGCAATTTTGACTTCCAGGTGAGGCTGTATGTTTTAGGATTAAATAGTCGGATGAGACTATTTTGCTTTGACTTGGTCCCCTAGGCTGTAAATGCTAGATTAACAGGGCTCCTGGAATCTAAAAAAAGTTTAAGTAAAACAGTTTTGACAGCTAGGTAAGGCTGTATGTTTTAAGATTAAATAGTCGGGTGAGACCATTTGGCTTTGACTTGGGCCCCCAGGATGCAAATGCTGGAATAACAGGGTTCCTGGCATCTGAGAAGAGTTTCGGTAAAGCAATTTTGACTTTCAGGAGAGGCTGTATGTTTTAGGATTAAATTGTCGGATGAGCTTGTTTGGCTTTGACTTGCTCCCCTAGGCTACACATGCCAGATTGGCGGGGCTCCAGGAATCTAAGACAAGGTTCGGTAAAACAGTTTTGACAGCTAGGTAAGGCTGAATGTTTTAAGATTAAATAGTCGGGTGAGCCTGTTTCACTTTGAATTGAGCCCCCAGGATGCAAATACTGGATTTACAGGGTTCCTGGTATGTGAGACAAGTTTTGGTAAGGTAATTTTGAGTTACAGGTGAGGCTGAATGTGTTAAGACTTAATAGTCGGGTGAGACTATTTTGCTTTGACTTGGTCCCCTAGGCTGCAAATGCTAGATTAACAGGGCTCCTGGAATCTAAAAAAAGTTTTAGTAAAACAGTTTTGACAGCTAGGTAAGGCTGTATGTTTTAAGATTAAATAGTCGGGTGAGACTATTTGGCTTTGACTTGCGCCCCCAGGATGCAAATGCTAGATTATCTGGGATCCTTGTATCTGAGACAAGTTTCGGTAAAGCAATTTTGACTTCCAGGTGAGGCTGTATGTTTTAGGATTAAATAGTCGGATGAGCCTGTTTGGCTTTGACTTGCTCCACTAGGCTCCACATGCCAGATAGGCGGGGCTCCTGGAATCTAAGACAAGGTTTGGTAAAACAGTTTTGACAGCTAGGCAAGACTGTATGTTTTAAGATTAAGAAGTCGGGTGAGCCTGTTCTGCTTTGACCTGCGCCCCTAGGCTGCACATGCCAGATTGGAAGGGCTCCTGGTATCTGAGACAAGTTTTGGTAAAACTGTTTTGACAGCTAGGCAAGACTGTATGTTTTAAGATTAAAGAGTCGGGTAAGCCAGTTTGGCTTTGACTGGCGCCCCTAGGATGCAAATGCTGGATTTACAGGGTTCCTGGTATGTCAGACAAGTTTTGGTAAGGTAATTTTGAGTTACAGTTGAGGCTGAATGTGTTAAGACTTAATAGTCGGGTGAGACTATTTTGCTTTGACTTGGTCCCCTAGGCTGCAAATGATAGATTAACAGGGCTCCTGGAATCTAAAAAAAGTTTTATTAAAACAGTTTTGACAGCTAGGTAAGGCTGTATGTTTTACGATTAAATAGTCGGGTGAGACTATTTGGCTTCGACTTGCGCCCCCAGGATGCAAATGCTAGATTATCTGGGATCCTTGTATCTGAGACAAGTTTCGGTAAAGCAATTTTGACTTCCAGGTGAGGCTGTATGTTTTAGGATTAAATAGTCGGATGAGCCTGTTTGGCTTTGACTTGCTCCCCTAGGCTTCACATGCCAGATAGGCGGGGCTCCTGGAATCTAAGACAAGTTTTGGTAAAACAGTTTTGACAGCTAGGCAAGACTGTATGTTTTAGGATTAAGAAGTCGGTTGAGCATGTTTCGCTTTGACTTGCGCCCCTAGGCGGCACATGCCAGATTGGCGGGGCTCCTGGAATCTGATAGATGTTCTGGTAAAGCCATTTTGGCAACCAGATGGGACTGTGTGTTTTCAGATTGGATAATGAGGTCCGACTAATTGGCTTTGACTTGTTCCCCTAGGCTGCAAATGCCAGATTGGACGGGTTTTGGTAGAGCAGTTTCGGCGGCCAGATGGGGCTGTATGTTTAGTATTAAATAGTCGGGTGAGGCTGTTTTGCTTTGACCTGCTCCCCTAGGCTGCACATACCAGATTGGCAGGGCTCCTGGTATCTGAGACAAGTTTTGGTAAAACTGTTTTGACAGCTCGGCAAGACTGTATGTTTTAAGATTAAAGAGTCGGGTAAGCCAGTTTGGCTTTGACTGGCGCCCCTAGGATGCAAATGCTGGATTAACAGGGTTCCTGGTATCTGAGACAAGTTTTGGTAAGGCAATTTTGAGTTCCAGGTGAGGCTGAATGTGTTAAGACTTAATAATCGGGTGAGACTATTTTGCTTTGACCTGGTCCCCTAGGCTGCAAATGCTAGATTAACAGGGCTCCTGAAATCTAAAAAAAGTTTTAGTAAAACAGTTTTGACAGCTAGGTAAGGCTGTATGTTTTAAGATTAAATAGTCGGGTGAGCCTGTTTAGCTTTGACTTGCGCCCCCAAGATGCAAATACTGGATTAACAGGTTTCCTGGTATCTGAGACAAGTTTTGGTAAATCAGTTTTGGCGGCCAGATGGGGCGGTATGTTTTAAGATTTAATAGTCGGGTGAGGCTATTTGGCTTTGACTTGCTCCCTTACGCTGCAAATGCTAGATTAACAGGGCTCCTGGTATCCATGACAAGTTTTGATAAAGCAGCTTTGGCAGCCAGATGGGGCTGTTTGTTTTAAGATTAAATTGTAGAGTGAGCCTGTTTGGCTTTGAACTTCTCCCCGAGGCTGCACACGCAAGATTGTCAGGGTTCCTGGTAACTGAGACAAGGTTTGGTAAAACAGTTTTGACAGCTAGGCAAGACTGTATATTTTCAGATTAAATAGTCGGGTAAGCCTGTTTGCCTTTGTCTTGCGCCCCTAGGATGCAAATGCTGGATAAACAGGGTTCCTCGTATCTGAGACAAGTTTTGGTAAGGCAACTTTGAGTTCTATTTGAGGCTGAATGTGTTAAGACTTAATAGGCAGGTGAGACTATTTTGCTTTGACCTGCTCCCCTAGGCTGCACACGCCACATTGGCAGGGCTCCTGGTATCTGAGACAAGGGTTGGTAAAACAGTTTTGACAGCTAGGTCAGGATACATGTTTGAAGGTTAAATAGTCGGGTGAGCCTGTTTGGCTTTGACTTGCTCCCCTAGGATGCAAATGCTGGAATAACAGGGTTCCTGGCATCTGAGACAAGTTTCGGTAAAGCAATTTTGACTTCCAGGTGAGGCTGTATGTTTTAGGATTAAATAGTCGGATGAGCCTGTTTGGCTTTGACTTGCTCCCCTAGGCTCCACATGCCAGATAGGCGGGGCTCCTGGAATCTAAGACAAGGTTTGGTAAAACAGTTTTGACAGCTAGGAAAGACTGTATGTTTGAAGATTAAGAAGTCGGTTGAGCATGTTTGGCTTTGACTTGCGCCCCTAGGCGGCACATGCCAGATTGGCGGGGCTCCTGGAATCTGATAGATGTTTTGGTAAAGCAGTTTTGGCAACCAGATGGGACTGTGTGTTTTCAGATTGGATAATGAGGTCCGACTAATTGGCTTTGACTTGTTCCCCTAGGCTGCAAATGCCAGATTGGCCGGGTTTTGGTCGAGCAGTTTCGGCGGCCAGATGGGGCTGTATGTTTAGTATTAAATAGTCGGGTGAGCCTGTTTTGCTTGGACCTGCTCCCCTAGGCTGCACATGCCAGATTGGCAGGGCTCCTGGTATCTGAGACAAGTTTTGTTAAAACTCTTTTGACAGCTAGGCAAGACTGTATGTTTTAAGATTAAAGAGTCGGATAAGCCAGTTTGGCTTTGACTTGCGCCCCTAGGATGCAAATGCGTGATTAACAGGGTTCCTGGTATCTGAGACAAGTTTTGGTAAGGCAATTTTGAGTTCCAGGTGAGGCTGAATGTGTTAAGACATAATATTCGGGTGAGACTATTTTGCTTTCACTTGGTCCCCTAGGCTGCAAATGCTAGATTAACAGGGCTCCTGGAAAGCAATTTTGACTTCCAGGTGAGGCTGTATGTTTTAGGATTAAATAGTCGGATGAGCCTGTTTGGCTTTGACTTGCTCCCCTAGGCTTCACATGCCAGATAGGCGGGGCTCCTGGAATCTAAGACAAGTTTTGGTAAAACAGCTTTGACAGCTAGGCAAGACTGTATGTTTTAAGATGAAGAAGTCGGTTGAGCATGTTTCGCTTTGACTTGCGCCCCTAGGCGGCACATGCCAGATTGGCGGGGCTCCTGGAATCTGATAGATGTTCTGGTAAAGCCGTTTTGGCAACCAGATGGGACTGTGTGTTTTCAGATTGGATAATGAGGTCCGACTAATTGGCTTTGACTTGTTCCCCTAGGCTGCAAATGCCAGATTGGCCGGGTTTTGGTAGAGCAGTTTCGGCGGCCAGATGGGGCTGTGTGTTTAGTATTAAATAGTCGGGTGAGGCTGTTTTGCTTTGACCTGCTCCCCTAGGCTGCACATGCCAGATTGGCAGGGCTCCTGGTATCTGAGAAAAGTTTTGGTAAAACTGTTTTGACAGCTAGGCAAGACTGTATGTTTTAAGATTAAAGAGTCGGGTAAGCCAGTTTGGCTTTGACTGGCGCCCCTAGGATGCAAATGCTGGATTTACAGGGTTCCTGGTATCTGAGACAAGTTTTGGTAGGGTAATTTTGAGTTACAGGTGAGGCTGAATGTGTTAAGACTTAATAATCGGGTGAGACTATTTTGCTTTGACTTGGTCCCCTAGGCTGCAAATGATAGATTAACAGGGCTCCTGGAATCTAAAAAAAGTTTTATTAAAACAGTTTTGACAGCTAGGTAAGGCTGTATGTTTTAAGATTAAATAGTCGGGTGAGACTATTTGGCTTTGACTTGCGCCCCCAGGATGCAAATGCTAGATTATCTGGGATCCTTGTATCTGAGACAAGTTTCGGTAAAGCAATTTTGACTTCCAGGTGAGGCTGTATGTTTTAGGATTAAATAGTCGGATGAGCCTGTTTGGCTTTGACTTGCTCCCCTAGGCTCCACATGCCAGATAGGCGGGGCTCCTGGAATCTAAGACAAGGTTTGGTAAAACAGTTTTGACAGCTAGGCAAGACTGTATGTTTGAAGATTAAGAAGTCGGTTGAGCATGTTTGGCTTTGACTTGCGCCCCTAGGCGGCACATGCCAGATTGGCGGGGCTCCTGGAATCTGATTGATGTTTTGGTAAAGCAGTTTTGGCAACCAGATGGGACTGTGTGTTTTCAGATTGGATAATGAGGTCCGACTAATTGGCTTTGACTTGTTCCCCTAGGCTGCAAACGCCAGATTGGCCGTGTTTTGGTAGAGCAGTTTCGGCGGCCAGATGGGGCTGTATGTTTTGTATTAAATAGTCGGGTGAGCCTGTTCTGCTTTGACCTGCGCCCCTAGGCTGCACATGCCAGATTGGTAGGGCTCCTGGTATCTGAGACAAGTTTTGGTAAAACTGTTTTGACAGCTAGGCAAGACTGTATGTTTTAAGATTAAAGAGTCGGGTAAGCCAGTTTGGCTTTGACTGGCGCCCCTAGGATGCAAATGCTGGATTTACAGGGTTCCTGGTATGTCAGACAAGTTTTGGTAAGGTAATTTTGAGTTACAGTTGAGGCTGAATGTGTTAAGACTTAATAGTCGGGTGAGACTATTTTGCTTTGACTTGGTCCCCTAGGCTGCAAATTGTAGATTAACAGGGTTCCTGGAATCTAAAAAAAGTTTTATTAAAACAGTTTTGACAGCTAGGTAAGGCTGTATGTTTTACGATTAAATAGTCGGGTGAGACTATTTGGCTTCGACTTGCGCCCCCAGGATGCAAATGCTAGATTATCTGGGATCCTTGTATCTGAGACAAGTTTCGGTAAAGCAATTTTGACTTCCAGGTGAGGCTGTATGTTTTAGGATTAAATAGTCGGATGAGCCTGTTTGGCTTTGACTTGCTTCCCTAGGCTTCACATGCCAGCTAGGCGGGGCTCCTGGAATCTAAGACAAGTTTTGGTAAAACAGTTTTGACAGCTAGGCAAGACTGTATGTTTTAAGATTAAGAAGTCGGTCGAGCATGTTTCGCTTTGACTTGCGCCCTTAGGCGGCACATGCCAGATTGGCGGGGCTCCTGGAATCTGATAGATGTTCTGGTAAAGCCGTTTTGGCAACCAGATGGGACTGTGTGTTTTCAGATTGGATAATGAGGTCCGACTAATTGGCTTTGACTTGTTCCCCTAGGCTGCAAATGCCAGATTGGCCGGGTTTTGGTAGAGCAGTTTCGGCGGCCAGATGGGGCTGTATGTTTAGTATTAAATAGTCGGGTGAGGCTGTTTTGCTTTGACCTGCTCCCCTAGGCTGCACATGCCAGATTGGCAGGGCTCCTGGTATCTGAGACAAGTTTTGGTAAAACTGTTTTGACAGCTAGGCAAGACTGTATGTTTTAAGATTAAAGAGTCGGGTAAGCCAGTTTGGCTTTGACTGGCGCCCCTAGGATGCAAATGCTGGATTAACAGGGTTCCTGGTATCTGAGACAAGTTTTGGTAAGGCAATTTTGAGTTCCAGGTGATTTTGGCAACCAGATGGGACTGTGTGTTTTCAGATTGGATAATGAGGTCCGACTAATTGGCTTTGACTTGTTCCCCTAGGCTGCAAATGCCAGATTGGCCGGGTTTTGGTAGAGCAGTTTCGGCGGCCAGATGGGGCTGTATGTTTAGTATTAAATAGTCGGGTGAGGCTGTTTTGCTTTGACCTGCTCCCCTAGGCTGCACATGCCAGATTGGCAGGGCTCCTGGTATCTGAGACAAGTTTTGGTAAAACTGTTTTGACAGCTAGGCAAGACTGTATGTTTTAAGATTAAAGAGTCGGGTGAGCCTGTTTGGCTTTGACTTGCTCCCCTAGGATGCAAATGCTGGAATAACAGGGTTCCTGGCATCTGAGACAAGTTTCGGTAAAGCAATTTTGACTTCCAGGTGAGGCTGTATGTTTTAGGATTAAATAGTCGGATGAGCCTGTTTGGCTTTGACTTGCTCCCCTAGGCTCCACATGCCAGATAGGCGGGGCTCCTGGAATCTAAGACAAGGTTTGGTAAAACAGTTTTGACAGCTAGGAAAGACTGTATGTTTGAAGATTAAGAAGTCGGTTGAGCATGTTTGGCTTTGACTTGCGACCCTAGGCGGCACATGCCAGATTGGCGGGGCTCCTGGAATCTGATAGATGTTTTGGTAAAGCAGTTTTGGCAACCAGATGGGACTGTGTGTTTTCAGATTGGATAATGAGGTCCGACTAATTGGCTTTGACTTGTTCCCCTAGGCTGCAAATGCCAGATTGGCCGGGTTTTGGTCGAGCAGTTTCGGCGGCCAGATGGGGCTGTATGTTTAGTATTAAATAGTCGGGTGAGCCTGTTTTGCTTGGACCTGCTCCCCTAGGCTGCACATGCCAGATTGGCAGGGCTCCTGGTATCTGAGACAAGTTTTGTTAAAACTCTTTTGACAGCTAGGCAAGACTGTATGTTTTAAGATTAAAGAGTCGGATAAGCCAGTTTGGCTTTGACTTGCGCCCCTAGGATGCAAATGCTGGATTAACAGGGTTCCTGGTATCTGAGACAAGTTTTGGTAAGGCAATTTTGAGTTCCAGGTGAGGCTGAATGTGTTAAGACATAATATTCGGGTGAGACTATTTTGCTTTGACTTGGTCCCCTAGGCTGCAAATGCTAGATTAACAGGGCTCCTGGAAAGCAATTTTGACTTCCAGGTGAGGCTGTATGTTTTAGGATTAAATAGTCGGATGAGCCTGTTTGGCTTTGACTTGCTCCCCTAGGCTTCACATGCCAGATAGGCGGGGCTCCTGGAATCTAAGACAAGTTTTGGTAAAACAGCTTTGACAGCTAGGCAAGACTGTATGTTTTAAGATGAAGAAGTCGGTTGAGCATGTTTCGCTTTGACTTGCGCCCCTAGGCGGCACATGCCAGATTGGCGGGGCTCCTGGAATCTGATAGATGTTCTGGTAAAGCCGTTTTGGCAACCAGATGGGACTGTGTGTTTTCAGATTGGATAATGAGGTCCGACTAATTGGCTTTGACTTGTTCCCCTAGGCTGCAAATGCCAGATTGGCCGGGTTTTGGTAGAGCAGTTTCGGCGGCCAGATGGGGCTGTGTGTTTAGTATTAAATAGTCGGGTGAGGCTGTTTTGCTTTGACCTGCTCCCCTAGGCTGCACATGCCAGATTGGCAGGGCTCCTGGTATCTGAGAAAAGTTTTGGTAAAACTGTTTTGACAGCTAGGCAAGACTGTATGTTTTAAGATTAAAGAGTCGGGTAAGCCAGTTTGGCTTTGACTGGCGCCCCTAGGATGCAAATGCTGGATTTACAGGGTTCCTGGTATCTGAGACAAGTTTTGGTAGGGTAATTTTGAGTTACAGGTGAGGCTGAATGTGTTAAGACTTAATAATCGGGTGAGACTATTTTGCTTTGACTTGGTCCCCTAGGCTGCAAATGATAGATTAACAGGGCTCCTGGAATCTAAAAAAAGTTTTATTAAAACAGTTTTGACAGCTAGGTAAGGCTGTATGTTTTAAGATTAAATAGTCGGGTGAGACTATTTGGCTTTGACTTGCGCCCCCAGGATGCAAATGCTAGATTATCTGGGATCCTTGTATCTGAGACAAGTTTCGGTAAAGCAATTTTGACTTCCAGGTGAGGCTGTATGTTTTAGGATTAAATAGTCGGATGAGCCTGTTTGGCTTTGACTTGCTCCCCTAGGCTCCACATGCCAGATAGGCGGGGCTCCTGGAATCTAAGACAAGGTTTGGTAAAACAGTTTTGACAGCTAGGCAAGACTGTATGTTTGAAGATTAAGAAGTCGGTTGAGCATGTTTGGCTTTGACTTGCGCCCCTAGGCGGCACATGCCAGATTGGCGGGGCTCCTGGAATCTGATTGATGTTTTGGTAAAGCAGTTTTGGCAACCAGATGGGACTGTGTGTTTTCAGATTGGATAATGAGGTCCGACTAATTGGCTTTGACTTGTTCCCCTAGGCTGCAAACGCCAGATTGGCCGTGTTTTGGTAGAGCAGTTTCGGCGGCCAGATGGGGCTGTATGTTTTGTATTAAATAGTCGGGTGAGCCTGTTCTGCTTTGACCTGCGCCCCTAGGCTGCACATGCCAGATTGGTAGGGCTCCTGGTATCTGAGACAAGTTTTGGTAAAACTGTTTTGACAGCTAGGCAAGACTGTATGTTTTAAGATTAAAGAGTCGGGTAAGCCAGTTTGGCTTTGACTGGCGCCCCTAGGATGCAAATGCTGGATTTACAGGGTTCCTGGTATGTCAGACAAGTTTTGGTAAGGTAATTTTGAGTTACAGTTGAGGCTGAATGTGTTAAGACTTAATAGTCGGGTGAGACTATTTTGCTTTGACTTGGTCCCCTAGGCTGCAAATTGTAGATTAACAGGGTTCCTGGAATCTAAAAAAAGTTTTATTAAAACAGTTTTGACAGCTAGGTAAGGCTGTATGTTTTACGATTAAATAGTCGGGTGAGACTATTTGGCTTCGACTTGCGCCCCCAGGATGCAAATGCTAGATTATCTGGGATCCTTGTATCTGAGACAAGTTTCGGTAAAGCAATTTTGACTTCCAGGTGAGGCTGTATGTTTTAGGATTAAATAGTCGGATGAGCCTGTTTGGCTTTGACTTGCTTCCCTAGGCTTCACATGCCAGCTAGGCGGGGCTCCTGGAATCTAAGACAAGTTTTGGTAAAACAGTTTTGACAGCTAGGCAAGACTGTATGTTTTAAGATTAAGAAGTCGGTCGAGCATGTTTCGCTTTGACTTGCGCCCTTAGGCGGCACATGGCAGATTGGCGGGGCTCCTGGAATCTGATAGATGTTCTGGTAAAGCCGTTTTGGCAACCAGATGGGACTGTGTGTTTTCAGATTGGATAATGAGGTCCGACTAATTGGCTTTGACTTGTTCCCCTAGGCTGCAAATGCCAGATTGGCCGGGTTTTGGTAGAGCAGTTTCGGCGGCCAGATGGGGCTGTATGTTTAGTATTAAATAGTCGGGTGAGGCTGTTTTGCTTTGACCTGCTCCCCTAGGCTGCACATGCCAGATTGGCAGGGCTCCTGGTATCTGAGACAAGTTTTGGTAAAACTGTTTTGACAGCTAGGCAAGACTGTATGTTTTAAGATTAAAGAGTCGGGTAAGCCAGTTTGGCTTTGACTGGCGCCCCTAGGATGCAAATGCTGGATTAACAGGGTTCCTGGTATCTGAGACAAGTTTTGGTAAGGCAATTTTGAGTTCCAGGTGATTTTGGCAACCAGATGGGACTGTGTGTTTTCAGATTGGATAATGAGGTCCGACTAATTGGCTTTGACTTGTTCCCCTAGGCTGCAAATGCCAGATTGGCCGGGTTTTGGTAGAGCAGTTTCGGCGGCCAGATGGGGCTGTATGTTTAGTATTAAATAGTCGGGTGAGGCTGTTTTGCTTTGACCTGCTCCCCTAGGCTGCACATGCCAGATTGGCAGGGCTCCTGGTATCTGAGACAAGTTTTGGTAAAACTGTTTTGACAGCTAGGCAAGACTGTATGTTTTAAGATTAAAGAGTCGGGTGAGCCTGTTTGGCTTTGACTTGCTCCCCTAGGATGCAAATGCTGGAATAACAGGGTTCCTGGCATCTGAGACAAGTTTCGGTAAAGCAATTTTGACTTCCAGGTGAGGCTGTATGTTTTAGGATTAAATAGTCGGATGAGCCTGTTTGGCTTTGACTTGCTCCCCTAGGCTCCACATGCCAGATAGGCGGGGCTCCTGGAATCTAAGACAAGGTTTGGTAAAACAGTTTTGACAGCTAGGAAAGACTGTATGTTTGAAGATTAAGAAGTCGGTTGAGCATGTTTGGCTTTGACTTGCGACCCTAGGCGGCACATGCCAGATTGGCGGGGCTCCTGGAATCTGATAGATGTTTTGGTAAAGCAGTTTTGGCAACCAGATGGGACTGTGTGTTTTCAGATTGGATAATGAGGTCCGACTAATTGGCTTTGACTTGTTCCCCTAGGCTGCAAATGCCAGATTGGCCGGGTTTTGGTCGAGCAGTTTCGGCGGCCAGATGGGGCTGTATGTTTAGTATTAAATAGTCGGGTGAGCCTGTTTTGCTTGGACCTGCTCCCCTAGGCTGCACATGCCAGATTGGCAGGGCTCCTGGTATCTGAGACAAGTTTTGTTAAAACTCTTTTGACAGCTAGGCAAGACTGTATGTTTTAAGATTAAAGAGTCGGATAAGCCAGTTTGGCTTTGACTTGCGCCCCTAGGATGCAAATGCTGGATTAACAGGGTTCCTGGTATCTGAGACAAGTTTTGGTAAGGCAATTTTGAGTTCCAGGTGAGGCTGAATGTGTTAAGACATAATATTCGGGTGAGACTATTTTGCTTTGACTTGGTCCCCTAGGCTGCAAATGCTAGATTAACAGGGCTCCTGGAAAGCAATTTTGACTTCCAGGTGAGGCTGTATGTTTTAGGATTAAATAGTCGGATGAGCCTGTTTGGCTTTGACTTGCTCCCCTAGGCTTCACATGCCAGATAGGCGGGGCTCCTGGAATCTAAGACAAGTTTTGGTAAAACAGCTTTGACAGCTAGGCAAGACTGTATGTTTTAAGATGAAGAAGTCGGTTGAGCATGTTTCGCTTTGACTTGCGCCCCTAGGCGGCACATGCCAGATTGGCGGGGCTCCTGGAATCTGATAGATGTTCTGGTAAAGCCGTTTTGGCAACCAGATGGGACTGTGTGTTTTCAGATTGGATAATGAGGTCCGACTAATTGGCTTTGACTTGTTCCCCTAGGCTGCAAATGCCAGATTGGCCGGGTTTTGGTAGAGCAGTTTCGGCGGCCAGATGGGGCTGTGTGTTTAGTATTAAATAGTCGGGTGAGGCTGTTTTGCTTTGACCTGCTCCCCTAGGCTGCACATGCCAGATTGGCAGGGCTCCTGGTATCTGAGAAAAGTTTTGGTAAAACTGTTTTGACAGCTAGGCAAGACTGTATGTTTTAAGATTAAAGAGTCGGGTAAGCCAGTTTGGCTTTGACTGGCGCCCCTAGGATGCAAATGCTGGATTTACAGGGTTCCTGGTATCTGAGACAAGTTTTGGTAGGGTAATTTTGAGTTACAGGTGAGGCTGAATGTGTTAAGACTTAATAATCGGGTGAGACTATTTTGCTTTGACTTGGTCCCCTAGGCTGCAAATGATAGATTAACAGGGCTCCTGGAATCTAAAAAAGTTTTATTAAAACAGTTTTGACAGCTAGGTAAGGCTGTATGTTTTAAGATTAAATAGTCGGGTGAGACTATTTGGCTTTGACTTGCGCCCCCAGGATGCAAATGCTAGATTATCTGGGATCCTTGTATCTGAGACAAGTTTCGGTAAAGCAATTTTGACTTCCAGGTGAGGCTGTATGTTTTAGGATTAAATAGTCGGATGAGCCTGTTTGGCTTTGACTTGCTCCCCTAGGCTCCACATGCCAGATAGGCGGGGCTCCTGGAATCTAAGACAAGGTTTGGTAAAACAGTTTTGACAGCTAGGCAAGACTGTATGTTTGAAGATTAAGAAGTCGGTTGAGCATGTTTGGCTTTGACTTGCGCCCCTAGGCGGCACATGCCAGATTGGCGGGGCTCCTGGAATCTGATTGATGTTTTGGTAAAGCAGTTTTGGCAACCAGATGGGACTGTGTGTTTTCAGATTGGATAATGAGGTCCGACTAATTGGCTTTGACTTGTTCCCCTAGGCTGCAAACGCCAGATTGGCCGTGTTTTGGTAGAGCAGTTTCGGCGGCCAGATGGGGCTGTATGTTTTGTATTAAATAGTCGGGTGAGCCTGTTCTGCTTTGACCTGCGCCCCTAGGCTGCACATGCCAGATTGGTAGGGCTCCTGGTATCTGAGACAAGTTTTGGTAAAACTGTTTTGACAGCTAGGCAAGACTGTATGTTTTAAGATTAAAGAGTCGGGTAAGCCAGTTTGGCTTTGACTGGCGCCCCTAGGATGCAAATGCTGGATTTACAGGGTTCCTGGTATGTCAGACAAGTTTTGGTAAGGTAATTTTGAGTTACAGTTGAGGCTGAATGTGTTAAGACTTAATAGTCGGGTGAGACTATTTTGCTTTGACTTGGTCCCCTAGGCTGCAAATTGTAGATTAACAGGGTTCCTGGAATCTAAAAAAGTTTTATTAAAACAGTTTTGACAGCTAGGTAAGGCTGTATGTTTTACGATTAAATAGTCGGGTGAGACTATTTGGCTTCGACTTGCGCCCCCAGGATGCAAATGCTAGATTATCTGGGATCCTTGTATCTGAGACAAGTTTCGGTAAAGCAATTTTGACTTCCAGGTGAGGCTGTATGTTTTAGGATTAAATAGTCGGATGAGCCTGTTTGGCTTTGACTTGCTTCCCTAGGCTTCACATGCCAGCTAGGCGGGGCTCCTGGAATCTAAGACAAGTTTTGGTAAAACAGTTTTGACAGCTAGGCAAGACTGTATGTTTTAAGATTAAGAAGTCGGTCGAGCATGTTTCGCTTTGACTTGCGCCCTTAGGCGGCACATGGCAGATTGGCGGGGCTCCTGGAATCTGATAGATGTTCTGGTAAAGCCGTTTTGGCAACCAGATGGGACTGTGTGTTTTCAGATTGGATAATGAGGTCCGACTAATTGGCTTTGACTTGTTCCCCTAGGCTGCAAATGCCAGATTGGCCGGGTTTTGGTAGAGCAGTTTCGGCGGCCAGATGGGGCTGTATGTTTAGTATTAAATAGTCGGGTGAGGCTGTTTTGCTTTGACCTGCTCCCCTAGGCTGCACATGCCAGATTGGCAGAGCTCCTGGTATCTGAGACAAGTTTTGGTAAAACTGTTTTGACAGCTAGGCAAGACTGTATGTTTTAAGATTAAAGAGTCGGGTAAGCCAGTTTGGCTTTGACTGGCGCCCCTAGGATGCAAATGCTGGATTAACAGGGTTCCTGGTATCTGAGACAAGTTTTGGTAAGGCAATTTTGAGTTCCAGGTGATTTTGGCAACCAGATGGGACTGTGTGTTTTCAGATTGGATAATGAGGTCCGACTAATTGGCTTTGACTTGTTCCCCTAGGCTGCAAATGCCAGATTGGCCGGGTTTTGGTAGAGCAGTTTCGGCGGCCAGATGGGGCTGTATGTTTAGTATTAAATAGTCGGGTGAGGCTGTTTTGCTTTGACCTGCTCCCCTAGGCTGCACATGCCAGATTGGCAGGGCTCCTGGTATCTGAGACAAGTTTTGGTAAAACTGTTTTGACAGCTAGGCAAGACTGTATGTTTTAAGATTAAAGAGTCGGGTAAGCCAGTTTGGCTTTGACTGGCGCCCCTAGGATGCAAATGCTGGATTAACAGGGTTCCTGGTATCTGAGACAAGTTTTGGTAAGGCAATTTTGAGTTCCAGGTGAGGCTGAATGTGTTAAGACTTAAAAATCGGGTGAGACTATTTTGCTTTGACCTGGTCCCCTAGGCTGCAAATGCTAGATTAACAGGGCTCCTGAAATCTAAAAAAAGTTTTAGTAAAACAGTTTTGACAGCTAGGTAAGGCTGTATGTTTTAAGATTAAATAGTCGGGTGAGCCTGTTTAGCTTTGACTTGCGCCCCCAAGATGCAAATACTGGATTAACAGGTTTCCTGGTATCTGAGACAAGTTTTGGTAAATCAGTTTTGGCGGCCAGATGGGGCGGTATGTTTTAAGATTTAATAGTCGGGTGAGGCTATTTGGCTTTGACGTGCTCCCTTACGCTGCAAATGCTAGATTAACAGGGCTCCTGGTATCCATGACAAGTTTTGATAAAGCAGCTTTGGCAGCCAGATGGGGCTGTTTGTTTTAAGATTAAATTGTAGAGTGAGCCTGTTTGGCTTTGAACTTCTCCCCTAGGCTGCACACGCAAGATTGTCAGGGCTCCTGGTAACTGAGACAAGGTTTGGTAAAACAGTTTTGACAGCTAGGCAAGACTGTATATTTTCAGATTAAATAGTCGGGTAAGCCTGTTTGCCTTTGTCTTGCGCCCCTAGGATGCAAATGCTGGTTTAACAGGGTTCCTCGTATCTGAGACAAGTTTTGGTAAGGCAACTTTGAGTTCTATTTGAGGATGAATGTGTTAAGACTTAATAGGCAGGTGAGACTATTTTGCTTTGACCTGCTCCCCTAGGCTGCACACGCCAGATTGGCAGGGCTCCTGGTATCTGAGACAAGGGTTGGTAAAACAGTTTTGACAGCTAGGTCAGGGTACATGTTTGAAGGTTAAATAGTCGGGTGAGCCTGTTTGGCTTTGACTTGCGCCCCTAGGATGCAAATGCTGGAATAACAGGGTTCCTGGCATCTGAGACAAGTTTCGGAAAAGCAATTTTGACTTCCAGGTGAGGCTGTATGTTTTAGGATTAAATAGTCGGATGAGCCTGTTTGGCTTTGACTTGCTCCCCTAGGCTCCACATGCCAGATAGGCGGGGCTCCTGGAATCTAAGAGAAGGTTTGGTAAAACAGTTTTGACAGCTAGGTAAGGCTGAATGTTTTAAGATTAAATAGTCGGGTGAGCCTGTGTAACTTTGAATTGAGCCCCCAGGATGCAAATACTGGATTTACAGGGTTCCTGGTATGTGAGACAAGTTTTGGTAAGGTGATTTTGAGTTACAGGTGAGGCTGAATGTGTTAAGACTTAATAGTCGGGTGAGACTCTTTTGCTTTGACTTGGTCCCCTAGGCTGCAAATGCTAGATTAACAGGGCTCCTGGAATCTAAAAAAAGTTTTAGTAAAACAGTTTTGACAGCTAGGTAAGGCTGTATGTTTTAAGATTAAATAGTCGGGTGAGACTATTTGGCTTTGACTTGCGCCCCCAGGATGCAAATGCTAGATTATCTGGGATCCTTGTATCTGAGACAACTTTCGGTAAAGCAATTTTGACTTCCAGGTGAGGCTGTATGTTTTAGGATTAAATAGTCGGATGAGCCTGTTTGGCTTTGACTTGCTCCCCTAGGCTCCACATGCCAGATAGGCGGGGCTCCTGGAATCTAAGTCAAGGTTTGGTAAAACAGTTTTGACAGCTAGGCAAGACTGTATGTTTGAAGATTAAGAAGTCGGTTGAGCATGTTTGGCTTTGACTTGCGCCCCTAGGCGGCACATGCCAGATTGGCGGGGCTCCTGGAATCTGATAGATGTTTTGGTAAAGCAGTTTTGGCAACCAGATAGGACTGTGTGTTTTCAGATTGGATAATGAGGTCCGACTAATTGGCTTTGACTTGTTCCCCTAGGCTGCAAATGCCAGATTGGCCGGGTTTTGGTCGAGCAGTTTCGGCGGCCAGATGGGGCTGTATGTTTAGTATTAAATAGTCGGGTGAGCCTGTTTTGCTTTGACCTGCTCCCCTAGGCTGCACATGCCAGATTGGCAGGGCTCCTGGTATCTGAGACAAGTTTTGTTAAAACTCTTTTGACAGCTAGGCAAGACTGTATGTTTTAAGATTAAAGAGTCGGATAAGCCAGTTTGGCTTTGACTTGCGCCCCTAGGATGCAAATGCTGGATTAACAGGGTTCCTGGTATCTGAGACAAGTTTTGGTAAGGCAATTTTGAGTTCCAGGTGAGGCTGAATGTGTTAAGACATAATATTCGGGTGAGACTATTTTGCTTTGACTTGGTCCCTTAGGCTACAAATGCTAGATTAACAGGGCTCCTGAAATCTAAAAAAAGTTTTAGTAAAACAGTTTTGACACCTAGGTAAGGCTGTATGTTTTAAGATTAAATAGTCGGGTGACCCCGTTTAGCTTTGACTTGCGCCCCCAAGATGCAAATACTGGATTAACAGGTTTCCTGGTATCTGAGACAAGTTTTGGTAAATCAGTTTTGGCGGCCAGATGGGGCTGTATGTTTTAAGATTTAATAGTCGGGTGAGGCTATTTGGCTTTGACGTGCTCCCTTACGCTGCAAATGCTAGATTAACAGGGCTCCTGGTATCCATGACAAGTTTTGATAAAGCAGCTTTGGCAGCCAGATGGGGCTGTTTGTTTTAAGATTAAATTGTAGAGTGAGCCTGTTTGGCTTTGAACTTCTCCCCTAGGCTGCACACGCAAGATTGTCAGGGCTCCTGGTCACTGAGACAAAGTTTGGTAAAACAGTTTTGACAGCTAGGCAAGACTGTATATTTTCAGATTAAATAGTCGGGTAAGCCTGTTTGCCTTTGTCTTGCGCCCCTAGGATGCAAATGCTGGATTAACAGGGTTCCTCGTATCTGAGACAAGTTTTGGTAAGGCAATTTTGAGTTCTATTTGAGGCTGAATGTGTTAAGACTTAATAGGCGGGTGAGACTATTTTGCTTTGACCTGCTCCCCTAGGCTGCACACGCCAGATTGGCAGGGCTCCTGGTATCTGAGACAAGGGTTGGTAAAACAGTTTTGACAGCTAGGTCAGGATACATGTTTGAAGGTTAAATAGTCGGGTGAGCCTGTTTGGCTTTGACTTGCTCCCCTAGGATGCAAATGCTAGATTAACAGGGTTCCTGGAATCTAAAAAAAGTTGTAGTAAAACAGTTTTGACAGCTAGGTAAGGCTGTATGTTTTAAGATTAAATAGTCGGGTGAGACTATTTGGCTTTGACTTGCGCCCCCAGGATGCAAATGCTAGATTATCTGGGATCCTTGTATCTGAGACAAGTTTTGGTGAATCAGTTTTGGCGGCCAGATGGGGCTGTATGTTTTAGGCTTAAATAGTCGGATGACCCTGTTTGGCTTTGACTTGCTCCCCTAGGCTCCACATGCCAGATAGGCGGGGCTCCTGGAATCTAAGTCAAGGTTTGGTAAAACAGTTTTGACAGCTAGGCAAGACTGTATGTTTTAAGATTAAAAAGTCGGTTGAGCATGTTTGGCTTTGACTTGCGCCCCTAGGCGGCACATGCCAGATTGGCGGGGCTCCTGGAATCTGATAGATGTTTTGGTAAAGCAGTTTTGGCAACCAGATGGGACTGTGTGTTTTCAGATTGGATAATGAGGTCCGACTAATTGGCTTTAACTTGTTCCCCTAGGCTGCAAATTCCAGATTGGCCGGGTTTTGGTAGAGCAGTTCCGGCGGCCAGATGGGGCTGTATGTTTAGTATTAAATAGTCGGGTGAGCCTGTTTAGCTTTGACTCGCGCCCCCAAGATACAAATACTGGATTAACAGGTTTCCTGGTATCTGAGATAAGTTTTGGTAAATCAGTTTTAGCGGCCAGATGGGGCTGTTTGTTTTAAGATTTAATAGTCGGGTGAGGCTATTTGGCTTTGACTTGCTCCCTTACACTGCAAATGCTAGATTGACAGGGCTCCTGGTATCCATGACAAGTTTTGATAAAGCAGTTTTTGCAGCCAGATGGGGCCGTTTGTTTTAAGATTAAATTGTAGGGTGAGCCCTGTTTGGCTTTGAACTTCTCCCCTAGGCTGCACACGCAAGATTGTCAGGGCTCCTGGTAACTGAGACAAGGTTTGGTAAAACAGTTTTGACAGCTAGGCAAGACTGTATATTTTCAGATTAAATAGTCTGGTAAGCCTGTTTGCCTTTGTCTTGCCCCCTAGGATGCAAATGCTGGATTAACAGGGTTCCTGGTATCTGAGACAAGTTTCGGTAAGGCAATTTTGACTTCAAGGTCATACTATATGTTTTAGGATTAAATAGTCGGATGAGCCTGTTTGGCTTTGACTTGCTCCCCTAGGCTGCACATTCCCGATTGGCGGGGCTCCTGGAATCTAAGACAAGGCTTGGTAAAAGAGTTTTGACAGCTAGGCAAGACTGTATGTTTTAAGATTAAGAAGTCGGTTAAGCATGTTTTGCTTTGACTTGCGCCCCTAGGCGGCACATGCCAGATTGGCGGGGCTCCTGGAATCTGATAGATGTTTTGGTAAAGCAGTTTTGGCAACCAGATGGGACTGTGTGTTTTCAGATTGGATAATGAGGTCCGACTAATTGGCTTTGACTTGTTCCCCTAGGCTGCAAATGCCAGCTTGGCCGGGTTTTGGTAGAGCAGTTTCGGCGGCCAGATGGGGCTGTATGTTTTAGTATTAAAAAGTCGGGTGAGCCTGTTTTGCTTTGACCTGCTCCCCTAGGCTGCACATGCCAGATTGGCAGGGCTCCCGGTATCTGAGACAAGTTTTGGTAAAACAGTTTTGACAGCTAGGCAAGACTGTATGTTTTAAGATTAAAGAGTCGGGTAAGCCTGTTTGGCTTTGACTTGCGCCCCTACGATGCAAATGCTGGATTAATAAGGTTCCTGGTATCTGAGACAAGTTTTAGTAACGCAATTTTGAGTTCCAGGTGAGGCTGAATGTGTTAAGACTTAATAGTCGGGTGAGACTATTTTGCTTTGACTTGGTCCCCTAGCCTGCAAATGATAGATTAACAGGGCTCCTGGAATCTAAAAAAGTTTTAGTAAAACAGTTTTGACAGCTAGGTAAGGCTGTATGTTTTAAGATTAAATAGTCGGGTGAGACTATTTGGCCTTGACTTGCGCCCCCAGGATGCAAATGCTAGATTATCTGGGATCCTTGTATCTGAGACAAGTTTCGGTAAAGCAATTTTGACTTCCAGGTGAGGCTGTATGTTTTAGGATTAAATAGTCGGATGAGCCAGTTTGGCTTTGACTTGCGCCCCTAGGATGCAAATGCTGGATTAACAGGGTTCCTGGTGTCTGAGACAAGCTTTGGTAAAGCAATTTTGACTTCCAGGTGAGCTTGAATGTTTTAGGATTAAATAGTCGGATGAGCCTGTTTGGCTTTGAATTTCTCCCCTAGGCTCCACATGCCAGATTGGCGGGGCTCCAGGAATCTAAGACAAGGTTTGGTAAAACAGTTTTCAGAGCTAGGCAAGACTGTATGTTTTAAGATTAAAGAGTCGGGTGAGCCTGTTTGGCTTTGACTTGCGCCCCTACGATGCAAATGCTGGATTAATAAGGTTCCTGGTATCTGAGACAAGTTTTAGTAAGGCAATTGTGAGTTCCAGGTGAGGCTGAATCTGTTAAGACTTAATAGTCGGGTGAGTCTATTTGGCTTTGACTTGCTCAGCGAGGCTGCAAATGCTAGATTAACAGGGCTCCTGGTATCTAAGACATGCTTGGTAAAGCAGTTCTGGCAACCATATGGGGCTGTGTGTTTTTAGATTAAATTGATTAACAGGGATCCTTGTATCTGAGACAAGTTTCGGTAAAGCAATTTTGACTTCCAGTTGAGGCTGTATGTTTTAGGATTAAATAGTCGGATGAGCCAGTTTGGCTTTGACTTGCGCCCCTAGGATGCAAATGCTGGATTAACAGGGTTCCTGGTGTCTGAGACAAGCTTTGGTAAAGCAATTTTGACTTCCAGGTGAGCTTGAATGTTTTAGGATTAAATAGTCGGATGAGACTAATTTGCTTTGACTTGCTCCCCTAGGCTGCAAATGCTAGATTAACAGGGCTTCTGGAATTTTAAAAAAGTTTAAGTAAAACAGTTGTGACAGCTAGGCAAGACCGTATGTTTTAAGATTAAATAGTCGGGTGAGCCTGTTTGGCTTTGTCTTGCGCCCCTAGGATGCAAATGCTGGATTAACAGGGTTCCTGGTATCTGAGACAAGTTTTGGTAAGGCAATTTTGAGTTCCAGGTCAGTCTGAATGTTTTACGACTTAATAGTCGGGTGAGGCTATTTGGCTTTGACTTGCTCCCCTAGGCTCCACATGCCAGGTTGGCGGGGCTCCTGGAATCTAAGACAAGGTTTGGTAAAACAGTTTTGACAGCTAGGCAAGACCGTATGTTTTAAGATTAAAGAGTCGGGTGAGCCTGTTTGGCTTTGACTTGCGCCCCTAGGATGCAAATGCTGGATTAACAGGGTTCCTGGTATCTGAGACAAGTTTTGCTAAGGCAATTTTGAGTTCCAGGTGGGGCTGAATGTGTTAAGACTTAATAGTCGGGTGAGACTAATTTGCTTTGACTTGCTCCCCTAGGCTGCAAATGCTAGATTGACAGGGCTCCTGGTATCCATGACAAGTTTTGATAAAGCAGTTTTTGCAGCCAGATGGGGCCGTTTGTTTTAAGATTAAATTGTAGGGTGAGCCCTGTTTGGCTTTGAACTTCTCCCCTAGGCTGCACACGCAAGATTGTCAGGGCTCCTGGTAACTGAGACAAGGTTTGGTAAAACAGTTTTGACAGCTAGGCAAGACTGTATATTTTCAGATTAAATAGTCTGGTAAGCCTGTTTGCCTTTGTCTTGCCCCCCTAGGATGCAAATGCTGGATTAACAGGGTTCCTGGTATCTGAGACAAGTTTCGGTAAGGCAATTTTGACTTCAAGGTCATACTATATGTTTTAGGATTAAATAGTCGGATGAGCCTGTTTGGCTTTGACTTGCTCCCCTAGGCTGCACATTCCCGATTGGCGGGGCTCCTGGAATCTAAGACAAGGCTTGGTAAAAGAGTTTTGACAGCTAGGCAAGACTGTATGTTTTAAGATTAAGAAGTCGGTTGAGCATGTTTTGCTTTGACTTGCGCCCCTAGGCGGCACATGCCAGATTGGCGGGGCTCCTGGAATCTGATAGATGTTTTGGTAAAGCAGTTTTGGCAACCAGATGGGACTGTGTGTTTTCAGATTGGATAATGAGGTCCGACTAATTGGCTTTGACTTGTTCCCCTAGGCTGCAAATGCCAGCTTGGCCGGGTTTTGGTAGAGCAGTTTCGGCGGCCAGATGGGGCTGTATGTTTTAGTATTAAAAAGTCGGGTGAGCCTGTTTTGCTTTGACCTGCTCCCCTAGGCTGCACATGCCAGATTGGCAGGGCTCCCGGTATCTGAGACAAGTTTTGGTAAAACAGTTTTGACAGCTAGGCAAGACTGTATGTTTTAAGATTAAAGAGTCGGGTAAGCCTGTTTGGCTTTGACTTGCGCCCCTACGATGCAAATGCTGGATTAATAAGGTTCCTGGTATCTGAGACAAGTTTTAGTAACGCAATTTTGAGTTCCAGGTGAGGCTGAATGTGTTAAGACTTAATAGTCGGGTGAGACTATTTTGCTTTGACTTGGTCCCCTAGGCTGCAAATGATAGATTAACAGGGCTCCTGGAATCTAAAAAAAGTTTTAGTAAAACAGTTTTGACAGCTAGGTAAGGCTGTATGTTTTAAGATTAAATAGTCGGGTGAGACTATTTGGCCTTGACTTGCGCCCCCAGGATGCAAATGCTAGATTATCTGGGATCCTTGTATCTGAGACAAGTTTCGGTAAAGCAATTTTGACTTCCAGGTGAGGCTGTATGTTTTAGGATTAAATAGTCGGATGAGCCTGTTTGGCTTTGAATTTCTCCCCTAGGCTCCACATGCCAGATTGGCGGGGCTCCAGGAATCTAAGACAAGGTTTGGTAAAACAGTTTTCAGAGCTAGGCAAGACTGTATGTTTTAAGATTAAAGAGTCGGGTGAGCCTGTTTGGCTTTGACTTGCGCCCCTACGATGCAAATGCTGGATTAATAAGGTTCCTGGTATCTGAGACAAGTTTTAGTAAGGCAATGGTGAGTTCCAGGTGAGGCTGAATCTGTTAAGACTTAATAGTCGGGTGAGTCTATTTGGCTTTGACTTGCTCAGCGAGGCTGCAAATGCTAGATTAACAGGGCTCCTGGTATCTAAGACATGCTTGGTAAAGCAGTTCTGGCAACCATATGGGGCTGTGTGTTTTTAGATTAAATTGATTAACAGGGATCCTTGTATCTGAGACAAGTTTCGGTAAAGCAATTTTGACTTCCAGTTGAGGCTGTATGTTTTAGGATTAAATAGTCGGATGAGCCAGTTTGGCTTTGACTTGCGCCCCTAGGATGCAAATGCTGGATTAACAGGGTTCCTGGTGTCTGAGACAAGCTTTGGTAAAGCAATTTTGACTTCCAGGTGAGCTTGAATGTTTTAGGATTAAATAGTCGGATGAGACTAATTTGCTTTGACTTGCTCCCCTAGGCTGCAAATGCTAGATTAACAGGGCTTCTGGAATTTTAAAAAAGTTTAAGTAAAACAGTTGTGACAGCTAGGCAAGACCGTATGTTTTAAGATTAAATAGTCGGGTGAGCCTGTTTGGCTTTGTCTTGCGCCCCTAGGATGCAAATGCTGGATTAACAGGGTTCCTGGTATCTGAGACAAGTTTTGGTAAGGCAATTTTGAGTTCCAGGTCAGTCTGAATGTTTTACGACTTAATAGTCGGGTGAGGCTATTTGGCTTTGACTTGCTCCCCTAGGCTCCACATGCCAGGTTGGCGGGGCTCCTGGAATCTAAGACAAGGTTTGGTAAAACAGTTTTGACAGCTAGGCAAGACCGTATGTTTTAAGATTAAAGAGTCGGGTGAGCCTGTTTGGCTTTGACTTGCGCCCCTAGGATGCAAATGCTGGATTAACAGGGTTCCTGGTATCTGAGACAAGTTTTGCTAAGGCAATTTTGAGTTCCAGGTGGGGCTGAATGTGTTAAGACTTAATAGTCGGGTGAGACCAATTTGCTTTGACTTGCTCCCCTAGGCTGCAAATGCTAGATTAACAGGGCTCCTGGAATCTAAAAAAAGTTTTTGTAAAACAGTTTTGACAGCTAGGTAAGGCTGTATGTTTGAGGATTAAATAGTCGGGTGAGACTATTTGGCTTTGTCTTGCGCCCCTAGGCTGCAAATGCTAGATTAACAGAGATTGGTGGGGCTCCTGGTAACTGAGACAAGGTTTGGTAAAACAGTTTTGACAGCTAGGCAAGACTGTATGTTTCAAGATTAAATAGTCGGGTGAGCCCAGTGTTCCTGGGATCTGAGACAAGTTTTGTTAAAGCAGTTTTGGCGGCCAGATGGGGCTGTATGTTTTACGATTTAATAGTCGGGTGAGGCTATTTGGCTTTGACTTGCTCCCCTGCGCTGCAAATGCTAGATTAACAGGGCTCCTGGTATCCATGACAAGTTTTGATAAAGCAGCTTTGGCAGCCAGATGAGGCTGTTTGTTTTAAGATTAAATTGTAGGATGAGCCTGTTTGGCTTTGAACTTCTCCCCCGGGCTGCACACGCCAGATTGGCAGGGCTCCTGGTAACTGAGACAAGGTTTGGTAAAACAGTTTTGACAGCTAGGCTAGACCGTATGTTTTAAGATTAAAGAGTCGGGTGAGCCTGTTTGGCTTTGTCTTGCGCCCCTTGGATGCAAATGCTGGATTAACAGGGTTCCTGGTATCTGAGACAAGTTTTGATAATGCAATTTTGAGTTCCAGGTCAGGCTGAATGTTTTAAGACTTAATAGTCGGGTGAGGCTATTTGGCTTTGCCTTGCTACCCTAGGCGGCACATGCCAAATTGGTGGGGCTCCTGGAATCTAAAAAAAGTTTTGGTAAAACAGTTTTGACAGCTTGGTCAGGCTACATGTATTAAGATTAAATAGTCGGGTGAGCCTGTTAGCCTTTGACTTGCGCCCACAGGATGCAAATACTGGATTAACAGGGTTCCTGCCATCTGAGACAAGTTTTTGTAAGGCAATTTTGAGTTACAGGTGAGGCTGAATGTGCTAAGACTTAATAGTCAGGTGAGACTATTTTGCTTTGACTTGCTCCCCTACGCTGCAAATGCTACATTAACAGGGCTCCTGGTATCTAAGACAAGTTTTGGAAAAGCAGTTTTGGCAGCCAGATGGGGCAGTATGTTTTAAGATTAAATTGTCGGGTGATCCTGTTTGGCTTTAAACTGCGCCTCTAGGATGCAAATGCTGGATTAACAGGGTTCCTGGTATCTGACACAAGTTTTGGTAAAGCAGTTTAAGATTTAATAGTCGGCTGAGACTTTTTGGCTTTGACTTGCTACCCTAGGCTGCAAATGCCAGATTAAAAGGTCTATTGGTGTCTAAGACAAGTTTTGGTAAAGCAGTTTTGGCAGCCAGATGGGGGTGTTTGTTTTAAGATTAAATTGTAAATTGTCCTGGTATCTGAGGCAAGTTTTGGTAAGGCAATTTTGAGTTACAGGTGAGGCTGAATGTGTTTAGACTTAAAAGTCAGGTGAGACTATTTGGCTTTGACTTGCTCCCCTAGGCTGCAAATGCTAGATTAACAGGGCTCCTGGAATCTAAAAAAAGTTTTGGTAAAACAGTTTTGACAACTAGGTCAGGCTACATGTTTGAAGATTAAATAGTCGGATGAGCCTGTTTGACTTTGACTTGCGCCCCCAGGATGCAAGTACTGGATTAACAGAGTTCCTGGTATCTGAGACAAGTTTTGGTAAGGCAATTTTGAGTTAGAGGTGAGGCTGAATGTGTTAAGACTTAATAGTCAGGTGAGACTATTTTGCTTTGACTTGCTCCCCTAGGCTGCAAATGCTAGATTAACAGGGCTCCTGGTATCTACGACAAGTTTTGGTAAAGCAGTTTTGGCAGCCAGATGGGGCTGTATGTTTTAAGATTAAATTGTCGGGTGAGCCTGTTTGGCTTTGAACTGTGCCCCTACGATGCAAATGCTGGATTAACAGGGTTCCCGGTATCTAACACAAGTTTTGGTAAAGCAGTTTTGGCGGCCAGATGGGGTTGTATGTTTAAAGACTTAATAGTCGGGTGAGACTATTTGGCTTTGACTTGCTACCCCAGGCTGCAAATGCTAGATTAACAGAGATCCTTGTATCTGAGACAAGTTTCGTTAAAGCAATTTTGACTTCCAGGTGAGGCTGTATGTTTTAGGATTAAATAGTCGGATGAGCCTGTTTGGCTTTGACTTGCGCCCCTAGGATGCAAATGCTGGAATAACAGGGTTCCTGGTATCTGAGACAAGTTTTGGTAAATAAGTTTTGGCGGCCAGATGGGGCTATATGTTTAAAGATTTAATAGTCGGGTGAGCCTGTTTGGCTTTGACTTGCGCCCCTAGGATACAAATGCTGGATTAACAGGTTCCTGGTATCTGAGACAAGTTTTGGTAAGGCAATTTTGAGTTCCAGGTGAGGCTGAATGTGTTAAGACTTAATAGGCAGGTGAGACTATTTTGCTTTGACTTGCTCCCCTAGGCTGCAAATGCTAGATTAACAGGGCTCCTGGTATCTGAGACAAGTTCTGGTAAAGCAGTTTTGGCGGCCAGATGGGGTTGAATGTTTTAAGATTTAATAGTCGGGTGAGGCTATTTGGCTTTGACTTGCTCCCCTAGGCTACAAATGCCAGATTAACAGCGCTCCTGGTATCTAAGACAAGTTTTGCTAAAGCAGTTTTGGCAGCCAGATGGGGCTGTTTGTTTTAATATTAAATTGTCGGGTGAGCCCTGGTTGGCTTTGAACTTCTCCCCTAGGCTGCACACGCCAGATTGGAAGGTCTCCTGGTATCTGAGACAAGGCTTGGTAAAACAGTTTTGACAGCTAGGTCAGGCTACATGTTTGAAGGTTAAATGGTCGGGTGATCCTGTTTGGTTTTGACTTGCTCCCCTAGGATGCCAATGCTGGAATAACAGGGTTCCTGGCATCTGAGACAAGTTTCGGTAAGACAATTTTGACTTCCAAGTGAGGCTGTATGTTTTAAGACTTAATAGTCGGGTGAGACTATTTGGCTTTGACTTGCTCCCCTAGCCGCACATGCCAGATTGGCAAGGTTCCTGGAATCTAATAAAAGTTTTATTAAAACAGTTTTGACAGCCAGACGGTGCTGTTTGTTTTAAGATTAAATTGTAGGGTGAGCCTGTATGACTATGACTTGCGCCCCCAGGATGCAAATGCTGGATTAACAGGGTTCCTGGTATCTGAGACAAGTTTTGGTATGGCAATTTTGAGTTCCAGGTGAGGCTGAATGTGTTAAGACTTAATAGTCGGATGAGCCTGTTTGGCTTTGACTTGCTCCCCTAGCCGCACATGCCAGACTGGCAAGGTTCCTGGAATCTAATAAAAGTTTTATTAAAACAGTTTTGACAGCCAGACGGGGCTGTTTGTTTTAAGATTAAATTGTAGGGTGAGCCTGTATGACTTTGACTTGCGCCCCCAGGATGCAAATGCTGGATAAACAGGGCTCCTGGTATCTGAGACAAGTTTTGGTAAAGCAGTTTTGTCGGACAAATGGGGTTGTATGTTTTAAGATTTAAAAGTCGGGTGAGACTAGACTGCAAATGCTAGATTATCGGGGATCCTTGTATCTGAGACTAGTTTCGGTAAAGCAATTTTGACTTCCAGGTGAGGCTGTATGTTTTAGGATTAAATAGTCGGATGAGCTTGTTTGGCTTTGACTTTCTCCCCTAGGCTACACATGCCAGATTGGCGGGGCTCCAGGAATCTAAGACATGGTTTGGTAAAACAGTTTTGACAGCTAGGCAAGACTGTATGTTTTAAGATTAAAGAGTCGGGTGAGCCTGTTTGACTTTGACTTGCGCCCCTAGGATGCAAATGCTGGATTAACAGGGTTCCTGGTATCTAAGACAAGTTTTGGTATGGCAATTTTGAGTTCCAAGTGAGGCTGAATGTGTTCAGACTTAATAGTCGGGTGAGACTATTTTGCTTTGACTTGCTCCCCAAGGCTGCAAATGCTAGATTAACAGGCCTCCTAGTATCTAAGACATGTTTTCGTAAAGCAGTTTTGGCAGCCATATGGGGCTGTGTGTTTAAGATTAAATTGGTTAACAGGGATCCTTGTATCTGAGAAAATATTCGGTAAAGCAATTTTGACTTCCAGGTGAGGCTGTATGTTTTAGGATTAAATAGTCGGGTGAAACTGTTTGGCTTTGACTTGCGCCCCTAGGATGCAAATGCTGGATTAACAGGGCTCCTGGAATCTAAAAAAAGTTTTAGTAAAACAGTTTTCACAGCTAGGTAAGGCTGTATGTTTTAAGATTAAATAGTCGGGTGAGCCTGTTTGGCTTTGTCTTGCGCCCCTAGGATGCAAATGCTGGATTAACAGGGTTCCTGGTATCTGAGACAAGTTTTGCTAAGGCAATTTTGAGTTCCAGGTGGGGCTGAATGTGTTAAGACTTAATAGTCGGGTGAGACTAATTTGCTTTGACTTGCTCCCCTAGGCTCCACATGCCAGGTTGGCGGGGCTCCTGGAATCTAAGACAAGGTTTGGTAAAACAGTTTTGACAGCTAGGCAAGACCGTATGTTTTAAGATTAAAGAGTCGGGTGAGCCTGTTTGGCTTTGACTTGCGCCCCTAGGATGCAAATGCTGGATTAACAGGGTTCCTGGTATCTGAGACAAGTTTTGCTAAGGCAATTTTGAGTTCCAGGTGGGGCTGAATGTGTTAAGACTTAATAGTCGGGTGAGACTAATTTGCTTTGACTTGCTCCCCTAGGCTGCAAATGCTAGATTGACAGGGCTCCTGGAATCTAAAAAAAGTTTTTGTAAAACAGTTTTGACAGCTAGGTAAGGCTGTATGTTTGAGGATTAAATAGTCGGGT
Organism: Drosophila kanekoi; assembly: GCA_037075305.1. NCBI lineage: Eukaryota > Metazoa > Arthropoda > Insecta > Diptera > Drosophilidae > Drosophila > Drosophila kanekoi. The sequence continues at coordinate 249,147 of JBAMCE010000039.1, read as the reverse complement.
GAGACTATTTGGCTTTGTCTTGCGCCCCTAGGCTGCAAATGCTAGATTAACAGAGATTGGTGGGGCTCCTGGTAACTGAGACAAGGTTTGGTAAAACAGTTTTGACAGCTAGGCAAGACTGTATGTTTCAAGATTAAATAGTCGGGTGAGCCCAGTGTTCCTGGGATCTGAGACAAGTTTTGTTAAAGCAGTTTTGGCGGCCAGATGGGGCTGTATGTTTTACGATTTAATAGTCGGGTGAGGCTATTTGGCTTTGACTTGCTCCCCTACGCTGCAAATGCTAGATTAACAGGGCTCCTGGTATCCATGACAAGTTTTGATAAAGCAGCTTTGGCAGCCAGATGGGGCTGTTTGTTTTAAGATTAAATTGTAGGATGAGCCTGTTTGGCTTTGAACTTCTCCCCCGGGCTGCACACGCCAGATTGGCAGGGCTCCTGGTAACTGAGACAAGGTTTGGTAAAACAGTTTTGACAGCTAGGCTAGACCGTATGTTTTAAGATTAAAGAGTCGGGTGAGCCTGTTTGGCTTTGTCTTGCGCCCCTTGGATGCAAATGCTGGATTAACAGGGTTCCTGGTATCTGAGACAAGTTTTGATAATGCAATTTTGAGTTCCAGGTCAGGCTGAATGTTTTAAGACTTAATAGTCGGGTGAGGCTATTTGGCTTTGCCTTGCTACCCTAGGCGGCACATGCCAAATTGGTGGGGCTCCTGGAATCTAAAAAAAGTTTTGGTAAAACAGTTTTGACAGCTAGGTCAGGCTACATGTATTAAGATTAAATAGTCGGGTGAGCCTGTTAGCCTTTGACTTGCGCCCACAGGATGCAAATACTGGATTAACAGGGTTCCTGCCATCTGAGACAAGTTTTTGTAAGGCAATTTTGAGTTACAGGTGAGGCTGAATGTGCTAAGACTTAATAGTCAGGTGAGACTATTTTGCTTTGACTTGCTCCCCTACGCTGCAAATGCTACATTAACAGGGCTCCTGGTATCTAAGACAAGTTTTGGAAAAGCAGTTTTGGCAGCCAGATGGGGCTGTATGTTTTAAGATTAAATTGTCGGGTGAGCCTGTTTGGCTTTGAACTGCGCCCCTAGAATGCAAATACTGGATTAACAGGGTTCCTGGTATCTGACACAAGTTTTGGTAAAGCAGTTTGGCGGCCAGTTGGGGTTGTATTTGACTTGCTTTGACTTGCTACCCTAGGCTGCAAATGCTAATTAACAGAGATCCTTGTATCTGAGACAAGTTTCGGTAAAGCACTTTTGACTTCCAGGTGGCTTTGGCAGCCAGATGGGGCAGTATGTTTTAAGATTAAATTGTCGGGTGATCCTGTTTGGCTTTAAACTGCGCCTCTAGGATGCAAATGCTGGATTAACAGGGTTCCTGGTATCTGACACAAGTTTTGGTAAAGCAGTTTAAGATTTAATAGTCGGCTGAGACTATTTGGCTTTGACTTGCTACCCTAGGCTGCAAATGCCAGATTAAAAGGTCTATTGGTGTCTAAGACAAGTTTTGGTAAAGCAGTTTTGGCAGCCAGATGGGGGTGTTTGTTTTAAGATTAAATTGTAAATTGTCCTGGTATCTGAGACAAGTTTTGGTAAGGCAATTTTGAGTTACAGGTGAGGCTGAATGTGTTTAGACCTAAAAGTCAGGTGAGACTATTTGGCTTTGACTTGCTCCCCTAGGCTGCAAATGCTAGATTAACAGGGCTCCTGGAATCTAAAAAAAGTTTTGGTAAAACAGTTTTGACAACTAGGTCAGGCTACATGTTTGAAGATTAAATAGTCGGATGAGCCTGTTTGACTTTGACTTGCGCCCCCAGGATGCAAATACTGGATTAACAGAGTTCCTGGTATCTGAGACAAGTTTTGGTAAGGCAATTTTGAGTTAGAGGTGATGCTGAATGTGTTAAGACTTAATAGTCAGGTGAGACTATTTTGCTTTGACTTGCTCCCCTAGGCTGCAAATGCTAGATTAACAGGGCTCCTGGTATCTACGACAAGTTTTGGTAAAGCAGTTTTGGCAGCCAGATGGGGCTGTATGTTTTAAGATTAAATTGTCGGGTGAGCCTGTTTGGCTTTGAACTGTGCCCCTACGATGCAAATGCTGGATTAACAGGGTTCCCGGTATCTAACACAAGTTTTGGTAAAGCAGTTTTGGCGGCCAGATGGGGTTGTATGTTTTAAGACTTAATAGTCGGGTGAGACTATTTGGCTTTGACTTGCTACCCCAGGCTGCAAATGCTAGATTAACAGAGATCCTTGTATCTGAGACAAGTTTCGTTAAAGCAATTTTGACTTCCAGGTGAGGCTGTATGTTTTAGGATTAAATAGTCGGATGAGCCTGTTTGGCTTTGACTTGCGCCCCTAGGATGCAAATGCTGGATAAACAGGGTTCCTGGTATCTGAGACAAGTTTTGGTAAGGCAATTTTGAGTAACAGGTGAGGCTGAATGTTTTAAGACTTAATAGTCGTGTGAGTCTGTTTGGCTTTGACTTGCTTCCCTAGGCTGCACGTGCCAGATTGGCGGGGCTCGTGGAATCTAAGACAAGTTTGGGTAAACAGTTTTGACAGCTAGGTAAGGTTGTATGTCTTAAGATTAAATAGTCAAGTGAGTGTGTTTGGCTTTGACTTGCGCCCCTAGGATGCAAATGCTGGAATAACAGGGTTCCTGGTATCTGAGACAAGTTTTGGTAAATAAGTTTTGGCGGCCAGATGGGGCTATATGTTTAAAGATTTAATAGTCGGGTGAGCCTGTTTGGCTTTGACTTGCGCCCCTAGGATACAAATGCTGGATTAACAGGTTCCTGGTATCTGAGACAAGTTTTGGTAAGGCAATTTTGAGTTCCAGGTGAGGCTGAATGTGTTAAGACTTAATAGGCAGGTGAGACTATTTTGCTTTGACTTGCTCCCCTAGGCTGCAAATGCTAGATTAACAGGGCTCCTGGTATCTGAGACAAGTTCTGGTAAAGCAGTTTTGGCGGCCAGATGGGGTTGAATGTTTTAAGATTTAATAGTCGGGTGAGGCTATTTGGCTTTGACTTGCTCCCCTAGGCTACAAATGCCAGATTAACAGCGCTCCTGGTATCTAAGACAAGTTTTGCTAAAGCAGTTTTGGCAGCCAGATGGGGCTGTTTGTTTTAAGATTAAATTGTCGGGTGAGCCCTGGTTGGCTTTGAACTTCTCCCCTAGGCTGCACACGCCAGATTGGAAGGTCTCCTGGTATCTGAGACAAGGCTTGGTAAAACAGTTTTGACAGCTAGGTCAGGCTACATGTTTGAAGGTTAAATGGTCGGGTGATCCTGTTTGGTTTTGACTTGCTCCCCTAGGATGCCAATGCTGGAATAATAGGGTTCCTGGCATCTGAGACAAGTTTCGGTAAGACAATTTTGACTTCCAAGTGAGGCTGTATGTTTTAAGACTTAATAGTCGGGTGAGACTATTTGGCTTTGACTTGCTCCCCTAGCCGCACATGCCAGATTGGCAAGGTTCCTGGAATCTAATAAAAGTTTTATTAAAACAGTTTTGACAGCCAGACGGGGCTGTTTGTTTTAAGATTAAATTGTAGGGTGAGCCTGTATGACTATGACTTGCGCCCCCAGGATGCAAATGCTGGATTAACAGGGTTCCTGGTATCTGAGACAAGTTTTGGTAAGGCAATTTTGAGTTCCAGGTGAGGCTGAATGTGTTAAGACTTAATAGTCGGATGAGCCTGTTTGGCTTTGACTTGCTCCCCTAGCCGCACATGCCAGACTGGCAAGGTTCCTGGAATCTAATAAAAGTTTTATTAAAACAGTTTTGACAGCCAGACGGGGCTGTTTGTTTTAAGATTAAATTGTAGGGTGAGCCTGTATGACTTTCACTTGCGCCCCCAGGATGCAAATGCTGGATAAACAGGGCTCCTGGTATCTGAGACAAGTTTTGGTAAAGCAGTTTTGTCGGACAAATGGGGTTGTATGTTTTAAGATTTAAAAGTCGGGTGAGACTAGACTGCAAATGCTAGATTATCGGGGATCCTTGTATCTGAGACTAGTTTCGTTAAAGCAATTTTGACTTCCAGGTGAGGCTGTATGTTTTAGGATTAAATAGTCGGATGAGCTTGTTTGGCTTTGACTTTCTCCCCTAGGCTACACATGCCAGATTGGCGGGGCTCCAGGAATCTAAGACATGGTTTGGTAAAACAGTTTTGACAGCTAGGCAAGACTGTATGTTTTAAGATTAAAGAGTCGGGTGAGCCTGTTTGACTTTGACTTGCGCCCCTAGGATGCAAATGCTGGATTAACAGGGTTCCTGGTATCTAAGACAAGTTTTGGTATGGCAATTTTGAGTTCCAAGTGAGGCTGAATGTGTTCAGACTTAATAGTCGGGTGAGTCTATTTTGCTTTGACTTGCTCCCCAAGGCTGCAAATGCTAGATTAACAGGCCTCCTAGTATCTAAGACATGTTTTGGTAAAGCAGTTTTGGCAGCCATATGGGGCTGTGTGTTTAAGATTAAATTGGTTAACAGGGATCCTTGTATCTGAGAAAATATTCGGTAAAGCAATTTTGACTTCCAGGTGAGGCTGTATGTTTTAGGATTAAATAGTCGGGTGAGACTGTTTGGCTTTGACTTGCGCCCCTAGGATGCAAATGCTGGATTAACAGGGCTCCTGGAATCTAAAAAAAGTTTTAGTAAAACAGTTTTGACAGCTAGGTAAGGCTGTATGTTTTAAGATTAAATAGTCGGGTGAGCCTGTTTGGCTTTGTCTTGCGCCCCTAGGATGCAAATGCTGGATTAACAGGGTTCCTGGTATCTGAGACAAGTTTTGGTAAGGCAATTTTGAGTTCCAGGTCAGTCTGAATGTTTTACGACTTAAAAGTCGGGTGAGGCTATTTGGCTTTGACTTGCTCCCCTAGGCTCCACATGCCAGGTTGGCGGGGCTCCTGGAATCTAAGACAAGGTTTGGTAAAACAGTTTTGAGAGCTAGGCAAGACTGTATGTTTTAAGATTAAAGAGTCGGGTGAGCCTGTTTGGCTTTGACTTGCGCCCCTAGGATGCAAATGCTGGATTAACAGGGTTCCTGGTATCTGAGCCAAGTTTTGGTAAGGCAATTTTGAGTTCCAGGTGAGGCTGAATGTGTTAAGACTTAATAGTCGGGTGAGACTATTTTTCTTTGACTTCCTCCCCTATGCTGCAATTGCTAGATTAACAGGGCTCCTGGAATCTAAATAAAGTTTTAGTAAAACAGTTTTGACAGCTAGGTAAGGCTGTATGTTTTAAGATTAAAGAGTCGGGTGAGCCTGTTTGAATTTGACTTCAGCCCCTAGGATGCAAATGCTGGATTAACAGGGTTCCTGGTATCTGAGAAAAGTTTTGGTAAGGCAATTTAGAGTTCCAGGTGCGGCTTAATTTTTCAAGACTTAATAGTCGGGTGAGACTATTTGGCTTTGACTTTCTCCCCTAGGCTACACATGCCAGATTGGCGGGGCTCCAGGAATCTAAGACATGGTTTGGTTAAACAGTTTTGACAGCTAGGCAAGACTGTATGTTTTAAGATTGAAGAGTCGGGTGAGCCTGTTTGACTTTGACTTGCGCCCCTAGGATGCAAATGCTGGATTAACAGGGTTCCTGGTATCTGAGACAAGTTTTGGTATGGCAATTTTGAGTTCCAAGTGAGGCTGAATGTGTTCAGACTTAATAGTTGGGTGAGTCTATTTTGCTTTGACTTGCTCCCCAAGGCTGCAAATGCTAGATTAACAGGCCTCCTAGTATCTAAGACATGTTTTGGTAAAGCAGTTTTGGCAGCCATATGGGGCTGTGTGTTTAAGATTAAATTGGTTAACAGGGATCCTTGTATCTGAGAAAATATTCGGTAAAGCAATTTTGACTTCCAGGTGAGGCTGTATGTTTTAGGATTAAATAGTCGGATGAGACTGTTTGGCTTTGACTTGCGCCCCTAGGATGCAAATGCTGGATTAACAGGGTTCCTGGTATCTGAGACAAGTTTTGGTAAGGCAATTTTGAGTTCCAGGTGAGGCTGAATGTGTTAAGACTTAATAGTCAGGTGAGACTATTTTGCTTTGACTTGCTCCCCTATGCTGCAAATGCTAGATTAACAGGGCTCCTGGAATCTAAAAAAAGTTTTAGTAAAACAGTTTTGACAGCTAGGTAAGGCTGTATGTTTTAAGATTAAAGAGTCGGGTGAGCCTATTTGGCTTTGACTTGCGCCCCAGGATGCAAATACTGGATTTACAGGGTTCCTGGTATCTGAGACAAGTTTTGGTAAGGCAATTTTGAGTTCCAGGTCAGTCTGAATGTTTTACGAGTTAATAGTCGGGTTAGGCTATTTGGCTTTGACTTGCTCCCCTAGGCTCCACATGCCAGGTTGGTGGGGCTCCTGGAACCTAAGACAAGGTTTGGTAAAACAGTTTTGAGAGCTGGGCAAGACTGTATGTTTTAAGATTAAAGAGTCGGGTGAGCCTGTTTGGCTTTGACTTGCGCCCCAGGATGCAAATACTGGATTTACAGGGTTCCTGGTATCTGAGACAAGTTTTGGTAAGGCAATTTTGAGTTCCAGGTCAGGCTGAATGTTTTACGACTTAATAGTCGGGTGAGGCTATTTGGCTTTGACTTGCTCCCCTAGGCTCCACATGCCAGGTTGGCGGGGCTCCTGGAACCTAAGACAATGTTTGGTAAAACAGTTTTGAGAGCTAGGCAAGACTGTATGTTTTAAGATTAAAGAGTCGGGTGAGCCTGTTTGGCTTCGACTTGCGCACCAGGATGCAAATACTGGATTTACAGGGTTCCTGGTATCTGAGACAAGTTTTGGTAAGGCAATTTTGAGTTCAAGGTGAGGCTGAATGTGTTAAGACTTAATAGTCGGGTGACACTATTTGGCTTTGACTTGCGCCCCTAGGCGGCACATGCCAGATTGGCGGGGCTCCTGGAATCTGATATATGTTTTGGTAAAGAAGTTTTGGCAACCAGATGGGACTGTGTGTTTTCAGATTGGATAATGAGGTCAGACTAATTGGCTTTGGCTTGATCCCCTAGGCTGCAAATGCCAGATTGGCAGTGTTTTGGTAGAGCAGTTTTGGCGGCCAGATGGGGCTGAATGTTTTAGTATTAAATATTCGGATGAGCCTGTTTGGCTTTGAATTTCTCCCCTAGGCTCCACATGCCAGATTGGCGGGGCTCCTGGAATCTGAGACAAGTTTTGGCGGCCAGATGGGGTTGTATGTTTTAAGATTCAATAGTCGGGTGAGACTAGGCTGCAAATGCTAGATTATCAGGGATCCTTGTATCTGAGACAAGTTTTGGTAAAGCAGTTTTGGCGGCCAGATGGGGTTGTATGTTTTAAGATTTAATAGTCGGGTGAAACTAGGCTGCAATTGCTAGATTATCAGGGATCCTTGTATCTGAGAAAATATTCGGTAAAGCAATTTTGACTTCCAGGATGCAAATACTGGATTTACAGGGTTCCTGGTATCTGAGACAAGTTTTGGTAAGGCAATTTTGAGTTCCAGGTGAGGCTGTATGTTTTAGGATTCAATAGTCGGATGAGCTTGTTTGGCTTTGACTTGCTCCCCTAGGCTACACATGCCAGATTGTCGGGGCTCCAGGAATCTAAGACAAGGTTTGGTAAAACAGTTTTGACTGCTAGGCAAGACTGTATGTTTTAAGATTAAAGAGTCGGGTGAGCCTGTTTGAATTTGACTTGCGCCCCAGGATGCAAATACTGGATTTACAGGGTTCCTGGTATCTGAGACAAGTTTTGGTAAGGCAATTTTGAGTTCCAGGTGAGGCTGAATGTGTTAAGACTTAATAGTCGTGTGAATCTATTTTGCTTTGACTTGCTCCCCTAGGCTGCAAATGCTAGATTAACAGGGCTACTGGAATCTAAAAAAAGTTTAAGTAAAACAGTTTTGACAGCTAGGCAAGACTGTATGTTTTAAGATTAAAGAGTCGGGTGAGCCTGTTTGGCTTTGACTTGCGCCCCTAGGAGGCAAATGCTGGATTGGTTCCTGGTATTTTGGTCAGGCAATTTTGAGTTCCAGGTGAGGCTGAATGTGTTAAGACTTAATAGTCGGGTGACACTATTTCTTTGGCACATGCCAGATTGGCGGGGCTCCTGGAATCTGATATATGTTTTGGTAAAGAAGGTTTGGCAACCAGATGGGACTGTGTGTTTTCAGATTGGATAATGAGGTCAGACTAATTGGCTTTGGCTTGATCCCCTAGGCTGCAAATGCCAGATTGGCAGTGTTTTGGTAGAGCAGTTTTGGCGGCCAGATGGGGCTGTATGTTTTAGTATTTAATAGTCGGGTGAGACTAGGCTGCAAATGCTAGATTATCAGTGATCCTTGTATCTGAGAAAATATTCGGTAAAGCAATTTTGACTTCCAGGGGAGGCTGTATACTTTAGGATTAAATAGTCGGATGAGCCTGTTTGGCTTTGACTTGCGCCCCTAGGATGCAAATGCTGGATTAACAGGGTTCCTGGTATCTGAGACAAGTTTTGGTAAGGCAATTTTGAGGTCCATGTGAGGCTGAATGTTTTACGACTTAATAGTCGGGTGAGGCTATTTGGCTTTGATTTGCTCCCCTAGGCTACACATGCCAGATTGGCGGGGCTCCTGGAATCTAAGACAAGGTTTCGTAAAACAGTTTTGAGAGCTAGGCAAGACTGTATGTTTTAAGATTAAAGAGTCGGGTGAGCCCGTTTGGCTTTGACTTGCGAACCTAGGATGCAAATGCTTGATTAATAAGGTTCCTGGTATCTGAGACAAGTTTTGGTAAGGCAATTTTGAGTTCCAGGTGAGGCTGAATGTGTTAAGACTTAATAGTCGGGTGAGTCGATTTTGCTTTAACTTGCTCCCCTGGGCTGCAAATGCTAGATTAACAGGCTTCCAGGTATCTAAGACATGTTTTAATAAAGCAGTTTTGGGTTGCCATATGGGGCTGTGTGTTTAAGATTAAATTGATTAACAGGGATCCTTGTATCTGAGAAAAGTTTCGGTAAAGCAATTTTGACTTCCAGGTGAGGCTGCATGTTTTAGGATTAAATAGTCGGATGAGCCTGTTTGGCTTTGACATGCGCCCGTAGGAGGCAAATGCTGGATTGGTTCCTGGTATCTGAGACAAGTTTTGGTAAGGCAATTTTGAGTTCCAGGTGAGGCTGAATGTGTTAAGACTTAATAGTCGTGTGAGTCTATTTTGCTTTGACTTGCTCCCCCAAACTGCAAATTCTAGATTAACAGGGCTCCTGGAATCTAAAAAAGTTTTAGTAAAACAGTTTTGACAGCTAGGTAAGGCTGTATGTTTTAAGATTAAATAGTCGGGTGAGCCTGTTTGGCTTTGTCTTGCGCCCCTAGGATGCAAATGCTGGATTAACAGGGTTCCTGGTCTCTGAGACAAGTTTTGGTAAGGCAATTTTGAGTTCCAGGTGAGGCTGAATGTGTTAAGACTTAATAGTCGTGTGAGTCTATTTTGCTTTGACTTGCTCCCCCAAGCTGCAAATTCTAGATTAACAGGGCTCCTGGAATCTAAAAAAAGTTTAAGTAAAACAGTTTTGACAGCTAGGTATGGCTGCATGTTTTAAGATTAAATAGTCGGGTGAGCCTGTTTGGCTTTGACTTGCGCCCCCAGGATGCAAATACTGGATTAACAGGGTTCCTGGTATCTGAGACAAGTTTTTGTACGGCAATTTTGAGTTCCAGGTCAGGCTGAATGTTTTACGACTTAATAGTCGGGTGAGGCTATTTGGCTTTGACTTGCTCCCCTAGGCTCCACATGCCAGATTGGCGGGGCTCCTGGAATCTAAGACAAGGTTTGATAAAACAGTTTTGAGAGCTAGGCAAGCAATTTTGACTTCCAGATGAGGCTGTATGTTTTAGGATTATATAGTCGGATGAGCCTGTTTGGCTTTGACTTGCTCCTCTAGGCTCCACATGCCAGATTGGCGGGGCTCCAGGCATCTAAGACAAGGTTTGGTAAAACAGTTTTGACAGCTAGGCCAGACTGTATGTCTTAAGATTAAATAGTCGGTTGAGCCTGTTTGGCTGTGACTTGCGCCCCTAGGCTGCAAATGCTAGATTAACAGGGACCCTGGTATCTAACACAAGTTTTGGTAAAGCAGTTTTTGCAGCCAGATGGGGCTGTTTGTTTTAAGATTAAATTGATTAACAGGGATCCTTGTATCTGAGAAAAGTTTCGGTAAAGCAATTTTGACTTCCAGTGAGGCTGTATGTCTTAAGATTAAATAGTCAGGTGAGCCTGTTTGACTTTGACTTGCGCCCCCAGGATGCAAATACTGGATGAACAGGGTTCCTGGTATCTGAAACAAGTTTTGGTAAGGCAATTTTGAGTTACAGGTGAGGCTGAATGTGTTAAGACTTAATAGTCAGGTGAGACTATTTGGCTTTGACTTGCTCCCCTAGGCTCCACATGCCAGATTAGCAGGGCTCCTGGAATCTAAGACAAGGTTTGGTAAAACAGTTTTCAGAGCTAGGCAAGACTGTATGTTTTAAGATTAAAGAGTCGGGTGAGCCTGTTTGGCTTTGACTTGCGCCCCTAGGATGCAAATGCTGGATTAACAGGGTTCCTGGTATCTGAGACAAGTTTTGGTAAGGCAATTTTGAATTCCAGGTGAGGCTGAATGTTTTACGACTTAATAGTCGGGTGAGGCTATTTGACTTTGACTTGCTCCCCTAGGCTCCACATGCCAGATTGGCAGGGCTCCTGGAATCTAAGACAAGGTTTGGTAAAACAGTTTTCAGAGCTAGGCAAGACTGTATGTTTTAAGATTAAAGAGTCGGGTGAGCCTGTTTGGCTTTGACTTGCGCCCCTAGGATGCAAATGCTGGATTAACAGGATTCCTGGTATCTGAGACAAGTTTTGGTAAGGCAATTTTCAGTTCCAGGTGAGACTGAATGTGTTAAGACTTAATAGTCGGGTGAGTCTATTTTGCTTTGACTTGCTCCCCCAAGCTGCACATTCTATATTAACAGGGCTCCTGGAATCTAAAAAAAGTTTGAGTAAAACAGTTTTGACAGCTAGGTATGGCTGTATGTTTTAAGATTAAATAGTCGGGTGAGCCTGATTGGCTTTGACTTGGGCCCCCAGGATGCAAATACTGGAATAACAGGGTTCCTGGTATCTGAGACAGGTTTTGTTCAAGCAGTTTTGGCGGCCAGATGGGGCTGTATGTTTTAAGACTTAATAGTCGGATGAGTGTATTTGGCTTTTACTTGATCCCCTAGGCTCCACATGCCAGATTGGCAGGGCTCCTGGAATCTAAGACAAGGTTTGGTAAAACAGTTTTCAGAGCTAGGCAAGACTGTATGTTTTAAGATTAAAGAGTCGGGTGAGCCTGTTTGGCTTTAACTTGCGCCCCTAGGATGCAAATGCTGGATTAACAGGGTTCCTGGTATCTGAGACAAGTTTTGGTAAGGCAATTTTGAGTTCCAGGTGAGGCTGAATGTGTTAAGACTTAATAGTCGGGTGAGTCTATTTTGCTTTGACTTGCTCCCCCAAGCTGCACATTCTATATTAACAGGGCTCCTGGAATCTAAAAAAAGTTTGAGTAAAACAGTTTTGACAGCTAGGTATGGCTGTATGTTTTAAGATTAAATAGTCGGGTGAGCCTGATTGGCTTTGACTTGCGCCCCCAGGATGCAAATACTGGATTAACAGTGTTCCTGGTATCTGAGACAGGTTTTGTTCAAGCAGTTTTGTCGGCCAGATGGGGCTGTATGTTTTAAGACTTAATAGTTAGATGAGTCTATTTGGCTTTTACTTGCTCCCCTACGCTGCAAATGCTAGATTAACAGGGCTCCTGGTATCCATGGCAAGTTTTGATAAAGCAGATTTGGCATCCAGATGGGGCTGTTTGTTTTAAGATTAAATTGTAGGATGAGCCTGTTTTGCTTTGAACTTCTCCCCTAGGCAGCACATGCCAAATTGGCAGGGCTCCTGGTAACTGAGACAAGGTTTGGTAAAACAGTTTTGTCAGCTAGGCAAGACTGTATGTTTTCAGAATAAGTAGTCGGGTGACTCTGTTTGGCTTTGTCTTGCGCCCCTAGGATGCAAATACTGGATTAACAGGGATCCTGGTATCTGAGACAAGTTTTGGTTACGCAATTTTGAGTTCCAGGTGAGGCTGAATGTGTTAATACTTAATAGTCGGGTGAGGCTATTTGGCTTTGCCTTGCTCCCCTAGGCGGCACATGCCAGATTGGTGGGGCTCCTGGAATCTAAAAAAAGTTTTGGTTAAACAGTTTTGACAGCTAGGTAAGGCTGTATGTCTTAAGATTAAATAGTCGGGTGAGTCTGTTTGACTTTGACTTGCGCCCCCAGGATGCAAAAACTGGATTAACAGGGTTCCTGGTATCTGAAACAAGTTTTGGTAAGGCAATTTTGAGTTACAGGTGCGGCTGAATGTGTTAGGACTTAATAGTCGGGTGAGACTATTTGGCTTTGACTTGCTACCCTAGGCTGCAAATGCTAGATTAACAGGGCTCCTGGTATCTAAGACAAGCTTTGGTAAAGCAGTTTTGGCAGCCAGATGGGGCTGTATGTTTTATGATTAAATTGTCGGGTGAGCCTGTTTGGCTTTGAACTGCGCCCTAAGGATGCAAATGCTGGATTGACAGGGTTCCTGGTATCTGACACAAGTTTTGGTAAAGCAGTTTTGGCGGCCAGATGGGGTTGTATGTTTTCAGATTTAATAGTCGGGTGAGACTATTTGGCTTTGACTTGCTACCCTAGGCTGCAAGTGCTAGATTAGCAGAGATCCTTGTATCTGAGACAAGTTTCGGTAAAGCAATTTTGACTTCCAGGTGAGGCTTAATTTTTTAAGACTGGGATGGACTTGGATGCAAATGCTGGATTAACAGGGTTCCTGGTATCTGAGACAAGTTTTGTTAAGGCAATTTTGAATTCCAGGTGAGGCTGAATGTTTTACGACTTAATAGTCTGGTGAGGCTATATGGCTTTGACTTGCTCCCCTAGGCTCCACATGCCAGATTTGCAGGGCTTCTGGAATCTAAGACAAGGTTTGGTAAAACAGTTTTCAGAGCTAGGCAAGACTGTATGTTTTATGATTATATAGTCGGATGAGCCTGTTTGGCTTTGACTTGCTCCTCTTGGCTCCACATGCCAGATTGGCGGGGCTCCAGTCATCTAAGACAAGGTTCGGTAAAACAGTTTTGACAGCTAGGCAAGACTGTATGTTTTCAGATTAAGTAGTCGGGTGAGTCTGTTTGGCTTTGACTTGCTCCCAGAGGCAGAAAATGCCAGATTAACAGAGATCCTTGTATCTGAGACAAGTTTCGGTAAAGCAATTTTGACTTCCAGGTGAGGCTGTATGTTTTAGAATTATATAGTCGGATGAGCCTGTTTGGCTTTGACTTGCTCCTCTAGGCTCCACATGCCGGATTGGCAGGGCTACTGGTATCTGAAACAAGTTTTGGTAAAACAGTTTTGACAGCTAGGTAAGGCTGAATGTTTTATGATTAAATTGACGGGTGAGCCTGTTTGGCTTTGACTTGCTATCCTAGGATGCAAGTGCTAGATTTACAGGGTTCCTTCCTAGGCTACAAGTGCATGATTGGCAGGTCTCCTGGTATCTGAGACAAGTTTTGGTTAAACAGTTTTGACAGCTAGGTCAAGCTGCATGTTTGAAGATTAAATAGACGGGTGAGCCTGTTTGACTTTGACTTGCTCCCCTAGGATGAAAATGCTGGATTAACAGGGTTCCTGGTATCTGAAACAAGTTTTGGTAAGGCAATTTTCACTGCCAGGTGAGGCTATATGTTTTATGTCTTAATAGTCGGGTGAGACTATTTGGGTTTGAATTGCTTCCTATGCGGCACATGCCAGATTGTCGGGGTTCCTGGAATTTGAATGAAGTTTTGGTAAAGCAGTTTTGGCAGCCAGATGGAGCTGCGTGTTTTCAGATTGGATAATGAGTTTGATCCTGTTTGCTCCCCTAGGATGCAAATGCTGGATTAATAGGTTTCCTGGCATCTGAAACAAGTTTTGCTAAGGCAATATTGACTTCCAGGTGAGGCAGAATGTTTTAAGACTTAATAGTCCGGTGAGAATATTTGGCTTTGACATGCTTCCTATGCGGCACCTGCCAGATTGGCGGGGCTCCTGGAATCTGATAGAAGTTTTGGTATAGCAGTTTTGGCAGCCAGATGGGTCTGTATGTTTTAGTATAAAATAGTCGGGTGAGCCTGTTTAGCTTTGAACTGCTCCCCTTGGCTGCTCATGCCAGATTGGCAGGGCAACTGGTATCTGAGACAAGTTTTGGTAAAGCAGTTTTGTCTGCCAGATGGTCCTGTATGTTTTAAGACTCAATAGTCGAGCGAGTGATGTGAGACTAATTGGTCTTGACTTGTTGGCCTAGGCTGCAAATGCCAGATTGGCAGGGCTCCTGGTATCCGATATAAGTTTTGGTGAAGCAATTTTGACAGCCAGGTAGGGCTTTATGTCTTAAGACTAAGAAGTCGGGTGGGACTATTTGGGTTTACTTGCTTCCCTAGGCTGCACATGCCAGATTGCCAGGGTTCGTGATATCTGAGACAAATTTTGGTAAAGCAGTTTGGCAGGGATCCTGGTATTTTAGTCAAGTTTTGGTAAAGCAGTTTTGACGGCAGGGTAAGGCTGTGTATTTCAAGATTAAATAGTCGGGTGAGACTCTTTCACTTTGAGCTGCTCCCCCAGGTTGCACATGCTAGATTGCCAAGGCTCGTGGTATCTGAGACAAGTTTTGGTAGAGCAGTTTTGGCGGCCAGATAATGCAGTATGTTTTAAGACTCAATGGTCGGGTGAGACCTTATGGATTTGACTTGCTCCCCTAGGTTGCACATGCCAGATCAGCAGGGCTCTTAGTATCTAAAACAAGTGTCTGTGTGTTTCAAGATTGGATAGTGAGGTGAGACGAACTGGCCTTAATGTGCTCCGCCCGGCTGCAAATCCCCGATTGGCAATAATCCGCACAATCCTGAGACAAATTTCTGTAATGCAGTTGTGGCGGCCAGAAGGGCTCTATGTTTTAAGATTAAATAGTTGAGTGACACTATTAGCTCCCCTAGGCTGCAAATGCCCGATTAACAGGGTTCCTTGTATCTGAGACAAGTTTTGGTAATGCAATTATGACTTCCAGGAAAGCCTGTATGTTGTAAGACTAAATAACTAGGTGAGACTATTTGGCTTTGACTTGCTCCCATAGGCTGCACATGCCACATTGGTAGGGCTCCTGGTATCTGATTTAAGTTTTGGTAAAACGGTTTTGACGGGCAGGTAAGGCTGTGTGCTTACAGATTGGATAGGGAGGAGAGACTAATTGGCCTTGACTTGTTCCCCTAGGGCAGGGCTCCTGGTATCTGAGGCAAGTATTGGTTAAACAGTTCTGACGGCTGGGTAAGGCTGTATGTTTTAAGATTAAATAAAAAATAATAATTAACAGGGTTCCTGGTAACTGAGACAAGTTTTGGTAAATCAGTTTTGGCGGCCAGATTGGGTTATATGTTATAGAATTAAATAGTCGGATGAGCCTGTTTGGCTTTGACTTGCTTCAGTAGGCTGCACATGCCAGATTGGCGGGGCTCCTGGAATCTAAAAAAAGTTTTGGTAAAACAGTATTGACAGCTACGGGTGAGTCAGTTTGACTTTGACTTGCTCCCCTAGGATGCAAATGCTGGATTAACAGGGTTCCTGGTATCTGAGACAAGTTTTGGTAAATCAGTTTTGGCGGCCAGATGGGGCTCTATGTTTTAAGATTTAAGAGTCGGGTGAGACTATTTGGCTTTGTCTTGCTCCCCTAGGCTGCAAATGCTGGATTAACAGGGTTCCTGGTATCTGAGACAAGATTTGGTAAATCAGTTTTGGCGGCCAGATGGGGCTATATGTTTTCGGATTAAATAGTCAGATGAGCCTGTTTGGCTTTGACTTGCGCCCCTAGGCTGCAAATGCTGGAATAACAGGGTTCCTGGTATCTAAGACAAGTTTTGGTAAATCAGTTTTGGCGGCCAGATGGGGCTATATGTTTTAAGATTTAATAGTCGGGTGAGGCTATTTGGCTTTGGCGTGCTCCCCAATGCTGCAAAAGCTTGATTAACAGGGTTCCTGGTATCTGAAACAAGTTTCGGTAAATCAGTTTTGGCGGCCAGATGGGGCTATATGTTTTGAGATTTAATAGTCGGGTGAGGCTATTTGGCTTTGACTTGCGCCCCTAGCATGCAAATGCTGGATGTACAGGGTTCCTGGTATCTGAAACCAGTTTTGGTAAGGAAATTTTGAGTTCCTGGTGCGGCTGAATGTTTTAAGACTAAATAGTCGGGTGAGACTATATGGCTTTGACTTTCTCACCTCGGCGGCACATACCAGATTGGCAGGCTCCTGGAATCTAAAAAAAGTTTTGGTTAAACTGTTTTGACAGCTACGTAAGTCTGTATGTTTTAAGGTTTAAGAGTCTGTTTGACTTTGATTTGCTCCCCTAGGATGCAAATGCTGTAATAACAAGGTTCCTGGTATCTGAGACAAGTTTCGGTAAATCAGCTTTGGCGGCCAGATGGGGCTTTATGTTTTAAGATTTAATAGTCGGGTGAGACTATTTGGCTTTGTCAGATGAGCCTGTTTGGCTTTGACTTGCTCCCCTAGGCTCCACATGCCAGATTCGCGGGGCTCCTGGAATCTAAGACAGGTTTTGGTAAAACAGTTTTGACAGCTAGGTAAGGCTGTATGCTTTAAGATTAAATAGTCGGGTGAGCGTGTTTGGCTTTGACTTGCGCCCCTAGGATGCAAATGCTGGAATAACAGGGTTCCTGGTATCTAAGACAAGTTTTGGTAAATCAGTTTTGGCGGCCAGATGGGGCTATATGTTTTAAGATTTCATAGTCGGGTGAGGCTATTTGGCTTTGGCTTGCTCCCCTAGGCTGCAAAAGCTAGATTAACAGGGCTCCTGGTATCTGAGACAAGTTTTGGTAAATCATTTTTGGCGGCCAGATGGGGCTATATGTTTTAAGATTTAATAGTCGGCTGAGGCTATTTGGCTTTGGCTTCCTCCCCTAGGCTGCAAGTGCTAGATTAACAGGGCTCCTGTATGTTTTAAGATTAAATTCTCGGGTGAGCCTGTTTGGTTTTAACTTGCTCCCCTAGGCTCCACATGCCAGATTGGCGGGGCTCCTGGAATCTAAGACAAGGTTTGGTAAAACAGTTTTGACAGCTGGGCAAGACTGTATGTTTTAAGATTAAATAGTCGGTTGGCCCATTTGGCCTTGACTTGCGCCCCAAGAATGCAAATGCTGGATTAACAGGGTTCCTGGTATCTGAAACAAGTTTAGGCAAGGCAATTTTGAGTTCCAGGTGAGTCTGAATGTTTTAAGACTTAATAGTGGTGTGAGACTATTTGGCTTTGACTTTCTCCCCTAGGCGGCACATGCCAGATTGGCGGGGCTCCTGGAATCTAAAAAAAATTTGGTAAAACAGTTTTGACAGCTACTTAAGTCTGTATGCTTTAAGGTTAAATAGTCGGGTGAGTCTGTTTGACTTTGACTTGCTCCTGTAGGATGCAAATGCTGGAATAACAGGGTTCCTGGTATCTGAAACAAGTTTTGATAAATCAGTTTTTGCGGCCAGATGGGGCTATATGTCTTAGGATTAAATAGTCGGATGAGCCTGTTTGGCTTTGACTTGCTCCCCTAGGCTGCACATGCCAGATTGGCGGGGTTCCTGGAATCTAAGACAAGTTTTGGTAAAACAATTTTGACAGCTAGGTAAGGCTGTATGCTTTAAGATTAAATAGTCGGGTGAGTGTGTTTGGCTTTGACTTGCGCCCCTAGGATACAAATGCTGGATAAACAGGGTTCCTGGTATCTGAAACAAGTTTTGATAAATCAGTTTTGGCGGCCAGATGGGGCTATATGTTTTAGGATTAAATAGTCGGATGAGCCTGTTTGGCTTTGACTTGCTCCCCTAGGCTGCACATGCCAGATTGGCTGGGCTCCTGGAATCTAAGACAAGTTTTGGTAAAACAATTTTGACAGCTAGGTAAGGCTGTATGCTTTAAGATTAAATAGTCGGGTGAGTGTGTTTGGCTTTGACTTGCGCCCCTAGGATGCCAATGCTGGAATAACAGGGTTCCTGGTATCTAAGACAAGTTTTGGTAAATCAGTTTTGGCGGCCAGATAGGGCTATATGTTTTTAGAGATTACTAGTCGGGTGAGCCTGTTTGACTGTGACTTGCGCCCCTAGGATGCAAATGCTGGATTAACAGGGTTCCTGGTATCTGAGACAAGTTTTGGTAAGGCAATTTTGAGTTCCAGGTGAGGCTGAATGTGTTAAGATTTAATAGTCGGGTGAGACTATTTTACTTTGACCTGCTCCCCTAGGCTGCAAGTGCTAGATTAACAGGGCTCCTGGTATCTGAAACAAGTTTTGGTAAGGCGATTTTGAGTTCCACGTGAGGCAGAATGTTTTAAGACTTAATAGTGGTGTGAGACTATTTGGCTTTGACTTTCTCCCCTAGGCGGCACATGCCAGATTGGCGGGGCTCCTGGAATCTAAAAAAATTTGGTAAAACAGTTTTGACAGCTACTTAAGTCTGTATGCTTTAAGGTTAAATAGTCGGGTGAGTCTGTTTGACTTTGACTTGCTCCTGTAGGATGCAAATGCTGGAATAACAGGGTTCCTGGTATCTAAGACATGTTTTTGTAAGTCAGTTTTGGCGGCCAGATGGGGATACATGTTTTAAGATTTAATAGTCGGGTGAGCCTGTTTGGCTTTGACTTGCGCGCCTAGGATACAAATGCTGGATTAACAGGGTTCCTGGTATCTGAAACAAGTTTTGCTAAATCAGTTTTGGCGGCCAGATGGGGCTACATGTTTTAAGATTTAATAGTCGGGTGAGCCTGTTTGGCTTTGACTTGCGCCCCTAGGATACAAATGCTGGATTAACAGGGTTCCTGGTATCTGAAACAAGTTTTGCCAAATCAGTTTTGGCGGCCAGATGGGGCTATATGTTTTAGGATTAAATAGTCGGATGAGCCTGTTTGGCTTTGACTTGCTCCCCTAGGCTGCACATGCTAGATTGGCGGGGCTCCTGGAATCTATAAAAAGTTTTGGTAAAACAGTTTTGACAGCTAGGTAAGGCTGTATGCTTTAAGATTAAATAGCCGGGTGAGTGTGTTTGGCTTTGACTTGCGCCCCTAGGATGCAAATGCTGGAATAACAGGGCTCCTGGTATCTGAGACAAGTTTTGGTAAAACAGTTTTTACAGCTAGGTCAGGCTGCATGTTTTAAGATTAAATAGTCAGGTGAGCATGTTTGTCTTTGACTTGCTCCGCTAGGATGCAAATGCTGGATTAACAGGGTTCCTGGTATCTGAGGCAAGTTTTGGTAAGGCAATTTTGAGTTCCAGGTGAGGCTGAATGTGTTAAGATTTAGTAGTCGGGTGAGACTATTTTACTTTGACCTGCTCCCCTAGGCTGCAAGTGCTAGATTAACAGGGCTCCTGGTATCTGAAACAAGTTTTGATAAGGCGATTTTGAGTTCCACTTGAGGCTGAATGTTTTAAGACTTAATAGTGGTGTGAGACTATTTGGCTTTGACTTTCTCCCCTAGGCGGCACATGCTAGATTGGCGGGGCTCCTGGAATCTATAAAAAGTTTTGGTAAAACAGTTTTGACAGCTAGGTAAGGCTGTATGCTTTAAGATTAAATAGTCGGGTGAGTGTGTTTGGCTTTGACTTGCGCCCCTAGGATGCAAATGCTGGAATAGCAGGGTTCCTGGTATCTAAGACAAGTTTTGGTAAATCAGTTTTGGCGGCCAGATGGGGCTATATGTTTTTAGATTTAATAGTCGGGTGAGCCGGTTTGGTTTTGACTTGCTCCCCTAGGCTCCACATGCCAGATTAGAGGGGCTCCTGGAATCTAAGACAAGGTTTGGTAAAAAAGTTTTGACAGCTAGGCAAGACTGTATGTTTTAAGATTAAATAGTCGGTTGAGCCTATTTGTCCTTGACTTGCGCCCTAGGATGCAAATGCTGGATTAACAGGGTTCCTGGTATCTGAGACAAGTTTTGGTAAATCAGTTTTGGCGGCCAGATGGGGTTGTATGTTTTAGGATTTAATAGCCGGGTGAGACTATTTGGCTTGGACTTCTACCCTAGGCTTCAAATGCTAGATTAACAGAGATCATTGTATCTGAGACAAGTTTCGGTAAAGCAATTTTGACTTCCAGGTGAGGCTGTATGTTTAAGGATTAAATAGTCGGATGAGCCTGTTTGTCTATGACTTGCTCCCCTAGGATGCAAATGTTGGATTAACAGGGTTCCTGGTATCTAAAACAAGTTTTGGTAAGGCAATTTTGACATCCAGGTGAGGTTAAATATTTTAAGACTTAATAGTCGGGTGAGACTATTTCGCTTTGACTATCTCCCCTAGGCGGCACATGCCAGATCGGCGGGGCTCCTGGAATCTGAGACAAATTTTGGTAAAGCAGTTTTGGCGTCCAGATGGGGCTATATGTTATAAGATTAAATAGTCAATGTTTGGCTCCTGGAATCTGATGCAAGTTTTGGTAAAGCTTTGCCGGGTAGGTAAGGCAGTGTGTTTCCAGATTGGATAGTGAGGTAAGTCAAATTGACTTTGACTTCTTCCCATAGGCTGCAAATGCTAGAGTGGCAGGGCAACTGGTATCTGAGACAAGTTTTGGTAAATCAGATATGTCCTGTATTTTTAAAGACTCAATAATCAGGCGAGACTATTTGTCATTGACACTCTCCCTTAGGCTGCAAATGCCAGATTGGCAAAGTTCCTGGTATCTGAGACAAGTGTTGGTAACACAGTTTTTACTTCCAAGTTAGGCTGTATGTTGTAAGACTAAATACTCAGGTAAGACCATTTGGCTTTGACATGCTCCCCTATGCTGCACATTTCAGATTGGCAGGGCTCCTGTTATTTGATTCAAGTTTGGGTAGAGCAGTTTTGACGGGCAGGTAAGGCTGTGTGATTACAGATGGGATAGTGAGGTGAGACTAATTGGCCTTGACTTGTTGGCCTAGGCTGCAAATGCCAGATTGGCAGGGCTCTTGGTAATGCAGTTTTGGTGGCATGATGGGGCCGTAGGTTTTAATATTAAAAAGTCAGGGAGCCTGTTTGGCTTTCACGTGCTACACAAGGCTACAAATGCCACATTGGTAGGGCTCCGGGAATCTGAGACAAGTATTGGTTAAGCAATTTTGACAGCCAGGTAAGGCTTTATGTTTTAAGACGAAGTAGTCGGGTGGGACTATTTGGCTTTGACTTGCTTCCCTAGGCTGCACATGCCAGATTTCCAGGGTTCCTGATATCTGAGACAAGTTTTGGTAAAGCAGTTTTGATGGCAGGGTAAGGCTGTGTATTTCAAGATTAAATAGTCGGGTGCGACTAATTCACTTTGACGTGCTCCCCCAGGCTGCACATGCTATATTGCCAGGGCTCGTGGTATCTGAGACAAGTTTTGGTAAAGCAGTTTTGGCGGCCAGATAATGCAGTATGTTTTAAGACTCAATGATCGGGTGAGACCTTATGGCTTTGACTTGCTCCCCTAGACTGCGCATGCCAGATAAGCAGGGCTCTTAGTATCTGAGACAAATTTTTGTAAAACAGTTTTGGAGGCCAGGTAAGGCTGTGTGTTTTAAGATTGGATAGTGAGGTGAGACGAATTGGCCTTAGTTTGCTCCGCCAGGCTGCAAATCCCCGATTGGCAATAATCCTGGTATCTGATTCAATGTTGCTAAACCAGTTTTGACGGCCAGGTGAGGCTGTATGGTTAAGCATTTTATCGTCGGGTGAAACCATTACCCCTCGGCTGCACATTCCTGAGACAAGTTTCTGTAAAGCAGTTGTGGCGGCCAGAAGGGCTGTATGTTTTAAGATTAACTAGTTGGGTGACACTATTACCTCCCCTAGACTGCAAATGATAGATTAACAGGGTTCCTTGTATCTGAGACAAGTTTTGGTAATGCAATTATGAAAGGAAAGGATGTATGTTGTAAGACTAAATACCCAGGTGAGAATATATGACTTTGACATTCTCGCACATGCAAGACTGGTAGGACTCCTGGTATCTGATTCAAGTTTTGGTAAGGCAGTTTTGGCGGGCAGGTAAGGCTGTGTGTTTATAGATTTGATAGTGAGGTGAGACTAATTGGCCTTGACTTGTCTCCCTAGGCTGCAAATGCCAGATTGGCGGTTGAGCCTGTTTGGCTTATACCTGCTCCGCAAGGATTGGTTGGGCTCCGGGAATCTGAGCCAAGATTTAATAAAACAATTTTGACAGCCAGGTAAGCCTGTATGTTTTAAGACTAAATATTCGGTTTCTGACTTGCTCCCATAGGCTGAACACGCCACAATGGTAAGGCACCGGGAATCTGACACAAGTTTTGGTAAAGCAATTTTGACAGCCAGGTAAGGCTGTATGTTTTGAGATTAAATAGTCAGTTGAGACTATATGGATTTGACTTGCTCCCCCAGGATTTAAATGCTAGATTAACAGTGTTTCTTGTATCTGAGACAAGTTTTGGCAAATCAGATTTTACTTTCACGTGAAGCTGTTTGTGGTAAGACTAAATAGTCGGGTGAGACTTTTTGGCTTCGACTTGCTCCCATAGTCTGCACATGCCACATTGGTAGGGCTCCAGGTATCTGATTCAATTTTTGGTAAAGAAGGTTTGACGGGCAGGTAAGGCTGTGTGCTTACAGATTGGACAGTGATGTGGGACTAATTGTCTTTGACTTGCTCCCATAGGCTGCACATGCCAGATTGACAGGGCTCCTGGTATCTTATTCAAGTTTTGGTAAAGCAATATTGACGGGCAGGTAAGGCTGTGTGTTCACAGATTGGATAGTAAGGAGAGACTATTTGGCTTTGTCTTGCTCCCCTAGGCTGCAAATGCTAGATTAACAGGGTTCCTGGTATCTAAAACAAGTTTTGGTAAATCAGTTTTGACGGCCAGATGGGGCTATATGTTTTAGGATTAAATAGTCGGGTGAGTCTGTTTGACTTTGACTTGCTCCCCTAGGATGCAAATGCTGAATTAACAGGGTTCCTGGTATCTGAGACAAGTTTTGGTAAATCAGTTTTGGCGGCCAGATGGGTCTATATGTTTTAAAATTTAATAGTCGGGTGAGACTATTTGGCTTTGTCTTGCTCTCCTAGGCTGCAAATGCAAGATTAACAGGGTTCCTGGTAACTGAGATAAGTTTTGGTAAATCAGTTTTGGCGGCAAGATGGGGCTATATGTTTTAGGATTAAATAGTCGGATGAGCGTGTTTGGCTTTGACTTGCTCCACTAGGCTGCACATGCCAGATTGGCGGTGCTCCTGGAATCTAAGACAAGTTTTGGTAAAACAGTTTTGACAGCTAGGTAAGGCTGTATGCTTTAAGATTAAATAGTCGGGTGAGCGTGTTTGGCTTTGACTTGCGCCCCTAGGATGCAAATGCTGGAATAACAGGGTTCCTGGTATCTGAGGCAAGTTTTGGTAAATCAGTTTTGGCGGCCAGATGGGGCTATATGTTTTAAGATTTAATAGTCGGGTGAGTCTGTTTGGCTTTGACTTGCGCCCCTAGGATGCAAATGCTGCATTAACAGGGTTCCTGGTATCTGAGACAAGTTTTGGTAAAGCAGCTTTGGCAACTACGTAAGTCTGTATGTTTTAAGATTAAATTGTCGGGTGAGCCTGTTTGGCTTTGACTTGCTCCCGTAGGCTCCTCATGCCAGATTGGCTTGGCTCCTGGAATCTAAGACAAGGTTTGGTAAAACAGTTTTGACAGCTGGGCAAGACTGTATGTTTTAAGATTAAAAAGTCGGTTGAGGCTGTTTGGCTTTGAGTTGCGCCCCTAGGATGCAAATGCTGGATTAACAGGGTTCCTGGTATCTGAAACAAGTTTTGCTAAGGCAATTTTGAGTTCCAGGTGAGGCTGAATGTGTTAAGACTTAATAGTCGGGTGAGACTATTTTGCTTTGACTTGCTCCCCTAGGCAGCAAATGCTAGATTAACAGGGTTCCTGGTATCTGAGACAAGTTTTGGTAAAGCAGTTTTGGCAGCTACGTAAGTCTGTATGTTTTAAGATAAAATTGTCGGGTGAGCCTGTTTGGCTTTGACTTGCTCCCCTAGGCTCCACATGCCAGATTGGCGGGGCTCCTGGAATCTAAGACAAGTTTTGGTAAAACAGTTTTGACAGCTAGGTAAGGCTGTATGCTTTAAGATTAAATAGTCAGGTGAGCGTGTTTGGCTTTGACTTGCGACCCTAGGATGCAAATGCTGGCATAACAGGGCTCCTGGTATCTAAGACAAGTTTAGGTAAATCAGTTTTGGCGGCCAAATGGGGCTATATGTTTTAAGATTTAATAGTCGGGTGAGGCTATTTGACTTTGCCTTGCTCCCCTAGGATGCAAATGGTGGAATAACAGGGTTCCTGGTATCTAAGACAAGTTTTGGTAAATCAGTTTTGGCGGCCAGGTGGGTTTGTATGTTTTAAGATTTATTAGTCGGGTGAGGCTATTGTCGGGTGAGCCTGTTTGGCTTTGAGTTGCTCCCCTAGGCTCCACATGCCAGATTGGCGGGGCTCCTGGAATCTAAGACAAGTTTTGGTAAAACAGTTTTGACAGCTAGGTAAGGCTGTATGCGTTAAGATTAAATAGTCGGGTGAGCGTGTTTGGCTTTGACTTGCGCCCCTAGGATGCAAATGCTGGAATAACAGGGTTCCTGGTATCTAAGACAAGTTTTGGTAAATCAGTTTTGGCGGCCAAATGGGGCTAATTGTTTTAAGATTTAATAGTCGGATGAGGCTATTTGGCTTTGCCTTGCTCACCTAGGATGCAAATGCTGGAATAACAGGGTTCCTGGTATCTAAGACAAGTTTTGGTTAATCAGTTCCGGCGGCCAGATGGGGTTGTATGTTTTAAGATTTAATAGTCGGGTGAGGCTATTTAGCTTTGACTTGCTCCCCTAGGCTCCACATGCCAGATTGGCGGGGCTCCTGGAATCTAAGACAAGTTTTGGTAAAACAGTTTTGACAGCTAGGTTAGGCTGTATCCTTTAAGATTAAATAGTCGGGTGAGCGTGTTTGGCTTTGACTTGCGCCCCTAGGATGCAATTGATGGAATAACAGGGTTCCTGGTTTCTAAGGCAAGTTTTGGTAAAGCTGTTTTGGCAGCTACGTAAGTCTGTATGTTTTAAGATGAAATTGTCGGGTGAGCCTGTTTGGATTTGACTTGCTCCCCTAGGCTCCACATGCCAGATTGGCGGGGCTTCTGGAATCTAAGACCAGTTTTGGTAAAACAGTTTTGGCGGCCAGATGGGGCTATATGTTTTAGGATTTAATAGTCGGGTGAGGTTATTTGGCTTTGCCTTGCTCCCATAGGATGCAAATGCTGGAATAACAGGGTTCCTGGTATCAAAGACAAGTTTTGGTAAATCAGTTCCGGCGGCCAGATGGGGTTGTATGTTTTAAGATTTAATAGTCGGGTGAGGCTATTTGGCTTTGACTTGCTCCCCTAGGCTCCACATGCCAGATTGGCGGGGCTCCTGGAATCTAAGACAAGTTTTGGTAAAACAGCTTTGACAGCTAAGTAAGGCTGTATGCTTTAAAATTAAATAGTCGGGTGATCGTGTTTGGCTTTGACTTGCGCCCCTAGGATGCAAATGCTGCATTATCAGGGTTCCTGGTATCTGAGACAAGTTTTGGGAAATCAGTTTTGGCTGCCAAATGGGGCTATATGTTTTAAGATTTAATAGTCGGGTGAGGCTATTTGGCTTTGCCTTGCTCCCCTAGGCTCCACATGCCAGACTGGCGGGGCTCCTGGAATATAAGAAAAGTTTTGGTAAAACAGCTTTGACAGCTAAGTAAGGCTGTATGCTTTAAGATTAAATAGTCGGGTGAGCGTGTTTGGCTTTGACTTGCGCCCCTAGGATGCAAATGATGGAATAACAGGGATCCTGGTTTCTAAGGCAAGTTTGGTAAAGCTGTTTTGGCAGCTACGGAAGTCTGTATGTTTTAAGATTAAATTGTCGGGTGAGCCTGTTTGGCTTTGACTTGCTCCCGTAGGCTCCACATGCCAGATTGGCTTGGCTCCTGGAATCTGAGACAAGGTTTGGTAAAACAGTTTTGACAGCTGGGCAAGACTGTATGTTTTAAGATTAAATAGTCGGTTGAGGCTGTTTGGCTTTGAGTTGCGCCCCTAGGATGCAAATGCTGGATTAACAGGGTTCCTGGTATCTGAAACAAGTTTTGGTAGGGCAATTTTGAGTTCCAGGTGAGGCTGAATGTGTTAAGACTTAATAGTCGGGTGAGACTATTTGGCTTTGACTTGCTCCCATAGGTTGCAAATGCTAGATTAACAGGGCTCCTGGTTTCTAAGGCAAGTTTTGGTAAAGCAGTTTTGGCAGCTACGTAAGTCTGTATGTTTTAAGATTCAATTGTCGGGTGAGCCTGTTTGGCTTTGAGTTGCTCCCCTAGGCTCCACATGCCAGATTGGCGGGGCTCCTGGAATCTAAGACAAGTTTTGGTAAAACAGTTTCGACAGCTAGGTAAGGCTGTATGCTTTAAGATTAAATAGTCGGGTGAGCGTGTTTGGCTTTGACTTGCGCCCCTAGGATGCAAATGCTGCATTAACAGGGTTCCTGGTATCTGAGACAAGTTTTGGGAAATCAGTTTTGGCGGCCAAATGGGGCTATATGTTTTAAGATTTAATAGTCGGGTGAGGCTATTTGGCTTTGCCTTGCTCCCCTAGGATGCAAATGCTGGAATAACAGGGTTCCTGGTATCTAAGACAAGTTTTGGTAAATCAGTTCCGGCGGCCAGATGGGGTTGTATGTTTTAAGATTTAATAGTCGGGTGAGGCTATTTGGCTTTGACTTGCTCCCCTAGGCTCCAAATGCCAGATTGGCGGGGCTCCTGGAATCTAAGACAAGTTTTGCTAAAACAGTTTTGACAGCTAGGTAAGGCTGTATGCTTTAAGATTAAATAGTCGGGTGAGCGTGTTTGGCTTTGACTTGCGCCCCTAGGATGCAAATGATGGAATAACAGGGTTCCGGGTTTCTAAGGCAAGTTTTGTTAAAGCAATTTTGGCAGCTACGTAAGTCTGTATGTTTTAAGATTAAATTGTCGGGTGAGCCTGTTTGGCTTTGACTTGCTCCCCTAGGCTCCACATGCCAGATTGACGGGGCTCCTGGAATCTAAGACAAGTTTTGGTAAAACAGTTTTGACAGCTAGGTAAGGTTGTATGCTTTAAGATTAAATAGTCGGAAGAGGGAGTTTGGCTTTGACTTGCGCCCCTAGGATGCAAATGCTGGAATAACAGGGTTTCTGGTATCTAAGACAAGTTTTGGTAAAGCAGTTTTGGCGGCCAGATGGGGCTATATGTTTAAGACTTAATAGTCGGGTGAGCCTGTTTGGTTTTGACTTGCGCCCCTAGGATGCAAATGCTGGATAACCAGGGTTCCTGGAATATGAGACAAGTTTTGGTAAGGCAATTCTGAGTTCCAGGTGAGGCTGAATGTGTTCAGACTTAATAGTCGGATGAGATTATTTTGCTTTGACTTGCTCCCCTAGGCTGCAAATGCTAGATTAACAGGGCTCCTGGTTCCTAGGCAAGTTTTGGTAAAGCAGTTTTGGCAGCCAGATGGGGCTGTATGTTTTAAGATTGAATTCTCGGGTGAGCCTGTTTGGTTTTGACTTGCTCCCCTAGGCTCCACATGCCAGATTGGCGGGGCTCCTGGAATCTAAGACAAGGTTTGGTAAAACAGTTTTGACAGCTGGGCAAGACTGTATGTTTTAAGATTAAATAGTCGGTTGAGCCTATTTGGCTTTGACTTGCTCCCCTAGGCTCCACATGCCAGATTGGCGGGGCTCCTGGAATCTAAGACAAGTTTTGGTAAAACAGTTTTGACAGTTAGGTAAGGTTGTATGCTTTAAGATTAAATAGTCGGAAGAGCGAGTTTGGCTTTGACTTGCGCCCCTAGGATGCAAATGCTGGAATAACAGGGTTTCTGGTATCTAAGACAAGTTTTGGTAAAGCAGTTTTGGC
Source organism: Drosophila kanekoi (assembly GCA_037075305.1). Taxonomy (NCBI): domain Eukaryota; kingdom Metazoa; phylum Arthropoda; class Insecta; order Diptera; family Drosophilidae; genus Drosophila; species Drosophila kanekoi. The sequence goes on along the minus strand of JBAMCE010000039.1, from coordinate 221,090 downwards.
GGCCAGATGGGGCTATATGTTTAAGACTTAATTATCGGGTGAGCCTGTTTGGCTTTGACTTGCGCCCCTAGGCTCCACATGCCAGATTGGCGGGGCTCCTGGAATCTAAGACAAGTTTTGGTACAACAGTTTTGACAGCTAGGTAAGGTTGTATGCTTTAAGATTAAATAGTCGGAAGAGCGAGTTTGGCTTTGACTTGCGCCCCTAGGATGCAAATGCTGGAATAACAGGGTTTCTGGTATCTAAGACAAGTTTTGGTAAAGCAGTTTTGGCGGCCAGATGGGGCTATATGTTTAAGACTTAATAGTCGGGTGAGCCTGTTTGGCTTTGACTTGCGTCCCTAGGATGCAAATGCTGGATAACCAGGGTTCCTGGAATCTGAGACAAGTTTTGGTAAGGCAATTCTGAGTTCCAGGTGAGGCTGAATGTGTTCAGACTTAATAGTCGGATGAGATTATTTTGCTTTGACTTGCTCCCCTAGGATGCAAATGCAGGATTAACAGGGTTCCTGGTATCTGAAACAAGTTTTGGTACGGCAATTTTGAGTTCCAGGTGAGGCTGAATGTTTTATGTTTCGTGTGAGACTATTTGGCTTTGACTTTCTCCCCTAGGCGGCACATGCCAGATTGGCGGGGCTCCTGGAATCTAAAAAAGGTTTTGGTAAAACAGTTTTAACAGCTACGTAAGTCTGTATATTTTAAGTTTAAATAGTCGGCTGAGTCTGTTTGACTTTGACTTGCTCCCCTAGGATGCAAATGCTGGATTAACAGGGTTCCTGATATCTGAGACAAGTTTTGGTAAATCAGTTTTGGCGGCCAGATGGGGCTATATGTTTTAAAATTTAATAGTCGGGTGAGAATATTTGGCTTTGTCTTGCTCCCCTAGGCTGCAAATGCTAGATTAACAGGGTTCCTGGTAACTGAGATAAGTTTTGGTAAATCAGTTTTGGCGGCAAGATGGGGCTATATGTTTTAGGATTAAATTGTCGGGTGAGCCTGTTTGGCTTTGACTTGCTCCCTTAGGCTCCACATGCCAGATTGGCTTGGCTCCTGCAATCTAAGACAAGGTTTGGTAAAACAGTTTTGACAGCTGGGCAAGACTGTGTGTTTTAAGATTAAATAGTCGGTTGAGCCTATTTGGCCTTGACTTGCGCCCCTAGGATGCAAATGCTGGATTAACAGGGTTCCTGGTATCTGAAACAAGTTTTGGTATGGCAATTTTGAGTTCCAGGTGAGGCTGAATGTTTTATGTTTCGTGTGAGACTATTTGGCTTTGACTTTCTCCCCTAGGCGGCACATGCCAGATTGGCGGGGCTCCTGGAATCTATAAAAGGTTTTGGTAAAACAGTTTTAACAGCTACGTAAGTCTGTATGTTTTAAGTTTAAATAGTCGGGTGAGAATATTTGTCTTTGTCTTGCTCCCCTAGGCTGCAAATGCTAGATTAACAGGGTTCCTGGTAACTGAGATAAGTTTTGGTAAATCAGTTTTGGCGGCAAGATGGGGCTATATGTTTTAGGATTAAATAGTCAGATGAGCCTGTTTGGCTCTGACTTGCTCTACTAGGCTGCACATGCCAGATTGGCGGTGCTCCTGGAATCTAAGACAAGTTTTGGTAAAACAGCTTTGACAGCTAGGTAAGGCTGTATGCTTTAAGATTAAATAGTCGGGTGAGCGTGTTTGGCTTTGACTTGCGCCCCTATGATGAAAATGCTGGAATAACAGGGTTCCTGGCATCTAAGACAAGTTTTGGTAAATCATTTTTGGCGGCCAGATGGGGCTATATGTTTTAAGATTTAATAGTCGGGAGAGCCTGTTTGGCTTTGACTTGCGCCCCTAGGATGCAAATGCTGCATTAACAGGGTTCCTGGTATCTGAGACAAGTTTTGGTAAAGCAGCTTTGGCAACTACGTAAGTCTGTATGTTTTAAGATTAAATTTTTGGGTGAGCCTTATTGGCTTTGACTTGCTCCCCTAGGCTCCACATGCCAGATTGGCTTGGCTCCTGGAATCTAAGACAAGGTTTGGTAAAACAGTTTTGACAGCTGGGCCAGACTGTATGTTTTAAGATTAAATAGTCGGTCTAGCCTGTTTGGCTTTGAGTTGCGCCCCTAGGATGCAAATGCTGGATTAACAGGGTTCCTGGTAACTGAGATAAGTTTTGGTAAATCAGTTTTGGCGGCAAGATGGGGCTATATGTTTTAGGATTAAATAGTCAGATGAGCCTGTTTGGTACGTAAGTCTGTATGTTTTAAGATTAAATTGTCGGGTGAGCCTGTTTGGCTTTGACTTGCTCCCTTAGGCTCCACATGCCAGATTGGCTTGGCTCCTGGAATCTAAGACAAGGTTTGGTAAAACAGTTTTGACAGCTGGGCAAGACTGTATGTTTTAAGATTAAATAGTCGGTCTAGCCTGTTTGGCTTTGAGTTGCGCCTCTAGGATACAAATGCTGGATTAACAGGGTTCCTGGTATCTGAAACAAGTTTTGGTAAGGCAATTTTGAGTACCAGGTGAGGCTGAATGTGTTAAGACTTAATAGTCGGGTGAGACTATTTTGCTTTGACTTGCTCCCATAGGCTGCAAATGCTAGATTAACAGGGCTCCTTGTTTTTAAGGCAAGTTTTGGTAAAGCAGTTTTAGCAGCTACGTAAGTCTGTATGTTTTAAGATTAAATTGTCTGGTGTCAGGTGTCAGGCTATATGTTTTAAGATTTAATAGTCGGGAGAGACTGTTTGGCTTTGACTTCCCCCCCTAGGATGCAAATGCTGCATTAACAGGGTTCCTGGTATCTGAGACAAGTTTTGGTAAAGCAGCTTTGGCAACTACGTAAGTCTGTATGTTTAAAGATTAAATTGTCGGGAGAGCCTGTTTGGCTTTGACTTGCTCCCTTAGGCTCCACATGCCAGATTGGCTTGGCTCCTGGAATCTAAGACAAGGTTTTGTAAAACTGTTTTGACAGCAGGGCAGGACTGTATGTTTTAAGATTAAATAGTTGAGCCGGTTTGGCTTTGAGTTGCGCCCCTAGGATGCAAATGCTGGATTAACAGGGTTCCTGGTATCTGAAACAAGTTTTGGTAAGACAATTTGAGTACCAGGTGAGGCTGAATGTGTTAAGACTTAATAGTTGGGTGAGACTATTTTGCTTTGACTTGCTCCACTAGGCTGCACATGCCAGATTGGCGGTGCTCCTGGAATCTAATACAAATTTTGGTAAAACAGTTTTGACAGCTGGGCAAGACTGTATGTTTTAAGATTAAATAGTCGGTCTAGCCTGTTTGGCTTTGAGTTGCGCCCCTAGGATGCAAATGCTGGATTAACAGTGTTCCTGGTATCTGAAACAAGTTTTGGTAAGACAATTTTGAGTACCAGGTGAGGCTGAATGTGTTAAGACTTAATAGTTGGGTGAGACTATTTTGCTTTGACTTGCTTCACTAGGCTGCACATGCCAGATTGGCGGTGCTCCTGGAATCTAAGACAAGTTTTGGAAAAACAGTTTTGACAGCTAGGTAAGGCTATATGCTTTAAGTTTAAATAGTCGGGAGAGCCTGTTTGGCTTTGACTTGCGCCCCTAGGATGCAAATGCTGCATTAACAGGGTTCCTGGTATCTGAGACAAGTTTTGGTAAAGCAGCTTTGGCAACTACGTAAGGTTGTATGTTTTAAGATTAAATTGTCGGGTGAGCCTGTTTGGCTTTGACTTGCTCCCTTAGGCTCCACATGCCAGATTGGCTTGGCTCCTGGAATCTAAGACAAGGTTTGGTAAAACAGTTTTGACAGCTGGGCAAGACTGTATGTTTTTAGATTAAATAGTCGGTTGAGCCTGTTTGCCTTTGAGTTGCGCCCCTAGGATGCAAATGCTGGATTAACACGGTTCTTGGTATCTGAGACAAGATTTGGTAAGGCAATACTGAGTTCCAGGTGAGGCTGAATGTGTTCAGACTTAATAGTCGGGTGAGACTATTTTGCTTTGACTAGCTCCCATAGGCTGCAAATGCTAGATTAACAGGGCTCCTGGTTTCTAAGGCAAGTTTTGGTAAAGCAGTTTTGGCAGCTACGTAAGTCTGTAAGTTTTAAGATTAAATTGTCGGGAGAGCCTGTTTGGCTTTGACTTGCGCCCATAGGATGCAAATGCTGGATAACCAGGGTTCCTGGAATCTGAGACAAGTTTGGTAAGGCAATTCTGAGTTCCAGGTGAGGCTGAATGTGCTCAGACTTAATAGTCGGGTGAGACTATTTTGCTTTGGCTTGCTCCCCTAGGCTGCAAATGCTAGATTAACAGGGCTCCTGGTTTCTAAGGCAAGTTTTGGTAAAGCAGTTTTGGCAGCTACGTAAGTCTGTATGTTTTAAGATTAAACTGTCGGGTGAGCCTGTTTGGCTTTGACTTGCTCCCCTAGGCTCCACATGCCAGATTGCCGGGGCTCCTGGAATCTAAGACAAGTTTTGGTAAAACAGTTTTGACAGCTGGGCAAGACTGTATGTTTTTAGATTAAATAGTCGGTTGAGCCTGTTTCGCTTTGAGTTGCGCCCCTAGGATGCAAATGCTGGATTAACAGGGTTCCTGGTATCTGAAACAAGTTTTGGTAAGGCAATTTTGAGTTCCAGGTGAGGCTGAATGTGTTAAGACTTAATAGTCGGGTGAGACTATTTTGGTTTGACTTGCTCCCCTAGGCTGCAAATGCTAGATTAACAGGGCTCCTGGTTTCTAAGGCAAGTTTTGGTAAAGCAGTTTTGGCAGCTACGTTAGTCTGTAAGTTTTAAGATTAAATTGTCGGGAGAGCCTGTTTGGCTTTGAGTTGCGCCCCTAGGATGCAAATGCTGGATAACCAGGGTTCCTGGAATCTGAGACAAGTTTTGGTAAGGCAATTCTGAGTTCCAGGTGAGGCTGAATGTGTTCAGACTTAATAGTCGGGTGAGACTATTTTGCTTTGACTTGCTCCCCTAGGTTGCAAATGCTAGATTAACAGGGCTCCTGCTTTCTAAGGCAAGTTTTGCTAAAGCAGTTTTGGCAGCCAGATGGGGCTGTATGTTTTAAGATTAAATTCTCGGGTGAGCCTGTTTGGTTTTGACTTGCTCCCCTAGGCTCCACATGGCAGATTGGCGGGGCTCCTGGAATCTAAGACAAGGTTTGGAAAAACAGTTTTGGCAGCTGGGCAAGACTGTATGTTTTAAGATTAAATAGTCGGTTGAGCCTATTTGTCCTTGACTTGCGCCCCTAGGATGCAAATGCTGGATTAATAGGGTTCCTGGTATCTGAAACAAGTTTTGGTATGGCAATTTTGAGTTCCAGGTTAGGCTGAATGTTTTAAGACTTAATAGTCGGATGAGCCTGTTTGGCTTTGACTTGCTCCACTAGGCTGCACATGCCAGATTGGCGGTGCTCCTGGAATCTAATACAAATTTTGGTAAAACAGTTTTGACAGCTAGGTAAGGCTGTATGCTTTAAGATTAAATAGTCGGGTGAGCGTGTTTGGCTTTGACTTGCTCCCCTAGCCTGTTTGGCTTTGTCTTGCTCCCTTAGGCTCCACATGCCAGATTGGCTTGGCTCCTGGAATCTAAGACAAGGTTTGGTAAAACAGTTTTGACAGCTGGGCAAGACTGTATGTTTTTAGATTAAATAGTCGGTTGAGCCTGTTTGGCTTTGAGTTGCGCCCCTAGGATGCAAATGCTGGATTAACAGGGTTCCTGGTATCTGAGACAAGTTTTGGTAAGGCAGCTTTGGCAACTACGTAAGTCTGTATGTTTTAAGATTAAATTGTCGGGTGAGCCTGTTTGGCTTTGACTTGCTCCCTTAGGCTCCACATGCCAGATTGGCTTGGCTCCTGGAATCTAAGACAAGGTTTGGTAAAACAGTTTTGACAGCTGGGCAAGACTGTATGTTTTTAGATTAAATAGTCGGTTGAGCCTGTTTGGCTTTGAGTTGCGCCCCTAGGATGCAAATGCTGGATTAACAGGGTTCCTGGTATCTGAGACAAGTTTTGGTAAGGCAATTTTGAGTTCCAGGTGAGGCTGAATGTGTTCAGACTTAATAGTCGGGTGAGACTATTTTGCTTCGACTTGCTCCCCTAGGCTGCAAATGCTAGATTAACAGGGCTCCTGGTTTCTAAGGCAAGTTTTGGTAAAGCAGTTTTGGCAGCTACGTAAGTCTGTAAGTTTTAAGATTAAATTGTCGGGAGAGCCTGTTTGGCTTTGACTTGCGCCCCTAGGATGCAAATGCTGGATAAACAGGGTTCCTGGAATCTGAGACAAGTTTTGGTAAGGCAATTCTGAGTTCCAGGTGAGGCTGAATGTGTTCAGACTTAATAGTCGGGTGAGACTATTTTGCTTTGACTTGCTCCCCTAGGCTGCAAATGCTAGATTAACAGGGCTCCTGGTTTCTAAGGCAAGTTTTGGTAAAGCAGTTTTGGCAGCTACGTAAGTCTGTATGTTTTAAGATTAAACTGTCGGGTGAGCCTGTTTGGCTTTGACTTGCTCCCCTAGGCTCCACATGCCAGATTGGCGGGGCTCCTGGAATCTAAGACAAGTTTTGGTAAAACAGTTTTGACAGCTGGGCAAGACTGTATGCTTTTAGATTAAATAGTCGGTTGAGCCTGTTTGGCTTTGAGTTGCGCCCCTAGGATGCAAATGCTGGATTAACAGGGTTCCTGGTATCTGAAACAAGTTTTGGTAAGGCAATTTTGAGTTCCAGGTGAGGCTGAATGTGTTAAGACTTAATAGTCGGGTGAGACTATTTTGGTTTGACTTGCTCCCCTAGGCTGCAAATGCTAGATTAACAGGGCTCCTGGTTTCTAAGGCAAGTTTTGGTAAAGCAGTTTTGGCAGCTACGTAAGTCTGTAAGTTTTAAGATTAAATTGTCGGGAGAGCCTGTTTGGCTTTGAGTTGCGCCCCTAGGATGCAAATGCTGGATAACCAGGGTTCCTGGAATCTGAGACAAGTTTTGGTAAGGCAATTCTGAGTTCCAGGTGAGGCTGAATGTGTTCAGACTTAATAGTCGGGTGAGACTATTTTGCTTTGACTTGCTCCCCTAGGCTGCAAATGCTAGATTAACAGGGCTCCTGCTTTCTAAGGCAAGTTTTGCTAAAGCGGTTTTGGCAGCCAGATGGGGCTGTATGTTTTAAGATTAAATTCTCGGGTGAGCCTGTTTGGTTTTGACTTGCTCCCCTAGGCTCCACATGGCTGATTGGCGGAGCTCCTGGAATCTAAGACAAGGTTTGGAAAAACAGTTTTGGCAGCTGGGCAAGACTGTATGTTTTAAGATTAAATAGTCGGTTGAGCCTATTTGTCCTTGACTTGCGCCCCTAGGATGCAAATGCTGGATTAATAGGGTTCCTGGTATCTGAAACAAGTTTTGGTATTGCAATTTTGAGTTCCAGGTGAGGCTGAATGTTTTAAGTCTTAATAGTCGGATGAGACTATTTTGCTTTGACTTGCTCCCCTAGGTTGCAAATGCTAGATTAACAGGGCTCCTGCTTTCTAAGGCAAGTTTTGCTAAAGCGGTTTTGGCAGCCAGATGGGGCTGTATGTTTTAAGATTAATTTCTCGGGTGAGCCTGTTTGGCTTTGACTTGCTCCACTAGGCTGCACATGCCAGATTGGCGGAGCTCCTGGAATCTAAGACAAATTTTGGTAAAACAGTTTTGACAGCTGGGCAAGACTGTATGTTTTAAGATTAAATAGTCGGTTGAGCCTGTTTGGCTTTGAGTTGCGCCCCTAGGATGCAAATGCTGGATTAACAGGGTTCCTGGTATCTGAAACAAGTTTTGGTAAGGCAATTTTGAGTTCCAGGTGAGGCTGAATGTGTTAAGACTTAATAGTCGGGTGAGACTATTTTGCTTTGAGTTGCTCCCCTAGGCTGCAAATGCTAGATTAACAGAGCTCCTGGTTTCTAAGGCAAGTTTTGGTAAAGCAGTTTTGGCAGCTACGTAAGTCTGTATGTTTTAAAATTAAATTGTCGGGTGAACCTGTTTGGCTTTGACTTGCTCCCCTAGGCTCCACATGCCAGATTGGCGGGGCTCCTGGAATCTAAGACAAGTTTTGGTAAAACAGTTTTGACAGCTAGGTAAGGCTGTATGCTTTAAGATTAAAAAGTCGGGTGAGCGTGTTTGGCTTTGACATGCGCCCCTAGGATGCAAATGCTGGAATAACAGGGTTCATGGTATCTAAGACAAGTTTTGGTAAATCATTTTTGGCGGCCAGATGGGGCTATATGTTTTAAGATTTAGTAGTCGGGAGAGCCTGTTTGGCTTTGACTTGCGCCCCTAGGATGCAAATGCTGCATTAACAGGGTTCCTGGTATCTGAGACAAGTTTTGGTAAAGCAGCTTTGGCAACTACGTAAGTCTGTATGTTTTAAGATTAAATTGTCGGGTGAGCCTGTTTGGCTTTGAATTGCTCCCTAAGGCTCCACATGCCAGATTGGCTTGGCTCCTGGAATCTAAGACAAGGTTTGGTAAAACAGTTTTGACAGCTGGGCAAGGCTGTATGTTTTAAGATTAAATAGTCGGTTGAGCCTGTTTGGCTTTGAGTTGCGCCCCTAGGATGCAAATGCTGGATTTACAGGGTTCCTGGTATCTGAAACAAGTTTTGGTAAGGCAATTTTGAGTTCCAGGTGAGGCTGAATGTGTTAAGACTTAATAGTCGGGTGAGACTATTTTGCTTTGACTTGCTCCCCTCGGCTGCAAATGCTAGATTAACAGGGCTCCTGGTTTCTAAGGCAAGTTTTGGTAAAGCAGTTTTGGCAGCTACGTAAGTCTGTATGTTTTAAGATTAAATTGTCGGGAGAGCCTGTTTGGCTTTGACTTGCGCCCCTAGGATGCAAATGCTGGATAACCAGGGTTCCTGGAATCTGAGACAAGTTTTGGTAAGGCAATTCTGAGCTCCAGGTGAGGCTGAATGTGTTCAGACTTAATAGTCGGGTGAGACTATTTTGCTTTGACTTGCTCCCCTAGGCTGCAAATGCTAGATTAACAGGGCTCCTGGTTTCTAAGGCAAGTTTTGCTAAAGCGGTTTTGGCAGCCAGATGGGGCTGTATGTTTTAAGATTAAATTCTTGGGTGAGCCTGTTTGGCTTTGACTTGCTCCACTAGGCTGCACATGCCAGATTGGCGGAGCTCCTGGAATCTAAGACAAGGTTTGGAAAAACAGTTTTGACAGCTAGGCAAGACTGTATGTTTTAAGATTAAATAGTCGGTTGAGCCTGTTTGGCTTTGAGTTGCGCCCCTAGGATGCAAATGCTGGGTTAACAGGGTTCCTGGTATCTGAAACAAGTTTTGGTAAGGCAATTTTGAGTTCCAGGTGAGGCTGAATGTGTTAAGACTTAATAGTTGGGTGAGACTATTTTGCTTTGACTTGCTCCCCTAGGCTGCAAATGCCAGATTAACAGGGCTCCTGGAATCTAAGACAAGTTTTGGTAAAACAGTTTTGACAGCTAGGTAAGGCTGTATGCTTTAAGATTAAATAGTCGGGAGAGCGTGTTTGGCTTTGACTTGCGCCCCTAGGATGCAAATGCTGGAATAACATGGTTCATGGTATCTAAGACAAGTTTTGGTAAATCATTTTTGGCGGCCAGATGGGGCTATATGTTTAAAGATTTAGTAGTCGGGAGAGCCTGTTTGGCTTTGACTTGCGCCCCTAGGATGCAAATGCTGCATTAACAGGGTTCCTGGTATCTGAGACAGGTTTTGGTAAAGCAGCTTTGGCAACTACGTAAGTCTGTATGTTTTAAGATTAAATTGTCGGGTGAGCCTGTTTGGCTTTGACTTGCTCCCTTAGGCTCCACATGCCAGATTTGCTTGGCTCCTGGAATCTAAGACAAGGTTTGGTAAAACAGTTTTGACAGCTGGGCAAGGCTGTATGTTTTAAGATTAAATAGTCGGTTGAGCCTGTTTGGCTTTGAGTTGCGCCCCTAGGATGCAAATGCTGGATTAACAGGGTTCCTGGTATCTGAAACAAGTTTTGGTAAGGCAATTTTGAGTTCCAGGTGAGGCTAATTGCGTTAAGACTTAATAGTCGGGTGAGACTATTTTGCTTTGACTTGCTCCCCTAGGCTGCAAATGCTAGATTAACAGGGCTCCTGGTTTCTAAGGCAAGTTTTCGTAAAGCAGTTTTGGCAGCTACGTAAGTCTGTATGTTTTAAGATTAAATTGTCGGGTGAGCCTCTTTGGCTTTGACTTGCTCCCCTAGGCTCCACATGCCAGATTGGCGGGGCTCCTGGAATCTAAGACAAGTTTTGGTAAAACAGTTTTGACTGCTAGGTAAGGCTGTATGCTTTAAGATTAAATAGTCGGGTGAGCGTGTTTGGCTTTGACTTGCGCCCCTAGGATGCAAATGCGGGAATAACAGGGTTCCTGGTATATAAGACAAGTTTTGGTAAATCAATTTTGGCGGCCAGATGGGGCTACATGTTTTAAGATTTAATAGTCGGGTGAGCCTGTTTGGCTTTGACTTGCGCCCCTAAGATACAAATGCTGCATTAACAGGGTTCCTGGTATCTGAGACAAGTTTTGGTAAAGCAGCTTTGCCAACTACGTAAGTCTGTATGTTTTAAGATTAAATTGATGGGTGAGCCTGATTGGCTTTGACTTGCTCTCCTAGGCTCCACATGCCAGATTGGCTTGGCTCCTGGAATCTAAGACAAGGTTTGGTAAAACAGTTTTGACAGCTGGGCAAGACTGTATGTTTTAAGATTAAATAGTCGGTTGAGCCTGTTTGGCTTTGAGTTGCGACCTTAGGATGCAAATGCTGGATTAACAGGGTTACTGGTATCTGAAACAAGTTTTGGTAAGGCAATTTTGAGTTCCAGGTGAGGCTGAATGTGTTAAGATTTAATAGTCGGGTGAGACTATTTTGCTTTGACTTGCTCCCCTAGGCTGCAAATGCTAGATTAACAGGGCTCCTGGTTTCTAAGGCAAGTTTTGGTAAAGCAGTTTTGGCAGCTACGTAAGTCTGTATGTTTTAAGATTCAATTGTCGGGTGAGCCTGTTTGGCTTTGACTTTCTCCCCTAGGCTCCACATGCAAAATTGGCGGGGCTCCTGGAATCTAAGACAAGTTTTGGTAAAACAGATTTGACAGCTAGGTAAGGCTATATGCTTTAAGATTAAATAGTCGGGTGAGCGTGTTTGGCTTTGACTTGCGCCCCTAGGATGCAAATGCTGGAATAACAGGGTTCCTGGTATCTAAGACAAGTTTTGGTAAATCAGTTTTGGCGGCCAGATGGGGCTATATGTTTTAAGATTTAATAGTCGGGTGAGCCTGTTTGGCTTTGACTTGCGCCCCTAGGATGCAAATGCTGCATTAACAGTGTTCCTGGTATCTGAGACAAGTTTTGGTAAAACAGTTTTGACAGCTAGGTAAGGCTGTATGCTTTAAGATTAAATAGTCGGGTGAGGGTGTTTGGCTTTGACTTGCGCCCCTAGGATGCAAATGCTGGAATAACAGGGTTCCTGGTATCTAAGAAATGTTTTGGTAAGTCAGTTTTGGGGGCCAGATGGGGCTATATGTTTTAAGATTTAATAGTTTGGTGAGCCTGTTTGGCTTTGACTTGCGCCCCTAGGATGCAAATGCTGGATTAACAGGGTTCCTGGTATCTGAGACAAGTTTTGGTAAGGCAATTTTGAGTTCCAGGTGAGGCTGAATGTGTTAAGATTTCATAGTCGGGTGAGGCTATTTGGCTTTGTCTTGCTCCCCTAGGCTGCAAATGCTAGATTAACAGGGTTCCTGGTATCTGAGACAAGTTTTGGTAAATCAGTTTTGGCGGCCAGATGGGGCTATATGTTTTAGGATTAAATAGTCGGATGAGCCTGGTTAGCTTTGACTTGCTCCCCTAGGCTGTACATGCCAGCTTGGCGGGGCTCCTGGAATCTAAGACAAGTTTTGGTAAAACAGTTTTGACAGCTAGGTAAGGCTGTTTGGATTTGACTTGCGCTCCTAGGATGCAAATGCTGGATAAACAGGGTTCTTGGTATCTGAAACAAGTTTTGGTAAGGCAATTTTGAGTTCCACGTTAGGCTGAATGTGTTAAGATTAAATAGTCGGGTGAGCGTTTTTGGCGGCCAGATGGGGCTATATGTTTTAAGATTTAATAGTCGGGTGAGCCTGTTTGGCGTTGACTTGCGCCCCTAGGATGCAAATGATGGATAACCAGGGTCCCATGAATCTGAGACAAGTTTTGGTAAAGCAATTCTGAGTTCCAGGTGAGGCTGAATGTGTTCAGACTTAATAGTCGGGTGAGACTATTTTGCTTTGACTTGCTCCCCTAGGCTGCAAATGCTAGATTAACAGGGTTCCTGGTTTCTAAGGCAAGTTTTGGTAAAGCAGTTTTGGCAGCCAGATGGGGCTGTATGTTTTAAGATTAAATTCTCGGGTGAGCCTGTTTGGTTTTGAATTTCTCCCCTTGGCGGCACATGCCAGATTGGCGGGGCTCCTGGAATCTAAAAAAAAGTTTTGGTAAAACAGTTTTAACAGCTACGTAAGTCTGTATGTTTTAAGTTAAAATAGTCGGGTGAGTCTGTTTGACTTTGACTTGCTCCCCTAGGATTCAAATGCTGGATTAACAGGGTTCTGGTATCTGAGACAAGTTTTGGTAAATCAGTTTTGGCGGCCAGATGGGGCTATATGTTTTAAAAATTTAATAGTCGGGTGAGCCTGTTTGGCTTTGACTTGCTCCCCTAGGCTGCAAATGCTAGATTAACAGGGCTCCTGGTTTCTAAGGCAAGTTTTGGTAAAGCAGTTTTGGCAGCTACGTAAATCTGTATGTTTTAAGATTAAATTGTCGGGTGAGCCTGTTTGGCTTTGACTTGCTCCCCTAGGCTCCACATGCCAGATAGGCGGGGCTCCTGGAGTCTAAGACAAGTTTTGGTAAAACAGTTTTGACAGCTAGGTAAGGCTGTATGCTTTAAGATTAAATAGTCGGGTGAGCGTGCTTGGCTTTGACTTGCACCCCTAGGATGCAAATGCTGGAATAACAGGGTTCCTGGTATCTAATACAAGTTTTGGTAAATCAGTTTTGGCGTCTATGGGGCTATATGTTTTAAGGATAAACAGGGCTCCTGGTATCTGAGACAAGTTTTGGTAAGGCAATTTTGAGTTCCAGGTGTGGCTGAATGAGTAAAAATTTAATAGTCGGGTGAGGCTATTTGGCTTTGTTTTGCTCCCCTAGACTGCAAATGCTAGATTAACAGTGTTCCTGGTATCTGAGACAAGATTTGATAAAACAGTTTTGACAGCTAGGTAAGGCTGTATGCTTTAAGATTAAATACTCGGGAGAGGGTGTTTGGCTTTGACTTGCGCCCCTAGGATGCAAATGCTGGAATAACAGGGTTCCTGGTATCTAAGACATGTTTTGGTAAGTCAATTTTGAGTTCCAGGTGTTGCTGAATGAGTTAAAATTTAATAGTCGGGTGAGGCTATTTGGCTTTGTTTTGCTCCCCTAGGCTGCAAATGCTAGATTAACAGGGTTCCTGGTATCTGAGACTAGTTTTGGTAAATCAGTCTTGGCGGCCAGATGGGGCTATATGTTTTAGGATTAAATAGTCGGATGAGCCTGGTTGGCTTTGACTTGCTCCCCTAGGCTGTACACGCCAGATTGGCGGGGCTCCTGGAATCTAAGACAAGTTTTGGTAAAACAGTTTTGACAGCTAGGTAAGGTTGTATGCTTTAAGATTAAGTAGTCGGATGAGCATGTTTGGCTTTGACTTGCGCCCTAGGATGCAAATGCTGGAATAACAGGGTTCCTGGTATCTAAGACAAGTTTTGGTAAATCAGTTTTGGGAGCCAGATGGGGCTGTATGTTTTAAGATTAAATTCTCGGGTGAGCCTGTTTTGTTTTGACTTTCTCCCCTAGGCGGCACATGCCAGATTGGCGGGGCTCCTGGAATCTAAAAAAAGTTTTGGTAAAACAGTTTTAACAGCTACGTAAGTCTGTATGTTTTAAGTTTAAATAGTCGGGTGAGTCTGTTTGACTTTGACTTGCTCCCCTAGGATGCAAATGATGGATTAACAGGGTTCCTGGTATCTGAGACAAGTTTTGCAAAATCAGTTTTGGCGGCAAGATGGGGCTATATGTTTTAGAATTAAATAGTCGGATGAGCCTGTTTGGCTTTGACTTGCTCCACTAGGCTGCACATGCCAGATTGGCGGTGCTCCTGGAATCTAAGACAAGTTTTGGTAAAACAGTTTTGACAGTTAGGTAAGGCTGTATGCTTTAAGATTGAGCGTGTTTGGCTTTGACTTGCGCCCCTAGGATGCAAATGCTGGAATAGCAGGGTTCCTGGTATCTAAGACAAGTTTTGGTAAATCATTTTTGGCGGCCAGATGGGGCTATGTGTTTTAGGATTTTGTTTGGCTTTGACTTTCTCCCCTTGGCTGCAAATGCTAGATTAACAGGGCTCCTGGTTTCTAAGGCAAGTTTTGGTAAAGCAGTTTTGGCAGCTAAGTAAGTCTGTATGTTTTAAGATTAAATTGTCGGGTGAGCCTGTTTGGCTTTGACTTGCTCCCCTAGGCTCCACATGCCAGGTTGGCGGGGCTCCTGGAATCTAAGACAAGTTTTGGTAAAACAGTTTTGACAGCTAGGTAAGGCTGTATGTTTTAAGATTAAATAGTCGGGTGAGCGTGTTTGGCTTTGACTTGCGCCCCTAGGATGCAAATGCTGGATTAACAGGGTTCCTGGTATCTAGGACAAGTTTTGGTAAATAAGTTTTGGCGTCTATGGGGCTATATGTTTTAAGATTTAATAGTCGGGTGAGCCTGTTTGGCTTTTACTTGCGCTCCTAGGATGCAAATGCTGGATAAACAGGGTTCTTGGTATCTGAAACAAGTTTTGGTAAGGCAATTTTGAGTTCCAGGTGAGGCTGAGTGTGTTAAGATTTAATAGTCGGGTGAGGCTAATTGGCTTTGTCTTGCTCCCCTAGGCTGCAAATGCTAGATTAACAGGGTTCCTGGTATCTGAGACAAGTTTTGGTAAATCAGTTTTGGCGGTCAGATGGGGCTATATGTTTTAGGATTTAATAGTCGGGTGAGCCTGTTTGGCTTTGTTTTGCTCCCCTAGGCTCCACATGCCAGGTTGGCGGGGCTCCTGGAATCTAAGACAAGTTTTGGTAAAACAGTTTTGACAGCTAGGTAAGGCTGTATGCTTCAAGATTGAGCGTGTTTGGCTTTGACTTGCGCCCCTAGGATGCAAATGCTGGTAAAACAGGGTTCCTGGTATCTAAGACAAGTTTTGGTAAATCATTTTTGGCGGCCAGATGGGGCTATATGTTTTAAGATTTAATAGTCGGGAGAGCCTGTTTGGCTTTGACTTCCTCCCCTAGCATGCAAATGCTGCATTAACAGTGTTCCTGGTATCTGAGACAAGTTTTGGTAAAGCAGCTTTGGCAACTACGTAAGTATGTATGTTTTAAGATTAAATTGTCGGGTGAGCCTGTTTGGCTTTGACTTGCTCCCTACGGCTCCACATGCCAGATTGGCTTGGCTCCTGGAATCTAAGACAAGGTTTGGTAAAACAGTTTTGACAGCTGTATGTTTTAAGATTAAATATTCGGTTGAGCCTGTTTGGCTTTGAGTTGGGCCCCTAGGATGCAAATGCTGGATTAACAGTGTTCCTGGTATCTTAAACAAGTTTTGGTAAGGCAATTTTGAGTTCCAGGTGAGGCTGAATGTGTTAAGACTTAATAGTCGGGTGAGACTATTTTGCTTTGACTTGCTCCACTAGGCTGCAAATGCTAGATTAACAGGGCTCCTGGTTTCTAAGGCAAGTTTTGGTAAAGCAGTTTTGGCAGCTACGTAAGTCTGTATGTTTTAAGATTAAATTGTCGGGAGAGCCTGTTTGGCTTTGACTTGCTCCCCTAGGCTCCACATGCCAGATTGGCGGGGCTCCTGGAATCTAAGACAAGTTTTGGTAAAACAGTTTTGACAGCTAGGTAAGGCTGTATGCTTTAAGATTAAATAGTCGGGTGAGCGTGTTTGGCTTTGACTTGCGCCCCTAGGATGCAAATGCTGGAATAACAGGGTTCCTGGTATCTAAGACATGTTTTGGTAAGTCAGTTTTGGCGGCCAGATGGGGCTATATGTTGTAAGATTTAATAGTTTGGTGAGCCTGTTTGGCTTTGACTTGCGCCCCTAGGATGCAAATGCTGGATTAACAGGGTTCCTGGTATCTGAATCAAGTTTTGGTAAGGCAATTTTGGGTTCCAGGTGATGCTGAATGTTTTCAGATTTAATAGTCGGATGAGTCTGTTTGGCTTTGACTTGCTCCCCTAGGCTGCACATGCCAGATTGGCGGGGCTCCTATAATCTAAGACAAGTTTTGGAAAAACAGTTTTGACAGCTACGTAAGTCTGTATTTTTTAAGGTAAAATAGTCGGGTGAGTCTGTTTGACTTTGACTTGCTCCCCTAGGATGCAAATGCTGTATTAACAGGGTTCCTGGTATCTAAGACATGTTTTGGTAAATCAGTTTTGGCGGCCAGGTGGGGAAATATGATTTAAAATTTAATAGTCGTGTGAGACTATTTGGCTTTGTGTTGCTCCCCTAGGCTACAAATGCTAGATTAACAGGGTTCCTGGTAACTGAGATAGGTTTAGGTAAATCAGTTTTGGCAGCTACGTAAGTCTGTATGTTTTAACAAACAAGTTTTGGTAAGGCAATTTTGAGTTCAAGGTGAGGCTGAATGTGTTAAGACTTAATAGTCGTTTGAGACTATTTGGCTTTGACTTTCTCCCCTAGGCGGCACATGCCAGATTGGCGGGGCACCTGGAATCTTAAAAAAGTTTTGGTAAAACAGTTTTGACAGCTACGTAAGTCTGTATGTTTTAAGATTAAACTGTCGGGAGAGCCTGTTTGGCTTTGACTTGCTCCCCTAGGCTCCACATGCCAGATTGGCTTGGCTCCTGGAATCTAAGACAAGGTTTGGTAAAACAGTTTTGACAGCTGTATGTTTTAAGATTAAATATTCGGTTGAGCCTGTTTGGCTTTGAGTTGCGCCCCTAGGATGCAAATGCTGGATTAACAGTGTTCCTGGTATCTTAAACAAGTTTTGGTAAGGCAATTTTGAGTTCCAGGTGAGGCTGAATGTGTTAAGACTTAATAGTCGGGTGAGACTATTTTGCTTTGACTTGCTCCACTAGGCTGCAAATGCTAGATTAACAGGGCTCCTGGTTTCTAAGGCAAGTTTTGGTAAAGCAGTTTTGGCAGCTACGTAAGTCTGTATGTTTTAAGATTAAATTGTCGGGAGAGCCTGTTTGGCTTTGACTTGCTCCCCTAGGCTCCACATGCCAGATTGGCGGGGCTCCTGGAATCTAAGACAAGTTTTGGTAAAACAGTTTTGACAGCTATGTAAGGCTGTATGCTTTAAGATTAAATAGTCGGGTGAGCGTGTTTGGCTTTGACTTGCGCCCCTAGGATGCAAATGCTGGAATAACAGGGTTCCTGGTATCTAAGACATGTTTTGGTAAGTCAGTTTTGGCGGCCAGATGGGGCTATATGTTGTAAGATTTAATAGTTTGGTGAGCCTGTTTGGCTTTGAATTGCGCCCCTAGGATGCAAATGCTGGATTAACAGGGTTCCTGGTATCTGAATCAAGTTTTGGTAAGGCAATTTTGGGTTCCAGGTGATGCTGAATGTTTTCAGATTTAATAGTCGGATGAGTCTGTTTGGCTTTGACTTGCTCCCCTAGGCTGCACATGCCAGATTGGCGGGGCTCCTATAATCTAAGACAAGTTTTGGTAAAACAGTTTTGACAGCTACGTAAGTCTGTATTTTTTAAGGTTAAATAGTCGAGTGAGTCTGTTTGACTTTGACTTGCTCCCCTAGGATGCAAATGCTGTATTAACAGGGTTCCTGGTATCTAAGACATGTTTTGGTAAATCAGTTTTGGCGGCCAGGTGGGGCAATATGATTTAAAATTTAATAGTCGTGTGAGACTATTTGGCTTTGTGTTGCTCCCCTAGGCTACAAATGCTAGATTAACAGGGTTCCTGGTAACTGAGATAGGTTTAGGTAAATCAGTTTTGGCAGCTACGTAAGTCTGTATGTTTTAACAAACAAGTTTTGGTAAGGCAATTTTGAGTTCAAGGTGAGGCTGAATGTGTTAAGACTTAATAGTCGTTTGAGACTATTTGGCTTTGACTTTCTCCCCTAGGCGGCACATGCCAGATTGGCGGGGCACCTGGAATCTTAAAAAAGTTTTGGTAAAACAGTTTTGACAGCTACGTAAGTCTGTATGTTTTAAGATTAAACTGTCGGGAGAGCCTGTTTGGCTTTGACTTGCTCCCCTAGGCTCCACATGCCAGATTGGCTTGGCTCCTAGAATCTAAGACAAGGTTTGGTAAAACAGTTTTGACAGCTGGGCAAGACTGTATGTTTTAAGATTAAATAGTCGGGTGAGTCTGTTTGACTTTGACTTGCTCCCCTAGGATGCAAATGCTGTATTAACAGGGTTCCTGGTATCTAAGACATGTTTTGGTAAATCAGTTTTGGCGGCCAGGTGGGGCAATATGATTTAAAATTTAATAGTCGGGTGAGACTATTTGGCTTTGTCTTGCTCCCCTAGGCTACAAATGCTAGATTAACAGGGTTCCTGGTAACTGAGATAGGTTTAGGTAAATCAGTTTTGGCAGCTACGTAAGTCTGTATGTTTTAACAAACAAGTTTTGGTAAGGCAATTTTGAGTTCAAGGTGAGGCTGAATGTGTTAAGACTTAATAGTCGTTTGAGACTATTTGGCTTTGACTTTCTCCCCTAGGCGGCACATGCCAGATTGGCGGGGCACCTGGAATCTAAAAAAGTTTTGGTAAAACAGTTTTGACAGCTACGTAAGTCTGTATGTTTTAAGATTAAACTGTCGGGAGAGCCTGTTTGGCTTTGACTTGCTCCCCTAGGCTCCACATGCCAGATTGGCTTGGCTCCTGGAATCTAAGACAAGGTTTGGTAAAACAGTTTAGACAGCTGGGCAAGACTGTATGTTTTAAGATTAAATAGTCGGTTGAGCCTGTTTGGCTTTGAGTTTCGCCCCTAGGATGCAAATGCTGGATAAACAGGGTTCCTGGTATTGGTAAAGCAATTTTGAGTTCCAGGTGAGGCTGAAAGTGTTAAGACTTAATAGTCGGGTGAGACTATTTTGCTTTGACTTGCTCCCCGAGGCTGCAAATGCTAGATTGACAAGGCTCCTGGTTTTTAAGGCATGTTTTGGTAAAGCAGTTTTGGCAGCTACGTAAGTCTGTATGTTTTAAGATTAAATTGTCGGGTGAGCCTGTTTGGCTTTGACTTGCTCCCCTAGGCTCCACATGCCAGATTGGCGGGACTCCTGGAATCTAAGACAAGTTTTGCTAAAACAGTTTTGACAGCTAGGTAAGGCTGTATGCTTTAAGAGTAAATGGTCGGGTGAGCGTGTTTGGCTTTGACTTGCAAATGCTGGAATAACAGGGTTCCTGGTATCTAAGACAAGTTTTGGTAAATCAGTTTTGGCGGCCAGATGGGGCTATATGTTTTAAGATTTAATAGTCGGGTGAGCCTGTTTGGCTTTGACTTGCGCCCCTAGGATGCAAATGCTTTATTAACAGTGTTCCTGGTATCTGAGACAAGTTTTGGTAAAAAAGTTTTGACAGCTAGGTAAGGCTGTATGCTTTAAGATTAAATAGTCGGGTGAGCGTGTTTGGCTTTGACTTGCGCCCCTAGGATGCAAATGTTGGAATAACAGGGCTCCTGGTTTTTAAGGCATGTTTTGGTAAAGCAGTTTTGGCAGATACGTAAGTCTGTATGTTTTAAGGTTAAATAGTCGGGTGAGTCTGTTTGACTTTGACTTGCTCCCCTAGGATGCAAATGCTGGATTAACAGGGTTCCTGGTATCTGAGACAAGTTTTGGTAAGCCAATTTTGAGTTCCAGGTGAGGCTGAATGTATTCAGACTTAATAGTCGTTTGAGACTATTTGGCTTTGACTTTCTCCCCTAGGCGGCACATGCCAGATTGGCGGGGCACCTGGAATCTAAAAAACGTTTTGGTAAAACAGTTTTGACAGCTACGTAAGTCTGTATGTTTTAAGATTAAACTGTCGGGAGAGCCTGTTTGGCTTTGACTTGCTCCCCTAGGCTCCACATGCCAGATTGGCGGGGCTCCTGGAATCTAAGACAAGGTTTGGTAAAACAGTTTTGACAGCTGGGCAAGACTGTATGCTTTAAGATTAAATAGTCGGGTGAGCGTGTTTGGCTTTGACTTGCGCCCCTAGGATGCAAATGTTGGAATAACAGGGTTCCTGGTATCTAAGACATGTTTTGGTAAGTCGGTTTTGGCGGCCAGATGGGGCTATATGTTTTAAGATTTAATAGTTTGGTGAACCTGTTTGGCTTTGACTGGCGCCCCTAGGATGCAAATGCTGGATTAACAGGGTTCCTGGTATCTGAGACAAGTTTTGGTAAATCAGTTTTGGCGGCCAGATGGGGCTATATGTTTTAGGATTAAATAGTCGGATGAGCCTGTTTGGCTTTGACTTGCTCCCCTAGGCTGCTCATGCCAGATTGGCGGGGCTCCTGGAATCTAAGACAAGTTTTGGTAAAACAGTTTTGACTGCTAGGTAAGGCTGTATGCTTTAAGATTAAATAGTCGGGTGAGCGTGTTTGGCTTTGACTTGCGCCCCTAGGATGCAAATGCTGGAATAACAGGGCTCCTGGTATCTAAGACAAGTTTTGGTAAATCAGTTTTGGCAGCTACGTACGTCTGTATGTTTTAAGATTCAATTGTCGGGTGAGCCTGTTTGGCTTTGACTTTCTCCCCTAGGCTGCACATGCCAGATTGGCGGGGCTCCTGGAATCTAAGACAAGTTTTGGTAAAACAGTTTTGACAGCTAGGTAAGGCTGTATGTTTTAAGATTAAATAGTCGGGTGAGCGTGTTTGGCTCTGACTTGCGCCCCTAGGATGCAAATGCTGAAATAACAGGGTTCCTGGTATCTAAGACAAGTTTTCGTAAAGGAGCTTTGGCAACTACGTAAGTCTGTATGCTTTAAGATTAAATTGTCGGGTGAGCCTGTTTGGCTTTGACTTGCTCCCTTAGGCTCCACATGCCAGATTGGCTTGGCTCCTGGAATCTAAGACAAGGTTTGGTAAAACAGTTTTGACAGCTGGGCAAGACTGTATGTTTTAAGATTAAATAGTCGTTTGGCTTTGACTTGCGCCCCTAGGATGCAAATGTTGGAATAACAGGGTTCCTGGTATCTAAGACAAGTTTTGGTAAATCAGTTTTGGCAGCTACGTACGTCTGTATGTTTTAAGATTAAATTGTCGGGTGAGCCTGTTTGGCTTTGACTTGCTCCCCTAGGCTGCACATGCCAGATTGGCGGGGCTCCTGGAATCTAAGACAAGTTTTGGTAAAACAGTTTTGACAGCTAGGTAAGGCTGTATGCTTTAAGATTAAATAGTCGGGTGAGCGTGTTTGGCTTTGACTTGCGCCCCTAGGATGCAAATGCTGAAATAACAGGGTTCCTGGTATCTAAGACAAGTTTTCGTAAATCAGTTTTGGCGGCCAGATGGGCCTATATGTTTTAAGATTTAATAGTTTGGTGAGCCTGTTTGGCTTTGACTTGCGCACCTAGGCTGCAAATGCTGAACTAACAGGGTTCCTGGTATCTGAGACAAGTTTTGGTAAAGCAGCTTTGGCAACTACGTAAGTCTGTATGTTTTAAGATTAAATAGTCGGTTGAGTCTGTTTGGCTTTGAGTTTCGCCCCTAGGATGCAAATGCTGGATAAACAGGGTTACTGGTATTGGTAAGGCAATTTTGAGTTCCAGGTGAGGCTGAAAGTGTTAAGACTTAATAGTCGGGTGAGACTATTTTGCTTTGACTTGCTCCCCTAGGCTGCAAATGCTAGATTAACAAGGCTCCTGGTTTTTAAGGCATGTTTTGGTAAAGCAGTTTTGGCAGCCACGTAAGTCTGTATGTTTTAAGATTAAATTGTCGGGTGAGCCTGTTTGGCTTTGACTTGCTCCCCTAGGCTCCACATGCCAGATTGGCGGGGCTCCTGGAATCTAAGACAAGTTTTGGTAAAACAGTTTTGACAGCTAGGTAAGGCTGTATGCTTTAAGAGTAAATAGTCGGGTGAGCGTGTTTGGCTTTGACTTGCAAATGCTGGAATAACAGGGTTCCTGGTATCTAAGACAAGTTTTGGTAAATCAGTTTTGGCGGCCAGATGGGGCTATATGTTTTAAGATTTAATAGTTTGGTGAACCTGTTTGGCTTTGACTGGCGCCCCTAGGATGCAAATGCTGGATTAACAGGGTTCCTGGTATCTGAGACAAGTTTTGGTAAATCAGTTTTGGCAGCTACGTACGTCTGTATGTTTTAAGATTAAATTGTCGGGTGAGCCTGTTTGGCTTTGACTTGCTCCCCTAGGCTGCTCATGCCAGATTCACGGGGCTCCTGGAATCTAAGACAAGTTTTGGTAAAACAGTTTTGACTGCTAGGTAAGGCTGTATGCTTTAAGATTAAATAGTCGGGTGAGCGTGTTTGGCTTTGACTTGCGCCCCTAGGATGCAAATGCTGGAATAACAGGGTTCCTTGTATCTAAGACAAGTTTTGGTAAATCAGTTTTGGCAGCTACCTACGTCTGTATGTTTTAAGATTAAATTGTCGGGTGAGCCTGTTTGGCTTTGACTTGCTCCCCTAGGCTGCACATGCCAGATTGGCGGGGCTCCTGGAATCTAAGACAAGTTTTGGTAAAACAGTTTTGACAGCTAGGTAAGGCTGTATGTTTTAAGATTAAATAGTCGGGTGAGCGTGTTTGGCTTTGACTTGCGCCCCTAGGATGCAAATGCTGAAATAACAGGGTTCCTGGTATCTAAGACAAGTTTTCGTAAAGCAGCTTTGGCAACTACGTAAGTCTGTATGTTTTAAGATTAAATTGTCGGGTGAGCCTGTTTGGCTTTGACTTGCTCCCCTAGGCTGCACATGCCAGATTGGCGGGGCTCCTGGAATCTAAGACAAGTTTTGGTAAAACAGTTTTGACAGCTAGGTAAGGCTGTATGCTTTAAGATTAAATAGTCGGGTGAGCGTGTTTGGCTTTGACTTGCGCCCCTAGGATGCAAATGCTGAAATAACAGGGTTCCTGGTATCTAAGACAAGTTTTCGTAAATCAGTTTTGGCGGCCAGATGGGCCTATATGTTTTAAGATTTAATAGTTTGGTGAGCCTGTTTGGCTTTGACTTGCGCACCTAGGCTGCAAATGCTGAACTAACAGGGTTCCTGGTATCTGAGACAAGTTTTGGTAAAGCAGCTTTGGCAACTACGTAAGTCTGTATGTTTTAAGATTAAATAGTCGGTTGAGCCTGTTTGGCTTTGAGTTTCGCCCCTAGGATGCAAATGCTGGATAAACAGGGTTCCTGGTATTGGTAAGGCAATTTTGAGTTCCAGGTGAGGCTGAAAGTGTTAAGACTTAATAGTCGGGTGAGACTATTTTGCTTTGACTTGCTCCCCTAGGCTGCAAATGCTAGATTAACAAGGCTCCTGGTTTTTAAGGCATGTTTTGGTAAAGCAGTTTTGGCAGCCACGTAAGTCTGTATGTTTTAAGATTAAATTGTCGGGTGAGCCTGTTTGGCTTTGACTTGCTCCCCTAGGCTCCACATGCCAGATTGGCGGGACTCCTGGAATCTAAGACAAGTTTTGCTAAAACAGTTTTGACAGCTAGGTAAGGCTGTATGCTTTAAGAGTAAATAGTCGGGTGAGCGTGTTTGGCTTTGACTTGCAAATGCTGGAATAACAGGGTTCCTGGTATCTAAGACAAGTTTTGGTAAATCAGTTTTGGCGGCCAGATGGGGCTATATGTTTTAAGATTTAATAGTTTGGTGAACCTGTTTGGCTTTGACTGGCGCCCCTAGGATGCAAATGCTGGATTAACAGGGTTGCTGGTATCTGAGACAAGTTTTGGTAAATCAGTTTTGGCGGCCAGATGGGGCTATATGTTTTAGGATTAAATAGTCGGATGAGCCTGTTTGGCTTTGACTTGCTCCCCTAGGCTGCTCATGCCAGATTGGCGGGGCTCCTGGAATCTAAGACAAGTTTTGGTAAAACAGTTTTGACTGCTAGGTAAGGCTGTATGCTTTAAGATTAAATAGTCGGGTGAGCGTGTTTGGCTTTGACTTGCGCCCCTAGGATGCAAATGCTGGAATAACAGGGTTCCTTCTATCTAAGACAAGTTTTGGTAAATCAGTTTTGGCAGCTACGTACGTCTGTATGTTTTAAGATTAAATTGTCGGGTGAGCCTGTTTGGCTTTGACTTGCTCCCCTAGGCTGCACATGCCAGATTGGCGGGGCTCCTGGAATCTAAGACAAGTTTTGGTAAAACAGTTTTGACAGCTAGGTAAGGCTGTATGTTTTAAGATTAAATAGTCGGGTGAGCGTGTTTGGCTTTGACTTGCGCCCCTAGGATGCAAATGCTGAAATAACAGGGTTCCTGGTATCTAAGACAAGTTTTCGTAAAGCAGCTTTGGCAACTACGTAAGTCTGTATGTTTTAAGATTAAATTGTCGGGTGAGCCTGTTTGGCTTTGACTTGCTCCCTTAGGCTCCACATGCCAGATTGGCTTGGCTCCTGGAATCTAAGACAAGGTTTGGTAAAACAGTTTTGACAGCTGGGCAAGACTGTATGTTTTAAGATTAAATAGTCGTTTGGCTTTGACTTGCTCCCCTAGGATGCAAATGCTGCATTAACAGTGTTCCTGGTATCTGAGACAAGTTTTGGTAAAAAAGTTTTGACAGCTAGGTAAGTCTGTATGCTTTAAGATTAAATAGTCGGGTGAGCGTGTTTGGCTTTGACATGCGCCCCTAGGATGCAAATGTTGGATTAACAGGGTTCCTGGTATCTAAGACAAGTTTTGGTAAATCAGTTTTGGCAGCTACGTACGTCTGTATGTTTTAAGATTAAATTGTCGGGTGAGCCTGTTTGGCTTTGACTTGCTCCCCTAGGCTGCACATGCCAGATTGGCGGGGCTCCTGGAATCTAAGACAAGTTTTGGTAAAACAGTTTTGACAGCTAGGTAAGGCTGTATGTTTTAAGATTAAATAGTCGGGTGAGCGTGTTTGGCTTTGACTTGCGCCCCTAGGATGCAAATGTTGGAATAACAGGGTTCCTGGTATCTAAGACATGTTTTGGTAAGTCGGTTTTGGCGGCCAGATGGGGCTATATGTTTTAAGATTTAATAGTTTGGTGAACCTGTTTGGCTTTGACTGGCGCCCCTAGGATGCAAATGCTGGATTAACAGGGTTCCTGGTATCTGAGACAAGTTTTGGTAAATCAGTTTTGGCGGCCAGATGGGGCTATATGTTTTAGGATTAAATAGTCGGATGAGCCTGTTTGGCTTTGACTTGCTCCCCTAGGCTGCTCATGCCAGATTGGCGGGGCTCCTGGAATCTAAGACAAGTTTTGGTAAAACAGTTTTGACTGCTAGGTAAGGCTGTATGCTTTAAGATTAAATAGCCGGGTGAGCGTGTTTGGCTTTGACTTGCGCTCCTAGGATGCAAATGCTGGAATAACAGGGTTCCTGGTATCTAAGACAAGTTTTGGTAAATCAGTTTTGGCAGCTACGTACGTCTGTATGTTTTAAGATTAAATTGTCGGGTGAGCCTGTTTGGCTTTGACTTGCTCCCCTAGGCTGCACATGCCAGATTGGCGGGGCTCCTGGAATCTAAGACAAGTTTTGGTAAAACAGTTTTGACAGCTAGGTAAGGCTGTATGTTTTAAGATTAAATAGTCGGGTGAGCGTATTTGGCTTTGACTTGCGCCCCTAGGATGCAAATGCTGAAATAACAGGGTTCCTGGTATCTAAGACAAGTTTTCGTAAAGCAGCTTTGGCAACTACGTAAGTCTGTATGTTTTAAGATTAAATTGTCGGGTGAGCCTGTTTGGCTTTGACTTGCTTCCTTAGGCTCCACATGCCAGATTGGCTTGGCTCCTGGAATCTAAGACAAGGTTTGGTAAAACAGTTTTGACAGCTGGGCAAGACTGTATGTTTTAAGATTAAATAGTCGTTTGGCTTTGACTTGCTCCCCTAGGATGCAAATGCTGCATTAACAGTGTTCCTGGTATCTGAGACAAGTTTTGGTAAAAAAGTTTTGACAGCTAGGTAAGGCTGTATGCTTTAAGATTAAATAGTCGGGTGAGCGTGTTTGGCTTTGACTTGCGCCCCTAGGATGCAAATGTTGGAATAACAGGGTTCCTGGTATCTAAGACAAGTTTTGGTAAATCAGTTTTGGCAGCTACGTACGTCTGTATGTTTTAAGATTAAATTGTCGGGTGAGCCTGTTTGGCTTTGACTTGCTCCCCTAGGCTGCACATGCCAGATTGGCGGGGCTCCTGGAATCTAAGACAAGTTTTGGTAAAACAGTTTTGACAGCTAGGTAAGGCTGTATGTTTTAAGATTAAATAGTCGGGTGAGCGTGTTTGGCTTTGACTTGCGCCCCTAGGATGCAAATGCTGAAATAACAGGGTTCCTGGTATCTAAGACAAGTTTTCGTAAATCAGTTTTGGCGGCCAGATGGGCCTATATGTTTTAAGATTTAATAGTTTGGTGAGCCTGTTTGGCTTTGACTTGCGCACCTAGGCTGCAAATGCTGAACTAACAGGGTTCCTGGTATCTGAGACAAGTTTTGGTAAATCAGCTTTGGCAACTACGTAAGTCTGTATGTCTTAAGATTGAATTGTCGGGTGAGCCTGTTTGGCTTTGACTTGCTCCCCTAGGCGGCACATGCCAGATTGGCGGGGCACCTGGAATCTAAGACAAGTTTTGGTAAAACAGTTTTGACAGCTAGGTAAGGCTGTATGTTTTAAGATTAAATAGTCGGGTGAGCGTGTTTGGCTTTGACTTGCGCCCCTAGGATGCAAATGCTGGATTAACAGGGTTCCTGGTATCTGAGACAAGTTTTGGTAAATCAGTTTTGGCGGCCAGATGGGGCTATATGTTTTAGGATTAAATAGTCGGATGAGCCTGTTTGGCTTTGACTTGCTCCCCTAGGCTGCTCATGCCAGATTGGCGGGGCTCCTGGAATCTAAGACAAGTTTTGGTAAAACAGTTTTGACTGCTAGGTAAGGCTGTATGCTTTAAGATTAAATAGTCGGGTGAGCGTGTTTGGCTTTGACTTGCGCCCCTAGGATGCAAATGCTGGAATAACAGGGTTTGTGGTATCTAAGACAAGTTTTGGTAAATCAGTTTTGGCAGCTACGTACGTCTGTATGTTTTAAGATTAAATTGTCGGGTGAGCCTGTTTGGCTTTGACTTGCTCCCCTAGGCTGCACATGCCAGATTGGCGGGGCTCCTGGAATCTAAGACAAGTTTTGGTAAAACAGTTTTGACAGCTAGGTAAGGCTGTATGTTTTAAGATTAAATAGTCGGGTGAGCGTGTTTGGCTTTGACTTGCGCCCCTAGGATGCAAATGCTGAAATAACAGGGTTCCTGGTATCTAAGACAAGTTTTCGTAAATCAGTTTTGGCGGCCAGATGGGCCTATATGTTTTAAGATTTAATAGTTTGGTGAGCCTGTTTGGCTTTGACTTGCGCACCTAGGCTGCAAATGCTGAACTAACAGGGTTCCTGGTATCTGAGACAAGTTTTGGTAAAGCAGCTTTGGCAACTACGTAAGTCTGTATGTCTTAAGATTGAATTGTCGGGTGATCCTGTTTGGCTTTGACTTGCTCCCTTAGGCTCCACATGCCAGATTGGCTTGGCTCCTGGAATCTAAGACAAGGTTTGGTAAAACAGTTTTGACAGCTGGGCAAGACTGTATGTTTTAAGATTAAATAGTCGGGTGAGCGTGTTTGGCTTTGAGTTGCGCCTCTAGGATGCAAATGCTGGAATAACAGGGTTCCTGGTATATTGGACAAGTCTTGGTAAATCAGTTTTTGGTGGCCAGATGGGGCTATATGTTTTAAGATTTAATAGTCGGGTGAGCCTGTTTGGCTTTGACTTGCGCCCCTAGGATGCAAATGCTGCATTAACAGTGTTCCTGGTATCTTAAACAAGTTTTGGTAAGGCAATTTTGAGTTCCAGGTGAGGCTGAATGTGTTAAGACTTAATAGTCGGGTGAGACTATTTTGCTTTGACTTGCTCCCCTAGGCTGCAAATGCTAGATTAACAAGGCTCCTGGTTTTTAAGGCAAGTTTTGGTAAAGCAGTTTTGGCAGCTACGTAAGTCTGTATGTTTTAAGATTAAATTGTCGGGTGAGCCTGTTTGGCTTTGACTTGCTCCCCTAGGCTCCACATGCCAGATCCGCGGGACTCCTGGAATCTAAGACAAGTTTTGGTAAAACAGTTTTGACAGCTAGGTAAGGCTGTATGCTTTAAGAGTAAATAGCCGGGTGAGCGTGTTTGGCTTTGACTTGCGCCTCTAGGATGCAAATGCTGGAATAACAGGGTTCCTGGTATATTGGACAAGTTTTGGTAAATCAGTTTTTGGTGGCCAGATGGGGCTATATGTTTTAATATTTAATAGTCGGGTGAGCCTGTTTGGCTTT
Organism: Drosophila kanekoi; assembly: GCA_037075305.1. Taxonomy (NCBI): domain Eukaryota; kingdom Metazoa; phylum Arthropoda; class Insecta; order Diptera; family Drosophilidae; genus Drosophila; species Drosophila kanekoi. The sequence goes on along the minus strand of JBAMCE010000039.1, from coordinate 192,623 downwards.
GACTTGCGCCCCTAGGATGCAAATGCTGCATTAACAGTGTTCCTGGTATCTGAGACAAGTTTTGGTAAGGCAATTTTGAGTTTCAGGTGAGACTGAATGTATTCAGACTTAAAAGTCGTTTCAGACTATTTGGCTTTGACTTTCCCCCTAGGCGGCACATGCCAGATTGGCGGGGCACCTGGAATCTAAAAAAAGTTTTGGTAAACAGTTTTGACAGCTAGGTAACTCTGTATTTTTTAAGATTAAACTGTCGGGGGAGCCTGTTTGGCTTTGACTTGCTCCTCTAGGCTGCACATGCCAGATTGGCGGGGCTCCTGGAATCTAAGACAAGTTTTGGTAAAACAGTTTTGACAGCTAGGTAAGGCTGTATGCTTTAAGATTAAATAGTCGGGTGAGCGTGTTTGGCTTTGACTTGCGCCCCTAGGATGCAAATGCTGGAATAACAGGGTTTCTGGTATCTAAGACAAGTTTTGGTAAATCAGTTTTGGCAGCTACGTACGTCTGTATGTTTTAAGATTAAATTGTCGGGTGAGCCTGTTTGGCTTTGACTTGCTCCCCTAGGCTGCACATGCCAGATTGGCGGGGCTCCTGGAATCTAAGACAAGTTTTGGTAAAACAGTTTTGACAGCTAGGTAAGGCTGTATGTTTTAAGATTAAATAGTCGGGTGAGCGTGTTTGGCTTTGACTTGCGCCCCTAGGATGCAAATGCTGAAATAACAGGGTTCCTGGTATCTAAGACAAGTTTTAGTAAATCAGTCTTGGCGGCCAGATGGGTCTATATGTTTTAAGATTTAATAGTCGGGTGAGTCTGTTTGACTTTGACTTGCTACCCTAGGATGCCAATGCTGGATTAACAGGGTTCCTGGTATCTGAAACAAGTTTTGGTAAGGCAATTTTGAGTTCCAGGTGAGGCTGAATGTGTTAAGACTTAATAGTCGGGTGAGACTATTTTGCTTTGACTTGCTCCCCTAGGCTGCAAATGCTAGATTAACAGGGCTCCTGGTTTCTAAGGCAAGTTTTGCTAAATCAAATTTGGCGGCCAGATGGGGCTAAATGCTTTACGATTAAATGGTCGGATGAGCCTGTTTGGCATTGACTTGCTCCCCTAGGCTCCACAGGCCAGATTGGCGGGGCTCCTGGAATCTAAAAAAAGTTTTGGTAAAGCAATTTTGACAGCTACGTAAGTCAGTATGTTTTAAGGTTAAATTGTCGGGTGAGTCTGTTTGACTTTGACTTGCTCCCCTAGGATGCAAATGCTGGATTAACAGGGTTCTTGGTATCTGATACAAGTTTTGGTAAGGCAATTTTGAGTTCCAGGTGAGGCTGAATGTGTTAAGACTTAATAGTCGGGTGAGACTATTTTGCTTTGACTTGCTCCCCTAGGCTGCAAATGCTAGATTAACAAGGCTCCTGGTTTTTAAGGCAAGTTTTGGTAAAGCAGTTTTGGCAGCTACGTAAGTCTGTATGTTTTAAGATTAAATTGTCGGGTGAGCCTGTTTGGCTTTGACCTGCTCCCCTAGGCTCCACATGCCAGATCCGCGGGACTCCTGGAATCTAAGACAAGTTTTGGTAAAACAGTTTTGACAGCTAGGTAAGGCTGTATGCTTTAAGAGTAAATAGCCGGGTGAGCGTGTTTGGCTTTGACTTGCGCCTCTAGGATGCAAATGCTGGAATAACAGGGTTCCTGGTATATTGGACAAGTTTTGGTAAATCAGTTTTTGGTGGCCAGATGGGGCTATATGTTTTAAGATTTAATAGTCGGGTGAGCCTGTTTGGCTTTGACTTGCGCCCCTAGGATGCAAATGCTGCATTAACAGTGTTCCTGGTATCTGAGACAAGTTTTGGTAAGGCAATTTTGAGTTTCAGGTGAGACTGAATGTATTCAGACTTAAAAGTCGTTTGAGACTATTTGGCTTTGACTTTCCCCCTAGGCGGCACATGCCAGATTGGCGGGGCACCTGGAATCTAAAAAAAGTTTTGGTAAAACAGTTTTGACAGCTAGGTAACTCTGTATTTTTTAAGATTAAATTGTCGGGTGAGCCTGTTTGGCTTTGACTTGCTCCCCTAGGCTGCACATGCCAGATTGGCGGGGCTCCTGGAATCTAAGACAAGTTTTGGTAAAACAGTTTTGACAGCTAGGTAAGGCTGTATGTTTTAAGATTAAATAGTCGGGTGAGCGTGATTGGCTTTGACTTGCGCCCCTAGGATGCAAATGCTGAAATAACAGGGTTCCTGGTATCTAAGACAAGTTTTAGTAAATCAGTCTTGGCGGCAAGATGGGTCTATATGTTTTAAGATTTAATAGTCTGGTGAGTCTGTTTGACTTTGACTTGCTACCCTAGGATGCCAATGCTGGATTAACAGGGTTCCTGGTATCTGAAACAAGTTTTGGTAAGGCAATTTTGAGTTCCAGGTGAGGCTGAATGTGTTAAGACTTAATAGTCGGGTGAGACTATTTTGCTTTGACTTGCTCCCCTAGGCTGCAAATGCTAGATTAACAGGGCTCCTGGTTTCTAAGGCAAGTTTTTGTAAATCAAATTTGGCGGCCAGATGGGGCTAAATGCTTTACGATTAAATGGTCGGATTAGCCTGTTTGGCATTGACTTGCTCCCCTAGGCTCCACAGGCCAGATTGGCGGGGCTCCTGGAATCTAAAAAAGTTTTGGTAAAGCAATTTTGACAGCTACGTAAGTCAGTATGTTTTAAGGTTAAATTGTCGGGTGAGTCTGTTTGACTTTGACTTGCTCCCCTAGGATGCAAATGCTGGATTAACGGGGTTCTTGGTATCTGATACAAGTTTTGGTAAGGCAATTTTGAGTTCCAGGTGAGGCTGAATGTGTTAAGACTTAATAGTCGGGTGAGACTATTTTGCTTTGACTTGCTCCCCTAGGCTGCAAATGCTAGATTAACAAGGCTCCTGGTTTTTAAGGCAAGTTTTGGTAAAGCAGTTTTGGCAGCTACGTAAGTCTGTATGTTGTAAGATTAAATTGTCGGGTGAGCCTGTTTGGCTTTGACTTGCTCCCCTAGGCTCCACATGCCAGATCCGCGGGACTCCTGGAATCTAAGACAAGTTTTGGTAAAACAGTTTTGACAGCTAGGTAAGGCTGTATGCTTTAAGAGTAAATAGCCGGGTGAGCGTGTTTGGCTTTGACTTGCGCCTCTAGGATGCAAATGCTGGAATAACAGGGTTCCTGGTATATTGGACAAGTTTTGGTAAATCAGTTTTTGGTGGCCAGATGGGGCTATATGTTTTAAGATTTAATAGTCGGGTGAGCCTGTTTGGCTTTGACTTGCGCCCCTAGGATGCAAATGCTGCATTAACAGTGTTCCTGGTATCTGAGACAAGTTTTGGTAAGGCAATTTTGAGTTTCAGGTGAGATTGAATGTATTCAGACTTAAAAGTCGTTTGAGACTATTTGGCTTTGACTTTCCCCCTAGGCGGCACATGCCAGATTGGCGGGGCACCTGGAATCTAAAAAAAGTTTTGGTAAAACAGTTTTGACAGCTAGGTAACTCTGTATTTTTTAAGATTAAACTGTCGGGGGAGCCTGTTTGGCTTTGACTTGCTCCCCTAGGCTGCACATGCCAGATTGGCGGGGCTCCTGGAATCTAAGACAAGTTTTGGTAAAACAGTTTTGACAGCTAGGTAAGGCTGTATGTTTTAAGATTAAATAGTCGGGTGAGCGTGTTTGGCTTTGACTTGCGCCCCTAGGATGCAAATGCTGGAATAACAGGGTTCCTGGTATCTAAGACAAGTTTTAGTAAATCAGTCTTGGCGGCCAGATGGGTCTATATGTTTTAAGATTTAATAGTCGGGTGAGTCTGTTTGACTTTGACTTGCTACCGTAGGATGCAAATGCTGGATTAACAGGGTTCCTGGTATCTGAGACAAGTTTTGGTAAGGCAATTTTGAGTTCCAGGTGAGACCGAATGTATTCAGACTTAATAGTCGTTTGAGACTATTTGGCTTTGACTTTCTCCCCTAGGCGGCACATGCCAGATTGGCGGGGCTCCTGGAATCTAAGACAAGTTTTGGTAAAACAGTTTTGACAGCTAGGTAAGGCTGTATGCTTTAAGATTAAATAGTCGGATGAGCGTGTTTGGCTTTGACTTGCGCCCCTAGGATGCAAATGCTGGAAAAACAGTGTTCCTCGTATCTAAGACAAGTTTTGGTAAATCAGTTTTGGCAGCTACGTAAGTCTGTATGTTTTAAGATTAAATTGTCGGGTGAGCCTGTTTGGCTTTGACTTGCTCCCTAAGGCTCCACATGCCAGATTGGCTTGGCTCCTGGAATCTAAGACAAGGTTTGGTAAAACAGTTTTGACAGCTAGGCAAGGCTGTATGTTTTAAGATTAAATAGTCGGGTGAGCGTGTTTGGCTTTGACTTGCGCCCCTAGGATGGAAATGCTGGAATAACAGGGTTCCTGGTATCTAAGACAAGTTTTCGTTAATCAGTTTTGGCGGCCAGATGGGGCTATATGTTTTAAGATTTAATAGTCGGATGAGTCTGTTTGACTTTGACTTGCTACCCTAGGATGCAAATGCTGGATTAACAGGGTTCCTGGTATCGGAGACAAGTTTTGGTAAGGCAATTTTGAATTCCAGGTGAGACTGAATGTATTCAGACTTAATAGTCGTTTGAGACTATTTGGCTTTGACTTTCTCCCCTAGGCGGCACATGCCAGATTGGCGGGGCACCTGGAATCTCAAAAAAGTTTTGGTAGAACAGTTTTGACAGCTAGGTAAGTCTGTATTTTTTAAGATTAAACTGTCGGGGGAGCCTGTTTGGCTTTGACTTGCTCCCCTAGGCTCCACATGCCAGATTGGCTTGGCTCCTGGAATCTTAGACAAGGTTTGGTAAAACAGTTTTGACAGCTGGGCAAGACTGTATGTTTTAAGATTAAATAGTCGGTTGAGCCTGTTTGGCTTTGAGTTGCGCCCCTAGGATGCAAATGCTGGATAAACAGGGTTCCTGGTATTGGTAAGGCAATTTTGAGTTCAGGTGAGGCTAAATGTGTTAAGACTTAATAGTCGGGTGAGACTATTTGGCTTTGACTTGCTCCCCTAGGCTGCAAATGCTAGATTAACAAGGCTCCTGGTATTGGTAAGGCAATTTTGAGTTCAGGTGAGGCTAAATGTGTTAAGACTTAATAGTTTGACTTGCTCCCCTAGGGTCCACAGGCCAGATCCGCGGTACTCCTGGAATCTAAGACAAGTTTTGGTAAAACAGTTTTGACAGCTAGGTAAGGCTGTATGCTATAAGAGTAAATAGCCGGGTGAGCGTGTTTGGCTTTGACTTGCGCCTCTAGGATGCAAATGCTGGAATAACAGGGTTCCTGGTATATTGGACAAGTTTTGGTAAATCAGTTTTTGGCGGCCAGATGGGGCTATATGTTTTAAGATTTAATAGTCGGGTGAGCCTGTTTGGCTTTGACTTGCGCCCCTAGGATGCAAATGCTGCATTAACAGTGTTCCTGGTATCTGAGACAAGTTTTGGGAAGGCAATTTTGAGTTCCAGGTGAGACTGAATGTATTCAGACTTAATAGTCGTTTGAGACTATTTGGCTTTGACTTTCCCCCTAGGCGGCACATGCCAGATTGGCGGGGCACCTGGAATCTAAAAAAAGTTTTGGTAAAACAGTTTTGACAGTTGGTAAGTCTGTATTTTTTAAGATTAAACTGTCGGGGGAGCCTGTTTGGCTTTGACTTGCTCCCCTAGGTTGCACATGCCAAATTGGCGGGGCTCCTGGAATCTAAGACAAGTTTTGGTAAAACAGATTTGACAGCTAGGTAAGGCTGTATGCTTTAAGAATAAATAGTCGGGTGAGCGTGTATGGCTTTGACTTGCGCCCCTAGGATGCACATGCCAGATTGGCGGGGCTCCTGGAATCTAAGACAAGTTTTGGTAAAACAGTTTTGACAGCTAGGTAAGGCTGTATGCTTTAAGATTAAATAGTCGGGTGAGCGTGTTTGGCTTTGACTTGCGCCCCTAGGATGCAAATGCTGGAATAACAGGGTTCCTGGTATCTAAGACAAGTTTTGGTAAATCAGTTTTGGCAGCTACGTAAGTCTGTATGTTTTAAGATTAAATTGTCGGGTGAGCCTGTTTGGCTTTGACTTGCTCCCTTAGGCTCCACATGCCAGATTGGCTTGGCTCCTGGAATCTAAGACAAGGTTTGGTAAAACAGTTTTGACAGCTAGGTAAGGCTGTATGTTTTAAGATTAAATAGTCGGGTGAGCGTGTTTGGCTTTGACTTGCCCCCTAGGATGCCAATGCTGGATTAACAGGGTTCCTGGTATCTGAAACAAGTTTTGGTAAGGCAATTTTGAGTTCCAGTTGAGGCTGAATGTGTTAAGACTTAATAGTCGGGTGAGACTATTTCGCTTTGACTTGCTCCCCAAGGCTGCAAGTGCTAGATTAACAGGGCTTCTGGTTTCTAAGGCAAGTTTTGGTAAATCAGTTTTGGCGGCCAGATGGGGCTAAATGTTTTAGGATTAAATGGTCGGATGAGCCTGTTTGGCATTGACTTGCTCCCCTAGGCTCCACAGGCCAGATTGGCGGTGCTCCTGGAATCTGAAAAAAGTTTTGGTAAAGCAATTTTGACAGCTGGGCAAGACTGTATGTTTTAAGATTAAATAGTCGGTTGAGCCTGTTTGGCTTTGAGTTGCGCCCCTAGGATGCAAATGCTGGATAAACAGGGTTCCTGGTATTGGTAAGGCAATTTTGAGTTCAGGTGAGGCTAAATGTGTTAAGACTTAATAGTCGGGTGAGACTATTTGGCTTTGACTTGCTCCCCTAGGCTGCAAATGCTAGATTAACAAGGCTCCTGGTATTGGTAAGGCAATTTTGAGTTCAGGTGAGGCTAAATGTGTTAAGACTTAATAGTTTGACTTGCTCCCCTAGGGTCCACAGGCCAGATCCGCGGGACTCCTGGAATCTAAGACAAGTTTTGGTAAAACAGTTTTGACAGCTAGGTAAGGCTGTATGCTTTAAGAGTAAATAGCCGGGTGAGCGTGTTTGGCTTTGACTTGCGCCTCTAGGATGCAAATGCTGGAATAACAGGGTTCCTGGTATATTGGACAAGTTTTGGTAAATCAGTTTTTGGCGGCCAGATGGGGCTATATGTTTTAAGATTTAATAGTCGGGTGAGCCTGTTTGGCTTTGACTTGCGCCCCTAGGATGCAAATGCTGCATTAACAGTGTTCCTGGTATCTGAGACAAGTTTTGGTAAGGCAATTTTGAGTTCCAGGCGAGATTGAATGTATTCAGACTTAATAGTCGTTTGAGACTTTTTGGCTTTGACTTTCCCCCTAGGCGGCACATGCCAGATTGGCGGGGCACCTGGAATCTAAAAAAAGTTTTGGTAAAACAGTTTTGACAGCTAGGTAAGTCTGTATTTTTTAAGATTAAACTGTCGGGGGAGCCTGTTTGGCTTTGACTTGCTCCCCTAGGCTGCACATGCCAGATTGGCGGGGCTCCTGGAATCTAAGACAAGTTTTGGTAAAACAGTTTTGACAGCTAGGTAAGGCTGTATGTTTTAAGATTAAATAGTCGGGTGAGCGTGTTTGGCTTTGACTTGCGCCCCTAGGATGCACATGCCAGATTGGCGGGGCTCCTGGAATCTAAGACAAGTTTTGGTAAAACAGTTTTGACAGCTAGGTAAGGCTGTATGCTTTAAGATTAAATAGTCGGGTGAGCGTGTTTGGCTTTGACTTGCGCCCCTAGGATGCAATTGCTGGAATAACAGGGTTCCTGGTATCTAAGACAAGTTTTGGTAAATCAGTTTTGGCAGCTACGTAAGTCTGTATGTTTTAAGATTAAATTGTTGGGTGAGCCTGTTTGGCTTTGACTTGCTCCCCTAGGCTGCACATGCCAGATTGGCGGGGCTCCTGGAATCTTAGACAAGGTTTGGTAAAACAGTTTTGACAGCTGGGCAAGACTGTATGTTTTAAGATTAAATAGTCGGTTGAGCCTGTTTGGCTTTGAGTTGCGCCCCTAGCATGCAAATGCTGGATAAACAGGGTTCCTGGTATTGGTAAGGCAATTTTGAGTTCAGGTGAGGCTAAATGTGTTAAGACTTAATAGTCGGGTGAGACTATTTCGCTTTGACTTGCTCCCCTAGGCTGCAAATGCTAGATTAACAGGGTTCCTGGTATCTGAGACAAGTTTTGGTAAGGCAATTTTGAGTTCCATGTGAGACTGAATGTATTCAGACTTAATAGACGTTTGAGACTATTTGGCTTTGACTTTCTCCCCTAGGCGGCACATGCCAGATTGGCGGGGCACCTGGAATCTAAAAAAAGTTTTGGTAAAACAGTTTTGACAGCTAGGTAAGTCTGTATTTTTTAAGATTAATCTGTCGGGTGAGTCTGTTTGACTTTGACTTGCTCCCCTAGGATGCAAATGCTGGATTAACAGGGTTCCTGGTATCTGAGACAAGTTTTGGTAAGGCAATTTTGAGTTCCATGTGAGACTGAATGTATTCAGACTTAATAGACGTTTGAGACTATTTGGCTTTGACTTTCTCCCCTAGGCGGCACATGCCAGATTGGCGGGGCACCTGGAATCTAAAAAAAGTTTTGGTAAAACAGTTTTGACAGCTAGGTAAGTCTGTATTTTTTAAGATTAAACTGTCGGGGGAGCCTGTTTGGCTTTGACTTGCTCCCCTAGGCTCCACATGCCAGATTGGCTTGGCTCCTGGAATCTTAGACAAGGTTTGGTAAAACAGTTTTGACAGCTGGGCAAGACTGTATGTTTTAAGATTAAATAGTCGGTTGAGCCTGTTTGGCTTTGAGTTGCGCCCCTAGCATGCAAATGCTGGATAAACAGGGTTCCTGGTATTGGTAAGGCAATTTTGAGTTCAGGTGAGGCTAAATGTGTTAAGACTTAATAGTCGGGTGAGACTATTTCGCTTTGACTTGCTCCCCTAGGCTGCAAATGCTAGATTAACAAGGCTCCTGGTTTTTAAGGCAAGTTTTGGTAAAGCAGTTTTGGCAGCTACGTAAGTCTGTATGTTTTAAGATTAAATTGTCGGGTGAGCCTGTTTGGCTTTGACTTGCTCCCCTAGGCTCCACATGCCAGATTGGCGGGGCACCTGGAATCTAAAAAAAGTTTTGGTAAAACAGTTTTGACAGCTAGGTAAGTCTGTATATTTTAAGATTAAACTGTCGGGGAGCCTGTTTGGCTTTGACTTGCCCCCCTAGGCTCCACATGCCAGATTGGCTTGGCTCCTGGAATCTTAGACAAGGTTTGGTAAAACAGTTTTGACAGCTGGGCAAGACTGTATGCTTTAAGATTAAATAGTCGGGTGAGCATGTTTGGCTTTGACTTGCGCCCCTAGGATGCAAATGCTGGAATAACAGGGTTCCTGGTATCTAAGACATGTTTTGGTAAGTCGGTTTTGGCGGCCAGATGGGGCTATATGTTTTAAGATTTAATAGTTGGGTGAGCCTGTTTGGCTTTGACTTGCGCCCCTAGGATGCAAATGCTGCATTAACAGTGTTCCTGGTATCTGAGACAAATTTGGTAAAACAGTTTTGACAGCTAGGTAAGGCTGTATGCTTTAAGATTAAATAGTCGGGTGAGCGTGTTTGGCTTTGACTTGCGCCCCTAGGATGCAAATGCTGGAATAACAGGGTTCCTGGTATGTAAGACAAGTTTTCGTTAATCAGTTTTGGCAGCTACGTAAGTCTGTATGTTTTAAGATTAAATTGTCGGGTGAGCCTGTTTGGCTTTGACTTGCGCCCCTAGGATGCAAATGCTGGAATAACAGGGTTCCTGGTATATTGGACAAGTTTTGGTAAATCAGTTTTTGGCGGCCAGATGGGGCTATATGTTTTAAGATTTAATAGTTGGGTGAGCCTGTTTGGCTTTGACTTGCGCCCCTAGGATGCAAATGCTGCATTAACAGTGTTCCTGGTATCTGAGACAAATTTGGTAAAACAGTTTTGACAGCTAGGTAAGGCTGTATGCTTTAAGATTAAATAGTCGGGTGAGCGTGTTTGGCTTTGACTTGCTCCCCTAGGCTGCACATGCCAGATTGGCGGGGCTCCTGGAATCTAAGACAAGTTTTGGTAAAACAGTTTTGACAGCTAGGTAAGGCTGTATGTTTTAAGATTAAATAGTCGGGTGAGCGTGTTTGGCTTTGACTTGCGCCCCTAGGATGCAAATGCTGGAATAACAGGGTTCCTGGTATATTGGACAAGTTTTGGTAAATCAGTTTTTGGCGGCCAGATGGGGCTATATGTTTTAAGATTTAATAGTCGGGTGAGCCTGTTTGGCTTTGACTTGCGCCCCTAGGATGCAAATGCTGGATTAACAGTGTTCCTGGTATCTGAGACAAGTTTTGGTAAGGCAATTTTGAGTTCCAGGTGAGACTGAATGTATTCAGACTTAATAGTCGTTTGAGACTATTTGCCTTTGACTTTCCCCCTAGGCGGGACATGCCAGATTGGCGGGGCACCTGGAATCTAAAAAAAGTTTTGGTAAAACAGTTTTGACAGCTAGGTAAGTCTGTATTTTTTAAGATTAAACTGTCGGGGGAGCCTGTTTGGCTTTGACTTGCTCCCCTAGGCTGCACATGCCAGATTGGCGGGGCTCCTGGAATCTAAGACAAGTTTTGGTAAAACAGTTTTCACACCTAGGTAAGGCTGTATGCTTTAAGATTAAATAGTCGGGTGAGCGTGTTTGGCTTTGACTTGCGCCCCTAGGATGCACATGCCAGATTGGCGGGGCTCCTGGAATCTAAGACAACTTTTGGTAAAACAGTTTTGACAGCTAGGTAAGGCTGTATGCTTTAAGATTAAATAGGATGCAAATGCTGGATTAACAGGGTTCCTGGTATCTGAGACAAGTTTTGGTAAGGCAATTTTGAGTTCCAGGTGAGACTGAATGTATTCAGACTTAATAGTCGTTTGAGACTATTTGGCTTTGACTTTCTCTCCTAGGCGGCACATGCCAGATTGGCGGGGCTTCTGGAATCTAAAAAAAGTTTTGGTAAAACAAATTTGGCAGTTACGTAAGTCTGTATGTTTTAAGATTAAACTGTCGGGGGAGCCTGTTTGGCTTTGACTTGCTCCCCTAGGCTCCACATGCCAGATTGGCTTGGCTCCTGGAATCTTAGACAAGGTTTGGTAAAACAGTTTTGACAGCTGGGCAAGACTGTATGTTTTAAGATTAAATAGTCGGATGAGCCTGTTTGGCTTTGACTTGCGCCCCTAGGATGCAAATGCTGGAATAACAAGGTTCCTGGTATCTAAGACATGTTTTAGTAAGTCCGTTTTTGGCGGCCAGATGGGGCTATATGTTTTAAGATTTAATAGTCGGGTGAGCCTGTTTGGCTTTGACTTACGCTCCTAGGATGCAAATGTTGGATAAACAGGATTCTTGGTATCTGAAACAAGTTTTGGTAAGGCAATTTTGAGTTCCAGGTGAGGCTGAATGTGTTAAGATTAAATAGTCGGGTGAGCGTGTTTGGCTTTGAGTTGCGCCCCTAGGATGCAAATGCTGGAATAACAGGGTTCCTGTTATCTAAGACAAGTTTTGGTAAATCAGTTTTGGCGTCTATGGGGCTATATGTTTTAAGATTTAATAGTCGGGTGAGCCTGTTTGGCTTTGACTTGCGCCCCTAGTATGCAAATGCTGGAATAACAGGGTTCCTGGTATCTAAGACATGTTTTAGTAAGTCCGTTTTTGGCGGCCAGATGGGGCTATATGTTTTAAGATTTAATAGTCGGGTGAGCCTGTTTGGCTTTGACTTACGCTCCTAGGATGCAAATGTTGGATAAACAGGGTTCTTGGTATCTGAAACAAGTTTTGGTAAGGCAATTTTGAGTTCCAGGTGAGGCTGAATGTGTTAAGATTAAATAGTCGGGTGAGCGTGTTTGGCTTTGAGTTGCGCCCCTAGGATGCAAATGCTGGAATAACAGGGTTCCTGTTATCTAAGACAACTTTTGGTAAATCAGTTTTGGCGTCTATGGGGCTATATGTTTTAAGATTTAATAGTCGGGTGAGCGTGTTTGGCTTTGACTTGCGCCCCTAGGATGCAAATGCTGCATTAACAGTGTTCCTGGTATCTGAGACAAGTTTTGGTAAAACAGTTTTGACAGCTAGGTAAGGCTGTATGCTTTAAGATTTAAAAGTCGGGTGACCGTGTTTGGCTTTGACTTGCGCCCCTAGGATGCAAATGCTGGAATAACAGGGTTCCTGGTATCTAAGACATGTTTTGGTAAGTCGGTTTTGGCGGCCAGATGGGGCTATATGTTTTAAGATTTAATAGTTGGGTGAGCCTGTTTGGCTTTGACTTGCGCCCCTAGGATGGAAATGCTGCATTAACAGTGTTCCTGGTATCTGAGACAAATTTGGTAAAACAGTTTTGACAGCTAGGTAAGGCTGTATGCTTTAAGATTAAATAGTCGGGTGAGCGTGTTTGGCTTTGACTTGCGCCCCTAGGATGCAAATGCTGGAATAACAGGGTTCCTGGTATGTAAGACAAGTTTTCGTTAATCAGTTTTGGCAGCTACGTAAGTCTGTATGTTTTAAGATTAAATTGTCGGGTGAGCCTGTTTGGCTTTGACTTGCTCCCTAGGCTGCACATGCCAGATTGGCGGGGCTCCTGGAATCTAAGACAAGTTTTGGTAAAACAGTTTTGACAGCTAGGTAAGGCTGTATGTTTTAAGATTAAATAGTCGGGTGAGCGTGTTTGGCTTTGACTTGCGCCCCTAGGATGCAAATGCTGGAATAACAGGGTTCCTGGTATCTAAGACAAGTTTTCGTTAATCAGTTTTGGCGGCCATATGGGGCTATATGTTTTAAGATTTAATAGTCGGGTGAGTCTGTTTGACTTTGACTTGCTACCCTAGGATGCAAATGCTGGATTAACAGGGTTCCTGGTATCTGAAACAAGTTTTGGTAAAACAGTTTTGACAGCTAGGTAAGGCTGTATGTTTTAAGATTAAATAGTCGGGTGAGCGTGTTTGGCTTTGACTTGCGCCCCTAGGATGCAAATGCTGGAATAACAGGGTTCCTGGTATCTAAGACAAGTTTTCGTTAATCAGTTTTGGCGGCCATATGGGGCTATATGTTTTAAGATTTAATAGTCGGGTGAGTCTGTTTGACTTTGACTTGCTACCCTAGGATGCAAATGCTGGAATAACAGGGTTCCTGGTATATTGGACAAGTTTTGGTAAATCAGTTTTTGGCGGCCAGATGGGGCTATATGTTTTAAGATTTAATAGTCGGGTGAGCCTGTTTGGCTTTGACTTGCGCCCCTAGGATGCAAATGCTGCATTAACAGTGTTCCTGGTATCTGAGACAAGTTTTGGTAAAACAGTTTTGACAGCTAGGTAAGGCTGTATGCTTTAAGATTTAAAAGTCGGGTGACCGTGTTTGGCTTTGACTTGCGCCCCTAGGATGCAAATGCTGTATTAACAGGGTTCCTGGTATCTGAGACAAGTTTTGGTAAATCAGTTTTGGCGGCCAGATGGGGCTATATGTTTTAGGACTAAATAGTCGGATGAGCCTGTTTGGCTTTGACTTGCTCCCCTAGGCTCCACAGGCCAGATTGGCGGGGCTCCTGGAATCTAAAAAAAGTTTTGGTAAAGCAATTTTGACAGCTACGTAAGTCTGTATGTTTTAAGGTTAAATTGTCGGGTGAGCGTGTTTGACTTTGACTTGCTCCCCTAGGATGCAAATGCTGGATTAACAGGGTTCCTGGTATCTGAGACAAGTTTTGGGAAGGCAATTTTGAGTTCCAGGTGAGGCTGAATGTGTTAAGACTTAATAGTCGGGTGAGACTATTTTGCTTTGACTTGCTCCCCTAGGCTGCAAATGCTAGATTAACAAGGCTCCTGGTTTTTAAGGCAAGTTTTGGTAAAGCAGTTTTGGCAGCTACGTAAGTCTGTATGTTTTAAGATTAAATTGTCGGGTGAGCCTGTTTGGCTTTGACTTGCTCCCCTAGGCTCCACATGCCAGATCCGCGGGACTCCTGGAATCTAAGACAAGTTTTGGTAAAACAGTTTTAACAGCTAGGTAAGGCTGTATGCTTTAAGAGTAAATAGCCGGGTGAGCGTGTTTGGCTTTGACTTGCGCCTCCAGGATGCAAATGCTGGAATAACAGGGTTCCTGGTATATTGGACAAGTTTTGGTAAATAAGTTTTTGGCGGCCAGATGGGGCTATATGTTTTAAGATTTAATAGTCGGGTGAGCCTGTTTGGCTTTGACTTGCGCCCCTAGGATGCAAATGCTGCATTAACAGTGTTCCTGGTATCTGAGACAAGTTTTGGTAAGGCAATTTTGAGTTCCAGGTGAGACTGAATGTATTCAGACTTAATAGTCGTTTGAGACCATTTGGTTTGACTTCCCCCTAGGCGGCACATGCCAGATTGGCGGGGCACCTGGAATCTAAAAAAAGTTTTGGTAAAACAGTTTTGACAGCTAGGTAAGGCTGTATGCTTTAAGATTAAATAGTCGGGTGAGCGTGTTTGGCTTTGACTTGCGCCCCTAGGATGCACATGCCAGATTGGCGGGGCTCCTGGAATCTAAGACAAGTTTTGGTAAAACAGTTTTGACATCTAGGTAAGGCTGTATGCTTTAAGATTAAATAGTCGGGTGAGCGTGTTTGGCTTTGACTTGCGCCCCTAGGATGCAATTGCTGGAATAACAGGGTTCCTGGTATCTAAGACAAGTTTTCGTTAATCAGCTTTGGCGGCCATATGGGGCTATATGTTTTAAGATTTAATAGTCGGGTGAGTCTGTTTGACTTTGACTTGCTACCCTAGGATGCAAATGCTGGATTAACAGGGTTCCTGGTATCTGAAACAAGTTTCGGTAAGGCAATTTTGAGTTCCAGGTGAGACTGAATGTATTCAGACTTAATAGTCGTTTGAGACTATTTGGCTTTGACTTTCTCCCTTGGCGGCACATGCCAGATTGGCGGGGCACCTGGAATCTAAAAAAAGTTTTGGTAAAACAGTTTTGACAGCTAGGTAAGTCTGTATTTTTTAAGATTAAACTGTCGGGGGAGCCTGTTTGGAATCTTAGCCCCTGGAATCTTAGACAAGGTTTGGTAAAACAGTTTTGACAGCTGGGCAAGACTGTATGTTTTAAGATTAAATAGTCGGTTGAGCCTGTTTGGCTTTGAGTTGCGCCCCTAGGATGCAAATGCTGGATAAAAAGGGTTCCTGGTATTGGTAAGGCAATTATGAGTTCAGGTGAGGCTAAATGTGTTAAGACTTAATAGTCGGGCGAGACTATTTCGCTTTGACTTGCTCCCCTAGGCTGCAAATGCTAGATTAACAAGGCTCCTGGTTTTTAAGGCAAGTTTTGGTAAAGCAGTTTTGGCAGCTACGTAAGTCTGTATGTTTTAAGATTAAATTGTCGGGTGAGCCTGTTTGGCTTTGACTTGCTCCCCTAGGCTCCACATGCCAGATTGGCGGGACTCCTGGAATCTAAGACAAGTTTTGGTAAAACAGTTTTGACAGCTAGGTAAGGCTGTATGCTTTAAGATTAAATAGTCGGCTGAGCGTGTTTGGCTTTGACTTGCGCCCCTAGGATGCAAATGCTGGAATAACAGGGTTCCTGGTATCTAAGACATGTTTTGGTAAGTCGGTTTTGGCGGCCAGATGGGGCTATATGTTTTAAGATTTAATAGTTGGGTGAGCCTGTTTGGCTTTGACTTGCGCCCCTAGGATGCAAATGCTGCATTAACAGTGTTCCTGGTATCTGAGACAAATTTGGTAAAACAGTTTTGACAGCTAGGTAAGGCTGTATGCTTTAAGATTAAATAGTCGGGTGAGCGTGTTTGGCTTTGACTTGCGCCCTTAGGATGCAAATGCTGGAATAACAGGGTTCCTGGTATGTAAGACAAGTTTTCGTTAATCAGTTTTGGCAGCTACGTAAGTCTGTATGTTTTAAGATTAAATTGTCGGGTGAGCCTGTTTGGCTTTGACTTGCTCCCTAGGCTGCACATGCCAGATTGGCGGGGCTCCTGGAATCTAAGACAAGTTTTGGTAAAACAGTTTTGACAGCTAGGTAAGGCTGTATGTTTTAAGATTAAATAGTCGGGTGAGCGTGTTTGGCTTTGACTTGCGCCCCTAGGATGCTAATGCTGGAATAACAGGGTTCCTGGTATCTAAGACAAGTTTTCGTTAATCAGTTTTGGCGGCCAGATGGGGCTATATGTTTTAAGATTTAATAGTCGGGTGAGTCTGTTTGACTTTGACTTGCTACCCTAGGATGCAAATGCTGGAATAACAGGGTTCCTGGTATATTGGACAAGTTTTGGTAAATCAGTTTTTGGCGGCCAGATGGGGCTATATGTTTTAAGATTTAATAGTCGGGTGAGCCTGTTTGGCTTTGACTTGCGCCCCTAGGATGCAAATGCTGCATTAACAGTGTTCCTGGTATCTGAGACAAGTTTTGGTAAAACAGTTTTGACAGCTAGGTAAGGCTGTATGCTTTAAGATTTAAAAGTCGGGTGACCGTGTTTGGCTTTGACTTGCGCCCCTAGGATGCAAATGCTGGATTAACAGGGTTCCTGGTATCTGAGACAAGTTTTGGTAAATCAGTTTTGGCGGCCAGATGGGGCTATATGTTTTAGGACTAAATAGTCGGATGAGCCTGTTTGGCTTTGACTTGCTCCCCTAGGCTCCACAGGCCAGATTGGCGGGGCTCCTGGAATCTAAAAAAAGTTTTGGTAAAGCAATTTTGACAGCTACGTAAGTCTGTATGTTTTAAGGTTAAATTGTCGGGTGAGCGTGTTTGACTTTGACTTGCTCCCCTAGGATGCAAATGCTGGATTAACAGGGTTCCTGGTATCTGAGACAAGTTTTGGGAAGGCAATTTTCAGTTCCAGGTGAGGCTGAATGTGTTAAGACTTAATAGTCGGGTGAGACTATTTTGCTTTGACTTGCTCCCCTAGGCTGCAAATGCTAGATTAACAAGGCTCCTGGTTTTTAAGGCAAGTTTTGGTAAAGCAGTTTTGGCAGCTACGTAAGTCTGTATGTTTTAAGATTAAATTGTCGGGTGAGCCTGTTTGGCTTTGACTTGCTCCCCTAGGCTCCACATGCCAGATCCGCGGGACTCCTGGAATCTAAGACAAGTTTTGGTAAAACAGTTTTAACAGCTAGGTAAGGCTGTATGCTTTAAGAGTAAATAACCGGGTGAGCGTGTTTGGCTTTGACTTGCGCCTCCAGGATGCAAATGCTGGTTTAACAGGGTTCCTGGTATATTGGACAAGTTTTGGTAAATCAGTTTTTGGCGGCCACATGGGGCTATATGTTTTAAGATTTAATAGTCGGGTGAGCCTGTTTGGCTTTGACTTGCGCCCCTAGGATGCAAATGCTGCATTAACAGTGTTCCTGGTATCTGAGACAAGTTTTGGTAAGGCAATTTTGAGTTCCAGGTGAGACTGAATGTATTCAGACTTAATAGTCGTTTGAGACCATTTGGTTTGACTTCCCCCTAGGCGGCACATGCCAGATTGGCGGGGCACCTGGAATCTAAAAAAAGTTTTGGTAAAACAGTTTTGACAGCTAGGTAAGGCTGTATGCTTTAAGATTAAATAGTCGGGTGAGCGTGTTTGGCTTTGACTTGCGCCCCTAGGATGCACATGCCAGATTGGCGGGGCTCCTGGAATCTAAGACAAGTTTTGGTAAAACAGTTTTGACATCTAGGTAAGGCTGTATGCTTTAAGATTAAATAGTCGGGTGAGCGTGTTTGGCTTTGACTTGCGCCCCTAGGATGCAATTGCTGGAATAACAGGGTTCCTGGTATCTAAGACAAGTTTTGGTAAATCAGTTTTGGCAGCTACGTAAGTCTGTATGTTTTAAGATTAAATTGTCGGGTGAGCCTGTTTGGCTTTGACTTGCTCCCCTAGGCTGCACATGCCAGATTGGCGGGGCTCCTGGAATCTAAGACAAGTTTTGGTAAAACAGTTTTGACAGCTAGGTAAGGCTGTATGTTTTAAGATTAAATAGTCGGGTGAGCGTGTTTGGCTTTGACTTGCGCCCCTAGGATGCAAATGCTGGAATAACAGGGTTCCTGGTATCTAAGACAAGTTTTCGTTAATCAGCTTTGGCGGCCAGATGGGGCTATATGTTTTAAGATTTAATAGTCGGGTGAGTCTGTTTGACTTTGACTTGCTACCCTAGGATGCAAATGCTGGATTAACAGGGTTCCTGGTATCTGAAACAAGTTTCGGTAAGGCAATTTTGAGTTCCAGGTGAGACTGAATGTATTCAGACTTAATAGTCGTTTGAGACTATTTGGCTTTGACTTTCTCCCCTTGGCGGCACATGCCAGATTGGCGGGGCACCTGGAATCTAAAAAAAGTTTTGGTAAAACAGTTTTGACAGCTAGGTAAGTCTGTATTTTTTAAGATTAAACTGTCGGGGGAGCCTGTTTGGAATCTTAGCCCCTGGAATCTTAGACAAGGTTTGGTAAAACAGTTTTGACAGCTGGGCAAGACTGTATGTTTTAAGATTAAATAGTCGGTTGAGCCTGTTTGGCTTTGAGTTGCGCCCCTAGGATGCAAATGCTGGATAAAAAGGGTTCCTGGTATTGGTAAGGCAATTATGAGTTCAGGTGAGGCTAAATGTGTTAAGACTTAATAGTCGGGCGAGACTATTTCGCTTTGACTTGCTCCCCTAGGCTGCAAATGCTAGATTAACAAGGCTCCTGGTTTTTAAGGCAAGTTTTGGTAAAGCAGTTTTGGCAGCTACGTAAGTCTGTATGTTTTAAGATTAAATTGTCGGGTGAGCCTGTTTGGCTTTGACTTGCTCCCCTAGGCTCCACATGCCAGATCCGCGGGACTCCTGGAATCTAAGACAAGTTTTGGTAAAACAGTTTTGACAGCTAGGTAAGGCTGTATGCTTTAAGATTAAATAGTCGGCTGAGCGTGTTTGGCTTTGACTTGCGCCCCTAGGATGCAAATGCTGGAATAACAGGGTTCCTGGTATCTAAGACATGTTTTGGTAAGTCGGTTTTGGCGGCCAGATGGGGCTATATGTTGTAAGATTTAATAGTTTGGTGAGCCTGTTTGGCTTTGAATGCGCCCCTAGGATGCAAATGCTGCATTAACAGTGTTCCTGGTATCTGAGACAGGTTTTGATAAAACAGCTTTGACAGCTAGGTAAGGCTGTATGTTTTAAGATTTAATAGTTGGGTGAGCCTGTTTGGCTTTGACTTGCGCCCCTAGGATGCAAATGCTGGAATAACAGGGTTCCTGGTATCTAAGACAAGTTTTCGTAAATCAGTTTTGGCGGCCAGATGGGGCTACATGTTTTAAGATTTAATAGTTGGGTGAGCCTGTTTGGCTTTGACTTGCGCCCCTAGGATGCAAATGCTGGATTGACAGGGTTCCTGGTATTTGAGACAAGTTTTGGTAAGGCAATTTTGAGTTCCAGGTGTGGCTGAATGAGTTAAAATTTAATAGTCGGGTAAGGCTATTTGGCTTTGTTTTGTCCCCCTAGGCTGCAAATGCTAGATTAACAGGGTTCCTGGTATCTGAGACAAGTTTTGGTAAATCAGTTTTGGCGGCCAGATGGGGCTATTTGTTTTAAGATTTAATAGTTGGGTGAGCCTGTTTGGCTTTGACTTGCGCCCCTAGGATGCAAATGCTGGAATAACAGGGTTCCTGGTATCTGGGACAAGTTTTGGTAGAACAGTTTTGACAGCTAGGTAAGGCTGTATGCTTTAAGATTAAATAGTCGGGTGAGCGTGTTTGGCTTTGACTTGCGCTCCTAGAATGCAAATGCTGGAATAACAGGGTTCCTGGTATCTAAGACATGTTTTGGTTAGTCCGTTTTTGGCGGCCAGATGGGGCTATATGTTTTAAGATTTAATAGTTTGGTGAGCCTGTTTGGCTTTGACTTGCGCCCCTAGGATGCAAATGCTGGATTAACAGGGTTCCTAGTATCTGAGACAAGTTTTGGTAAGGCAACTTTGAGTTCCAGGTGTGGCTGAATGAGTTAAAATTTAATAGTCGGGTGAGGCTATTTGGCTTTGTTTTGCTCCCCTAGGCTGCAAATGCTAGATTAACAGGGTTCCTGGTATCTGAGACAAGTTTTGGTAAATCAGTTTTGGCGGCCAGATGGGGCTATATGTTTTAGGATTAAATAGTCGGATGATCCTGTTTGGCTTTGACTTGCTCCCCTAGGCTGCACATGCCAGATTGGCGGGGCTCCTGGAATCTAAGGCAAGTTTTGGTAAAACAGTTTTGACAGCTAGGTAAGGCTGTATGCTTTAAGATTAAATAGTCGGGTGAGCGTGTCTGGCTTTGACTTGCTCCCCTAGGATGCAAATGCTGGAATAACAGGGTTCCTGGTATCCAAGACAAGTTTTGGTAAATCAGTTTGTATGTTTTAAGATTAAATTGACGGGTGAGCCTGTTTGGCTTTGACTTGCTTCCCTAGGCTGCACATGCCAGATTGGCGGGGCTCCTGGAATCTAAGACAAGTTTTGGTAAAACAGTTTTGACAGCTACGTAAGTCTGTATGTTTTAAGGTTAAGCTGTAGGGCGAGCCTGTTTGGCTTTGACTTGCTCCCCTAGGCTCCACATGCCAGATTGGCTTGGCTCCTGGAATCTTAGACAAGGTTTGGTAAAACAGTTTTGACAGCTACGTAAGTTTGTATGTCTTAAGATTAAACTGTAGGGGGAGCCTGTTTGGCTTTGACTTGCTCCCCTAGGCTGCACATGCCAGATTGGCGGGGCTCCTGGAATTTAAGACAAGTTTTGGTAAAACAGTTTTGACAGCTAGGTATGGCTGTATGTTTTAAGATTAAATAGTCGGGTGAGCGTGTTTGGCTTTGACTTGCTCCCCTAGGATGGAAATGCTGGATTAACAGGGTTCCTGGTATCTGAGACAAGTTTTGGTAAGGCAATTTTGAGTTCCAGGTGAGACTGAATGTATTCAGACTTAATAGTCGTTTGAGACTATTTGGCTTTGACTTTCTCCCCTAGGCGGCACATGCCAGATTGGCGGGGCTCCTGGAATCTAATAAAAGTTTTGGTAAAACAGTTTTGACAGCTACGTAAGTCTGTATGTTTTAAGATTAAACTGTAGGGGGAGCCTGTTTGGCTTTGACTTGCTCCCCTAGGCTCCACATGCCAGATTGGCTTGGCTCCTGGAATCTTAGACAAGGTTTGGTTGCTCCCCTAGGCTCCACATGCCAGATCCGCGGGACTCCTGGAATCTAAGACAAGTTTTGGTAAAACAGTTTTGACAGCTATTTAAGGCTGTATGCTTTAAGAGTAAATAGCCGGGTGAGCGTGTTTGGCTTTGACTTGCGCCTCTAGGATGCAAATGCTGGAATAACAGTGTTCCTGGTATATTGGACAAGTTTTGGTAAATCAGTTTTTGGCGGCCAGATGGGGCTATATGTTTTAAGATTTAATAGTCGGGTGAGCCTGTTTGGCTTTGACTTGCGCCCCTAGGATGCAAATGCTGCATTAACAGTGTTCCTGGTATCTGAGACAAGTTTTGGTAAGGCAATTTTGAGTTCCAGGTGAGACTGAATGTATTCAGACTTAATAGTCGTTTGAGACTATTTGGTTTGACTTTCCCCCTAGGCGGCACATGCCAGATTGGCGGGGCTCCTGGAATCTAAGACAAGTTTTGGTAAAACAGTTTTGACAGCTAGGTAAGGCTGTATGCTTTAAGATTAAATAGTCGGGTGAGCGTGTTTGGCTTTGACTTGCGCCCCTAGGATGCACATGCCAGATTGGCGGGGCTCCTGGAATCTAAGACAAGTTTTGGTAAAACAGTTTTGACAGCTAGGTAAGGCTGTATGCTTTAAGATTAAATAGTCGGGTGAGCGTGTTTGGCTTTGACTTGCGCCCCTAGGATGCACATGCCAGATTGGCGGGGCTCCTGGAATCTAAGACAAGTTTTGGTAAAACAGTTTTGACAGCTAGGTAAGGCTGTATGCTTTAAGATTAAATAGTCGGGTGAGCGTGTTTGGCTTTGACTTGCGCCCCTAGGATGCAAATGCTGGAATAACAGGGTTCCTGGTATCTAAGAGAAGTTTTGGTAAATCAGTTTTGGCAGCTACGTAAGTCTGTATGTTTTAAGATAAAATTGTCGGGTGAGCCTGTTTGGCTTTGACTTGCTCCCCTAGGCTGCACATGCCAGATTGGCGGGGCTCCTGGAATCTAAGACAAGTTTTGGTAAAACAGTTTTGACAGCTAGGTAAGGCTGTATGTTTTAAGATTAAATAGTCGGGTGAGCGTGTTTGGCTTTGACTTGCGCCCCTAGGATGCAAATGATGGAATAACAGGGTTCCTGGTATCTAAGACAAGTTTTCGTTAATCAGTTTTGGCGGCCAGATGGGGCTATATGTTTTAAGATTTAATAGTCGGGTGAGTCTGTTTGACTTTGACTTGCTACCCTAGGATGCAAATGCTGGATTAACAGGGTTCCTGGTATCTGAGACAAGTTTTGGTAAGGCAATTTAGAGTTCCAGGTGAGACTGAATGTATTCAGACTTAATAGTCGTTTGAGACTATTTGGCTTTGACTTTCTCCCCTAGGCGGCACATGCCAGATTGGCGGGGCACCTGGAATCTAAAAAAAGTTTTGGTAAAACAGTTTTGACAGCTAGGTAAGTCTGTATTTTTTAAGATTAAACTGTCGGGGGAGCCTGTTTGGCTTTGACTTGCTCCCCTAGGCTCCACATGCCAGATTGGCTTGGCTCCTGGAATCTTAGACAAGGTTTGGTAAAACAGTTTTGACAGCTGGGCAAGACTGTATGTTTTAAGATTAAATAGTCGGTTGAGCCTGTTTGGCTTTGAGTTGCGCCCCTAGGATGCAAATGCTGGATAAACAGGGTTCCTGGTATTGGTAAGGCAATTTTGAGTTCAGGTGAGGCTAAATGTGTTAAGACTTAATAGTCGGGTGAGACTATTTCGCTTTGACTTGCTCCCCTAGGCTGCAAATGCTAGATTAACAAGGCTCCTGGTTTTTAAGGCAAGTTTTGGTAAAGCAGTTTTGGCAGCTACGTAAGTCTGTATGTTTCAAGATTAAATTGTCGGGTGAGCCTGTTTGGCTTTGACTTGCTCCCCTAGGCTCCACATGCCAGATTGGCGGGACTCCTGGAATCTAAGACAACTTTTGGTAAAACAGTTTTGACAGCTAGGTAAGGCTGTATGCTTTAAGATTAAATAGTCGGGTGAGCGTGTTTGGCTTTGACTTGCGCCCCTAGGATGCAAATGCTGGAATAACAGGGTTCCTGGTATCTAAGACATGTTTTGGTAAGTCGGTTTTGGCGGCCAGATGGGGCTATATGTTTTAAGATTAAATAGTCGGTTGAGCCTGTTTGGCTTTGAGTTGCGCCCCTAGGATGCAAATGCTGGATAAACAGGGTTCCTGGTATTGGTAAGGCAATTTTGAGTTCAGGTGAGGCTAAATGTGTTAAGACTTAATAGTCGGGTGAGACTATTTCGCTTTGACTTGCTCCCCTAGGCTGCAAATGCTAGATTAACAAGGCTCCTGGTTTTTAAGGCAAGTTTTGGTAAAGCAGTTTTGGCAGCTACGTAAGTCTGTATGTTTCAAGATTAAATTGTCGGGTGAGCCTGTTTGGCTTTGACTTGCTCCCCTAGGCTCCACATGCCAGATTGGCGGGACTCCTGGAATCTAAGACAACTTTTGGTAAAACAGTTTTGACAGCTAGGTAAGGCTGTATGTTTTAAGATTAAATAGTCGGGTGAGCGTGTTTGGCTTTGACTTGCTCCCCTAGGATGGAAATGCTGGATTAACAGGGTTCCTGGTATCTGAGACAAGTTTTGGTAAGGCAATTTTGAGTTCCAGGTGAGACTGAATGTATTCAGACTTAATAGTCGTTTGAGACTATTTGGCTTTGACTTTCTCCCCTAGGCGGCACATGCCAGATTGGCGGGGCTCCTGGAATCTAATAAAAGTTTTGGTAAAACAGTTTTGACAGCTACGTAAGTCTGTATGTTTTAAGATTAAACTGTAGGGGAGCCTGTTTGGCTTTGACTTGCTCCCCTAGGCTCCACATGCCAGATTGGCTTGGCTCCTGGAATCTTAGACAAGGTTTGGTTGCTCCCCTAGGCTCCACATGCCAGATCCGCGGGACTCCTGGAATCTAAGACAAGTTTTGGTAAAACAGTTTTGACAGCTATTTAAGGCTGTATGCTTTAAGAGTAAATAGCCGGGTGAGCGTGTTTGGCTTTGACTTGCGCCTCTAGGATGCAAATGCTGGAATAACAGGGTTCCTGGTATATTGGACAAGTTTTGGTAAATCAGTTTTTGGCGGCCAGATGGGGCTATATGTTTTAAGATTTAATAGTCGGGTGAGCCTGTTTGGCTTTGACTTGCGCCCCTAGGATGCAAATGCTGCATTAACAGTGTTCCTGGTATCTGAGACAAGTTTTGGTAAGGCAATTTTGAGTTCCAGGTGAGACTGAATGTATTCAGACTTAATAGTCGTTTGAGACTATTTGGTTTGACTTTCCCCCTAGGCGGCACATGCCAGATTGGCGGGGCTCCTGGAATCTAAGACAAGTTTTGGTAAAACAGTTTTGACAGCAAGGTAAGGCTGTATGCTTTAAGATTAAATAGTCGGGTGAGCGTGTTTGGCTTTGACTTGCGCCCCTAGGATGCACATGCCAGATTGGCGGGGCTCCTGGAATCTAAGACAAGTTTTGGTAAAACAGTTTTGACAGCTAGGTAAGGCTGTATGCTTTAAGATTAAATAGTCGGGTGAGCGTGTTTGGCTTTGACTTGCGCCCCTAGGATGCACATGCCAGATTGGCGGGGCTCCTGGAATCTAAGACAAGTTTTGGTAAAACAGTTTTGACAGCTAGGTAAGGCTGTATGCTTTAAGATTAAATAGTCGGGTGAGCGTGTTTGGCTTTGACTTGCGCCCCTAGGATGCAAATGCTGGAATAACAGGGTTCCTGGTATCTAAGAGAAGTTTTGGTAAATCAGTTTTGGCAGCTACGTAAGTCTGTATGTTTTAAGATAAAATTGTCGGGTGAGCCTGTTTGGCTTTGACTTGCTCCCCTAGGCTGCACATGCCAGATTGGCGGGGCTCCTGGAATCTAAGACAAGTTTTGGTAAAACAGTTTTGACAGCTAGGTAAGGCTGTATGTTTTAAGATTAAATAGTCGGGTGAGCGTGTTTGGCTTTGACTTGCGCCCCTAGGATGCAAATGATGGAATAACAGGGTTCCTGGTATCTAAGACAAGTTTTCGTTAATCAGTTTTGGCGGCCAGATGGGGCTATATGTTTTAAGATTTAATAGTCGGGTGAGTCTGTTTGACTTTGACTTGCTACCCTAGGATGCAAATGCTGGATTAACAGGGTTCCTGGTATCTGAGACAAGTTTTGGTAAGGCAATTTAGAGTTCCAGGTGAGACTGAATGTATTCAGACTTAATAGTCGTTTGAGACTATTTGGCTTTGACTTTCTCCCCTAGGCGGCACATGCCAGATTGGCAGGGCACCTGGAATCTAAAAAAGTTTTGGTAAAACAGTTTTGACAGCTAGGTAAGTCTGTATTTTTTAAGATTAAACTGTCGGGGGAGCCTGTTTGGCTTTGACTTGCTCCCCTAGGCTCCACATGCCAGATTGGCTTGGCTCCTGGAATCTTAGACAAGGTTTGGTAAAACAGTTTTGACAGCTGGGCAAGACTGTATGTTTTAAGATTAAATAGTCGGTTGAGCCTGTTTGGCTTTGAGTTGCGCCCCTAGGATGCAAATGCTGGATAAACAGGGTTCCTGGTATTGGTAAGGCAATTTTGAGTTCAGGTGAGGCTAAATGTGTTAAGACTTAATAGTCGGGTGAGACTATTTCGCTTTGACTTGCTCCCCTAGGCTGCAAATGCTAGATTAACAAGGCTCCTGGTTTTTAAGGCAAGTTTTGGTAAAGCAGTTTTGGCAGCTACGTAAGTCTGTATGTTTCAAGATTAAATTGTCGGGTGAGCCTGTTTGGCTTTGACTTGCTCCCCTAGGCTCCACATGCCAGATTGGCGGGACTCCTGGAATCTAAGACAACTTTTGGTAAAACAGTTTTGACAGCTAGGTAAGGCTGTATGCTTTAAGATTAAATAGTCGGGTGAGCGTGTTTGGCTTTGACTTGCGCCCCTAGGATGCAAATGCTGGAATAACAGGGTTCCTGGTATCTAAGACATGTTTTGGTAAGTCGGTTTTGGCGGCCAGATGGGGCTATATGTTTTAAGATTTAATAGTTGGGTGAGCCTGTTTGGCTTTGACTAGCGCCCCTAGGATGCAAATGCTGCATTAACAGTGTTCCTGGTATCTAAGACAAGTTTTGGTAAATCAGTATTGGCAGCTACGTAAGTCTGTATGTTTTAAGATTAAATTGTCGGGTGAGCCTGTTTGGCTTTGACTTGCTCCCCTAGGCTGCACATGCCAGATTGGCGGGGCTCCTGGAATCTAAGACAAGTTTTGGTAAAACAGTTTTGACAGCTAGGTAAGGCTGTATGTTTTAAGATTAAATAGTCGGGTGAGCGTGTTTGGCTTTGACTTGCGCCCCTAGGATGCAAATGCTGGAATAACAGGGTTCCTGGTATCTAAGACAAGTTTTCGTTAATCAGTTTTGGCGGCCAGATGGGGCTATATGTTTTAAGATTTAATAGTTGGGTGAGCCTGTTTGGCTTTGAATGCGCCCCTAGCATGCAAATGCTGCATTAACAGTGTTCCTGGTATCTGAGACAAATTTGGTAAAACAGTTTTGACAGCTAGGTAAGGCTGTATGCTTTAAGATTAAATAGTCGGGTGAGCGTGTTTGGCTTTGACTTGCGCCCCTAGGATGCAAATGCTAGAATAACAGGGTTCCTGGTATCTAAGACATGTTTTGGTAAGTCGGTTTTGGCGGCCAGATGGGGCTATATGTTTTAAGATTTAATAGTTGGGTGAGCCTGTTTGGCTTTGACTTGCGCCCCTAGGATGCAAATGCTGGAATAACAGGGTTCCTGGTATCTAAGACAAGATTTCGTAAATCAGTTTTGGCGGCCATATGGGGCTACATGTTTTAAGATTTAATAGTTGGGTGAGCCTGTTTGGCTTTGACTTGCGCCCCTAGGATGCAAATGCTGGATTAACAGGGTTCCTGGTATTTGAGACAAGTTTTGGTAAATCAGTTTTGGCGGCCAGGTGGGGCTATATGATTTAAAATTCAATAGTCGGGTGAGACTATTTGACTTTGACTTGCTCCCCTAGGATGCAAATGCTGGATTAACAGGGTTCCTGGTATCTGAGACAAGTTTTGGTAAGGCAATTTTGAGTTCCAGGTGAGACTGAATGTATTCAGACTTAATAGTCGTTTGAGACTATTTGGCTTTGACTTTCTCCCCTAGGCGGCACATGCCAGATTGTTGGGGCTTCTGGAATCTAAAAAAAGTTTTGGTAAAACAGTTTTGGCAGCTACGTAAGTCTGTATGTTTTAAGATTAAACTGTTGGGGGAGCCTGTTTGGCTTTGACTTGCTCCCCTAGGCTCCACATGCCAGATTGGCTTGGCTCCTGGAATCTTAGACAAGGTTTGGTAAAACAGTTTTGACAGCTGGGCAAGACTGTATGCTTTAAGATTAAATAGTCGGGTGAGCGTGTTTGGCTTTGACTTGCGCCCCTAGGATGCAAATGCTGGAATAACAGGGTTCCTGGTATCTATGACAAGTTTTGGTAAATCAGTTTTGGCGTCCAGATGAGGCTATATGTTTTAAGATTTAATAGTCGGGTGAGCCTGTTTGGCTTTGACTTGCGCCCCTAGGATGCCAATGCTGCATTAACAGTGTTCCTGGTATCTGAGACAAGTTTTGGTAAAACAGTTTTGACAGCTAGGTAAGGCTGTATGCTTTAAGATTTAAAAGTCGGGTGACCGTGTTTGGCTTTGACTTGCGCCCCTCGGATGCAAATGCTGGAATAACAGGGTTCCTAGTATCTAAGACATGTTTTGGTAAGTCGGTTTTGGCGGCCAGATGGGGCTATATGTTTTAAGATTTAATAGTTTGGTGAACCTGTTTGTCTTTGACTGGCGCCCCTAGGATGCAAATACTGGATTAACAGAGTTCCTGGTATCTGAGACAAGTTTTGGTAAATCAGTTTTGGCGGCCAGATGGGGCTATATGTTTTAGGATTAAATAGTCGGATGATCCTGTTTGGCTTTGACTTGCTCCCCTAGGCTGCACATGCCAGATTGGCGGGGCTCCTGGAATCTAAGACAAGTTTTGGTAAAACAGTTTTGACAGCTACGTAAGGCTATATGTTTTAAGATTTAATAGTTTGGTGAACCTGTTTGGCTTTGACTGGCGCCCCTAGGATGCAAATGCTGGATTAACAGAGTTCCTGGTATCTGAGACAAGTTTTGGTAAATCAGTTTTGGCGGCCAGATGGGGCTATATGTTTTAGGATTAAATAGTCGGATGATCCTGTTTGGCTTTGACTTGCTCCCCTTGGCTGCACATGCCAGATTGGCGGGACTTCTGGAATCTAAGACAAGTTTTGGTAAAACAGTTTTGACAGCTACGTAAGGCTGTATGTTTTAAGATTAAATAGTCGGGTGAGCGTGTTTGGCTTTGACTTGCGCCCCTAGGATGCAAATGCTGGAATAACAGGGTTCCTGGTATCTAAGACAAGTTTTCGTAAATCAGTTTTGGCGGCCAGATGGGGCTACATGTTTTAAGATTTAATAGTGGGGTTAGCCTGTTTGGCTTTGACTTGCGCCCCTAGGATGCAAATGCTGGATTAACAGGGTTCCTGGTATTTGAAACAAGTTTTGGTAAGGCAATTTTGAGTTCCAGGTGATGCTGAATGTTTTCAGATTTAATAGTCGTGTGAGACTATTTGGCTTTGACTTTCTTCCCTAGGCGGCAGATGCCAGATTGGCGAGGCTCCTGGAATCTAAAAAAGCTTTGGTAAAACAGTTTTGACAGCTACGTAAGACGGTATGTTTTAAGGTTAAATAGTCGGGTGAGTCTGTTTGACTTTGACTTGCTCCCCTAGGATGCAAATGCTGGATTAAGAGGGTTTTCTGGTATTTGAGACAAGTTTTGGTAAATCAGTTTTGGCGGCCAGGTGGGGCTATATGATTTAAAATTTAATAGTCGGGTGAGACTATTTGACTTTGACTTGCTCCCCTAGGATGCAAATGCTGGATTAACAGGGTTCCTGGTATCTGAGACAAGTTTTGGTTTGGCAATTTTGAGTTCCAGGTGAGACTGAATGTATTCAGGCTTAATAGTCGTTTGAGACTATTTGGCTTTGACTTTCTCCCCTAGGCGGCACATGCCAGATTGGCGGGGCTGCTGGAATCTAAAAAAAGTTTTGGTAAAACAGTTTTGACAGCTACGTAAGTCTCTATGTTTTAAGATTAAACTGTCGGGGGAGCCTGTTTGGCTTTGACCTGCTCCCCTAGGCTCCACATGCCAGATTGGCTTGGCTCCTGGAATCTTAGACAAGGTTTGGTAAAACAGTTTTGACCGCTGGGCAAGACTTTATGTTTTAAGATTAAATAGTCGGTTGAGCCTGTTTGGCTTTGAGTTGCGCCCCTAGGATGCAAATGCTGGATTAACAGGGTTCCTGGTATCTGAGACAAGTTTTGGTAAGGCAATTTTGAGTTCCAGGTGTGGCTGAATGAGTTAAAATTTAATAGTCGGGTGAGGCTATTTGGCTTTGTTTTGCTCCCCTAGGCTGCAAATGCTAGATTAACAGGGTTCCTGGTATCTGAGACAAGTTTTGGTAAATCAGTTTTGGCGGCCAGATGGGTCTATATGTTTTACGATTAAATAGTCGGATGATCCTGTTTGGCTTTGACTTGCTCCCCTTGGCTGCACATGCCAGATTGGCGGGGCTTCTGGAATCTAAGACAAGTTTTGGTAAAACATTTTTGACAGCTACGTAAGGCTGTATGTTTTAAGATTAAAAAGTCGGGTGAGCGTGTTTGGCTTTGACTTGCGCCCCTAGGATGCAAATGCTGGAATAACAGGGTTCCTGGTATCTAAGACAAGTTTTCGTAAATCAGTTTTGGCGGCCAGATGGGGCTACATGTTTTAAGATTTAATAGTGGGGTTAGCCTGTTTGGCTTTGACTTGCGCCCCTAGGATGCAAATGCTGGATTAACAGGGTTCCTGGTATCTGACACAAGTTTTGGTAAGGCAATTTTGAGTTCCAGGTGATGCTGAATGTTTTCAGATTTAATAGTCGTGTAAGACTATTTGGCTTTGACTTTCTCCCCTAGGCGGCAGATGCCAGAATGGCGGGGCTCCTGGAATCTAAGACAAGTTTTGGTAAAACAGTTTTGACAGCTACGTAAGTCTGTATGTTTTAAGATTAAACTGTAGGGGGAGCCTGTTTGGCTTTGACTTGCTCCCCTAGGCTCCACATGCCAGATTGGCTTGGCTCCTGGAACCTTAGACAAGGTTTGGTAAAACAGTTTTGACAGCTACGTTAGTCTGTATGTTTTAAGATTAAACTGTAGGGGGAGCCTGTTTGGCTTTGACTTGC
Organism: Drosophila kanekoi; assembly: GCA_037075305.1. Taxonomy (NCBI): domain Eukaryota; kingdom Metazoa; phylum Arthropoda; class Insecta; order Diptera; family Drosophilidae; genus Drosophila; species Drosophila kanekoi. The sequence goes on along the minus strand of JBAMCE010000039.1, from coordinate 162,143 downwards.
TCCCCTAGGCTGCACATGCCAGATTGGCGGGGCTCCTGGAATCTAAGACAAGTTTTGGTAAAACAGTTTTGACAGCTACGTAAGTCTGTATGTTTTAAGATTAAACTGTAGGGGGAGCCTGTTTGGCTTTGACTTGCTCCCCTAGGCTCCACATGCCAGATTGGCGGGGCTCCTGGAATCTTAGACAAGGTTTGGTAAAACAGTTTTGACAGCTACGTTAATCTGTATGTTTTAAGATTAAACTGTAGGGGGAGCCTGTTTGGCTTTGACTTGCTCCCCTAGGCTGCACATGCCAGATTGGCGGGGCTCCTGGAATCTAAGACAAGTTTTGGTAAAACAGTTTTGACAGCTAGGTAAGGCTGTATGTCTTAAGTTTAAATAGTCGGGTGAGCGTGTTTGGCTTTGACTTGCTCCCTTAGTACGCAAATGCTGGATTAACAGGGTTCCTGGTATCTGAGACAAGTTTTGGTAAGGCAATTTTGAGTTCCAGGTGAGACTGAATTTATTCAGACTTAATAGTCGTTTGAGACTATTTGGCTTTGACTTTCTCCCCTAGGCGGCACATGCCAGATTGGCGGGGCTCCTGGAATCTAATAAAAGTTTTGGTAAAACAGTTTTGACAGCTACGTAAGTCTGTATGTTTTAAGATTAAACTGTAGGGGGAGCCTTTTTGGCTTTGACTTGCTCCCCTAGGCTCCACATGCCAGATTGGCTTGGCTCCTGGAATCTAAGACAAGGTTTGGTAAAACAGTTTTGACCGCTGGGCAAGACTTTATGTTTTAAGATTAAATAGTCGGTTGAGCCGGTTTGGCTTTGAGTTGCGCCCCTAGGATGCCAATGCTGGAATAACAGGGTTCCTGGTATCTAAGACATGTTTTGGTAAGTCCGTTTTTGGCGGCCAGATGGGGCTATATGTTTTAAGATTTAATAGTTTGGTGAGCCTGTTTGGCTTTGACTTGCGCCCCTAGGATGCAAATGCTGCATTAACAATGTTCCTGGTATCTGAGACAAGTTTTGGTAGAACAGTTTTGACAGCTAGGTAAGGCTGTATGCTTTAAGATTAAATAGTCGGGTGAGCGTGTTTGGCTTTGACTTGCGCCCCTAGGATGCAAATGCTGGAATAACAGGGTTCCTGGTATATAAGACATGTTTTGGTAAGTCCGTTTTTGGCGGCCAGATGGGGCTATATGTTTTAAGATTTAATAGTTTGATGAGCCTGTATGACTTTGACTTGCGCCACCAGGATGCAAATGCTGGAATAACAGGGTTCCTGGTATATAAGACATGTTTTGGTAAGTCCGTTTTTGGCGGCCACATGGGGCTGTATGTTTAAAGATTTAATAGTCGGGTGAGGCTATTTGGCTTTGTTTTGCTCCCCTAGGCTGCAAATGCTAGATTAACAGGGTTCCTGGTATCTGAGACAAGTTTTGGTAAATCAGTTTTGGCGGCCAGATGGGGCTATATGTTTTAGGATTAAATAGTCGGATGATCCTGTTTGGCTTTGACTTGCTCCCCTAGGCTGCACATGCCAGATTTTCGGGGCTCCTGGAATCTAAGACAAGTTTTGGTAAAACAGTTTTGACAGCTACGTAAGGCTGTATGTTTTAAGATTAAATAGTCGGGTGAGCGTGTTTGGCTTTGACTTGCGCCCCTAGGATGCAAATGCTGGAATAACAGGGTTCCTGGTATCTAAGACAAGTTTTGGTAAATCAGTTTTGGCGTCTATGGGGCTATATGTTTGAGGATTAAATAGTCGGATGAGCCTGCTTGGCTTTGACTTGCTCCCCTTGGCTGCACATGCCAGATTGGCGGGGCTTCTGGAATATAAGACAAGTTTTGGTAAAACAGTTTTGACAGCTACGTAAGGCTGTATGTTTTAAGATTAAATAGTCGGGTGAGCGTGTTTGGCTTTGACTTGCGCCCCTAGTATGCAAATGCTGGAATAACAGGGTTCCTGGTATCTAAGACAAGTTTTCGTAAATCAGTTTTGGCGGCCAGATGGGGCTACATGTTTTAAGATTTAATAGTGGGGTTAGCCTGTTTGGCTTTGACTTGCGCCCCTAGGATGCAAATGCTGGATTAACAGGGTTCCTGGTATTTGAAACAAGTTTTGGTAAGGCAATTTTGAGTTCCAGGTGATGCTGAATGTTTTCAGATTTAATAGTCGTGTGAGACTATTTGGCTTTGACTTTCTCCCCTAGGCGGCAGATGCCAGATTGGCGAGGCTCCTGGAATCTAAAAAAAGCTTTGGTAAAACAGTTTTGACAGCTACGTAAGTCGGTATGTTTTAAGGTTAAATAGTCGGGTGAGTCTGTTTGACTTTGACTTGCTCCCCTAGGATGCAAATGCTGGATTAAGAGGGTTCCTGGTATTTGAGGCAAGTTTTGGTAAATCAGTTTTGGCGGCCAGGTGGGGCTATATGATTTAAAATTTAATAGTCGGGTGAGACTATTTGACTTTGACTTGCTCCCCTAGGATGCAAATGCTGGATTAACAGGGTTCCTGGTATCTGAGACAAGTTTTGGTTTGGCAATTTTGAGTTCCAGGTGAGACTGAATGTATTCAGGCTTAATAGTCGTTTGAGACTATTTGGCTTTGACTTTCTCCCCTAGGCGGCACATGCCAGATTGGCGGGGCTGCTGGAATCTAAAAAAAGTTTTGGTAAAACAGTTTTGACAGCTACGTAAGTCTCTATGTTTTAAGATTAAACTGTCGGGGGAGCCTGTTTGGGTTTGACTTGCTCCCCTAGGCTCCACATGCCAGATTGGCTTGGCTCCTGGAATCTTAGACAAGGTTTGGTAAAACAGTTTTGACAGCTGGGCAAGACTTTATGTTTTAAGATTAAATAGTCGGTTGAGCCTGTTTGGCTTTGAGTTGCGCCCCTAGGATGCAAATGCTGGATTAACAGGGTTCCTGGTATCTGAGACAAGTTTTGGTAAGGCAATTTTGAGTTCCAGGTGTGGCTGAATGAGTTAAAATTTAATAGTCGGGTGAGGCTATTTGGCTTTGTTTTGCTCCCCTAGGCTGCAAATGCTAGATTAACAGGGTTCCTGGTATCTGAGACAAGTTTTGGTAAATCAGTTTTGGCGGCCAGATGGGGCTATATGTTTTAGGATTAAATAGTCGGATGATCCTGTTTGGCTTTGACTTGCTCCCCTTGGCTGCACATGCCAGATTGGCGGGGCTTCTGGAATCTAAGATAAGTTTTGGTAAAACATTTTTGACAGCTACGTAAGGCTGTATGTTTTAAGATTAAAAAGTCGGGTGAGCGTGTTTGGCTTTGACTAGCGCCCCTAGGATGCAAATGCTGGATTAACAGGGTTCCTGGTATCTGACACAAGTTTTGGTAAATCAGTTTTGGCGTCTATGGGGCTATATGTTTGAGGATTAAATAGTCGGATGAGCCTGCTTGGCTTTGACTTGCTCCCCTTGGCTGCACATGCCAGATTGGCGGGGCTTCTGGAATCTAAGACAAGTTTTGGTAAAACAGTTTTGACAGCTACGTAAGGCTGTATGTTTTAAGATTAAATAGTCGGGTGAGCGTGTTTGGCTTTGACTTGCGCCCCTAGTATGCAAATGCTGGAATAACAGGGTTCCTGGTATCTAAGACAAGTTTTCGTAAATCAGTTTTGGCGGCCAGATGGGGCTACATGTTTTAAGATTTAATAGTGGGGTTAGCCTGTTTGGCTTTGACTTGCGCCCCTAGGATGCAAATGCTGGATTAACAGGGTTCCTGGTATCTGACACAAGTTTTGGTAAGGCAATTTTGAGTTCCAGGTGATGCTGAATGTTTTCAGATTTAATAGTCGTGTGAGACTATTTGGCTTTGACTTTCTCCCCTAGGCGGCAGATGCCAGATTAGCGGGGCTCCTGGAATCAAAAAAAAGCTTTGGTAAAACAGTTTTGACAGCTACGTAAGTCTGTATGTTTTAAGATTAAATAGTCGGGTGAGTCTGTTTGACTTTGACTTGCTCCCCTAGGCTGCACATGCCAGATTGGCGGGGCTCCTGGAGTCTAAGACAAGTTTTGGTAAAACAGTTTTGACAGCTAGGTAAGGCTGTTTCCTTTAAGATTAAATAGTCGGGTGAGCCTGTTTGGCTTTGACTTGCGCCACTAGGATGCAAATGCTGGAATAACAGGGTTCCTGGTATCTAAGACAAGTTTTGGTAAGGCAATTTTGAGTTCCAGGTGAGGCTGAATGTATTCAGACTTAATAGCCGTGTGAGACTCTTTGGCTTTGACTTTCTCCCCTAGGCGGTACATGCCAGATTGGCGGGGCTCCTGGAATCTAAAAAAAGCTTTGGTAAAACAGTTTTGACAGCTACGTAAGTCTGTATGTTTTAAGGTTAAATAGTCGGGTGAGTCTGTTTGACTCTGACTTGCTCCCCTAGGATGCAAATGCTGGATTAACAGGGTTCCTGGTATTTGAGACAAGTTTTGGTAAATTAGTTTTGGCGGCCAGGTGGGGCTATATGATTGAAAATTTAATAGTCGGGTGAGACTATTTGGCTTTGTCTTGCTCCCCTAGGCTGCAAATGCGAGATTAACAGGGTTCCTGTTAACTGAGATAGGTTTTGGTAAATCAGTTTTGGCGGCCAGATGGGGCTATATGTTTTAGGATTAAATAGTCGGATGAGCCTGTTTGGCTTTGACTTGCTCCCCTAGGCTGCACATGCCAGATTGGCGGGGCTCCTGGAATCTAAGACAAGTTTTGGTAAAACAGTTTTGACAGCTAGGTAAGGCTGTATGCTTTAAGATTAAATAGTCGGGTGAGCGTGTTAGGCTTTGACTTGCGCCCCTAGGATGAAAATGCTGGAATAACAGGGTTCCTGGTATCTAAAACAAGTTTTGGTAAATCAGTTTTGGCGTCTATGGGGCTATATATTTTAGGATTAAATAGTCGGATGAGCCTGTTTGGCTTTGACTTGCTCCCCTAGGCTGCACATGCCAGATTGGCGGGGCTCCTGGAATCTAAGACAAGTTTTCGTAAATCAGTTTTGGCGGTCAGATGGGGCTATATGTTTTAAGATTTAATAGTCGGGTGAGCCTGTTTGGCTTTGACTTGTGCCCCTAGGATGCAAATGCTGGATTAACAGGGTTCCTGGTATCTGAAACAAGTTTTGGTAAGGCAATTTTGAGTTCCAGGTGATGCTGAATGTTTTCAGATTTAATAGTCGTGTGAGACTATTTGGCTTTGACTTTCTCCCCTAGGCGGCAGATGCCAGATTAGCGGGGCTCCTGGAATCAAAAAAAAGCTTTGGTAAAACAGTTTTGACAGCTACGTAAGTCTGTATGTTTTAAGGTTAAATAGTCGGGTGAGTCTGTTTGACTTTGAATTGCTCCCCTAGGATGCAAATGCTGGATTAACAGGGTTCCTGGTATCTGAGACAAGTTTTGGTACATCAGTTTTGGCGGCCAGGTGGGGCTATATGATTTAAAATGTAATAGTCGGGTGAGACTATTTGGCTTTGTCGTGCTCCCCTAGGCTGCAAATGCTAGATTAACAGGGTTCCTGGTAACTGAGATAGGTTTTGGTAAATCAGTTTTGGCGGCCAGATGGGGCTATATGTTTTAGGATTAAATAGTCGGAATAGCCTGCTTGGCTTTGACTTGCTCCCCTAGGCTGCACATGCCAGATTGGCGGGGCTCCTGGAATCTAAGGCAAGTTTTGGTAAAACAGTTTTGACAGCTAGGTAAGGCTGTATGCTTTAAGATTAAATAGTCGGGTGAGCGTGTTTGGCTTTGACTTGCGCCCCTAGGATGCAAATGCTGGAATAACAGGGTTCCTGGTATCTAAAACAAGTTTTGGTAAATCAGTTTTGGCGTCTATGGGGCTATATGTTTTAGGATTAAATAGTCGGATGAGCCTGTTTGGCTTTGACTTGCTCCCCTAGGCTGCACATGCCAGATTGGCGGGGCTCCTGGAATCTAAGACAAGTTTTCGTAAATCAGTTTTGGCGGTCAGATGGGGCTATATGTTTTAAGATTTAATAGTCGGGTGAGCCTGTTCGGCTTTGACTTGCGCCCCTAGGATGCAAATGCTGGATTAACAGGGTTCCTGGTATCTGAAACAAGTTTTGGTAAGGCAATTTTGAGTTCCAGGTGATGCTGAATGTTTTCAGATTTAATAGTCGTGTGAGACTATTTGGCTTTGACTTTCTCCCCTAGGCGGCAGATGCCAGATTAGCGGGGCTCCTGGAATCAAAAAAAAGCTTTGGTAAAACAGTTTTGACAGCTACGTAAGTCTGTATGTTTTAAGGTTAAATAGTCGGGTGAGTCTGTTTGACTTTGACTTGCTCCCCTAGGATGCAAATGCTGGATTAACAGGGTTCCTGGTATCTGAGACAAGTTTTGGTAAATCAGTTTTGGCGGCCAGGTGGGGCTATATGATTTAAAATTTAATAGTCGGGTGAGACTATTTGGCTTTGTCTTGCTCCCCTAGGCAGCAAATGCGAGATTAACAGGGTTCCTGTTAACTGAGATAGGTTTTGGTAAATCAGTTTTGGCGGCCAGATGGGGCTATATGTTTTAGGATTAAATAGTCGGATGAGCCTGTTTGGCTTTGACTTGCTCCCCTAGGCTGCACATGCCAGATTAGCGGGGCTCCTGGAATCTAAGACAAGTTTTGGTAAAACAGTTTTGACAGCTAGGTAAGGCTGTTTGCTTTAAGATTAAATAGTCGGGTGAGCCAGTTTGGCTTTGACTTGCGCCCCTAGGATGCAAATGCTGGAATAACAGGGTTCCTAGTATCTAAGACAAGTTTTGGTAAGGCAATTTTGAGTTCCAGGTGAGGCTGAATGTATTCAGACTTAATAGCCGTGTGAGACTCTTTGGCTTTGACTTTCTCCCCTAGGCGGTACATGCCAGATTGGCGGGGCTCCTGGAATCTAAAAAAAGCTTTGGTAAAACAGTTTTGACAGCTACTTAAGTCTGTATGTTTTAAGGTTAAATAGTCGGGTGAGTCTGTTTGACTTTGACTTGCTCCCCTAGGATGCAAATGCTGGATTAACAGGGTTCCCGGTATCTGAGACAAGTTTTGGTAAATCAGTTTTGGCGGCCAGGTGGGGCTATATGTTTTAGGATTAAATAGTCGGATGAGCCTGTTTGGCTTTGACTTGCTCCCCTACGCTGCACATGCCAGATTGGCGGGGCTCCTGGAATCTAAGACAAGTTTTGGTAAAACAGTTTTGACAGCTAGGTAAGGCTGTTTGCTTTAAGATTAAATAGTCGGGTGAGCGTGTTTGTCTTTGACTTGCGCCCCTACGATGCAAATGCTGGAATAACAGGGTTCCTGGTATCTAAGACAAGTTTTGGTAAGGCAATTTTGAGTTCCAGGTGAGGCTGAATGTATTCAGACTTAATAGTTCTGTGAGACTATTTGGCTTTGACTTTCTCCCCTAGGCGGTACATGACAGATTGGCGGGGCTCCTGGAATCTAAAAAAAGTTTTGGTAAAACAGTTTTGACAGCTACGTAGGTCTGTATGTTTTAAGGTTAAATAGTCGGGTGAGTCTGTTTGACTTTGACTTGCTCCACTTGGATGCAAATGCTGGATTAACAGGGTTCCTGGTATCTGCGACAAGTTTTGGTAAATCATTTTTGGCGGCCAGATGAGGCTATATGTTTTAAGATTTAATAGTCGGGTGAGGCTATTTGGCTTTGTCTTCCTCCCCTAGGTTGCACATGCCAGATTGGCGGGGCTCCTGGAATCTAAGACAAGTTTTGGTAAAACAGTTTTGACAGCTAGGTAAGGCTGTATGTTTTAAGATTAAATAGTCGGGTGAGCGTGTTTGGCTTTGACTTGCGCCCCTAGGATGCAAATGCTGGAATAACAGGGTTCCTGGTATCTAAGACAAGTTTTGGTAAATCAGTTTTGGCGGCCAGATGGGGCTATATGTTTTAGGATTAAATAGTCGGATGAGCCTGTTTGGCTTTGACTTGCTCCCCTACGCTGCACATGCCAGATTGGCGGGGCTCCTGGAATCTAAGACAAGTTTTGGTAAAACAGTTTTGACAGCTAGGTAAGGCTGTTTGCTTTAAGATTAAATAGTCGGGTGAGCGTGTTTGTCTTTGACTTGCGCCCCTACGATGCAAATGCTGGAATAACAGGGTTCCTGGTATCTAAGACAAGTTTTGGTAAGGCAATTTTGAGTTCCAGGTGAGGCTGAATGTATTCAGACTTAATAGTTCTGTGAGACTATTTGGCTTTGACTTTCTCCCCTAGGCGGTACATGACAGATTGGCGGGGCTCCTGGAATCTAAAAAAAGTTTTGGTAAAACAGTTTTGACAGCTACGTAGGTCTGTATGTTTTAAGGTTAAATAGTCGGGTGAGTCTGTTTAACTTTGACTTGCTCCCCTTGGATGCAAATGCTGGATTAACAGGGTTCTGGTATCTGAGACAAGTTTTGGTAAATCATTTTTGGCGGCCAGATGAGGCTATATGTTTTAAGATTTAATAGTCGGGTGAGCGTGTCTGGCTTTGACTTGCGCCCCTAGGATGCAAATGCTGGAATAACAGGGTTCCTGGTATCTAAGACAAGTTTTGGTAAATCAGTTTTGGCGTCTATGGGGCTATCTGTTTTAGGATTAAATAGTCGGATGAGCCTGCTTGGCTTTGACTTGCTCCCCTTGGCTGCACATGCCAGATTGGCGGGGCTCCTGGAATCTAAGACACGTTTTGGTAAAACAGTTTTGACAGCTAGGTAAAGCTGTATGTTTTAAGATTGTAACGAACACGACGGCTACGCTGGGCGCGTCTCGCCTAACACTCGTGTGTGTATTGGTGGCGTACTCCGTCTACGGGTTCCGACCGTGCTCAGGGAAGGGGCGTGGGTTCTTTGCTCCCTAACACACTCGACGCGTCAAATATAATAAAGAAAAAAAAGTAGACAGAGTTAAGGTATGACGGTATACCACGATATATAAGAAGAGACTACGATGTGCAAGCAGAATATATCATATAGAGCCGAGGAGCTAAGATGTTGGCTACCCCCGGTCTTTACCCGCCCTACCTGTAGCTGCATCTGTGATTGTCTTTGCAACTACCCTTTCATAAGCGATATTATTTACCTAAGGTGCCCAAAAAGGAATTAAGATTTCATTTTATCATATAATTGTATTCCTGGAAAATTTAAATTCATGATCGTACTTCATTATACATTACGTGAAAAGAACAAATCTTATTACTTTCTATAAAACTAAACTCGATCTGGGCAAAAACACACATGAATGAGATTACACTCTGAAAGTGATAGTAAGTTAAACCACTTCTGATCTGAATGATCCACAAAAAAATTATCTGTAATTACGAAGGCTGATTCGGAGTACACCCGCTGTCTATAACCACGATTCAAACAATACGTACAATTTGATAAGCTGGCTTATTACCTTATGTTTTTTTTTCACACAGTACTCACTACTTTAGTATAATGCAACGATGTCAGCAGGCCTGTTGACGACGATGATGGGCTGTGGAATCTTAATTGTACTGTGTAACGTAGGAATATAGTCAGCGACATATACACGCTAAATCAGGATCAAAAGACAATGTCAGTGATATAAAACGGAAAAAATTGCAATTTAAATTTCATGTGTACTTATGCCCTTCGCTTATACCTACGGCCAGTAAGCCGTTTAACAATTATATCAGATGTTGTAAATCCGAGTGTGGGTGCGCACTGATTAGCTATCCACCAGATCTGCGCTCAAGATGGGTCGAACACGTGGTCAAGTTGGCCGCCTGTGCGTGCAGCAAGAACTATTGGTTAGCGAGGTTCAAAGCTTATTTTCAGAAAATGAGACAATGCTGAAATCTTGGTTCGGCCTTAGGAAATTAGATCCCTGCTACCAGTGTAGATTGTCGCTATTTGGTGCTTTGGGCTTTGGCTTTGGCTTCGACAAGGAATACGCGCTATGCGTAATTTTTATTTTTGGCTCGCAATAACGCGGCGCCGCAATTTAGCCTGCACTTTCCTACGACTTTCACACAAAGGAATGGCAGATTTGTCAAAACGTCCGAATTCTGAAATTTTTCTTCCAGCTGAGGCTGTATGTTTTAGGATTAAATGGTCGGATGAGACTGTTTGGCTTTGACTTGGTCCTCTAGGCTCCACATGCCAGATTGGCGAGGCTCCTGGAATCTAAGACAAGGTTTGGTAAAACAGTTTTGACACCTAGGCAAGACTGTATAACTTAAGATTAAATAGTCGGTTGAGCCTGTTTGGCTTTGACTTGCGACCCTAGGATGCAAATGCTGGATTAATAGGGTTCCTGGTATCTGAGACAAGTTTTGGTAAAGCAGTTTTGGCGGCCAGATGGGGCTGTATGTTTTAAGATTTAATAGTCGGGTGAAACTATTTGGCTGTGACTTGCTCCCCTAGGCTGCAAATTCTAGATTAAAAGGGCTCCTGGTATCTAAGATAAGTTTTGGTAAATCAGTTTTGACGGCTAGATGGGGCTATGTGTTTTAGGATTAAATAGTCGGATGAGCCTGTTTTGGCTTTGACTTGCTCCTCTAGGCTCCACATGCCAGATTGACGGGGCTCCTCGAATCTATAAAAAGTTTTAGTAAAACAGTTTTGACAGCCAGATAGGGCTGTTGGTTTTAAGATTACATTGTAGGATGATCCCTGTTTGGCTTTGAACTTCTCCCCTAGGCTGCACACGCCAGATTGGCAGGGCTCCTGGTATCTGAGACAAGGTTTGGTAAAACAGTTTTGGCAGCTAGGTCAGGCTACATGTTTGAAGGCTAAATAGTCGGTTGAGCCTGTTTGGCTTTGACTTGCTCCCCTAGGATGCAAATGCTGGAGGAACAGGGTTCCTGACATCTGAGACAAGTTTCGGTAAAGCAATTTTGACTTCCAGGTGAGGCTGTATGCTTTAAGACTTAATAGTCGGGTGAGACTATTTGGCTTTGACTTGCTCCCCTAGGCGGCACATGCCAGATTGTCAAGGCTCCTGGAATCTAAAAAAAGTTTTAGTAAAACAGTTTTGACAGCCAGATGGGGCTGTTTGTTTTAAGATTAAAGAGTCGGGTGAGCCTGTATGACTTTGACTTGCGCCCCCAGGATGCAAATACTGGATTAACAGGGTCCTGGTATTTGAGACAAGTTTTGGTTGACGGCCAGATCGGGCTATATGTTTTAAGATTTAATAGTCGGGTGAGACTATTTGGCTTTATCTTGCTCCCCTAGGCTGCAAATGCTAGATTAACAGGATTCCTGGTATCTGAGACAAGTTTAGGTAAATCAGTTTTGGCGGCCAGATGGGGCTGTTTGTTTTAAGACTAAATTGTAGGGTGAGCCTGTATGATTTTGACTTGCGCCCCCAGGATGCAAATACTCGATTAACAGGGTTCCTGGTATCTGAGACAAGTTTTGGTAAAGCAGTTTTGGCGGCCAGATGGGGCTGTATGTTTAAAGATTTAATAGTCGGGTGAAACTATTTGGCTTTGACTTGCTCCCCTAGGCTGCAAATTCTAGATTAACAGGGCTCCTGGTATCTAAGACAAGTTTTGGTAAAGCAGTTTAGCAGCCAGATGGGGCTGTTTGTTTTAAGATTAAATTGTAGGGTAAGCCCTGTTTGGCTTTGAACTTCTCCCCTAGGCTGCACACGCCAGATTGGCAGGGCTTCTGGTATCTGAGACAAGGTTTGGTAAAACAGTTTTGACAGATAGGTCAGGCTACATGTTTGAAGGTTAAATAGTCGGGTGAGCCTGTTTGGCTTTGACCTGCTCCCCTAGGATGCAAATGCTGGAGTAACAGGGTTCCTGGCATCTGAGACAAGTTTCGGTAAAGCAATTTTGACTTCCAGGTGAGGCTGTATGTTTTATGAGACTTAATAGTCGGGTGAGACTATTTGGCTTTGACTTGCTACCCTAGGCTGCAAATGCTAGATTAACAGGGTTCCTGGTATCTGAGACAAGTTTTGGTAAGGCAATTTTGAGTTCCAGGTGTGGCTGAAAGTTTTAAGACTTAATAGTCGTGTGAGCCTGTTTGGCTTTGACTTGCTCCCCTAGGCTGCACTGCCAGATTGTCTTAAGATTAAATAGTCAAGTGAGTGTGCTTGGCTTTGACTTGCGCCCCTAGGATACAAATGCTGGAATAACAGAGTTCCTGGTATCTGAGACAAGTTTTGGTAAAGCAGTTTTGGCGGCCAGATGGGGCTGTATGTTTTAAGATTTAATAGTCGGGTGAAACTATTTGGCTTTGACTTGCTCCCCTAGGCTGCAAATTCTAGATTAACAGGGCTCCTGGTATCTAAGACAAGTTTTGGTAAAGCAGTTTTGGCAGCCAGATGGGGCTGTTTGTTTTAAGTTTAAATTGTAGGGTAAGCCCTGTTTGGCTTTGACTTGCTCCCGTAGAATGCAAATGGTGGAGGAACAGGGTTCCTGGCATCTGAGACAAGTTTCGGTAAAGCAATTTTGACTTCCAGGGGAGGCTGTATGTTTTAGGATTAAATAGCCGGATGAGCCTGTTTGGCTTTGACTTGCGCCCCTAGGATGCAAATGCTGGATTAACAGGGCTCCTGGTATCTAAGACAAGTTTTGGTAAAGCAGTTTTGGCGGCCAGATGGGGCTGTATGTTTTAAGATTTAATAGTCGGGTGAAACTATTTGGCTTTGACTTGCTCCCCTAGGCTGCAAATTCTAGATTAACAGGGCTCCTGGTATCTAAGACAAGTTTTGGTAAAGCAGTTTTGGCAGCCAGATGGGGCTGTTTGTTTTAAGTTTAAATTGTAGGGTAAGCCCTGTTTGGCTTTGACTTGCTCCCGTAGAATGCAAATGGTGGAGGAACAGGGTTCCTGGCATCTGAGACAAGTTTCGGTAAAGCAATTTTGACTTCCAGGGGAGGCTGTATGTTTTAGGATTAAATAGCCGGATGAGCCTGTTTGGCTTTGACTTGCGCCCCTAGGATGCAAATGCTGGATTAACAGGGTTCCTGGTATCTGAGAGAAGTTTTGGTGAGGCAATTTTGAGTTCCAGGTGAGGCTGAATGTTTTAAGACTTAATAGTCGTGTGAGACTATTTGGCTTTGACTTGCTCCCCTAGGCGGCACATGCCAGATTGGAAAGGCTCCTGGAAACTAAAAAAAAGTTTTAGTAAAACAGTTTTGACAGCCAGATGGGGCTGTTTGTTTTAAGATTAAATTGTAGGATGAGACCTGTTAGGCTTTTAACTTCTCCCCTAGGCTGCACACGCCAGATTGGCAGGTCTCCTGGTATCTGAGACAAGGTTTGGTAAAACAGTTTTGACAGCTAGGTCAGGCTACATGTTTGAAGGTTAAATAGTCGGGTAAGCCTGTTTGGCTTTGACTTGCTCCCCTAGGATGCAAATGGTGGAGGAACAGAGTTCCTGGCATCTGAGACAAGTTTCGATAAAGCAATTTTGACTTCCAGGTGAAGCTGTATGCTTTAAGACTTAATAGTCGGGTGAGACTATTTGGCTTTGACTTGCTCCCCTATGCGGCACATGCCAGATAGGCAAGGCTCCTGGAATCTAAAAAAAGTTTTAGTTAATCAGTTTTGACAGACAGATGGGGCTGTTTGTTTTAAGATTAAAGAGTCGGGTGAGCCTGTATGACTTTGACTTGCGCCACCAGGATGCAAACACTGGATTAACAGGGTTCCTGGTATTTGAGACAAGTTTTGGTTAATCAGTTTTGACGGCCAGATCGGGCTATATGTTTTAAGATTTAATAGTCGGGTGAGACTATTTGTCTTTATCTTGCTCCCCTAGGCTGCAAATGCTAGACTAACAGGGTTCCTGGTATCTGAGACAAGTTTAGGTAAAACAGTTTTGGCGGCCAGATGGGGCTGTTTGTTTTAAGATTAAATTGTAGGGTGAGCCTGTATGATTTTGACTTGCGCCCCCAGGATGCAAATACTGGATTAACAGGGTTCCTGGTATCTGAGACTAGTTTTGGTAAAGCAGTTATGGCGGCCACATGGGGCTGTATGTTTAAAGATTTAATAGTCGGGTGAGACTATTTGGCTTTGACTTGCTAACCTAGGCTGCAAATGCTAGATTAACAGGGTTCCTGGTATCTGAGACAAGTTTTGGTAAGGCAATTTTGAGTTCCAGGTGAGGCTGAATGTTTGCAGACTTAATAGTCGTGTGAGACTATTTGGCTTTAACTTGCTCCCCTAGGCGGCACATGCCAGATTGGCAAGGCTCCTGGAATCTAAAAAAAGTTTTAGTAAAACAGTTTTGACAGCCAGATGGGGCTGTTTGTTTGAAGATTAAATTGTGGGATGAGCCCTGTTTGGCTTTGAACTTCTCCCCTAGGCTGCACACGCCAGATTGGCAGGGCTCCTGGTATCTGAGACAAGGTTTGGTTAAACGGTTTTGACTGCTAGGTCAGGCTACATGTTTGAAGGATAACTAGTCGGGTGAGCCTGTTTGGCTTTGACTTGCTCCCGTAGGATGCAAATGGTGGATTAACAGGGTTCCTGGTATCTGAGACAAGTTTTGGTAAGGCAATTTTGAGTTCCAGGTGAGGCTGAATGTTTGCCGACTTAATAGTCGTGTGAGACTATTTGGCTTTAACTTGCTCCCCTAGGCGGCACATGCCAGATTGGCAAGGCTCCTGGAATCTAAAAAAAGTTTTAGTAAAACAGTTTTGACAGCCAGATGGGGCTGTTTGTTTGAAGATTAAATTGTGGGATGAGCCCTGTTTGGCTTTGAACTTCTCCCCTAGGCTGCACACGCCAGATTGGCAGGGCTCCTGGTATCTGAGACAAGGTTTGGTTAAACGGTTTTGACAGCTAGGTCAGGCTACATGTTTGAAGGATAACTAGTCGGGTGAGCCTGTTTGGCTTTGACTTGCTCCCGTAGGATGCAAATGGTGGAGGAACAGGGTTCCTGGCATCTGAGACAAGTTTCGGTAAAGCAATTTTGACTGCCAGGGGAGGCTGTATGTTTTAGGATTAAATAGTCGGATGAGCCTGTTTGGCTTTGACTTGCGCCCCTAGGATGCAAATGCTGGATTAACAGGGTTCCTGGTATCTGAGACAAGTTTTGGTAAGGCAATTTTGAGTTCCAGGTGAGGCTGAATGTTTGCAGACTTAATAGTCGTGTGAGACTATTTGGCTTTAACTTGCTCCCCTAGGCGGCACATGCCAGATTGGCAAGGCTCCTGGAATCTAAAAAAAGTTTTAGTAAAACAGTTTTGACAGCCAGATGGGGCTGTTTGTTTGAAGATTAAATTGTGGGATGAGCCCTGTTTGGCTTTGAACTTCTCCCCTAGGCTGCACACGCCAGATTGGCAGGGCTCCTGGTATCTGAGACAAGGTTTGGTTAAACGGTTTTGACAGCTAGGTCAGGCTACATGTTTGAAAGATAACTAGTCGGGTGAGCCTGTTTGGCTTTGACTTGCTCCCGTAGGATGCAAATGGTGGAGGAACAGGGTTCCTGGCATCTGAGACAAGTTTCGGTAAAGCAATTTTGACTGCCAGGGGAGGCTGTATGTTTTAGGATTAAATAGTCGGACGAGCCTGTTTGGCTTTGACTTGCGCCCCTAGGATGCAAATGCTGGATTAACAGGGTTCCTGGTATCTGAGAAAAGTTTTGGTAAGGCAATTTTGAGTTCCAGGTAAGGCTGAATGTTTTAAGACTTAATAGTCGTGTGAGACTATTTGGCTTTGACTTGCTCCCATAGGCTGCACACGCCAGATTGGCAGGGCTCCTGCTATCTGAGACAAGGTTTGGTAAAAAAGTTTTGACAGCTAGGTCAGGTTACATGTTTGAAGGTTAAATAGTCGGATGAGCCTGTTTGGCTTTGACTTGCTCCCCTAGGATGCAAATGCTGGGGTAACAGGGTTCCTGGCATCTGAGACAAGTTTCGGTAAAGCAATTTTGACTTCCAGGTGAGGCTGTATGTTTTAAGACTTAATAGTCGGGTGAGACTATTTGGCTTTGACTTGCTACCCTAGGCTGCAAATGCTAGATTAACAGGGATCCTTGTATCTGAGAAAAGTTTCGATAAAGCAATTTTGACTTCCAGGGGAGGCTGTATAATTTACGATTAAATAGTCGGATGAGCCTGTTTGGCTTTGACTTGCGCCCCTAGAATGCAAATGCTGGATTAAAAGGGTTCCTGGTATCTGAGACAAGTTTTGGTAAGGCAATTTTTAGTTCCAGGTGAGGCTGAATGTTTTAAGACTTAATAGTCGTGTGAGCCTTTTTGGCTTTGACTTGCTCCCCTAGGCTGCACTGCCAGATTGTCTTAAGATTAAACAGTCAAGTGAGTGTGTTTGGCCTTGACTTGCGCCCCTAGGATGCAAATGCTGTAATAACAGGGTTCCTGGTATCTGAGATAAGTTTTGGTAAATCAGTTTTTGCGGCCAGATGGGGCTATATGTTTTAATATTTAATAGTCGGGTGAGCCTGTTTGGCTTTGAACTGCGCCCCTAGGATGCAAATGCTGGATTAACAGTGTTCCTGGTATCTGACACAAGTTTTGGTAAAGCAGTTTTGGCGGCCAGATGGGGTTGTATGTTTTAAGATTTAATAGTCGGGTTAGACTATTTGGCTTTGACTTGCTATCCTAGGCTGCAAATGCTAGATTAACAGAGATCCTTGTATCTGAGAAAAGTTTCGGTGAAGCAATTTTGACTTCCAGGGGAGGCTGTTTGTTTTAGGATTAAATAGTCGGATGAGCCTGTTTTGGCTTTGACTTGCTCCTCTAGGCTCCACATGGCAGATTGGCGGGGCTCCTGGAATCTAAGACAAGGTTTGGTAAAACAGTTTTGACAGCTGGGCAAGACTGTATGTTTTAAGATTAAATAGTCGGTTGAGCCTGTTTGGCTTTGAGTTGCGCCCCTAGGATGCAAATGCTGGATTAACAGGGTTCCTGTTATCTGAAACAAGTTTTGGTAAATCAGTTTTGGTGGCCAGATGGGGCTATATGTTTTAGGATTAAATAGTCGGATGAGCCTGGTTGGCTTTGACTTGCTCCCCTAGGCTGTACATGCCAGATTGGCGGGGCTCCTGGAATCTAAGACAAGTTTTGGTAAAACAGTTTTAACAGCTGGGTAAGGTTGTATGCTTTAAGATTAAATAGTCGGAAGAGCGTGTTTGGCTTTGACTTGCGCCCCTAGGATGCAAATGCTGGAATAACAGGGTCTCTGGTATCTAAGACAAGTTTTGGTAAATCAGTTTTGGCGGCCAGATGGGGCTATATGTTGTAAGATTTAATAGTCGGGTGAGCCTGTTTGGCTTTGACTTGCGCCCCTAGGATGCAAATGCTGGATAACCAGGGTTCCTGGAATCTGAGACAAGTTTTGGTAAGGCAATTCTGAGTTCCAGGTGAGGCTGAATGTGTTCAGACTTAATAGTCGGATTAGACTATTTTACTTTGACTTGCTCCCCTAGGCTGCAAATGCTAAATTAACAGGGCGCCTGGTTTCTAAGGCAAGTTTTGGTAAAGCAGTTTTGGCAGCCAGATGGGGCTGTATGTTTTAAGATTAAATTCTCGGGTGAGCCTGTTTGGTTTTGACTTGCTCCCCTAGGCTCCACATGCCAGATTGGCCGGGCTCGTGGAATCTAAGACATGGTTTGGTAAAACAGTTTTGGCAGCTGGGCAAGACTGTATGTTTTCAGATTAAATAGTCGGTTGAGCCTATTTGGCCTTGACTTGCGCCCCTAGGATGCAAATGCTGGATTAACAGGGTTCCTGGTATCTGAAAAAAGTTTTGGTAAGGCAATTTTGAGTACCAGGTGAGGCTGAATGTGTTAAGACTTAATAGTCGGGTGAGACTATTTTACTTTGACTTGCTCCCCTAGGCTGCAAATGCTAGATTAACAGGGCTCCTGGTTTCTAAGGCAAGTTTTGTAAAGCAGTTTTGGCAGCTACGTAAGTCTGCATGTTTTAAGATTAAATTGTCAGGTGAGCCTGTTTGGCTTTGACTTGCTCCCCTAGGCTCCACTTGCCAGATTGGCGGGGCTCCTGGAATCTAAAAAAAGGTTTGGTAAAACAGTTTTAACAGCTACGTTAGTCTGTATGTTTTAAGTTTAAATAGTCGGGTGAGTCTGTTTGACTTTGACTTGCTCCCCTAGGATGCAAATGCTGGTTTAACAGGGTTCCTGATATCTGAGAGAAGTTATGGTGAGGCAATTTTGAGTTCCAGGTGAGGCTGAATGTTTTAAGACTTAATAGTCGTGTGACACTATTTGGCTTTGACTTGCTCCCCTAGGCGGCACATGCCAGATTGGCAAGGCTCCTGGAAACTAAAAAAAGTTTTAGTAAAACAGTTTTGACAGCCAGGTGGGGCTGTTTGTTTTAAGATTAAATTGTAGGATGAGCCCTGTTTGGCTTTTAACTTCTCCCCTAGGCTGCACACGCCAGATTGGCAGGGCTCCTGGTATCTGAGACAAGGTTTGGTAAAACAGTTTTGACAGCTAGGTCAGGCTACATGTTTGATGGTTAAATAGTCGGGTGAGCCTGTGTGGCTTTGACTTGCTCCCCTAGGATGCAAATGGTGGAGGAACAGAGTTCCTGGCATCTGAGACAAGTTTCGGTAAAGCAATTTTGGCTTCCACGGGAGGCTGTATGTCTTAGGATTAAATAGCCGGATGAGCCTGTTTGGCTTTGACTTGCGCCCCTTGGATGCAAATGGTGGAGGAACAGAGTTCCTGGCATCTGAGACAAGTTTCGGTAAAGCAATTTTGACTTCCAGGTGAAGCTGTATGCTTTAAGACTTAATAGTCGGGTGAGACTATTTGGCTTTGACTTGCTCCCCTATGCGGCACATGCCAGATAGGCAAGGCTCCTGGAATTTAAAAAAAGTTTTAGTAAAACAGTTTTGACAGCCAGATGGGGCTGTTTGTCTTAAGATTAAATTGTGGGATGAGCCCTGTTTGATTTGAACTTCTCCCCTAGGCTGCACACGCCAGATTGGCAGGGCTCCTGGTATCTGAGACAAGGTTTGGTAAAACAGTTTTGACAGCTAGGTCAGGCTACATGTTTGAAGGTTAAATAGTCGGGTGAGCCTGTTTGGCTTTGACTTGCTCCCGTTGGATGCAAATGGTGGAGGAACAGGGTTCCTGGCATCTGAGACAAGTTTCGGTAAAGCAATTTTGACTTCCACGGGAGGCTGTATGTCTTAGGATTAAATAGCCGGATGAGCCTGTTTGGCTTTGACTTGCGCCCCTAGGATGCAAATGCTGGATTAACAGGGTTCCTGGTATCTGAGAGAAGTTATGATGAGGCAATTTTGAGTTCCAGGTGAGGCTGAATGTTTTAAAACTTAATAGTCGTGTGAGACTATTTGGCTTTGACTTGCTCCCCTAGGCGGCACATGCCAGATTGGCAAGGCTCCTGGAAACTAAAAAAAGTTTTAGTAAAATAGTTTTGATAGCCAGATGGGGCTGTTTGTTTTAAGATTAAATTGTTGGATGAGCCCTGTTTGGCTTTTAACTTCTTTCCTAGGCTGCACACGCCAGATTGGCAGGGCTCCTGGTATCTTAGACAAGGTTTGGTAAAACAGTTTTGACAGCTAGGTCAGGCTACATGTTTGAAGGTTAAATAGTCGGGTGAGGCTGTTTGGCTTTGACTTGCTCCCCTAGGATGCAAATGGTGGAGGAACAGAGTTCCTGGCATCTGAGACAAGTTTCGGTAAAGCAATTTTGACTTCCAGGTGAAGCTGTATGCTTGAAGACTTAATAGTCGGGTGAGACTATTTGGCTTTGACTTGCTCCCCTATGCGGCACATGCCAGATAGGCAAGGCTCCTGGAATCTAAAAAAAGTTTTAGTAAAACAGTTTTGACAGACAGATGGGGCTGTTTGTTTTAAGATTAAAGAGTCGGGTGAGCCTGTATGACTTTGACTTGCGCCCCCAGGATGCAAATACTGGATTAACAGGGTTCCTAATATTTGAGACAAGTTTTGGTTAATCAGTTTTGACGGCCAGATCGGGCTATATGTTTTAAGTTTTAATAGTCGTGTGAGACTATTTGTCTTTATCTTGCTCCCCTAGGATGCAAATGGTGGAGGAACAGAGTTCCTGGCATCTGAGACAAGTTTCGGTAAAGCAATTTTGACTTCCAGGTGAAGCTGTATGCTTTAAGACTTAACAGTCGGGTGAGACTATTTGGCTTTGACTTGCTCCCCTATGCGGCACATGCCAGATAGGCAAGGCTCCTGGAATCTAAAAAAGTTTAAGTAAAACAGTTTTGACAGACAGATGGGGCTGTTTGTTTTAAGATTAAATAGCCGGATGAGCCTGTTTGGCTTTGACTTGCGCCCCTATAATGCAAATGCTGGATTAACAGGGTTCCTGGTATCTGAGAGAAGTTATGGTGAGGCAATTTTGAGTTCCAGGTGAGGCTGAATGTTTTAAGACTTAATAGTCGTGTGAGACTATTTGGCTTTGACTTGCTCCCCTAGACGGCACATGCCAGATTGGCAAGGCTCCTGGAAACTAAAAAAAGTTTTAGTAAAATAGTTTTGACAGCCAGATGGGGCTGTTTGTTTTAAGATTAAATTGTAGGATGAGCCCTGTTTGGCTTTTAACTTCTTTCCTAGGCTGCACACGCCAGATTGGCAGGGCTCCTGGTATCTGAGACAAGGTTTGGTAAAACAGTTTTGACAGCTAGGTCAGGCTACATGTTTGAAGGTTAAATAGTCGGGTGAGGCTGTTTGGCTTTGACTTGCTCCCCTAGGATGCAAATGGTGGAGGAACAGAGTTCCTGGCATCTGAGACAAGTTTCGGTAAAGCAATTTTGACTTCCAGGTGAAGCTGTATGCTTTAAGACTTAATAGTCGGGTGAGACTATTTGGCTTTGACTTGCTCCCCTATGCGGCACATGCCAGATAGGCAAGGCTCCTGGAATCTAAAAAAAGTGTTAGTAAAACAGTTTTGACAGACAGATGGGGCTGTTTGTTTTAAGATTAAAGAGTCGGGTGAGCCTGTATGACTTTGACTTGCGCCCCCAGGATGCAAATACTGGATTAACAGGGTTCCTAATATTTGAGACAAGTTTTGGTTAATCAGTTTTGACGGCCAGATCGGGCTATATGTTTTAAGATTTAATAGTCGTGTGAGACTATTTGTCTTTATCTTGCTCCCCTAGGATGCAAATGGTGGAGGAACAGAGTTCCTGGCATCTGAGACAAGTTTCGGTAAAGCAATTTTGACTTCCAGGTGAAGCTGTATGCTTTAAGACTTAACAGTCGGGTGAGACTATTTGGCTTTGACTTGCTCCCCTATGCGGCACATGCCAGATAGGCAAGGCTCCTGGAATCTAAAAAAAGTTTAAGTAAAACAGTTTTGACAGACAGATGGGGCTGTTTGTTTTAAGATTAAATAGCCGGATGAGCCTGTTTGGCTTTGACTTGCGCCCCTATAATGCAAATGCTGGATTAACAGGGTTCCTGGTATCTGAGAGAAGTTATGGTGTGGCAATTTTGAGTTCCAGGTGAGGCTGAATGTTTTAAGACTTAATAGTCGTGTGAGACTATTTGGCTTTGACTTGCTCCCCTAGGCGGCACATGCCAGATTGGCAAGGCTCCTGGAAACTAAAAAAAGTTTTAGTAAAATAGTTTTGACAGCCAGATGGGGCTGTTTGTTTTAAGATTAAATTGTAGGATGAGCCCTGTTTGGCTTTTAACTTCTTTCCTAGGCTGCACACGCCAGATTGGCAGGGCTCCTGGTATCTGAGACAAGGTTTGGTAAAACAGTTTTGACAGCTAGGTCAGGCTACATGTTTGAAGGTTAAATAGTCGGGTGAGCCTGTTTGGCTTTGACTTGCTCCCCTAGGATGCAAATGGTGGAGGAACAGAGTTCCTGGCATCTGAGACAAGTTTCGGTAAAGCAATTTTGACTTCCAGGTGAAGCTGTATGCTTTAAGACTTAATAGTCGGGTGAGACTATTTGGCTTTGACTTGCTCCCCTATGCGGCACATGCCAGATAGGCAAGGCTCCTGGAATCTAAAAAAAGTTTTAGTAAAACAGTTTTGACAGCCAGATGGGGCTGTTTGTTTTAAGATTAATGAGTCGGGTGAGCCTGTATGACTTTGACTTGCGCCCCCAGGATGCAAATACTGGATTAACAGGGTTCCTAATATTTGAGACAAGTTTTGGTTAATCAGTTTTGACGGCCAGATCGGGCTATATGTTTTAAGATTTAATAGTCGTGTGAGACTATTTGTCTTTATCTTGCTCCCCTAGGATGCAAATGGTGGAGGAACAGAGTTCCTGGCATCTGAGACAAGTTTCGGTAAAGCAATTTTGACTTCCAGGTGAAGCTGTATGCTTTAAGACTTAACAGTCGGGTGAGACTATTTGGCTTTGACTTGCTCCCCTATGCGGCACATGCCAGATAGGCAAGGCTCCTGGAATCTAAAAAAAGTTTAAGTAAAACAGTTTTGACAGACAGATGGGGCTGTTTGTTTTAAGATTAAATAGCCGGATGAGCCTGTTTGGCTTTGACTTGCGCCCCTATAATGCAAATGCTGGATTAACAGGGTTCCTGGTATCTGAGAGAAGTTATGGTGAGGCAATTTTGAGTTCCAGGTGAGGCTGAATGTTTTAAGACTTAATAGTCGTGTGAGACTATTTGGCTTTGACTTGCTCCCCTAGGCGGCACATGCCAGATTGGCAAGGCTCCTGGAAACTAAAAAAAGTTTTAGTAAAATAGTTTTGACAGCCAGATGGGGCTGTTTGTTTTAAGATTAAATTGTAGGATGAGCCCTGTTTGGCTTTTAACTTCTTTCCTAGGCTGCACACGCCAGATTGGCAGGGCTCCTGGTATCTGAGACAAGGTTTGGTAAAACAGTTTTGACAGTTAGGTCAGGCTACATGTTTGAAGGTTAAATAGTCGGGTGAGCCTGTTTGGCTTTGACTTGCTCCCCTAGGATGCAAATGGTGGAGGAACAGAGTTCCTGGCATCTGAGACAAGTTTCGGTAAAGCAATTTTGACTTCCAGGTGAAGCTGTATGCTTTAAGACTTAATAGTCGGGTGAGACTATTTGGCTTTGACTTGCTCCCCTATGCGGCACATGCCAGATAGGCAAGGCTCCTGGAATCTAAAAAAAGTTTTAGTAAAACAGTTTTGACAGCCAGATGGGGCTGTTTGTTTTAAGATTAAATTGTGGGATGAGCCCTGTTTGGCTTTGAACTTCTCCCCTAGGCTGCACACGCCAGATTGGCAGGGCTCCTGGTATCTGAGACAAGGTTTGGTTAAACAGTTTTGACAGCTAGGTCAGGCTACATGTTTGAAGGATAAATAGTCGGGTGAGCCTGTTTGGCTTTGACTTGCTCCCGTAGGATGCAAATGGTGGAGGAACAGGGTTCCTGGCATCTGAGACGAGTTTCGGTAAAGCAATTTTGACTGCCAGGGGAGGCTGTATGTTTTAGGATTAAATAGTCGGATGAGCCTGTTTGGCTTTGACTTGCGCCCCTAGGATGCAAATGCTGGATTAACAGGGTTCCTGGTATCTGAGAAAAGTTTTGGTAAGGCAATTTTGAGTTCCAGGTAAGGCTAAATGTTTTAAGACTTAATAGTCGTGTGAGACTATTTGGCTTTGACTTGCTCCCCTAGGCTGCACACGCCAGATTGGCAGGGCTCCTGCTATCTGAGACAAGGTTTGGTAAAACAGATTTGACAGCTAGGTCAGGTTACATGTTTGAATGTTAAATAGTCGGATGAGCCTGTTTGGCTTTGACTTGCTCCCCTAGGATGCAAATGCTGGAGGAACAGGGTTCCTGGCATCTGAGACAAGTTTCCGTAAAGCAATTTTGACTTCCAGGTGAGGCTGTATGCTTTAAGACTTACTAGTCGGGTGAGACTATTTGGCTTTGACTTGCTCCCCTAGGCGGCACATGCCAGATTGGCAAGGCTCCTGGAATCTAAAAAAAGTTGTAGTAAAACAGTTTTGACAGCCAGAGGGGGCTGTTTGTTTTAAGATTAAAGAGTCGGGTGAGCCTGTATGACTTTGACTTGCGCCCCCAGGATGCAAATACTGGATTAACAGGGTTCCTGGTATTTGAGACAAGTTTTGGGTGACGGCCAGGTCGGGCTATATGTTTTAAGATTAAATAGTCGGGTGAGACTATTTGGCTTTATCTTGCTGCCCTAGGCTGCAAATGCTAGATTAACATGGTTCCTGGTATGTGAGACAAGTTTAGGTAAATCAGTTTTGGCGGCCAGATGGGGCTGTTTGTTTTAAGATTAAATTGTAGGGTGAGCCTGTATGATTTTGACTTGCGCCCCCAGGATGCAAATACTGGATTAACAGGGTTCCTGGTATCTAAGACAAATTTTGGTAAAGCAGTTTTGGCGGCCAGATGGGGCTGTATGTGTTAAGATTTAAAAGTCGGGTGAAACTATTTGGCTTTGACTTGCTCCCCTAGGCTGCAAATTCTAGATTAACAGGGCTCCTGGTATCTAAGACAAGTTTTGGTAAAGCAGTTTTGGGAGCCAGATGGGGCTGTTTGTTTTAAGATTAAATTGTAGGGTAAGCCCTGTTTGGCTTTGAACTTCTCCCCTAGGCTGCACTCGCCAGATTGGCAGGGCTCCTGGTATCTGAGACAAGGTTTGGTAAAACTGTTTTGACAGCTAGGTCAGGCTACATGTTTGAAGGTTAAATAGTTGGGTGAGCCTGTTTGGCTTTGACTTGCTCCCCTAGGATGCAAATGCTGGGGTAACAGGGTTCCTGGCATCTGAGACAAGTTTCGGTAAAGCAATTTTGACTTCCAGGTGAGGCTGTATGTTTTAAGACTTAATAGTCGGGTGAGACTATTTGGCTTTGACTTGCTACCCTAAGCTGCAAATGCTAGATTACACGGATCCTTGTATCTGAGAAAAGTTTCGAAAAAGCAATTTTGACTTCCAGGGGAGGCTGTATAATTTAGGATTAAATAGTCGGATGAGCCTGTTTGGCTTTGACTTGCGCCCCTAGAATGCAAATGCTGGATTAACAGGGTTCCTGGTATCTGAGACAAGTTTTGGTAAGGCAATTTTGAGTTCCAGGTGAGGCTGAATGTTTTAAGACTTAATAGTCCTGTGAGCCTTTTTGGCTTTGACTTGCTCCCCTAGGCTGCACTGCCAGATTGTCTTAAGATTAAATAGTCAAGTGTGTGTGTTTGGCCTTGACTTGCGCCCCTAGGATGCAAATGCTGGAATAACAGGGTTCCTGGTATCTGAGATAAGTTTTGGTAAATCAGTTTTTGCGGCCAGATGGGGCTATATGTTTTAATATTTAATAGTCGGGTGAGCCTGTTTGGCTTTGAACTGCGCCCCTAGGATGCAAATGCTGGATTAACAGTGTTCCAGGTATCTGACACAAGTTTTGGTAAAGCAGTTTTGGCGGCCAGATGGGGTTGTATGTTTTAAGATTTAATAGTCGGGTGAGACTATTTGGCTTTGACTTGCTATCCTAGGCTGCAAATGCTAGATTAACAGAGATCCTTGTATCTGAGAAAAGTTTCGGTGCAGCAATTTTGACTTCCAGGGGAGGCTGTTTGTTTTAGGATTAAATAGTCGGATGAGCCTGTTTTGGCTTTGACTTGCTCCTCTAGGCTCCACATGGCAGATTGGCGGGGCTCCTGGAATCTAAGACAAGGTTTGGTAAAACAGTTTTGACAGCTGGGCAAGACTGTATGTTTTAAGATTAAATAGTCGGTTGAGCCTGTTTGGCTTTGAGTTGCGCCCCTAGGATGCAAATGCTGGATTAACAGGGCTCATGGGGTCTGAAACAAGATTTGGTAAATCAGTTTTGGCGGCCAGATGGGGCTATATGTTTTAGGATTAAATAGTCGGATGAGCCTGGTTGGCTTTGACTTGCTCCCCTAGGCTGCAGATGCCAGATTGGCGGGGCTCCTGGAATCTAAGACAAGTTTTGGTAAAACAGTTTTGACAGCTGGGTAAGGTTGTATGCTTTAAGATTAAATAGTCGGAAGAGCGTGTTTGGCTTTGACTTGCGCCCCTAGGATGCAAATGCTGGAATAACAGGGTTTCTGGTATCTAAGACAAGTTTTGGTAAATCAGTTTTGGCGGCCAGATGGGGCTATATGTTTTAAGATTTAATAGTCGGGTGAGCCTGTTTGGCTTTGACTTGCGCCCCTAGGCTGCACTGCCAGATTGTCTTAAGATTAAATAGTCAAGTGTGTGTGTTTGGCCTTGACTTACGCCCCTAGAATGCAAATGCTGGAATAACAGGGTTCCTGGAATCTGAGACAAGTTTTGGTAAGGCAATTCTGAGTTCCAGGTGAGGCTGAATGTGTTCAGACTTAATAGTCGGATGAGACTATTTTACTTTGACTTGCTCCCCTAGGCTGCAAATGCTAGATTAACAGGGCTCCTGGTTTCTAAGGCAAGTTTTGGTAAAGCAGTTTTGGCAGCCAGATGGGGCTGTATGTTTTAAGATTAAATTCTCGGGTGAGCCTGTTTGGTTTTGACTTGCTCCCCTAGGCTCCACATGCCAGATTGGCCGGGATCCTGGAATCTAAGACATGGTTTGGTAAAACAGTTTTGGCAGCTGGGCAAGACTGTATGTTTTCAGATTAAATAGTCGGTTGAGCCTATTTGGCCTTGATTTGCGCCCCTAGGATGCAAATGCTGGATAACCAGGGTTCCTGGAATCTGAGACAAGTTTTGGTAAGGCAATTCTGAGTTCCAGGTGAGGCTGAATGTGTTCAGACTTAATAGTCGGATGAGACTATTTTACTTTGACTTGCTCCCCTAGGCTGCAAATGCTAGATTAACAGGGCTCCTGGTTTCTAAGGCAAGTTTTGGTAAAGCAGTTTTGGCAGCCAGATGGGGCTGTATGTTTTAGGATTAAATTCTCGGGTGAGCCTGTTTGGTTTTGACTTGCTCCCCTAGGCTCCACATGCCAGATTGGCCGGGCTCCTGGAATCTAAGACATGGTTTGGTAAAACAGTTTTGGCAGCTGGGCAAGACTGTATGTTTTAAGCTTAAATAGTCGGGTGAGACTATTTTGCTTTGACTTGCTCCCATAGGCTGCAAATGCTAGATTAACAGAGATCCTTGTATCTGAGAAAAGTTTCGGTGAAGCAATTTTGACTTCCAGGGGAGGCTGTTTGTTTTAGGATTAAATAGTCGGATGAGCCTGTTTTGGCTTTGACTTGCTCCTCTAGGCTCCACATGGCAGATTGGCGGGGCTCCTGGAATCTAAGACAAGGTTTGGTAAAACAGTTTTGACAGCTGGGCAAGACTGTATGTTTTAAGATTAAATAGTCGGTTGAGCCTGTTTGGCTTTGAGTTGCGCCCCTAGGATGCAAATGCTGGATTAACAGGGTTCCTGGTATCTGAAACAAGATTTGGTAAATCAGTTTTGGCGGCCAGATGGGGCTATATGTTTTAGGATTAAATAGTCGGATGAGCCTGTTTGGCTTTGACTTGCTCCCCTAGGCTGTACATGCCAGATTGGCAGGGCTCCTGGTATCTGAGACAAGGTTTGGTAAAACTGTTTTGACAGCTAGGTCAGGCTACATGTTTGAAGGTTAAATAGTTGGGTGAGCCTGTTTGGCTTTGACTTGCTCCCCTAGGATGCAAATGCTGGGGTAACAGGGTTCCTGGCATCTGAGACAAGTTTCGGTAAAGCAATTTTGACTTCCAGGTGAGGCTGTATGTTTTAAGACTTAATAGTCGGGTGAGACTATTTGGCTTTGACTTGCTACCCTAGGCTGCAAATGCTAGATTAACAGGGATCCTCGTATCTGAGAAAAGTTTCGATAAAGCAATTTTGACTTCCAGGGGAGGCTGTATAATTTAGGATTAAATAGTCGGATGAGCCTGTTTGGCTTTGACTTGCGCCCCTAGAATGCAAATGCTGGATTAACAGGGTTCCTGGTATCTGAGACAAGTTTTGGTAAGGCAATTTTGAGTTCCAGGTGAGGCTGAATGTTTTAAGACTTAATAGTCGTGTGAGCCTTTTTGGCTTTGACTTGCTCCCCTCGGCTGCACTGCCAGATTGTCTTAAGATTAAAAAGTCAAGGGAGTGTGTTTGGCCTTGACTTGCGCCCCTAGGATGCAAATGCTGGAATAACAGGGTTCCTGGTATCTGAGATAAGTTTTGGTAAATCAGTTTTTGCGGCCAGATGGGGCTATATGTTTTAATATTTAATAGTCGGGTGAGCCTGTTTGGCTTTGAACTGCACCCCTAGGATGCAAATGCTGGATTAACAGGGTTCCTGGTATCTGAAACAAGATTTGGTAAATCAGTTTTGGCGGCCAGATGGGGCTATATGTTTTAGGATTAAATAGTCGGATGAGCCTGGTTGGCTTTGACTTGCTCCCCTAGGCTGTACATGCCAGATTGGCGGGGCTCCTGGAATCTAAGACAAGTTTTGGTAAAACAGTTTTGACAGCTGGGTAAGGTTGTATGCTTTAAGATTAAATAGTCGGAAGAGCGTGTTTGGCTTTGACTTGCGCCCCTAGGATGCAAATGCTGGAATAACAGGGTTTCTGGTATCTAAGACAAGTTTTGGTAAATCAGTTTTGGCGGCCAGATGGGGCTATATGTTTTAAGATTTAATAGTCGGGTGAGCCTGTTTGGCTTTGACTTGCGCCCCTAGGATGCAAATGCTGGATAACCAGGGTTCCTGGAATCTGAGATAAGTTTTGGTAAGGCAATTCTGAGTTCCAGGTGAGGCTGAATGTGTCAGACTTAATATTCGGATGAGACTATTTTACTTTGACTTGCTCCCCTAGGCTGCAAATGCTAGATTAACAGGGCGCCTGGTTTCTAAGGCAAGTTTTAGTAAATCAGTTTTGGCCGCCAGAAGGGGCTGTATGTTTTAAGATTAAATTCTCGGGTGAGCCTGTTTGGTTTTGACTTGCTCACCTAGGCTCCACATGCCAGATTGGCCGGGATCCTGGAATCTAAGACATGGTTTGGTAAAACAGTTTTGGCAGCTGGGCAAGACTGTATGTTTTCAGATTAAATAGTCGGTTGAGCCTATTTGGCCTTGATTTGCGCCCCTAGGATGCAAATGCTGGATAACCAGGGTTCCTGGAATCTGAGACAAGTTTTGGTAAGGCAATTTTGAGTTCCAGGTGAGGCTGAATGTGTTCAGACTTAATAGTCGGATGAGACTATTTTACTTTGACTTGCTCCCCTAGGCTGCAAATGCTAGATTAACAGGGCTCCTGGTTTCTAAGGCAAGTTTTGGCAAAAGCAGTTTTGGCAGCCAGATGGGGCTGTATGTTTTAAGATTAAATTCTCGGGTGAGCCTGTTTGGTTTTGACTTGCTCCCCTAGGCTCCACATGCCAGATTGGCCGGGCTCCTGGAATCTAAGACATGGTTTGGTAAAACAGTTTTGGCAGCTGGGCAAGACTGTATGTTTTCAGATTAAATAGTCGGTTGAGCCTATTTGGCCTTGACTTGCGCCCCTAGGATGCAAATGCTGGATTAACAGGGTTCCTGGTATCTGAAACAAGTTTTGGTAAGGCAATTTTGAGTACCAGGTGAGGCTGAATGTGTTAAGACTTAATAGTCGGGTGAGACTATTTTGCTTTGACTTGCTCCCATAGGCTGCAAATGCTAGATTAACAGGGCTCCTGGTTTCTAAGTCAAGTTTTGGTAAAGCAGTTTTGGCAGCTACGTAAGTCTGTATGTTTTAAGATTAAATTGTAAGGTGAGCCTGTTTGGCTTTGACTTGCTCCCCTAGGCTCCACTTGCCAGATTGGCGGGTCTCCTGGAATCTAAAAAAAGGTTTGGTAAAACAGTTTTAACAGCTACGTTAGTCTGTATGTTTTAAGTTTAAATAGTTGGGTGAGTCTGTTTGACTTTGACTTGCTCCCTTAGGATGCAAATGCTGGTTTAACAGGGTTCCTGATATCTGATACAAGTTTTGGTAAATCAGTTTTGGCGGCCAGATGGGGTTGTATGTTTTAATATTTAATAGTCGGGTGAGCCTGTTTGGCTTTGAACTGAGCCCCTAGGATGCAAATGCTGGATTAACAGTGTTCCTGGTATCTGACACAAGTTTTGGTAAAGCAGTTTTGGCGGCCAGATGGGGTTGTATGTTTTAAGATTTAATAGTCGGGTGAGACTATTTGGCTTTGACTTGCTATCCTAGGCTGCAAATGCTAGATTAACAGGGCTCCTGGTTTCTAAGTCAAGTTTTGGTAAAGCAGTTTTGGCAGCTACGTAAGTCTGTATGTTTTAAGATTAAATTGTAAGGTGAGCCTGTTTGGCTTTGACTTGCTCCCCTAGGCTCCACTTGCCAGATTGGCGGGTCTCCTGGAATCTAAAAAAAGGTTTGGTAAAACAGTTTTAACAGCTACGTTAGTCTGTATGTTTTAAGTTTAAATAGTTGGGTGAGTCTGTTTGACTTTGACTTGCTCCCTTAGGATGCAAATGCTGGTTTAACAGGGTTCCTGATATCTGATACAAGTTTTGGTAAATCAGTTTTGGCGGCCAGATGGGGTTGTATGTTTTAATATTTAATAGTCGGGTGAGCCTGTTTGGCTTTGAACTGAGCCCCTAGGATGCAAATGCTGGATTAACAGTGTTCCTGGTATCTGACACAAGTTTTGGTAAAGCAGTTTTGGCGGCCAGATGGGGTTGTATGTTTTAAGATTTAATAGTCGGGTGAGACTATTTGGCTTTGACTTGCTATCCTAGGCTGCAAATGCTAGATTAACAGAGATCCTTGTATCTGAGAAAAGTTTCGGTGAAGCAATTTTGACTTCCAGGGGAGGCTGTTTGTTTTAGGATTAAATAGTCGGATGAGCCTGTTTTGGCTTTGACTTGCTCCTCTAGGCTCCACATGGCAGATTGGCGGGGCTCCTGGAATCTAAGACAAGGTTTGGTAAAACAGTTTTGACAGCTGGGCAAGACTGTATGTTTTAAGATTAAATAGTCGGTTGAGCATGTTTGGCTTTGAGTTGCGCCCGTAGGATGCAAATGCTGGATTAACAGGGTTCCTGGAATCTGAAACAAGTTTTGGTAAATCAGTTTTGGCGGCCAGATGCGGCTATATGTTTTAGGATTAAATATTCGGATGAGCCTGGTTGGCTTTGACTTGCTCCCCTAGGCTGTACATGCCAGATTGGCGGGGCTCCTGGAATCAAAGACAAGTTTTGGTAAAACAGTTTTGACAGCTGGGTAAGGTTGTATGCTTTAAGATTAAATAGTCGGAAGAGCGTGTTTGGCTTTGACTTGCGCCCCTAGGATGCAAATGCTGGAATAACAGGGTTTCTGGTATCTAAGACAAGTTTTGGTAAATCAGTTTTGGCGGCCAGATGGGGCTATATGTTTTAAGATTTAATAGTCGGGTGAGCCTGTTTGGCTTTGACTTGCGCCCCTAGGATGCAAATGCTGGATAACCAGGGTTCCTGGAATCTGAGACAAGTTTTGGTAAGGCAATTCTGAGTTCCAGGTGAGGCTGAATGTGTTCAGACTTAATATTCGGATGAGACTATTTTACTTTGACTTGCTCCCCTAGGCTGCAAATGCTAGATTAACAGAGCGCCTGGTTTCTAAGGCAAGTTTTAGTAAATCAGTTTTGGCCGCCAGAAGGGGCTGTATGTTTTAAGATTAAATTCTCGGGTGAGCCTGTTTGGTTTTGACTTGCTCCCCTAGGCTCCACATGCCAGATTGGCCGGGCTCCTGGAATCTAAGACATGGTTTGGTAAAACAGTTTTGGCAGCTGGGCAAGACTGTATGCTTTAAAATTAAATAGTCGGGTGAGCGTGTTTGGCTTTGACTTGCGCCCCTAGGATGAAAATGCTGGAATAACAGGGTTCCTGGCATCTAAGACAAGTTTTGGTAAATCATTTTGGCGGCCAGATGGGGCTATATGTTTTAAGATTTAACAGTCGGGAGAGCCTGTTTGGCTTTGACTTGCGCCCCTAGGATGCAAATGCTGCATTAACAGGGTTCCTGGTATCTGAGACAAGTTTTGGTAAAGCAGCTTTGGCAACTACGTAAGTCTGTATGTTTTAAGATTAAATTGTCGGGTGAGCCTGTTTGGCTTTGACTTGCTCCCTTAGGCTCCACATGCCAGATTGGCTTGGATCCTGGAATCTAAGACAAGGTTTGGTAAAACAGTTTTGACAGCTGGGCAAGACTGTATGTTTTAATATTAAATAGTCGGTCTAGCCTGTTTGGCTTTGAGTTGCGCCCCTAGGATGCAAATGCTGGATTAACAGGGTTCCTGGTATCTGAAACAAGTTTTGGTAAGGCAATTTTGAGTACCAGGTGAGGCTGAATGTGTTAAGACTTAATAGTCGGTTGAGACTATTTTGCTTTGAACTGCACCCCTAGGATGCAAATGCTGGATTAACAGGGTTCCTGGTATCTGAAACAAGATTTGGTAAATCAGTTTTGGCGGCCAGATGGGGCTATATGTTTTAGGATTAAATAGTCGGATGAGCCTGGTTGGCTTTGACTTGCTCCCCTAGGCTGTACATGCCAGATTGGCGGGGCTCCTGGAATCTAAGACAAGTTTTGGTAAAACAGTTTTGACAGCTGGGTAAGGTTGTATGCTTTAAGATTAAATAGTCGGAAGAGCGTGTTTGGCTTTGACTTGCGCCCCTAGGATGCAAATGCTGGAATAACAGGGTTTCTGGTATCTAAGACAAGTTTTGGTAAATCAGTTTTGGCGGCCAGATGGGGCTATATGTTTTAAGATTTAATAGTCGGGTGAGCCTGTTTGCCTTTGACTTGCGCCCCTAGGATGCAAATGCTGGATAACCAGGGTTCCTGGAATCTGAGACAAGTTTTGGTAAGGCAATTCTGAGTTCCAGGTGAGGCTGAATGTGTTCAGACTTAATATTCGGATGAGACTATTTTACTTTGACTTGCTCCCCTAGGCTGCAAATGCTAGATTAACAGGGCGCCTGGTTTCTAAGGCAAGTTTTAGTAAATCAGTTTTGGCCGCCAGAAGGGGCTGTATGTTTTAAGATTAAATTCTCGGGTGAGCCTGTTTGGTTTTGACTTGCTTCCCTAGGCTCCACATGCCAGATTGGCCGGGCTCCTGGAATCTAAGACATGGTTTGGTAAAACAGTTTTGGCAGCTGGGCAAGACTGTATGTTTTCAGATTAAATAGTCGGTTGAGCCTATTTGGCCTTGATTTGCGCCCCTAGGATGCAAATGCTGGATAACCAGGGTTCCTGGAATCTGAGACAAGTTTTGGTAAGGCAATTCTGAGTTCCAGGTGAGGCTGAATGTGTTCAGACTTAATAGTCGGATGAGACTATTTTACTTTGACTTGCTCCCCTAGGCTGCAAATGCTAGATTAACAGGGCTCCTGGTTTCTAAGGCAAGTTTTGGTAAAGCAGTTTTGGCAGCCAGATGGGGCTGTATGTTTTAAGATTAAATTCTCGGGTGAGCCTGTTTGGTTTTGACTTGCTCCCCTAGGCTCCACATGCCAGATTGGCCGGGCTCCTGGAATCTAAGACATGGTTTGGTAAAACAGTTTTGGCAGCTGGGCAAGACTGTATGTTTTCAGATTAAATAGTCGGTTGAGCCTATTTGGCCTTGACTTGCGCCCCTAGGATGCAAATGCTGGATTAACAGGGTTCCTGGTATCTGAAACAAGTTTTGGTAAGGCAATTTTGAGTACCAGGTGAGGCTGAATGTGTTAAGACTTAATAGTCGGGTGAGACTATTTTGCTTTGACTTGCTCCCATTGGCTGCAAATGCTAGATTAACAGGGCTCCTGGTTTCTAAGTCAAGTTTTGGTAAAGCAGTTTTGGCAGCTACGTAAGTCTGTATGTTTTAAGATTAAATTGTAAGGTGAGCCTGTTTGGCTTTGACTTGCTCCCCTAGGCTCCACTTGCCAGATTGGCGGGGCTCCTGGAATCTAAAAAAAGGTTTGGTAAAACAGTTTTAACAGCTACGTTAGTCTGTATGTTTTAAGTTTAAATAGTCGGGTGAGTCTGTTTGACTTTGACTTGCTCCCCTAGGATGCAAATGCTGGATTAACAGGGTTCCTGATATCTGATACAAGTTTTGGTAAATCAGTTTTGGCGGCCAGATGGGGTTGTATGTTTTAATATTTAATAGTCGGGTGAGCCTGTTTGGCTTTGAACTGAGCCCCTAGGATGCAAATGCTGGATTAACAGTGTTCCTGGTATCTGACACAAATTTTGGTAAAGCAGTTTTGGCGGCCAGATGGGGTTGTATGTTTTAAGATTTAATAGTCGGGTGAGACTATTTGGCTTTGACTTGCTATCCTAGGCTGCAAATGCTAGATTAACAGAGATCCTTGTATCTGAGAAAAGTTTCGGTTAAGCAATTTTGACTTCCAGGGGAGGCTGTTTGTTTTAGGATTAAATAGTCGGATGAGCCTGTTTTGGCTTTGACTTGCTCCTCTAGGCTCCACATGGCAGATTGGCGGGGCTCCTGGAATCTAAGACAAGGTTTGGTAAAACAGTTTTGACAGCTGGGCAAGACTGTATGTTTTAAGATTAAATAGTCGGTTGAGCCTGTTTGGCTTTGAGTTGCGCCCCTAGGTTGCTGGAATAACAGGGTTTCTGGTATCTAAGACAAGTTTTGGTAAATCAGTTTTGGCGGCCAGATGGGGCTATATGTTTTAAGCTTTAATAGTCGGGTGTGCCTGTTTGGCTTTGACTTGCGCCCCTAGGATGCAAATGCTGGATAACCAGGGTTCCTGGAATCTGAGACAAGTTTTGGTAAGGCAATTCTGAGTTCCAGGTGAGGCTGAATGTGTTCAGACTTAATATTCGGATGAGACTATTTTACTTTGACTTGCTCCCCTAGGCTGCAAATGCTAGATTAACAGGGCGCCTCGTTTCTAAGGCAAGTTTAAGTAAATCAGTTTTGGCCGCCAGAAGGGGCTGTATGTTTTAAGATTAAATTCTCGGGTGAGCCTGTTTGGTTTTGACTTGCTTCCCCAGGCTCCACATGCCAGATTGGCCGGGCTCCTGGAATCTAAGACATGGTTTGGTAAAACAGTTTTGGCAGCTGGGCAAGACTGTATGTTTTCAGATTAAATAGTCGGTTGAGCCTATTTGGCCTTGATTTGCGCCCCTAGGATGCAAATGCTGGATAAGCAGGGTTCCTGGAATCTGAGACAAGTTTTGGTAAGGCAATTCTGAGTTCCAGGTGAGGCTGAATGTGTTCAGACTTAATAGTCGGATGAGACTATTTTACTTTGACTTGCTCCCCTAGGCTGCAAATGCTAGATTAACAGGGCTCCTGGTTTCTAAGGCAAGTTTTGGTAAAGCAGTTTTGGCAGCCAGATGGGGCTGTAAGTTTTAAGATTAAATTCTCGGGTGAGCCTGTTTGGTTTTGACTTGCTCCCCTAGGCTCCACATGCCAGATTGGCCGGGCTCCTGGAATCTAAGACATGGTTTGGTAAAACAGTTTTGGCAGCTGGGCAAGACTGTATGTTTTCAGATTAAATAGTCGGTTGAGCCTATTTGGCCTTGACTTGCGCCCCTAGGATGCAAATGCTGGATTAACAGGGTTCCTGGTATCTGAAACAAGTTTTGGTAAGGCAATTTTGAGTACCAGGTGAGGCTGAATGTGTTAAGACTTAATAGTCGGGTGAGACTATTTTGCTTTGACTTGCTCCCATTGGCTGCAAATGCTAGATTAACAGGGCTCCTGGTTTCTAAGTCAAGTTTTGGTAAAGCAGTTTTGGCAGCTACGTAAGTCTGTATGTTTTAAGATTAAATTGTAAGGTGAGCCTGTTTGGCTTTGACTTGCTCCCCTAGGCTCCACTTGCCAGATTGGCGGGGCTCCTGGAATCTAAAAAAGGTTTGGTAAAACAGTTTTAACAGCTACGTTAGTCTGTATGTTTTAAGTTTAAATAGTCGGGTGAGTCTGTTTGACTTTGACTTGCTCCCCTAGGATGCAAATGCTGGATTAACAGGGTTCCTGATATCTGATACAAGTTTTGGTAAATCAGTTTTGGCGGCCAGATGGGGTTGTATGTTTTAATATTTAATAGTCGGGTGAGCCTGTTTGGCTTTGAACTGAGCCCCTAGGATGCAAATGCTGGATTAACAGTGTTCCTGGTGTCTGACACAAGTTTTGGTAAAGCAGTTTTGGCGGCCAGATGGGGTTGTATGTTTCAATATTTAATAGTCGGGTGAGACTATTTGGCTTTGACTTGCTATCCTAGGCTGCAAATGCTAGATTAACAGAGATCCTTGTATCTGAGAAAAGTTTCGGTGAAGCAATTTTGACTTCCAGGGGAGGCTGTTTGTTTAAGGATTAAATAGTCGGATGAGCCTGTTTTGGCTTTGACTTGCTCCTCTAGGCTCCACATGGCAGATTGGCGGGGCTCCTGGAATCTAAGACAAGGTTTGGTAAAACAGTTTTGACAGCTGGGCAAGACTGTATGTTTTAAGATTAAATAGTCGGTTGAGCCTGTTTGGCTTTGAGTTGCGCCCCTAGGATGCAAATGCTGGATTAACAGGGTTCCTGGAATCTGAAACAAGTTTTGGTAAATCAGTTTTGGCGGCCAGATGGGGCTATATGTTTTAGGATTAAATATTCGGATGAGCCTGGTTGGCTTTGACTTGCTCCCCTAGGCTGTACATGCCAGATTGGCGGGGCTCCTGGAATCTAAGACAAGTTTTGGTAAAACAGTTTTGACAGCTGGGTAAGGTTGTATGCTTTAAGATTAAATAGTCGGAAGAGCGTGTTTGGCTTTGACTTGCGCCCCTAGGATGCAAATGCTGGAATAACAGGGTTTCTGGTATCTAAGACAAGTTTTGGTAAATCAGTTTTGGCGGCCAGATGGGGCTATATGTTTTAAGATTTAATAGTCGGGTGAGCCTGTTTGGCTTTGACTTGCGCCCCTAGGATGCAAATGCTGGATAACCAGGGTTCCTGGAATCTGAGACAAGTTTTGGTAAGGCAATTCTGAGTTCCAGGTGAGGCTGAATGTGTTCAGACTTAATAGTCGGATGAGACTATTTTACTTTGACTTGCTCCCCTAGGCTGGAAATGCTAGATTTACAGGGCGCCTGGTTTCTAAGGCAAGTTTTTGTAAATCAGTTTTGGCAGCCAGATGGGGCTGTATGTTTTAAGATTAAATTCTCGGGAGAGCCTGTTTGATTTTGACTTGCTCCCCTAGGCTCCACATGCCAGATTGGCCGGGCTCCTGGAATCTAAGACATGGTTTGGTAAAACAGTTTTGGCAGCTAGGTAAGGCTGTATGCTTCAAGATTGAGCGTGTTTGGCTTTGACTTGCGCCCCTAGTATGCAAATGCTGGAATAACAGGGTTCCTGGTATCTAAGACAAGGTTTGGTAAATCATTTTTGGCGGCCAGATGGGGCTATATGTTTTAAGATTTAATAGTCGGGAGAGCCTGTTTGGCTTTGACTTGCGCCCGTAGGATGCAAATGCTGCATTAACAGGGTTCCTGGTATCTGAGACAAGTTTTGGTAAAGCAGCTTTGGCAACTACGTAAGTCTGTATGTTTTAAGATTAAATTGTCGGGTGAGCCTGTTTGGCTTTGACTTGCTCCCTTAGGCTCCACATGCCAGATTGGCTTGGATCCTGGAATCTAAGACAAGGTTTGGTAAAACAGTTTTGACAGCTGGCCAAGACTGTATGTTTTAAGATTAAATGTTCGGTCTAGCCTGTTTGGCTTTGAGTTGCGCCCCTAGGATGCAAATGCTGGATTAGCAGGGTTCCTGATATCTGAGACAAGTTTTGGTAAGGCAATTTTGAGTACCAGGTGAGGCTGAATGTGTTAAGACTTAATAGTCGGGTGAGATTTTGCTTTGACTTGCTCCCATAGGCTGCAAATGCTAGATTAACAGGGCTTCTGGTTTCTAAGGCAAGTTTTGGTAAAGCAGTTTTAAGATTAAATTGTCAGGTGAGCCTGTTTGGCTTTGACTTTCTCCCCTAGGATACAAATGCTGGATTAACAGGGTTCCTGGAATCTGAGACAAGTTTTGGTAAATCAGTTTTGGCGGCCAGATGGGGCTATATGTTTTAAAATTTAATAGTCGGGTGAGACTATTTGTCTTTGTCTTGCTCCCCTAAGCTGCAAAATGCTAGATTAACAGGGTTCCTGGTAACTGAGATAAGTTTTGGTAAATCAGTTTTGGCGGCAAGATGGGGCTATATGTTTTAGGATTAAATAGTCGGATGAGCCTGTTTGGCTTTGACTTGCTCCACTAGGCTGCACATGCCAGATGGGCGGTGCTCCTGGAATCTAAGACAAGTTTTGGTAAAACAGTTTTGACAGCTAGGTAAGGCTGTATGCTTTAAGATTAAATAGTCGGGTGAGCGTGTTTGGCTTTGTCTTGCTCCCCTAAGCTGCAAAATGCTAGATTAACAGGGTTCCTGGTAACTGAGATAAGTTTTGGTAAATCAGTTTTGGCGGCAAGATGGGGCTATATGTTTTAGGATTAAATAGTCGGCGAGCCTGTTTGGCTTTGACTTGCTCCCCTAGGCTCCACATGCCAGATTGGCTTGGATCCTGGAATCTAAGACAAGGTTTGGTAAAACAGTTTTGACAGCTGGGCAAGACTGTATGTTTTAAGATTAAATAGTCGGTCTAGCCTGTTTGGCTTTGAGTTGCTCCCTTAGGCTCCACATGCCAGATTGGCTTGGATCCTGGAATCTAAGACAAGGTTTGGTAAAACAGTTTTGACAGCTGGGCAAGACTGTATGTTTTAAGATTAAATAGTCGGTCTAGCCTGTTTGGCTTTGAGTTGCGCCCCTAGGATGAAAATGCTGGAATAACAGGGTTCCTGGCATCTAAGACAGTTTTGACAGCTGGGCAAGACTGTATGTTTTAAGATTAAATAGTCGGTCTAGCCTGTTTGGCTTTGAGTTGCGCCCCTAGGCAAATGCTGGATTAACAGGGTTCCTGGTATCTGAAACAAGTTTTGGTAAATCAGTTTTGGCGGCCAGATGGGGCTATATGTTTTAAAATTTAATAGTCGGGTGAGACTATTTGGCTTTGTCTTGCTCCCCTAAGCTGCAAAATGCTAGATTAACAGGGTTCCTGGTAACTGAGATAAGTTTTGGTAAATCAGTTTTGGCGGCAAGATGGGGCTATATGTTTTAGGATTAAATAGTCGGCGAGCCTGTTTGGCTTTGACTTGCTCCCCTAAGACAAGTTTTGGTAAAACAGTTTTGACAGCTAGGTAAGGCTGTATGCTTTAAGATTAAATAGTCGGGTGAGCGTGTTTGGCTTTGACTTGCGCCCCTAGGATGAAAATGCTGAAATAACACGATTCCTGGCATCTAAGACAAGTTTTGGTAAATCATTTTTGGCGGCCAGATGGGGCTATATGTTTTAAGATTTAATAGTCGGGAGAGCCTGTTTGGCTTTGACTTGCGCCCCTAGGATGCAAATGCTGCATTAACAGGGTTCCTGGTATCTGAGACAAGTTTTAGTAAAGCAGCTTTGGCAACTACGTAAGTCTGTATGTTTTAAGATTAAATTGTCGGGTGAGCCTGTTTGGCTTTGACTTGCTCCCTTAGGCTCCACATGCCAGATTGGCTTGGCTCCTGGAATCTAAGACAAGGTTTGGTAAAACAGTTTTGACAGCTGGGCAAGACTGTATGTTTTAAGATTAAATAGTTGGTTGAGCCTGTTTGGCTTTGAGTTGCGCCCCTAGGATGCAAATGCTGGATTAACAGGGTTCCTGGCATCTAAGACAAGTTTTGGTAAATCATTTTTGGCGGCCAGATGGGGCTATATGTTTTAAAATTTAATAGTCGGGTGAGACTATTTGGCTTTGTCTTGCTCCCCTAAGCTGCAAAATGCTAGATTAACAGGGTTCCTGGTAACTGAGATAAGTTTTGGTAAATCAGTTTTGGCGGCAAGATGGGGCTATATGTTTTAGGATTAAATAGTCGGCGAGCCTGTTTGGCTTTGACTTGCTCCACTAGGCTGCACATGCCAGATTGGCGGTGCTCCTGGAATCTAAGACAAGTTTTGGTAAAACAGTTTTGACAGCTAGGTAAGGCTGTATGCTTTAAGATTAAATAGTCGGGTGAGCGTGTTTGGCTTTGACTTGCGCCCCTAGGATGAAAATGCTGGAATAACACGATTCCTGGCATCTAAGACAAGTTTTGGTAAATCATTTTTGGCGGCCAGATGGGGCTATATGTTTTAAGATTTTATAGTCGGGAGAGCCTGTTTGGCTTTGACTTGCGCCCCTAGGATGCAAATGCTGCATTAACAGGGTTCCTGGTATCTGAGACAAGTTTTAGTAAAGCAGCTTTGGCAACTACGTAAGTCTGTATGTTTTAAGATTAAATTGTCGGGTGAGCCTGTTTGGCTTTGACTTGCTCCCTTAGGCTCCACATGCCAGATTGGCTTGGCTCCTGGAATCTAAGACAAGGTTTGGTAAAACAGTTTTGACAGCTGGGCAAGACTGTATGT
Source organism: Drosophila kanekoi (assembly GCA_037075305.1). Classification (NCBI taxonomy): domain Eukaryota; kingdom Metazoa; phylum Arthropoda; class Insecta; order Diptera; family Drosophilidae; genus Drosophila; species Drosophila kanekoi. The sequence continues at coordinate 121,841 of JBAMCE010000039.1, read as the reverse complement.
TTTAAGATTAAATAGTTGGTTGAGCCTGTTTGGCTTTGAGTTGCGCCCCTAGGATGCAAATGCTGGATTAACAGGGTTCCTGGCATCTAAGACAAGTTTTGGTAAATCATTTTTGGCGGCCAGATGGGGCTATATGTTTTAAGATTTAATAGTCGGGAGAGCCTGTTTGGCTTTGACTTGCGCCCCTAGGATGCAAATGCTGCATTAACAGGGTTCCTGGTATCTGAGACAAGTTTTGGTAAAGCAGCTTTGGCAACTACGTAAGTCTGTATGTTTTAAGATTAAATTGTCGGGTGAGCCTGTTTGGCTTTGACTTGCTCCCTTAGGCTCCACATGCCAGATTGGCTTGGCTCCTGGAATCTAAGACAAGGTTTGGTAAAACAGTTTTGACAGCAGGGCAAGACTGTATGTTTTAAGATTAAATAGTCGGTTGAGCCTGTTTGGCTTTGAGTTGCGCCCCTAGGATGCAAATGCTGGATTAACAGGGTTCCTGGTATCTGAAACAAGTTTTGGTAAGGCAATTTTGAGTACCAGGTGAGGCTGAATGTGTTAAGACTTAATAGTTGGGCGAGACTATTTTGCTTTGACTTGCTCCCATAGGCTGCATATGCTAGATTAACAGGGCTCCTGGTTTCTAAGGCAAGTTTTGGTAAAGCAGTTTTGGCAGCTACGTAAGTCTGTATGTTTTAAGATTAAACTGTCGGGTGAGCCTGTTTGGCTTTGACTTGCTCCCCTAGGTTCCACATGCCAGATTGGCGGGGATCCTGGAATCTAAGACAAGTTTTGGTAAAACAGTTTTGACAGCTAGGTAAGGCTGTATGCTTTAAGTTTAATTAGCCGGGGACGCTTGTTGGGCTTTGACTTGCGCCCCTAGGATGCAAATGCTGGAATAACAGGGTTCTTGGTATCTAAGACAAGTTTTGGTAAATCATTTTTGGCGGCCAGATGGTGCTATATGTTTTAAGATTTAATAGTCGGGAGAGCCTGTTTGGCTATGACTTGCGCCCCTAGGATGCAAATGCTGCATTAACAGGGTTCCTGGTATCTGAGACAAGTTTTGGTAAAGCAGCTTTGGCAACTACGTAAGTCTGTATGTTTTAAGATTAAACTGTCGGGTGAGCCTGTTTGGCTTTGACTTGCTCCCCTAGGCTCCACATGCCAGATTGGCTTGGCTCCTGGAATCTAAGACAAGGTTTGGTAAAGCAGTTTTGACAGCAGGGCAAGACTGTATGTTTTAAGATTAAATAGTCGGTTGAGCCTGTTTGGCTTTGAGTTGCGCCCCTAGGATGCAAATGCTGGATTAATAGGGTTCCTGGTATCTGAAACAAGTTTTGGTAAGGCAATTTTGAGTTCCAGGTGAGGCTGAATGTGTTAAGACTTAATAGTCGACTGAGACTATTTTGCTTTGACTTGCTCCCCTAGGCTGCAAATGCTAGATTAACAGGGCTCCTGGTTTCTAAGGCAAGTTTTGGTAAAGCAGTTTTGGCAACTACGTAAGTCTGTATGCTTTAAGATTAAATTGTCGGGATAGCCTGTTTGGCTTTGACTTGCGCCCCTAGGATGCAAATGCTGGATAACCAGGGTTCCTGGAATCTGAGACAAGTTTTGGTAAGGCAATTCTGAGTTCCAGGTGAGGCTGAATGTGTTCAGACTTAATAGTCGGGTGAGAGTATTTTGCTTTGACTTGCTTCCCTAGGCTGCAAATGCTAGATTAACAGGGCTCCTGGTTTCTAAGGCAAGTTTTGGTAAAGCAGTTTTGGCAGCCAGATGGGGCTGTATGTTTTAAGATTAAATTCTCGGGTGAGCCTGTTTGGTTTTGACTTGCTCCCATAGGCTGCAAATGCTAGATTAACAGGGCTCCTGGTTTCTAAGGCAAGTTTTGGTAAAGCAGTCTTGGCAGCTACGTAAGTCTGTATGTTTTAAGATTAAATTGTCAGGTGAGCCAGTTTGGCTTTGACTTGCTCCCCTAGGCTTCACTTGCCAGATTGGCGGGGCTCCTGGAATCTAAAAAAAGGTTTGGTAAAACAGTTTTAACAGCTACGTTAGTCTGTATGTTTTAAGTTTAAATAGTCGGGTGAGTCTGTTTGACTTTGACTTGCTCCCCTAGGATACAAATGCTGGATTAACAGGGTTCCTGGAATCTGAGACAAGTTTTGGTAAATCAGTTTTGGCGGCCAGATGGGGCTATATGTTTTAAAATTTAATAGTCGGGTGAGACTATTTGGCATTGTCTTGCTCCCCTAAGCTGCAAAATGCTAGATTAACAGGGTTCCTGGTAACTGAGATAAGTTTTGGTAAATCAGTTTTGGCGGCAAGATGGGGCTATATGTTTTAGGATTAAATAGTCGGCGAGCCTGTTTGGCTTTGACTTGCTCCACTAGGCTGCACATGCCAGATTGGGGGCGACAGCTAGGTAAGGCTGTATGCTTTAAGATTAAATAGTCGGGTGAGCGTGTTTGGCTTTGACTTGCGCCCCTAGGATGAAAATGCTGGAATAACACGATTCCTGGCATCTAAGACAAGTTTTGGTAAATCATTTTTGGCGGCCAGATGGGGCTATATGTTTTAAGATTTAATAGTCGGGAGAGCCTGTTTGGCTTTGACTTGCGCCCCTAGGATGCAAATGCTGCATTAACAGGGTTCCCGGTATCTGAGACAAGTTTTGGTAAAGCAGCTTTGGCAACTACGTAAGTCTGTATGTTTTAAGATTAAATTGTCGGGTGAGCCTGTTTGGCTTTGACTTGCTCCCTTAGGCTCCACATGCCAGATTGGCTTGGCTCCTGGAATCTAAGACAAGGTTTGGTAAAACAGTTTTGACAGCAGGGCAAGACTGTATGTTTTAAGATTAAATAGTCGGTTGAGCCTGTTTGGCTTTGAGTTGCGCCCCTAGGATGCAAATGCTGGATTAACAGGGTTCCTGGTATCTGAAACAAGTTTTGGTAAGGCAATTTTGAGTACCAGGTGAGGCTGAATGTGTTAAGACTTAATAGTTGGGCGAGACTATTTTGCTTTGACTTGCTCCCATAGGCTGCAAATGCTAGCTTAACAGGGCTCCTGGTTTCTAAGGCAAGTTTTGGTAAAGCAGTTTTGGCAGCTACGTAAGTCTGTATGTTTTAAGATTAAACTGTCGGGTGAGCCTGTTTGGCTTTGACTTGCTCCCTTAGGCTCCACATGCCAGATTGGCGGGGCTCCTGAAATCTAAGACAAGTTTTGGTAAAACAGTTTTGACAGCTAAGTAAGGCTGTATGCTTTAAGTTTAATTAGCCGGGGACGCTTGTTGGGCTTTGACTTGCGCCCCTAGGATGCAAATGCTGGAATAACAGGGTTCCTGGTATCTAAGACAAGTTTTGGTAAATCATTTTTGGCGGCCAGATGGTGCTATATGTTTTAAGATTTAATAGTCGGGAGGGCCTGTTTGGCTTTGACTTGCGCCCCTAGGATGCAAATGCTGCATTAACAGGGTTCCTGGTATCTGAGACAAGTTTTGGTAAAGCAGCTTTGGCAACTACGTAAGTCTGTATGTTTTAAGATTAAATTGTCGGGTGAGCCTGTTTGGCTTTGACTTGCTCCCCTAGGCTCCACATGCCAGATTGGCTTGGCTCCTGGAATCTAAGACAAGGTTTGGTAAAACAGTTTTGACAGCAGGGCAAGACTGTATGTTTTAAGATTAAATAGTCGGTTGAGCCTGTTTGGCTTTGAGTTGCGCCCCTAGGATGCAAATGCTGGATTAACAGGGTTCCTGGTATCTGAAACAAGTTTTGGTAAGGCAATTTTGAGTTCCAGGTGAGGCTGAATGTGTTAAGACTTAATAGTCGGGTGAGACTATTTTGCTTTGACTTGCTCCCCTAGGCTGCAAATGCTAGATTAACAGGGCTCCTGGTTTCTTAGGCAAGTTTTGGTGAAGCAGTCTTGGCAACTACGTTAGTCTGTATGTTTTAAGATTAACTTGTCGGGAGAGCCTGTTTGGCTTTGACTTGCGCCCCTAGGATGCAAATGCTGGATAACCAGGGTTCCTGGAATCTGAGACAAGTTTTGGTAAGGCAATTCTGAGTTCCAGGTGAGGCTGAATGTGTTCAGACTTAATAGTCGGGTGAGAGTATTTTGCTTTGACTTGCTCCCCTAGGCTGCAAATGCTAGATTAACAGGGCTCCTGGTTTCTAAGGCAAGTTTTGGTAAAGCAGTTTTGGCAGCCAGATGGGGCTGTATGTTTTAAGATTAAATTCTCGGGTGAGCCTGTTTGGTTTTGACTTGCTCCCCTAGGCTCCACATGCCAGATTGGCGGGGCTCCTGGAATCTAAGACAAGGTTTGGAAAAACAGTTTTGGCAGCTGGGCAAGACTGTATGTTTTAAGATTAAATAGTCGGTTGAGCCTATTTGGCCTTGACTTGCGCCCCTAGGATGCAAATGCTGGATTAACATTGCTCCTGGTATCTGAACCAAGTTTTGGTATGGCAATTTTGAGTTCCAGGTGAGGCTGAATGTTTTAAGACTTAATAGTCGGATGAGCCTGATTGGCTTTGATTTGCTCCACTAGGCTGCACATGCCAGATTGGCGGTGCTCCTGGAATCTAAGACAAATTTTGGTAAAACAGTTTTGACAGCTAGGTAAGGCTGTATGCTTTAAGATTAAATAGTCTGGTGAGCGTGCTTGGCTTTGACTTGCGCCCCTAGGATGCAAATGCTGGAATAACAGGGTTCCTGGTATCTAAGACAAGTTTTGGTAAATCATTTTTGGCGGCCAGATGGGGCTATATGTTTTAAGATTTAATAGTCGGGAGAGCCTGTTTGGCTTTGTCTTGCTCCCCTAGGCTGCAAATGCTGCATCAACAGGGTTCCTGGTATCTGAAACAAGTTTTGGTAAGGCAATTTTGAGTTCCAGGTGAGGCTGAATGTGTTAAGACTTAATAGTCGGGTGAGACTATTTTGCTTTGACTTGCTCCCCTAGGCTGCAAATGCTAGATTAACAGGGCTCCTGGTTTCTAAGGCAAGTTTTGGAAAACAGCTTTGGCAACTACGTAAGTCTGTATGTTTTAAGATTAAATTGTCGGGTGAGCCTGTTTGGCTTTGACTTGCTCCCTTAGGCGCCACATGCCAGATTGGCTTGGCTCCTGGAATCTGAGACAAGGTTTGGTAAAACAGTTTTGACAGCTGGGCAAGACTTTATGTTTTAAGATTAAATAGTCGGTTGAGCCTGTTTGGCTTTGAGTTGCGCCCCTAGGATGCAAATGTTGGATTAACAGGGTTCCTGGTATCTGAAACAAGTTTTGGTAAGGCAATTTTGAGTTCCAGGTGAGGCTGAATGTGTTAAGACTTAATAGTCGGGTGAGACTATTTTGCTTTGACTTGCTCCACTAGGCTGCACATGCCAGATTGGCGGTGCTCCTGGAATCTAAGACAAATTTTGGTAAAACAGTTTTGACAGCTAGGTAAGGCTGTATGCTTTAAGATTAAATAGTCTGGTGAGCGTGCTTGGCTTTGACTTGCGCCCCTAGGATGCAAATGCTGGAATAACAGGGTTCCTGGTATCTAAGACAAGTTTTGGTAAATCATTTTTGGCGGCCAGATGGGGCTATATGTTTTAAGATTTAATAGTCGGGAGAGCCTGTTTGGCTTTGTCTTGCTCCCCTAGGCTGCAAATGCTGCATCAACAGGGTTCCTGGTATCTGAAACAAGTTTTGGTAAGGCAATTTTGAGTTCCAGGTGAGGCTGAATGTGTTAAGACTTAATAGTCGGGTGAGACTATTTTGCTTTGACTTGCTCCCCTAGGCTGCAAATGCTAGATTAACAGGGCTCCTGGTTTCTTAGGCAAGTTTTGGTGAAGCAGTCTTGGCAACTACGTTAGTCTGTATGTTTTAAGATTAACTTGTCGGGAGAGCCTGTTTGGCTTTGACTTGCGCCCCTAGGATGCAAATGCTGGATAACCAGGGTTCCTGGAATCTGAGACAAGTTTTGGTAAGGCAATTCTGAGTTCCAGGTGAGGCTGAATGTGTTCAGACTTAATAGTCGGGTGAGAGTATTTTGCTTTGACTTGCTCCCCTAGGCTGCAAATGCTAGATTAACAGGGCTCCTGGTTTCTAAGGCAAGTTTTGGTAAAGCAGTTTTGGCAGCCAGATGGGGCTGTATGTTTTAAGATTAAATTCTCGGGTGAGCCTGTTTGGTTTTGACTTGCTCCCCTAGGCTCCACATGCCAGATTGGCGGGGCTCCTGGAATCTAAGACAAGGTTTGGAAAAACAGTTTTGGCAGCTGGGCAAGACTGTATGTTTTAAGATTAAATAGTCGGTTGAGCCTATTTGGCCTTGACTTGCGCCCCTAGGATGCAAATGCTGGATTAACATTGCTCCTGGTATCTGAACCAAGTTTTGGTATGGCAATTTTGAGTTCCAGGTGAGGCTGAATGTTTTAAGACTTAATAGTCGGATGAGCCTGATTGGCTTTGATTTGCTCCACTAGGCTGCACATGCCAGATTGGCGGTGCTCCTGGAATCTAAGACAAATTTTGGTAAAACAGTTTTGACAGCTAGGTAAGGCTGTATGCTTTAAGATTAAATAGTCTGGTGAGCGTGCTTGGCTTTGACTTGCGCCCCTAGGATGCAAATGCTGGAATAACAGGGTTCCTGGTATCTAAGACAAGTTTTGGTAAATCATTTTTGGCGGCCAGATGGGGCTATATGTTTTAAGATTTAATAGTCGGGAGAGCCTGTTTGGCTTTGTCTTGCTCCCCTAGGCTGCAAATGCTGCATCAACAGGGTTCCTGGTATCTGAAACAAGTTTTGGTAAGGCAATTTTGAGTTCCAGGTGAGGCTGAATGTGTTAAGACTTAATAGTCGGGTGAGACTATTTTGCTTTGACTTGCTCCCCTAGGCTGCAAATGCTAGATTAACAGGGCTCCTGGTTTCTAAGGCAAGTTTTGGAAAACAGCTTTGGCAACTACGTAAGTCTGTATGTTTTAAGATTAAATTGTCGGGTGAGCCTGTTTGGCTTTGACTTGCTCCCTTAGGCGCCACATGCCAGATTGGCTTGGCTCCTGGAATCTGAGACAAGGTTTGGTAAAACAGTTTTGACAGCTGGGCAAGACTTTATGTTTTAAGATTAAATAGTCGGTTGAGCCTGTTTGGCTTTGAGTTGCGCCCCTAGGATGCAAATGTTGGATTAACAGGGTTCCTGGTATCTGAAACAAGTTTTGGTAAGGCAATTTTGAGTTCCAGGTGAGGCTGAATGTGTTAAGACTTAATAGTCGGGTGAGACTATTTTGCTTTGACTTGCTCCCCTAGGCTGCAAATGCTAGATTAACAGGGCTCCTGGTTTCTAAGGCAAGTTTTGGTAAAGCAGTTTTGGCAGCTACGTAAGTGTGTATGTTTTAAGATTAAATTGTCGGGAGAGCCTGTTTGGCTTTGACTGAAATGTATCTGAAACAAGTTTTGGTAAGGCAATTTTGAGTTCCAGGTGAGGCTAAATGTGTTAAGACTTAATAGTCGGGTGAGACTACTTTGCTTTGACTTGCTCCCCTAGGCTGCAAATGCTAGATTAACAGGGCTCCTGGTTTCTAAGGCAAGTTTTGGAAAACAGCTTTGGCAACTACGTAAGTCTGTATGTTTTAAGATTAAATTGTCGGGTGAGCCTGTTTGGCTTTGACTTGCTCCCTTAGGCTCCACATGCCAGATTGGCTTGGCTCCTGGAATCTAAGACAAGGCTTGGTAAAACAGTTTTGACAGCTGGGCAAGACTGTATGTTTTAAGATTAAATAGTCGGTTGAGCCTGTTTGGCTTTGAGTTGCGCCCCTAGGATGCAAATGATGGATTAACAGGGTTCCTGGTATCTGAAACAAGTTTGGTAAGGCAATTTTGAGTTCCAGGTGAGGCTGAATGTGCTAAGACTTAATAGTCGGGTGAGACTATTTTGCTTTGACTTGCTCCCCTAGGCTGCAAATGCTAGATTAACAGGGCTCCTGGTTTCTAAGGCAAGTTTTGGAAAACAGCTTTGGCAACTACGTAAGTCTGTATGTTTTAAGATTAAATTGTCGGGTGAGCCTGTTTGGCTTTGACTTGCTCCCTTAGGCTCCACATGCCAGATTGGCTTGGCTCCTGGAATCTAAGACAAGGCTTGGTAAAACAGTTTTGACAGCTGGGCAAGACTGTATGTTTTAAGATAAAATAGTCGGTTTAGCCTGTTTGGCTTTGACTTGCGCCCCTAGGATGCAAATGGTGGATTAACATTGTTCCTGGTATCTGAACCAAGTTTTGGTATGGCAATTTTGAGTTCCAGGTGAGGCTGAATGTTTTAAGACTTAATAGTCGGATGAGCCTGATTGGCTTTGATTTGCTCCACTAGGCTGCACATGCCAGATTGGCGGGGCTCCTGGAATCTAAGACAAATTTTGGTAAAACAGTTTTGACAGCTAGGTAAGGCTGTATGCTTTAAGATTAAATAGTCTGGTGAGCGTGCTTGGCTTTGACTTGCGCCCCTAGGATGCAAATGCTGGAATAACAGGGTTCCTGGTATCTAAGACAAGTTTTGGTAAATCATTTTTGGCGGCCAGATGGGGCTATATGTTTTAAGATTTAATAGTCGGGAGAGCCTGTTTGGCTTTGTCTTGCTCCCCTAGGCTGCAAATGCTGCATCAACAGGGTTCCTGGTATCTGAAACAAGTTTTGGTAAGGCAATTTTGAGTTCCAGGTGAGGCTGAATGTGTTAAGACTTATAGTCGGGTGAGACTATTTTGCTTTGACTTGCTCCCCTAGGCTGCAAATGCTAGATTAACAGGGCTCCTGGTTTCTAAGGCAAGTTTTGGAAAACAGCTTTGGCAACTACGTAAGTCTGTATGTTTTAAGATTAAATTGTCGGGTGAGCCTGTTTGGCTTTGACTTGCTCCCTTAGGCGCCACATGCCAGATTGGCTTGGCTCCTGGAATCTAAGACAAGGTTTGGTAAAACAGTTTTGACAGCTGGGCAAGACTGTATGTTTTAAGATTAAATAGTCGGTTGAGCCTGTTTGGCTTTGAGTTGCGCCCCTAGGATGCAAATGTTGGATTAACAGGGTTCCTGGTATCTGAAACAAGTTTTGGTAAGGCAATTTTGAGTTCCAGGTGAGGCTGAATGTGTTAAGACTTAATAGTCGGGTGAGACTATTTTGCTTTGACTTGCTCCCCTAGGCTGCAAATGCTAGATTAACAGGGCTCCTGGTTTCTAAGGCAAGTTTTGGTAAAGCAGTTTTGGCAGCTACGTAAGTGTGTATGTTTTAAGATTAAATTGTCGGGAGAGCCTGTTTGGCTTTGACTTGCGCCCCTAGGATGCAAATGCTGGATAACCAGGGTTCCTGGAATCTGAGACAAGTTTTGGTAAGGCAATTCTGAGTTCCAGGTGAGGCTGAATGTGTTCAGACTTAATAGTCGGGTTAGCCTATTTTGCTTTGACTTGCTCCCCTAGGCTGCAAATGCTAGAATAACAGGGCTCCTGGTTTCTAAGGCAAGTTTTGGTAAAGCAGTTTTGGCAGCCAGATGGGGCTGTATGTTTTAAGATTAAATTCTCGGGTGAGCCTGTTTGGTTTTGACTTGCTCCCCTAGGCTCCACATGCCAGAATGGCGGGGCTCCTGGAATCTAAGACAAGGTTTGGAAAAACAGTTTTGGCAGCTGGGCAAGACTGTATGTTTTAAGATTAAATAGTCGGTTGAGCCTATTTGGCCTTGACTTGCGCCCCTAGGATGCAAATGCTGGATTAACATTGTTCCTGGTATCTAAAACAAGTTTTGGTATGGCAATTTTGAGTTCCAGGTGAGGCTGAATGTTTTAAGACTTAATAGTCGGATGAGCCTGTTTGGCTTTGACTTGCTGCACTAGGCTGCACATGCCAGATTGGCGGTGCTCCTGGAATCTAAGACAAATTTTGGTAAAACAGTTTTGACAGCTAGGTAAGGCTGTATGCTTTAAGATTAAATAGTCTGGTGAGCGTGCTTGGCTTTGACTTGCGCCCCTAGGATGCAAATGCTGGAATAACAGGGTTCCTGGTATCTAAGACAAGTTTTGGTAAATCATTTTTGGCGGCCAGATGGGGCTATATGTTTTAAGATTTAATAGTCGGGAGAGCCTGTTTGGCTTTGTCTTGCTCCCCTAGGCTGCAAATGCTGCATCAACAGGGTTCCTGGTATCTGAAACAAGTTTTGGTAAGGCAATTTTGAGTTCCAGGTGAGGCTGAATGTGTTAAGACTTAATAGTCGGGTGAGACTATTTTGCTTTGACTTGCTCCCCTAGGCTGCAAATGCTAGATTAACAGGGCTCCTGGTTTCTAAGGCAAGTTTTGGAAAACAGCTTTGGCAACTACGTAAGTCTGTATGTTTTAAGATTAAATTGTCGGGTGAGCCTGTTTGGCTTTGACTTGCTCCCTTAGGCTCCACATGCCAGATTGGCTTGGCTGCTGGAATCTAAGACAAATCTTGGTAAAACAGTTTTGACAGCTGGGCAAGACTGTATGTTTTAAGATTAAATAGTCGGTTGAGCCTGTTTGGCTTTGAGTTGCGCCCCTAGGCTGCAAATGCTGCATCAACAGGGTTCCTGGTATCTGAAACAAGTTTTGGTAAGGCAATTTTGAGTTCCAGGTGAGGCTGAATGTGTTAAGACTTAATAGTCGGGTGAGACTATTTTGCTTTGACTTGCTCCCATAGGCTGCAAATGCTAGATTAACAGGGCTCCTGGTTTCTAAGGCAAGTTTTGGTAAAGCAGTTTTGGCAGCTACGTAAGTCTGTATGTTTTAAGATTAAATTGTCGGGTGAGCCTGTTTGGCTTTGACTTGCTCCCCTAGCCTCCACATGCCAGATTGGCGGGGCTCCTGGAATCTAAGACAAGTTTTGGTAAAACAGTTTTGACAGCTAGGTAAGGCTGTATGCTTTAAGATTAAATAGTCGGGTGAGCGTGTTTGGCTTTGACTTGCGCCCCTAGGATGCAAATGCTGGAATAACAGGGTTCATGGTATCTAAGACAAGTTTTGGTAAATCATTTTTGGCGGCCAGATGGGGCTACATGTTTTAAGATTTAGTAGTCGGGAGAGCCTGTTTGGCTTTGACTTGCGCCCCTAGGATGCAAATGCTGCATTAACAGAGTTCCTGGTATCTGAGACAAGTTTTGGTACAGCAGCTTTGGCAACTACGTAAGTCTGTATGTTTTAAGATTAAATTGTCGGGTGAGCCTGTTTGGCTTTGACTTGCTCCCTTAGGCTCCACATGCCAGATTGGCTTGGCTCCTGGAATCTAAGACAAGGTTTGGTAAAACAGTTTTGACAGCTGGGCAAGGCTGTATGTTTTATGATTAAATAGTCGGTTGAGCCTGTTTGGCTTTGAGTTGCGCCCCTAGGATGCAAATGCTGGATTAACATTGTTCCTGGTATCTGAAACAAGTTTTGGTATGGCAATTTTGAGTTCCAGGTGAGGCTGAATGTTTTAAGACTTAATAGTCGGGTGAGCCTGTTTGGCTTTGACTTGCTCCCCTAGCCTCCACATGCCAGATTGGCGGGGCTCCTGGAATCTAAGACAAGTTTTGGTAAAACAGTTTTGACAGCTAGGTAAGGCTGTATGCTTTAAGATTAAATAGTCGGGTGAGCGTGTTTGGCTTTGACTTGCGCCCCTAGGATGCAAATGCTGGAATAACAGGGTTCATGGTATCTAAGACAAGTTTTGGTAAATCATTTTTGGCGGCCAGATGGGGCTAAATGTTTTAAGATTTAGTAGTCGGGAGAGCCTGTTTGGCTTTGACTTGCGCCCCTAGGATGCAAATGCTGCATTAACAGGGTTCCTGGTATCTGAGACAAGTTTTGGAAAAGCAGCTTTGGCAACTACGTAAGTCTGTATGTTTTAAGATTAAATTGTCGGGTGAGCGTGTTTGGCTTTGACTTGCTCCCTAAGGCTCCACATGCCAGATTGGCTTGGCTCCTGGAATCTAAGACAAGGTTTGGTAAAACAGTTTTGACAGCTGGGCAAGGCTGTATGTTTTAAGATTAAATAGTCGGTTGAGCCTGTTTGGCTTTGAGTTGCGCCCCTAGGATGCAAATGCTGGATTAACATTGTTCCTGGTATCTGAAACAAGTTTTGGTATGGCAATTTTGAGTTCCAGGTGAGGCTGAATGTTTTAAGACTTAATAGTCGGATGAGCCTGTTTGGCTTTGACTTGCTCCACTAGGCTGCACATGCCAGATTGGCGGTGCTCCTGGAATCTAAGACAAATTTTGGTAAAACAGTTTTGACAGCTAGGTAAGGCTGTATGCTTTAAGATTAAATAGTCTGGTGAGCGTGCTTGGCTTTGACTTGCGCCCCTAGGATGCAAATGCTGGAATAACAGGGTTCCTGGTATCTAAGACAAGTTTTGGTAAATCATTTTTGGCGGCCAGATGGGGCTATATGTTTTAAGATTTAATAGTCGGGAGAGCCTGTTTGGCTTTGTCTTGCTCCCCTAGGCTGCAAATGCTGCATCAACAGGGTTCCTGGTATCTGAAACAAGTTTTGGTAAGGCAATTTTGAGTTCCAGGTGAGGCTAAATGTGTTAAGACTTAATAGTCGGGTGAGACTATTTTGCTTTGACTTGCTCCCCTAGGCTGCAAATGCTAGATTAACAGGGCTCCTGGTTTCTAAGGCAAGTTTTGGAAAACAGCTTTGGCAACTACGTAAGTCTGTATGTTTTAAGATTAAATTGTCGGGTGAGCCTGTTTGGCTTTGACTTGCTCCCTTAGGCTCCACATGCCAGATTGGCTTGGCTCCTGGAATCTAAGACAAGGCTTGGTAAAACAGTTTTGACAGCTGGCCAAGACTGTATGTTTTAAGATTAAATAGTCGGTTGAGCCTGTTTGGCTTTGAGTTGCGCCCCTAGGATGCAAATGCTGGATTAACAGGGTTCCTGGTATCTGAAACAAGATTTGGTAAGGCAATTTTGAGTTCCAGGTGAGGCTGAATGTGTTAAGACTTAATAGTCGGGTGAGACTATTTTGCTTTGACTTGCTCCCCTAGGCTGCAAATGCTAGATTAACAGGGCTCCTGGTTTCTAAGGCAAGTTTTCGTAAAGCAGTTTTAGCAGCTACGTAAGTCTGTATGCTTTAAGATTAAATTCTCGGGTGAGCCTGTTTGGTTTTGACTTGCTCCCCTAGGCTCCACATGCCAGATTGGCGGGGCTCCTGGAATCTAGGTTTGGAAAAACAGTTTTGGCAGCTGGGCAAGACTGTATGTTTTAAGATTAAATAGTCGGTTGAGCCTATTTGGCCTTGACTTGCGCCCCTAGGATGCAAATGCTGGATCAACATTGTTCTTGGTATCTGAAACAAGTTTTGGTATGGCAATTTTGAGTTCCAGGTGAGGCTGAATGTTTTAAGACTTAATAGTCGGATGAGCCTGTTTGGCTTTGACTTGCTCCACTAGGCTCCACATGCCAGATTGGCAGGGCTCCTGGAATCTAAGACAAATTTTGGTAAAACAGTTTTGACAGCTAGGTAAGGCTGTATGCTTTAAGATTAAATAGTCTGGTGAGCGTGCTTGGCTTTGACTTGCGCCCCTAGGATGCAAATGCTGGAATAACAGGGTTCCTGGTATCTAAGACAAGTTTTGGTATATCATTTTTGGCGGCCAGATGGGGCTATATGTTTTAAGATTTAATAGTCGGGAGAGCCTGTTTGGCTTTGTCTTGCTCCCCTAGGCTGCAAATGCTGCATCAACAGGGTTCCTGGTATCTGAAACAAGTTTTGGTAAGGCAATTTTGAGATCCAGGTGAGGCTAAATGTGTTAAGACTTAATAGTCGGGTGAGACTATTTTGCTTTGACTTGCTCCCCTAGGCTGCAAATGCTAGATTAACAGGGCTCCTGGTTTCTAAGGCAAGTTTTGGAAAACAGCTTTGGCAACTACGTAAGTCTGTATGTTTTAAGATTAAATTGTCGGGTGAGCCTGTTTGGCTTTGACTTGCTCCCTTAGGCTCCACATGCCAGATTGGCTTGGCTCCTGGAATCTAAGACAAGGCTTGGTAAAACAGTTTTGACAGCTGGGCAAGACTGTATGTTTTAAGATTAAATAGTCGGTTGAGCCTGTTTCTCAACGCCCCTAGGATGCAAATGCTGGATTAACAGGGTTCCTAGTATCTGAAACAAGTTTTGGTAAGGCAATTTTGAGTTCCAGGTGAGGCTAATTGAGTTAAGACTTAATAGTCTGGTGAGACTATTTTGCTTTGACTTGCTCCACTAGGCTCCACATGCCAGATTGGCGGGGCTCCTGGAATCTAAGACAAATTTTGGTAAAACAGTTTTGACAGCTAGGTAAGGCTGTATGCTTTAAGATTAAATAGTCTGGTGAGCGTGCTTGTCTTTGACTTGCGCCCCTAGGATACAAATGCTGGAATAACAGGGTTCCTGGTATCTAAGACAAGTTTTGGTAAATCATTTTTGACGGCCAGATGGGGCTATATGTTTTAAGATTTAATAGTCGGGAGAGCCTGTTTGGCGTTGTCTTGCTCCCCTAGGCTGCAAATGCTGCATCAACAGGGTTCCTGGTATCTGAAACAAGTTTTGGTAAGGCAATTTTGAGTTCCAGGTGAGGCTAAATGTGTTAAGACTTAATAGTCGGGTGAGACTATTTTGCTTTGACTTGCTCCCCTAGGCTGCAAATGCTAGATTAACAGGGCACCTGGTTTCTAAGGCAAGTTTTGGAAAACAGCTTTGGCAACTACGTAAGTCTGTATGTTTTAAGATTAAATTGTCGGGTGAGCCTGTTTGGCTTTGACTTGCTCCCCTAGGATGCAAATGCTGGAATAACAGGGTTCCTGGTATCTGAAACAAGTTTTGGTATGGCAATTTTGAGTTCCAGGTGAGGCTGAATGTTTTAAGACTTAATAGTCGGATGAGCCTGTTTGGCTTTGACTTGCTCCACTAGGCTGCACATGCCAGATTGGCGGTGCTCCTGGAATCTAAGACAAATTTTGGTAAAACAGTTTTGACAGCTAGGTAAGGCTGTATGCTTTAAGATTAAATAGTCTGGTGAGCGTGCTTGGCTTTGACTTGCGCCCCTAGGATGCAAATGCTGGAATAACAGGGTTCCTGGTATCTAAGACAAGTTTTGGTAAATCATTTTTGGCGGCCAGATGGGGCTATATGTTTTAAGATTTAATAGTCGGGAGAGCCTGTTTGGCTTTGTCTTGCTCCCCTAGGCTGCAAATGCTGCATCAACAGGGTTCCTGGTATCTGAAACAAGTTTTGGTAAGGCAATTTTGAGTTCCAGGTGAGGCTAAATGTGTTAAGACTTAATAGTCGGGTGAGACTATTTTGCTTTGACTTGCTCCCCTAGGCTGCAAATGCTAGATTAACAGGGCTCCTGGTTTCTAAGGCAAGTTTTGGAAAACAGCTTTGGCAACTACGTAAGTCTGTATGTTTTAAGATTAAATTGTCGGGTGAGCCTGTTTGGCTTTGACTTGCTCCCTTAGGCTCCACATGCCAGATTGGCTTGGCTCCTGGAATCTAAGACAAGGCTTGGTAAAACAGTTTTGACAGCTGGCCAAGACTGTATGTTTTAAGATTAAATAGTCGGTTGAGCCTGTTTGGCTTTGAGTTGCGCCCCTAGGATGCAAATGCTGGATTAACAGGGTTCCTGGTATCTGAAACAAGATTTGGTAAGGCAATTTTGAGTTCCAGGTGAGGCTGAATGTGTTAAGACTTAATAGTCGGGTGAGACTATTTTGCTTTGACTTGCTCCCCTAGGCTGCAAATGCTAGATTAACAGGGCTCCTGGTTTCTAAGGCAAGTTTTCGTAAAGCAGTTTTAGCAGCTACGTAAGTCTGTATGCTTTAAGATTAAATTCTCGGGTGAGCCTGTTTGGTTTTGACTTGCTCCCCTAGGCTCCACATGCCAGATTGGCGGGGCTCCTGGAATCTAGGTTTGGAAAAACAGTTTTGGCAGCTGGGCAAGACTGTATGTTTTAAGATTAAATAGTCGGTTGAGCCTATTTGGCCTTGACTTGCGCCCCTAGGATGCAAATGCTGGATCAACATTGTTCTTGGTATCTGAAACAAGTTTTGGTATGGCAATTTTGAGTTCCAGGTGAGGCTGAATGTTTTAAGACTTAATAGTCGGATGAGCCTGTTTGGCTTTGACTTGCTCCACTAGGCTCCACATGCCAGATTGGCAGGGCTCCTGGAATCTAAGACAAATTTTGGTAAAACAGTTTTGACAGCTAGGTAAGGCTGTATGCTTTAAGATTAAATAGTCTGGTGAGCGTGCTTGGCTTTGACTTGCGCCCCTAGGATGCAAATGCTGGAATAACAGGGTTCCTGGTATCTAAGACAAGTTTTGGTATATCATTTTTGGCGGCCAGATGGGGCTATATGTTTTAAGATTTAATAGTCGGGAGAGCCTGTTTGGCTTTGTCTTGCTCCCCTAGGCTGCAAATGCTGCATCAACAGGGTTCCTGGTATCTGAAACAAGTTTTGGTAAGGCAATTTTGAGATCCAGGTGAGGCTAAATGTGTTAAGACTTAATAGTCGGGTGAGACTATTTTGCTTTGACTTGCTCCCCTAGGCTGCAAATGCTAGATTAACAGGGCTCCTGGTTTCTAAGGCAAGTTTTGGAAAACAGCTTTGGCAACTACGTAAGTCTGTATGTTTTAAGATTAAATTGTCGGGTGAGCCTGTTTGGCTTTGACTTGCTCCCTTAGGCTCCACATGCCAGATTGGCTTGGCTCCTGGAATCTAAGACAAGGCTTGGTAAAACAGTTTTGACAGCTGGGCAAGACTGTATGTTTTAAGATTAAATAGTCGGTTGAGCCTGTTTCTCAACGCCCCTAGGATGCAAATGCTGGATTAACAGGGTTCCTGGTATCTGAAACAAGTTTTGGTAAGGCAATTTTGAGTTCCAGGTGAGGCTAATTGAGTTAAGACTTAATAGTCTGGTGAGACTATTTTGCTTTGACTTGCTCCACTAGGCTCCACATGCCAGATTGGCGGGGCTCCTGGAATCTAAGACAAATTTTGGTAAAACAGTTTTGACAGCTAGGTAAGGCTGTATGCTTTAAGATTAAATAGTCTGGTGAGCGTGCTTGTCTTTGACTTGCGCCCCTAGGATACAAATGCTGGAATAACAGGGTTCCTGGTATCTAAGACAAGTTTTGGTAAATCATTTTTGACGGCCAGATGGGGCTATATGTTTTAAGATTTAATAGTCGGGAGAGCCTGTTTGGCGTTGTCTTGCTCCCCTAGGCTGCAAATGCTGCATCAACAGGGTTCCTGGTATCTGAAACAAGTTTTGGTAAGGCAATTTTGAGTTCCAGGTGAGGCTAAATGTGTTAAGACTTAATAGTCGGGTGAGACTATTTTGCTTTGACTTGCTCCCCTAGGCTGCAAATGCTAGATTAACAGGGCACCTGGTTTCTAAGGCAAGTTTTGGAAAACAGCTTTGGCAACTACGTAAGTCTGTATGTTTTAAGATTAAATTGTCGGGTGAGCCTGTTTGGCTTTGACTTGCTCCCCTAGGATGCAAATGCTGGAATAACAGGGTTCCTGGTATCTAAGACAAGTTTTGGTAAATCAGTTTTGGCGGCCAGATGGGGCTATATGTTTTAAAATTTAATAGTCGGGTGAGACTATTTGGCTTTGTCTTGCTCCCCTAGGCTGCAAATGCTAGATTAACAGGGCTCCTGGTTTCTAAGGCAAGTTTTCGTAAAGCAGTTTTGGCAGCTACGTTAGTCTGTATGTTTTAAAATTAAATTGTCGGGTGAGCCTGTTTGGCTTCGACTTGCTCCCCTAGGCTCCACATGCCAGATTGGCGGGGCTCCTGGAATCTAAAAAAAGGTTTGGTAAAACAGTTTTAACAGCTAGGTAAGGCTGTATGCTTTAAGATTAAATAGTCGGGTGAGCGTGTTTGGCTTTGACTTGCGCCCCTAGGATGCAAATGCTGGAATAACAGGGTTCCTGGTATCTAAGACAAGTTTTGGTAAATCAATTTTGGCGGCCAGATGGGGCTATATGTTTTAAGATTTAATAGTCGGGCGAGCCTGTTTGGCTTTGACTTGCGCCCCTAGGATACAAATGCGGCATTAACAGGGTTCCTGGTATCTGAGACAAGTTTTGGTAAAGCAGCTTTGGCAACTACGTAAGTCTGTATGTTTTAAGATTAAATTGTCGGGTGAGCCTGCGACTTGCTCCCTTAGGCTCCACTTGCCAAATTGGCTTGGATCCTGGAATGTAAGACAAGGTTTGGTAAAACAGTTTTGACAGCTGGGCAAGACTGTATGTTTTAAGATTAAATAGTCGGTCTAGCCTGTTTGGCTTTGAGTTGCGCCCCTAGGATGCAAATGCTGGATTAACAGGGTTCCTGGTATCTGAAACAAGTTTTGGTAAGGCAATTTTGAGTACCAGGTGAGGCTGAATGTGTTAAGACTTAATAGTCGGGTGAGACTATTTTGCTTTGACTTGCTCCACTAGGCTCCACATGCCAGATTGGCGGGGCTCCTGGAATCTAAGACAAATTTTGGTAAAACAGTTTTGACAGCTAGGTAAGGCTGTATGCTTTAAGATTAAATAGTCTGGTGAGCGTGCTTGTCTTTGACTTGCGCCCCTAGGATACAAATGCTGGAATAACAGGGTTCCTGGTATCTAAGACAAGTTTTGGTAAATCATTTTTGGCGGCCAGATGGGGCTATATGTTTTAAGATTTAATAGTCGGGAGAGCCTGTTTGGCGTTGTCTTGCTCCCCTAGGCTGCAAATGCTGCATCAACAGGGTTCCTGGTATCTGAAACAAGTTTTGGTAAGGCAATTTTGAGTTCCAGGTGAGGCTAAATGTGTTAAGACTTAATAGTCGGGTGAGACTATTTTGCTTTGACTTGCTCCCCTAGGCTGCAAATGCAAGATTAACAGGGCACCTGGTTTCTAAGGCAAGTTTTGGAAAACAGCTTTGGCAACTACGTAAGTCTGTATGTTTTAAGATTAAATTGTCGGGTGAGCCTGTTTGGCTTTGACTTGCTCCCTTAGGCTCCACATGCCAGATTGGCTTGGCTCCTGGAATGTAAGACAAGGCTTGGTAAAACAGTTTTGACAGCTGGGCAAGACTGTATGTTTTAAGATTAAATAGTCGGTTGAGCCTGTTTGGCTTTGAGTTGCGCCCCTAGGATGCAAATGCTGGATTAACAGGGTTCCTGGTATCTGAAACAAGTTTTGGTAAGGCAATTTTGAGTTCCAGGTGAGGCTGAATGTGTTAAGACTTAATAGTCGGGTGAGACTATTTTGCTTTGACTTGCTCCCCTAGGCTGCAAATGCTAGATTAACAGGGCTCCTGGTTTCTAAGGCAAGTTTTGGTAAAGCAGTTTTGGAAGCTACGTAAGTCTGTATGTTTTAAGATTAAATTGTCGGGTGAGCCTGTTTGGCTTTGACTTGCTCCCCTAGGCTCCACATGACAGATTGGCGGGGCTCCTGGAATCTAAGACAAGTTTTGGTAAAACAGTTTTGACAGCTAGGTAAGGCTGTATGCTTTCAGATTAAATAGTCGGGTGAGCGTGTTTGGCTTTGACTTGCGCCCCTAGGATGCAAATGCTGCATTAACAGGGTTCATGGTATCTAAGACAAGTTTTGGTAAATCATTTTTGGCGGCCAGATGGGGCTATATGTTTTAAGATTTAGTAGTCGGGAGAGCCTGTTTGGCTTTGACTTGCGCCCCTAGGATGCAAATGCTGCATTAACAGGGTTCCTGGTATCTGAGACAAGTTTTGGTAAAGCAGCTTTGGCAACTGCGTAAGTCTGTATGTTTTAAGATTAAATTGTCGGGTGAGCCTGTTTGGCTTTGACTTGCTCCCTTAGGCTCCACATGCCAGATTGGCTTGGCTCCTGGAATCTAAGACAAGGTTTGGTAAAACAGTTTTGACAGCTGGGCAAGGCTGTATGTTTTAAGATTAAATAGTCGGTTGAGCCTGTTTGGCTTTGAGTTGCGCCCCTAGGATGCAAATGCTGGATTAACAGGGTTCCTGGTATCTGAAACAAGTTTTGGTAAGGCAATTTTGAGTTCCAGGTGAGGCTAATTGTGTTAAGACTTAATAGTCGGGTGAGACTATTTTGCTTTGACTTGCTCCCCTAGGCTGCAAATGCTAGATTAACAGGGCTCCTGGTTTCTAAGGCAAGTTTTCGTAAAGCAGTTTTGGCAGCTACGTAAGTCTGTATGTTTTAAGATTAAATTGTCGGGTGAGCCTGTTTGGCTTTGACTTGCTCCCCTAGGCTCCACATGCCAGATTGGCGGGGCTCCTGGAATCTAAAAAAAGGTTTGGTAAAACAGTTTTAACAGCTAGGTAAGGCTGTATGCTTTAAGATTAAATAGTCGGGTGAGCGTGTTTGGCTTTGACTTGCGCCCCTAGGATGCAAATGCTGGAATAACAGGGTTCCTGGTATCTATGACAAGTTTTGGTAAATCGATTTTGGCGGCCAGATGGGGCTATATGTTTTAAGATTTAATAGTCGGGCGAGCCTGTTTGGCTTTGACTTGCGCCCCTAGGATACAAATGCTGCATTAACAGGGTTCCTGGTATCTGAGACAAGTTTTGGTAAAGCAGCTTTGGCAACTACGTAAGTCTGTATGTTTTAAGATTAAATTGTCGGGTGAGCCTGTTTGGCTTTGACTTGCTCCCTTAGGCTCCACATGCCAGATTGGCTTGGATCCTGGAATCTAAGACAAGGTTTGGTAAAACAGTTTTGACAGCTGGGCAAGACTGTATGTTTTAAGATTAAATAGTCGGTCTAGCCTGTTTGGCTTTGAGTTGCGCCCCTAGGATGCAAATGCTGGATTAACAGGGTTCCTGGTATCTGAAACAAGTTTTGGTAAGGCAATTTTGAGTTCCAGGTGAGGCTGAATGTGTTAAGACTTAATAGTCGGGTGAGACTATTTTGCTTTGACTTGCTCCCCTAGGCTGCAAATGCTAGATTAACAGGGCTCCTGGTTTCTAAGGCAAGTTTTGGTAAAGCAGTTTTGGAAGCTACGTAAGTCTGTATGTTTTAAGATTAAATTGTCGGGTGAGCCTGTTTGGCTTTGACTTGCTCCCCTAGGCTCCACATGCCAGATTGGCTTGGCTCCTGGAATCTAAGACAAGGTTTGGTAAAACAGTTTTGACAGCTGGGCAAGGCTGTATGTTTTAAGATTAAATAGTCGGTTGAGCCTCTTTGGCTTTGAGTTGCGCCCCTAGGATGCAAATGCTGGATTAACAGGGTTCCTGGTATCTGAAACAAGTTTTGGTAAGGCAATTTTGAGTACCAGGTGAGGCTGAATGTGTTAAGACTTAATAGTCGGGTGAGACTATTTTGCTTTGACTTGCTCCACTAGGCTCCACATGCCAGATTGGCGGGGCTCCTGGAATCTAAGACAAATTTTGGTAAAACAGTTTTGACAGCTAGGTAAGGCTGTATGCTTTAAGATTAAATAGTCTGGTGAGCGTGCTTGTCTTTGACTTGCGCCCCTAGGATGGAAATGCTGGAATAACAGGGTTCCTGGTATCTAAGACAAGTTTTGGTAAATCATTTTTGGCGGCCAGATGGGGCTATATGTTTTAAGATTTAATAGTCGGGAGAGCCTGTTTGGCTTTGTCTTGCTCCCCTAGGCTGCAAATGCTGCATCAACAGGGTTCCTGGTATCTGAAACAAGTTTTGGTAAGGCAATTTTGAGTTCCAGGTGAGGCTAAATGTGTTAAGACTTAATAGTCGGGTGAGACTATTTTGCTTTGACTTGCTCCCCTAGGCTGCAAATGCTAGATTAACAGGGCACCTGGTTTCTAAGGCAAGTTTTGGAAAACAGCTTTGGCAACTACGTAAGTCTGTATGTTTTAAGATTAAATTGTCGGGTGAGCCTGTTTGGCTTTGACTTGCTCCCTTAGGCTCCACATGCCAGATTGGCTTGGCTCCTGGAATCTAAGACAAGGCTTGGTAAAACAGTTTTGACAGCTGGGCAAGACTGTATGTTTCAAGATTAAATAGTCGGTTGAGCCTGTTTGGCTTTGAGTTGCGCCCCTAGGATGCAAATGCTGGATTAACAGGGTTCCTGGTATCTGAAACAAGTTTTGGTAAGGCAATTTTGAGTTCCAGGTGAGGCTGAATGTGTTAAGACTTAATAGTCGGGTGAGACTATTTTGCTTTGACTTGCTCCCCTAGGCTGCAAATGCTAGATTAACAGGGCTCCTGGTTTCTAAGGCAAGTTTTGGTAAAGCAGTTTTGGAAGCTACGTAAGTCTGTATGTTTTAAGATTAAATTGTCGGGTGAGCCTGTTTGGCTTTGACTTGCTCCCCTAGGCTCCACATGCCAGATTGGCGGGGCTCCTGGAATCTAAGACAAGTTTTGGTAAAACAGTTTTGACAGCTAGGTAAGGCTGTATGTTTCAAGATTAAATAGTCGGTTGAGCCTGTTTGGCTTTGAGTTGCGCCCCTAGGATGCAAATGCTGGATTAACAGGGTTCCTGGTATCTGAAACAAGTTTTGGTAAGGCAATTTTGAGTTCCAGGTGAGGCTGAATGTGTTAAGACTTAATAGTCGGGTGAGACTATTTTGCTTTGACTTGCTCCCCTAGGCTGCAAATGCTAGATTAACAGGGTTCCTGGTATCTGAGACAAGTTTTGGTAAAGCAGCTTTGGCAACTACGTAAGTCTGTATGTTTTAAGATTAAATTGTCGGGTGAGCCTGTTTGGCTTTGACTTGCTCCCTTAGGCTCCAAATGCCAGATTGGCTTGGATCCTGGAATCTAAGACCAGGTTTGGTAAAACAGTTTTGACAGCTGGGCAAGACTGTATGCTTTAAGATTAAATAGTCGGTCTAGCCTGTTTGGCTTTGAGTTGCGCCCCTAGGATGCAAATGCTGGATTAACAGGGTTCCTGGTATCTGAAACAAGTTTTGGTAAGGCAATTTTGAGTACCAGGTGAGGCTGAATGTGTTAAGACTTATTAGTCGGGTGAGACTATTTTGCTTTGACTTGCTCCCATAGGCTGCAAATGCTAGATTAACAGGGCTCCTGGTTTCTAAGGCAAGTTTTGGTAAAGCAGTTTTGGCAGCTACGTAAGTCTGTATGTTTTAAGATTAAATTGTCAGGTGAGCCCGCTTGGCTTTGACTTGCTCCCCTAGGCTCCACTTGCCAGATTGACGGGGCTCCTGGAATCAAAAAAAAAGGTTTGGTAAAACAGTTTTAACAGCTACGTTAGTCTGTATGTTTTTAGTTTTAATAGTCGGGTGAGTCTGTTTGACTTTGACTTGCTCCCCTAGGATACAAATGCTGGATTAACAGGGTTCCTGGAATCTGAGACAAGTTTTGGTAAATCAGTTTTGGCGGCCAGATGGGGCTATATGTTTTAAAATTTAATAGTCGGGTGAGACTATTTGGCTTTGTCTTGCTCCCCTAAGCTGCAAAATGCTAGATTAACAGGGTTCCTGGTAACTGAGATAAGTTTTGGTAAATCAGTTTTGGCGGCAAGATGGGGTTATATGTTTTAGGATAAAATTGTCGGCGAGCCTGTTTGGCTTTGACTTGCTCCCCTAGGCTGCACATGCCAGATTGGCGGTGCTCCTGGAATCTAAGACAAGTTTTGGTAAAACAGTTTTGACAGCTAGGTAAGGCTGTAGGCTTTGAGTTTAAATAGCCGGGGACGCTTGTTAGGCTTTGACTTGCGCCCCTAGGATGCAAATGCTGGAATAACAGGGTTCCTGGTATCTAAGACAAGTTTTGGTAAATCAGTTTTGGCGGCCAGATGGGGCTATATGTTTTAAAATTTAATAGTCGGGTGAGACTATTTGGCTTTGTCTTGCTCCCCTAAGCTGCAAAATGCTAGATTAACAGGGTTCCTGGTAACTGAGATAAGTTTTGGTAAATCAGTTTTGGCGGCAAGATGGGGCTATATGTTTTAGGATTAAATAGTCGGCGAGCCTGTTTGGCTTTGACTTGCTCCACTAGGCTGCACATGCTAGATTAACAGGGCTCCTGGTTTCTAAGGCAAGTTTTGGTAAAGCAGTTTTAGCAGCTACGTTAGTCTGTATGTTTTAAGATTAAATTGTCAGGTGAGCCAGCTTGGCTTTGACTTGCTCCCCTAGGCTCCACTTGCCAGATTGGCGGGGCTCCTGGAATCTAAAAAAAGGTTTGGTAAAACAGTTTTGACAGCTACGTAAGTCTGTATGTTTTAAGATTAA
Organism: Drosophila kanekoi; assembly: GCA_037075305.1. Taxonomy (NCBI): domain Eukaryota; kingdom Metazoa; phylum Arthropoda; class Insecta; order Diptera; family Drosophilidae; genus Drosophila; species Drosophila kanekoi. The sequence continues at coordinate 97,705 of JBAMCE010000039.1, read as the reverse complement.
ATAGTCGGATGAGCCTGTTTGGCTTTGACTTGCTCCCCTAGGCTGCACATGCCAGATTGGCGGGGCTCCTGGAATCTAAGACAAGTTTTGGTAAATCAGTTTTGACAGCTAGGTAAGGCTGTATGCTTTAAGATTAAATAGTCGGGTGAGCGTGTTTGGCTTTGACTTGCGCCCCTATGATGAAAATGCTGGAATAACACGGTTCCTGGCATCTAAGACAAGTTTTGGTAAATAATTTTTGGCGGCCAGATGGGGCTATATGTTTTAAGATTTAATAGTCGGAAGAGCCTGTTTGGCTTTGACTTGCGCCCCTAGGATGCAAATGCTGCATTAACAGGGTTCCTGGTATCTGAGACAAGTTTTGGTAAAGCAGCTTTGGCAGCTACGTAAGTCTGTATGTTTTAAGATTAAATTGTCGGGTGAGCCTGTTTGGCTTTGACTTGCTCCCTTAGGCTCCACATGCCAGATTGGCTTGGCTCCTGGAATCTACGACAAGGTTTGGTAAAACAGTTTTGACAGCTGGGCAAGACTGTATGTTTTAAGATTAAATAGTCGGCTGAGCCTGTTTGGCTTTGAGTTGCGCCCCTAGGATGCAAATGCTGGATTAACATTGTTCCTGGTATCTGAAACAAGTTTTGGTATGGCAATTTTGAGTTCCAGGTGAGGCTGATAGTTTTAAGACTTAATAGTCGGATGAGCCTGTTTGGCATTGACATGCTCCACTAGGCTGCACATGCCAGATTGGCGGTGCTCCTGGAATCTAAGACAAATTTTGGTAAAACAGTTTTGACAGCTAGGAAAGGCTGTATGCTTTAAGATTAAATAGTCGGGTGAGCATGCTTGGCTTTGACTTGCGCCCCTAGGATGCAAATGCTGGAATAACAGGGTTCCTGGTATCTAAGACAAGTTTTGGTAAATCATTTTTGGCGGCCAGATGGGGCTATATGTTTTAAGATTTAATAGTCGGGAGAGCCTGTTTGGCTTTGACTTGCGCCCCTAGGATGCAAATGCTGCATTAACAGGGTTCCTGGTATCTGAGACAAGTTTTGGTAAAGCAGCTTTGGCAACTACGTAAGTCTGTATGTTTTAAGATTAAATTGTCGGGTGAGCCTGTTTGGCTTTGACTTGCTCCCTTAGGCTCCACATGCCAGATTGGCTTGGGTCCTGGAATCTAAGACAAGGTTTGGTAAAACAGTTTTGACAGCAGGGCAAGACTGTATGTTTTAAGATTAAATAGTTGGTTGAGCCTGTTTGGCTTTGAGTTGCGCCCCTAGGATGCAAATGCTGGATTAACAGGGTTCCTGGCATCTAAGACAAGTTTTGGTAAATCATTTTTGGCGGCCAGATGGGGCTATATGTTTTAAGATTTAATAGTCGGGAGAGCCTGTTTGGCTTTGAGTTGCGCCCCTAGGATGCAAATGCTGGATTAACAGGGTTCCTGGTATCTAAGACAAGTTTTGGTAAATCATTTTTGGCGGCCAGATGGTGCTATCTGTTTTAAGATTTAATAGCCGGGAGAGCCTGATTGGCTTTGAGTTGCGCCCCTAGGATGCAAATGCTGGATTAACAGGGTTCCTGGTATCTAAGACAAGTTTTGGTAAATCATTTTTGGCGGCCAGATGGTGCTATCTGTTTTAAGATTTAATAGCCGGGAGAGCCTGATTGGCTTTGAGTTGCGCCCCTAGGATGCAAATGCTGGAATAACAGGGTTCCTGGTATCTAAGACAAGTTTTGGTAAATCATTTTTGGCGGCCAGATGGGGCTATATGTTTTAAGATTTAATAGTCGGGAGAGCCTGTTTGGCTTTGAGTTGCGCCCCTAGGATGCAAATGCTGGATTAACAGGGTTCCTGGTATCTGAAACAAGTTTTGGTAAGGCAATTTTGAGTACCAGGTGAGGCTGAATGTGTTAAGACTTAATAGTTGGGCGAGACTATTTTGCTTTGAATTGCTCCCATAGGCTGCAAATGCTAGCTTAAAAGGGCTCCTGGTTTCTAAGGCAAGTTTTGGTAAAGCAGTTTTGGCAGCTACGTAAATCTGTATGTTTTAAGATTAAATTGTCGGGTGAGCCTGTTTGGCTTTGACTTGCTCCCCTAGGCTCCACATGCCAGATTGGCGGGGCTCCTGGAATCTAAGACAAGTTTTGGTAAAACAGTTTTGACAGCTAGGTAAGGCTGTATGCTTTAAGTTTAAATAGCCGGGGACGCTTTTTGGGCTTTGACTTGCGCCCCTAGGATGCAAATGCTGGAATAACAGGGTTCCCGGTATCTAAGACAAGTTTTGGTAAATCATTTTTGGCGGCCAGATGGTGCTATATGTTTAAAGATTTAATAGTCGGGAGAGCCTGTTTGGCTTTGACTTGCGCCCCTAGGATGCAAATGCTGCATTAACAGGGTTCCTGGTATCTGAGTCAAGTTTTGGTAAAGCAGCTTCGGCAACTACGTAAGTCTGTATGTTTTAAGATTAATTTGTCGGGTGAGCCTGTTTGACTTTGACTTGCGCCCCTAGGATGCAAATGCTGGATAACCAGGGTTCCTGGAATCTGAGACAAGTTTTGGTAAGGCAATTCTGAGTTCCAGGTGAGGCTGAATGTGTTCAGACTTAATAGTCGGGTGAGACTATTTTGCTTTGACTTGCTCCCCTAGGCTGCAAATGCTAGATTAACAGGGCTCCTGGTTTCTAAGGCAAGTTTTGGTAAAGCAGTTTTGGCAGCCAGATGGGGCTGTATGTTTTAAGATTAAATTCTCGGGTGAGCCTGTTTGGTTTTGACTTGCTCCCCTAGGCTCCACATGCCAGATTGGCGGGGCTCCTGTAATCTAAGACAAGGTTTGGAAAAACAGTTCTGGCAGCTGGGCAAGACTGTATGTTTTAAGATTAAATAGTCGGTTGAGCCTATTTGGCCTTGACTTGCGCCCCTAGGATGCAAATGCTGGATTAACATTGTTCCTGGAATCTGAAACAAGTTTTGGTATGGCATTTTTGAGTTCCAGGTGAGGCTGAATGTTTTAAGACTTAATAGTCGGATGAGCCTGTTTGGCTTTGACTTGCTCCACTAGGCTGCACATGCCAGATTGGCGGTGCTCCTGGAATCTAAGACAAGTTTTGGTAAAACAGTTTTGACAGCTAGGTAAGGCTGTATGCTTTAAGATTAAATAGTCTGGTGAGCGTGCTTGGCTTTGACTTGCGCCCCTAGGATGCAAATGCTGGAATAACAGGGTTCCTGGTATCTAAGACAAGTTTTGGTAACTAATTTTTTGCGGCCAGATGGGGCTATATGTTTTAAGATTTAATAGTCGGGAGAGCCTGTTTGGCTTTGTCTTGCTCCCGTAGGCTGCAAATGCTGCATCAACAGGGTTCCTGGTATCTGAAACAAGTTTTGGTAAGGCAGCTTTGGCAACTACGTAAGTCTGTATGTTTTAAGATTAAATTGTCGGGTGTGCCTGTTTGGCTTTGACTTGCTCCCTTAGGCTCCACATGCCAGATTGGCTTGGCTCCTGGAATGTAAGACAAGGCTTGGTAAAACAGTTTTGACAGCTGGGCAAGACTGTATGTTTTAAGATTAAATAGTCGGTTGAGCCTGTTTGGCTTTGAGTTGCGCCCCTAGTATGCAAATGCTGGATTAACAGGGTTCCTGGTATCTGAAACAAGTTTTGGTAAGGCAATTTGGAGTTCCAGGTGAGGCTGAATGTGTTAAGACTTAGTAGTCTGGTGAGACTATTTTGCTTTGACTTGCTCCCCTAGGCTGCAAATGCTAGATTAACAGGGCTCCTGGTTTCTAATGCAAGTTATGGTAAAGCAGTTTTGGCAGCTACGTAAGTCTGTATGTTTTAAGATTAAATTGTCGGGTGAGCCTGTTTGGCTTTGACTTGCTCCCCTAGGCTCCACATGCCAGATTGGCGGGGCTCCTGGAATCTAAGACAAGTTTTGGTAAAACAGTTTTGACAGCTAGGTAAGGCTGTATGCTTTAAGATTAAATAGTCGGGTGAGCGTGTTTGGCTTTAACTTGCGCCCCTAGAATGCAAATGCTGGAATAACAGGGTTCATGGTATCTAAGACAAGTTTTGGTAAATCATTTTTGGCGGCCAGATGGGGCTATATGTTTTAAGATTTAGTAGTCGGGAGAGCCTGTTTGGCTTTGACTTGCGCCCCTAGGATACAAGTGCTGCATTAACAGGGTTCCTGGTATCTGAGACAAGTTTTGGTAAAGCAGCTTTGGCAACTACGTAAGTCTGTATGTTTTAAGATTAAATAGTCGGGTGAGCCTGTTTGGCTTTGACTTGCTCCCTTAGGCTCCACATGCCAGATTGGCTTGGCTCCTGGAATCTAAGACAAGGTTTGGTAAAACAGTTTTGACAGCAGGGCAAGACTGTATGTTTTAAGATTAAATAGTCGGTTGAGCTTGTTTGGCTTTGAGTTGCTCCCCTAGGATGCAAATGCTGGATTAACAGGGTTCCTGGTATCTGAAACAAGTTTTGGTAAGGCAATTTTGAGTACCAGGTGAGGCTGAATGTGTTAAGACTTAATAGTTGGGCGAGACTATTTTGCTTTGACTTGCTCCCATAGGCTGCAAATGCTAGATTAACAGGGCTCCTGGTTTCTAAGGCAAGTTTTGGTAAAGCAGTTTTGGCAGCTACGTAAGTCTGTATGTTTTAAGATTAAATTGTCGGGTGAGCCTGTTTGGCTTTGACTTGCTCCCCTAGGCTCCACATGCCAGATTGGCGGGGCTCCTGGAATCTAAGACAAGTTTGGGTAAAACAGTTTTGACAGCTAGGTAAGGCTGTATGCTTCAAGTTTAAATAGGCGGGGACGCTTGTTGGGCTTTGACTTGCGCCCCTAGGATGCAAATGCTGGAATAACAGGGTTCCTGGTATCTAAGACAAGTTTTGGTAAATCATTTTTGGCGGCCAGATGGTGCTATATGTTTTAAGATTTAATAGTCAGAAGAGCCTGTTTGGCTTTGACTTGCGCCCCTAGGATGCAAATGCTGCATTAACAGGGTTCCTGGTATCTGAGACAAGTTTTGGTAAAGCAGCTTTGGCAACTACGTAAGTCTGTATGTTTTAAGATTAAATTGTCGGGTGAGCCTGTTTGGCTTTGACTTGCTCCCTTAGGCTCCACATGCCAGATTGGCTTGGCTCCTGCAATCTAAGACAAGGTTTGGTAAAACAGTTTTGACAGCTGGGCAAGACTGTATGTTTTTAGATTAAATGGTCGGTTGAGCCTGTTTGGCTTTGAGTTGCGCCCCTAGGATGCAAATGCTGGATTAACAGGGTTCCTGGTATCTGAAACATGTTTTGGTAAGGCAATTTTGAGTTCCAGGTGAGGCTGAATGTGTTAAGACTTAATAGTCGGGTAAGACTATTTTGCTTTGACTTGCTCCCCTAGGCTGCAAATGCTAGATTAACAGGGCTCCTGGTTTCTAAGGCAAGTTTTGGTAAAGCAGTTTTGGCAACTACGTAAGTCTGTATGTTTTAAGATTAAATTGTCGGGAGAGCCTGTTTGGCTTTGACTTGCGCCCCTAGGATGCAAATGCTGGATAACCACGGTTCCTGGAATCTGAGACAAGTTTTGGTAAGGCAATTCTGAGTTCCAGGTGAGGCTGAATGTGTTCAGACTTAATAGTCGGGTGAGACTATTTTGCTTTGACTTGCTCCCCTAGGCTGCAAATGCTAGATTAACAGGGCTCCTGGTTTCTAAGGCAAGTTTTGGTAAAGCAGTTTTGGCAGCCAGATGGGGCTGTATGTTTTAAGATTAAATTCTCGGGTGAGCCTGTTTGGTTTTGACTTGCTCCCCTAGGCTCCACATGCCAGATTGGCGGGGCTCCTGGAATCTAAGACAAGGTTTGGAAAAACAGTTCTGGAAGCTGGGCAAGACTGTATGTTTTAAGATTAAATAGTCGGTTGAGCCTATTTGCCCTTAACTTGCGCCCCTAGGATGCAAATGCTGGATTAACATTGTTCCTGGAATCTGAAAAAAGTTTTGGTATGGCAATTTTGAGTTCCAGGTGAGGCTGAATGTTTTAAGACTTAATAGTCGGATGAGCCTGTTTGGCCTTGACTTGCTCCACTAGGCTGCACATGCCAGATTGGCGGTGCTCCTGGAATCTAAGACAAATTTTGGTAAAACAGTTTTGACAGCTAGGTGAGGCTGTATGCTTTAAGATTAATTAGTCGGGTGAGCATGCTTGGCTTTGACTTGCGCCCCTAGGATGCAAATGCTGGAATAACAGGGTTCCTGGTATCTAAGACAAGTTTTGGTAAATCATTTTTGGCGGCCAGATGGGGCTATATGTTTTAAGATTTAATAGTCGGGAGAGCCTGTTTGGCTTTGTCTTCCTCCCCTAGGCTGCAAATGCTGCATCAACAGGGTTCCTGGTATCTGAAACAAGTTTTGGTAAGGCAATTTTGAGTTCCAGGTGAGGCTGAATGTGTTAAGACTTAATAGTCGGGTGAGACTATTTTGCTTTGACTTGCTCCCCTAGGCTGCAAATGCTAGATTAACAGGGCTCCTGGTTTCTAAGGCAAGTTTTGGAAAACAGCTTTGGCAACTACGTAAGTCTGTATGTTTTAAGATTAAATTGTCGGGTGAGCCTGTTTGGCTTTGACTTGCTCCCTTAGGCACCACATGCCAGATTGGCTTGGCTCCTGGAATCTAAGACAAGGCTTGATAAAACAGTTTTGACAGCTGGGCAAGACTGTATGTTTTAAGATTAAATAGTCGGTTGAGCCTGTTTGGCTTTGAGTTGCGCCTCTAGGCTGCAAATGCTGCATCAACAGGGTTCCTGGTATCTGAAACAAGTTTTGGTAAGGCAATTTTGAGTTCCAGGTGAGGCTGAATGTGTTAAGACTTAATAGTCGGCTGAGACTATTTTGCTTTGACTTGCTCCCCTAGGCTGCAAATGCTAGATTAACAGGGCTCCTGGTTTCTAAGGCAAGTTTTGGTAAAGCAGTTTTGGCAGCTACGTAAGTCTGTATGTTTAAAGATTAAATTGTCGGGTGAGCCTGTTTGGCTTTGACTTGCTCCCTTAGGCTCCACATGCCAGATTGGCTTGGCTCCTGGAATCTAAGACTAGGTTTGGAAAAACAGTTTTGACAGCAGGGCAAGACTGTATGTTTTAAGATTAAATAGTCGGTTGAGCTTGTTTGGCTTTGAGTTGCGCCCCTAGGATGCAAATGCTGGATTAACAGGGTTCCTGGTATCTAAGACAAGTTTTGGTAAAGCAGCTTTGGCAACTACGTAAGTCTGTATGTTTTAAGATTAAATAGTCGGGTGAGCCTGTTTGGCTTTGACTTGCTCCCTTAGGCTCCACATGCCAGATTGGCTTGGCTCCTGGAATCTAAGACAAGGTTTGGTAAAACAGTTTTGACAGCAGGGCAAGACTGTATGTTTTAAGATTAAATAGTCGGTTGAGCTTGTTTGGCTTTGAGTTGCGCCCCTAGGATGCAAATGCTGGATTAACAGGGTTCCTGGTATCTGAAACAAGTTTTGGTAAGGCAAATTTGAGTACCAGGTGAGGCTGAATGTGTTAAGACTTAATAGTTGGGCGAGACTATTTTGCTTTGACTTGCTCCCATAGGCTGCAAATGCTAGATTAACAGGGCTCCTGGTTTCTAAGGCAAGTTTTGGTAAAGCAGTTTTGGCAACTACGTAAGTCTGTATGTTTTAAGATTAAATTGTCGGGAGAGCCTGTTTGGCTTTGACTTGCGCCCCTAGGATGCAAATGCTGGATAACCACGGTTCCTGGAATCTGAGACAAGTTTTGGTAAGGCAATTCTGAGTTCCAGGTGAGGCTGAATGTGTTCAGACTTAATAGTCGGGTGAGACTATTTTGCTTTGACTTGCTCCCCTAGGCTGCAAATGCTAGATTAACAGGGCTCCTGGTTTCTAAGGCAAGTTTTGGTAAAGCAGTTTTGGCAGCCAGATGGGGCTGTATGTTTTAAGATTAAATTCTCGGGTGAGCCTGTTTGGTTTTGACTTGCTCCCCTAGGCTCCACATGCCAGATTGGCGGGGCTCCTGGAATCTAAGACAAGGTTTGGAAAAACAGTTCTGGAAGCTGGGCAAGACTGTATGTTTTAAGATTAAATAGTCGGTTGAGCCTATTTGCCCTTAACTTGCGCCCCTAGGATGCAAATGCTGGATTAACATTGTTCCTGGAATCTGAAAAAAGTTTTGGTATGGCAATTTTGAGTTCCAGGTGAGGCTGAATGTTTTAAGACTTAATAGTCGGATGAGCCTGTTTGGCCTTGACTTGCTCCACTAGGCTGCACATGCCAGATTGGCGGTGCTCCTGGAATCTAAGACAAATTTTGGTACAACAGTTTTGACAGCTAGGTGAGGCTGTATGCTTTAAGATTAAATAGTCGGGTGAGCATGCTTGGCTTTGACTTGCGCCCCTAGGATGCAAATGCTGGAATAACAGGGTTCCTGGTATCTAAGACAAGTTTTGGTAAATCATTTTTGGCGGCCAGATGGGGCTATATGTTTTAAGATTTAATAGTCGGGAGAGCCTGTTTGGCTTTGTCTTCCTCCCCTAGGCTGCAAATGCTGCATCAACAGGGTTCCTGGTATCTGAAACAAGTTTTGGTAAGGCAATTTTGAGTTCCAGGTGAGGCTGAATGTGTTAAGACTTAATAGTCGGGTGAGACTATTTTGCTTTGACTTGCTCCCCTAGGCTGCAAATGCTAGATTAACAGGGCTCCTGGTTTCTAAGGCAAGTTTTGGAAAACAGCTTTGGCAACTACGTAAGTCTGTATGTTTTAAGATTAAATTGTCGGGTGAGCCTGTTTGGCTTTGACTTGCTCCCTTAGGCTCCACATGCCAGATTGGCTTGGCTCCTGGAATCTAAGACTAGGTTTGGAAAAACAGTTTTGACAGCAGGGCAAGACTGTATGTTTTAAGATTAAATAGTCGGTTGAGCTTGTTTGGCTTTGAGTTGCGCCCCTAGGATGCAAATGCTGGATTAACAGGGTTCCTGGTATCTAAGACAAGTTTTGGTAAAGCAGCTTTGGCAACTACGTAAGTCTGTATGTTTTAAGATTAAATAGTCGGGTGAGCCTGTTTGGCTTTGACTTGCTCCCTTAGGCTCCACATGCCAGATTGGCTTGGCTCCTGGAATCTAAGACAAGGCTTGATAAAACAGTTTTGACAGCTGGGCAAGACTGTATGTTTTAAGATTAAATAGTCGGTTGAGCCTGTTTGGCTTTGAGTTGCGCCTCTAGGCTGCAAATGCTGCATCAACAGGGTTCCTGGTATCTGAAACAAGTTTTGGTAAGGCAATTTTGAGTTCCAGGTGAGGCTGAATGTGTTAAGACTTAATAGTCGGCTGAGACTATTTTGCTTTGACTTGCTCCCCTAGGCTGCAAATGCTAGATTAACAGGGCTCCTGGTTTCTAAGGCAAGTTTTGGTAAAGCAGTTTTGGCAGCTACGTAAGTCTGTATGTTTAAAGATTAAATTGTCGGGTGAGCCTGTTTGGCTTTGACTTGCTCCCTTAGGCTCCACATGCCAGATTGGCTTGGCTCCTGGAATCTAAGACTAGGTTTGGAAAAACAGTTTTGACAGCAGGGCAAGACTGTATGTTTTAAGATTAAATAGTCGGTTGAGCTTGTTTGGCTTTGAGTTGCGCCCCTAGGATGCAAATGCTGGATTAACAGGGTTCCTGGTATCTAAGACAAGTTTTGGTAAAGCAGCTTTGGCAACTACGTAAGTCTGTATGTTTTAAGATTAAATAGTCGGGTGAGCCTGTTTGGCTTTGACTTGCTCCCTTAGGCTCCACATGCCAGATTGGCTTGGCTCCTGGAATCTAAGACAAGGTTTGGTAAAACAGTTTTGACAGCAGGGCAAGACTGTATGTTTTAAGATTAAATAGTCGGTTGAGCTTGTTTGGCTTTGAGTTGCGCCCCTAGGATGCAAATGCTGGATTAACAGGGTTCCTGGTATCTGAAACAAGTTTTGGTAAGGCAAATTTGAGTACCAGGTGAGGCTGAATGTGTTAAGACTTAATAGTTGGGCGAGACTATTTTGCTTTGACTTGCTCCCATAGGCTGCAAATGCTAGATTAACAGGGCTCCTGGTTTCTAAGGCAAGTTTTGGTAAAGCAGTTTTGGCAACTACGTAAGTCTGTATGTTTTAAGATTAAATTGTCGGGAGAGCCTGTTTGGCTTTGACTTGCGCCCCTAGGATGCAAATGCTGGATAACCACGGTTCCTGGAATCTGAGACAAGTTTTGGTAAGGCAATTCTGAGTTCCAGGTGAGGCTGAATGTGTTCAGACTTAATAGTCGGGTGAGACTATTTTGCTTTGACTTGCTCCCCTAGGCTGCAAATGCTAGATTAACAGGGCTCCTGGTTTCTAAGGCAAGTTTTGGTAAAGCAGTTTTGGCAGCCAGATGGGGCTGTATGTTTTAAGATTAAATTCTCGGGTGAGCCTGTTTGGTTTTGACTTGCTCCCCTAGGCTCCACATGCCAGATTGGCGGGGCTCCTGGAATCTAAGACAAGGTTTGGAAAAACAGTTCTGGAAGCTGGGCAAGACTGTATGTTTTAAGATTAAATAGTCGGTTGAGCCTATTTGCCCTTAACTTGCGCCCCTAGGATGCAAATGCTGGATTAACATTGTTCCTGGAATCTGAAAAAAGTTTTGGTATGGCAATTTTGAGTTCCAGGTGAGGCTGAATGTTTTAAGACTTAATAGTCGGATGAGCCTGTTTGGCCTTGACTTGCTCCACTAGGCTGCACATGCCAGATTGGCGGTGCTCCTGGAATCTAAGACAAATTTTGGTAAAACAGTTTTGACAGCTAGGTGAGGCTGTATGCTTTAAGATTAAATAGTCGGGTGAGCATGCTTGGCTTTGACTTGCGCCCCTAGGATGCAAATGCTGGAATAACAGGGTTCCTGGTATCTAAGACAAGTTTTGGTAAATCATTTTTGGCGGCCAGATGGGGCTATATGTTTTAAGATTTAATAGTCGGGAGAGCCTGTTTGGCTTTGTCTTCCTCCCCTAGGCTGCAAATGCTGCATCAACAGGGTTCCTGGTATCTGAAACAAGTTTTGGTAAGGCAATTTTGAGTTCCAGGTGAGGCTGAATGTGTTAAGACTTAATAGTCGGGTGAGACTATTTTGCTTTGACTTGCTCCCCTAGGCTGCAAATGCTAGATTAACAGGGCTCCTGGTTTCTAAGGCAAGTTTTGGAAAACAGCTTTGGCAACTACGTAAGTCTGTATGTTTTAAGATTAAATTGTCGGGTGAGCCTGTTTGGCTTTGACTTGCTCCCTTAGGCTCCACATGCCAGATTGGCTTGGCTCCTGGAATCTAAGACTAGGTTTGGAAAAACAGTTTTGACAGCAGGGCAAGACTGTATGTTTTAAGATTAAATAGTCGGTTGAGCTTGTTTGGCTTTGAGTTGCGCCCCTAGGATGCAAATGCTGGATTAACAGGGTTCCTGGTATCTAAGACAAGTTTTGGTAAAGCAGCTTTGGCAACTACGTAAGTCTGTATGTTTTAAGATTAAATAGTCGGGTGAGCCTGTTTGGCTTTGACTTGCTCCCTTAGGCTCCACATGCCAGATTGGCTTGGCTCCTGGAATCTAAGACATGGTTTGGTAAAACAGTTTTGACAGCAGGGCAAGACTGTATGTTTTAAGATTAAATAGTCGGTTGAGCTTGTTTGGCTTTGAGTTGCGCCCCTAGGATGCAAATGCTGGATTAACAGGGTTCCTGGTATCTGAAACAAGTTTTGGTAAGGCAAATTTGAGTACCAGGTGAGGCTGAATGTGTTAAGACTTAATAGTTGGGCGAGACTATTTTGCTTTGACTTGCTCCCATAGGCTGCAAATGCTAGATTAACAGGGCTCCTGGTTTCTAAGGCAAGTTTTGGTAAAGCAGTTTTGGCAACTACGTAAGTCTGTATGTTTTAAGATTAAATTGTCGGGAGAGCCTGTTTGGCTTTGACTTGCGCCCCTAGGATGCAAATGCTGGATAACCACGGTTCCTGGAATCTGAGACAAGTTTTGGTAAGGCAATTCTGAGTTCCAGGTGAGGCTGAATGTGTTCAGACTTAATAGTCGGGTGAGACTATTTTGCTTTGACTTGCTCCCCTAGGCTGCAAATGCTAGATTAACAGGGCTCCTGGTTTCTAAGGCAAGTTTTGGTAAAGCAGTTTTGGCAGCCAGATGGGGCTGTATGTTTTAAGATTAAATTCTCGGGTGAGCCTGTTTGGTTTTGACTTGCTCCCCTAGGCTCCACATGCCAGATTGGCGGGGCTCCTGGAATCTAAGACAAGGTTTGGAAAAACAGTTCTGGAAGCTGGGCAAGACTGTATGTTTTAAGATTAAATAGTCGGTTGAGCCTATTTGCCCTTAACTTGCGCCCCTAGGATGCAAATGCTGGATTAACATTGTTCCTGGAATCTGAAAAAGTTTTGGTATGGCAATTTTGAGTTCCAGGTGAGGCTGAATGTTTTAAGACTTAATAGTCGGATGAGCCTGTTTGGCCTTGACTTGCTCCACTAGGCTGCACATGCCAGATTGGCGGTGCTCCTGGAATCTAAGACAAATTTTGGTAAAACAGTTTTGACAGCTAGGTGAGGCTGTATGCTTTAAGATTAAATAGTCGGGTGAGCATGCTTGGCTTTGACTTGCGCCCCTAGGATGCAAATGCTGGAATAACAGGGTTCCTGGTATCTAAGACAAGTTTTGGTAAATCATTTTTGGCGGCCAGATGGGGCTATATGTTTTAAGATTTAATAGTCGGGAGAGCCTGTTTGGCTTTGTCTTCCTCCCCTAGGCTGCAAATGCTGCATCAACAGGGTTCCTGGTATCTGAAACAAGTTTTGGTAAGGCAATTTTGAGTTCCAGGTGAGGCTGAATGTGTTAAGACTTAATAGTCGGGTGAGACTATTTTGCTTTGACTTGCTCCCCTAGGCTGCAAATGCTAGATTAACAGGGCTCCTGGTTTCTAAGGCAAGTTTTGGAAAACAGCTTTGGCAACTACGTAAGTCTGTATGTTTTAAGATTAAATTGTCGGGTGAGCCTGTTTGGCTTTGACTTGCTCCCTTAGGCTCCACATGCCAGATTGGCTTGGCTCCTGGAATCTAAGACAAGGCTTGATAAAACAGTTTTGACAGCTGGGCAAGACTGTATGTTTTAAGATTAAATAGTCGGTTGAGCCTGTCTGGCTTTGAGTTGCGCCTCTAGGCTGCAAATGCTGCATCAACAGGGTTCCTGGTATCTGAAACAAGTTTTGGTAAGGCAATTTTGAGTTCCAGGTGAGGCTGAATGTGTTAAGACTTAATAGTCGGCTGAGACTATTTTGCTTTGACTTGCTCCCCTAGGCTGCAAATGCTAGATTAACAGGGCTCCTGGTTTCTAAGGCAAGTTTTGGTGAAGCAGTTTTGGCAGCTACGTAAGTCTGTATGTTTAAAGATTAAATTGTCGGGTGAGCCTGTTTGGCTTTGACTTGCTCCCTTAGGCTCCACATGCCAGATTGGCTTGGCTCCTGGAATCTAAGACTAGGTTTGGTAAAACAGTTTTGACAGCAGGGCAAGACTGTATGTTTTAAGATTAAATAGTCGGTTGAGCTTGTTTGGCTTTGAGTTGCGCCCCTAGGATGCAAATGCTGGATTAACAGGGTTCCTGGTATCTAAGACAAGTTTTGGTAAAGCAGCTTTGGCAACTACGTAAGTCTGTATGTTTTAAGATTAAATAGTCGGGTGAGCCTGTTTGGCTTTGACTTGCTCCCTTAGGCTCCACATGCCAGATTGGCTTGGCTCCTGGAATCTAAGACAAGGTTTGGTAAAACAGTTTTGACAGCAGGGCAAGACTGTATGTTTTAAGATTAAATAGTCGGTTGAGCTTGTTTGGCTTTGAGTTGCGCCCCTAGGATGCAAATGCTGGATTAACAGGGTTCCTGGTATCTGAAACAAGTTTTGGTAAGGCAAATTTGAGTACCAGGTGAGGCTGAATGTGTTAAGACTTAATAGTTGGGCGAGACTATTTTGCTTTGACTTGCTCCCATAGGCTGCAAATGCTAGATTAACAGGGCTCCTGGTTTCTAAGGCAAGTTTTGGTAAAGCAGTTTTGGCAACTACGTAAGTTTGTATGTTTTAAGATTAAATTGTCGGGAGAGCCTGTTTGGCTTTGACTTGCGCCCCTAGGATGCAAATGCTGGATAACCAGGGTTCCTGGAATCTGAGACAAGTTTTGGTAAGGCAATTCTGAGTTCCAGGTGAGGCTGAATGTGTTCAGACTTAATAGTCGGGTGAGACTATTTTGCTTTGACTTGCTCCCCTAGGCTGCAAATGCTAGATTAACAGGGCTCCTGGTTTCTAAGGCAAGTTTTGGTAAAGCAGTTTTGGCAGCCAGATGGGGCTGTATGTTTTAAGATTAAATTCTCGGGTGAGCCTGTTTGGTTTTGACTTGCTCCCCTAGGCTCCACATGCCAGATTGGCGGGGCTCCTGGAATCTAAGACAAGGTTTGGAAAAACAGTTCTGGCAGCTGGGCAAGACTGTATGTTTTAAGATTAAATAGTCGGTTGAGCCTGTTTGGCTTTGAGTTGCGCCCCTAGGATGCAAATGCTGGATTAACATTGTTCCTGGAATCTGAAAAAAGTTTTGGTATGGCAATTTTGAGTTCCAGGTGATGCTGAATGTTTTAAGACTTAATAGTCGGACGAGCCTGTTTGGCTTTGACTTGCTCCACTAGGCTGCACATGCCAGATTGGCGGTGCTCCTGGAATCTAAGACAAATTTTGGTAAAACAGTTTTGACAGCTAGGTAAGGCTGTATGCTTTAAGATTAAATAGTCGGGTGAGCATGCTTGGCTTTGACTTGCGCCCCTAGGATGCAAATGCTGGAATAACAGGGTTCCTGGTATCTAAGACAAGTTTTGGTAAATCATTTTTGGCGGCCAGATGGGGCTATATGTTTTAAGATTTAATAGTCGGGAGAGCCTGTTTGGCTTTGTCTTGCTCCCCTAGGCTGCAAATGCTAGATTAACAGGGCTCCTGGTTTCTAAGGCAAGTTTTGGAAAACAGCTTTGGCAACTACGTAAGTCTGTATGTTTTAAGATTAAATTGTCGGGTGAGCCTGTTTGGCTTTGACTTGCTCCCTTAGGCTCCACATGCCAGATTGGCTTGGCTCCTGGAATCTAAGACAAGGCTTGGTAAAACAGTTTTGACAGCTGGGCAAGACTGTATGTTTTAAGATTAAATAGTCGGTTGAGCCTGTTTGGCTTTGAGTTGCGCCCCTAGGCTGCAAATGCTGCATCAACAGGGTTCCCGGTATCTAAGACAAGTTTTAGTAAATCATTTTTTGCGGCCAGATGGGGCTATATGTTTTAAGATTTAATAGTCGGGAGAGCCTGTTTGGCTTTGTCTTCCTCCCCTAGGCTGCAAATGCTGCATCAACAGGGTTCCTGGTATCTGAAACAAGTTTTGGTAAGGCAATTTTGAGTTCCAGGTGAGGCTGAATGTGTTAAGACTTAATAGTCGGCTGAGACTATTTTGCTTTGACTTGCTCCCTAGGCTGCAAATGCTAGATTAACAGGGCTCCTGGTTTCTAAGGCAAGTTTTGGTAAAGCAGTTTTGGCAGTTACGTAAGTCTGTATGTTTAAAGATTAAATTGTCGGGTGAGCCTGTTTGGCTTTGACTTGCTCCCTTAGGCTCCACATGCCAGATTGGCTTGGCTCCTGGAATCTAAGACAAGGTTTGGTAAAACAGTTTTGACAGCAGGGCAAGACTGTATGTTTTAAGATTAAATAGTCGGTTGAGCTTGTTTGGCTTTGAGTTGCGCCCCTAGGATGCAAATGCTGGATTAACAGGGTTCCTGGTATCTAAGACAAGTTTTGGTAAAGCAGCTTTGGCAACTACGTAAGTCTGTATGTTTTAAGATTAAATAGTCGGGTGAGCCTGTTTGGCTTTGACTTGCTCCCTTAGGCTCCACATGCCAGATTGGCTTGGCTCCTGGAATCTAAGACAAGGTTTGGTAAAACAGTTTTGACAGCAGGGCAAGACTGTATGTTTTAAGATTAAATAGTCGGTTGAGCTTGTTTGGCTTTGAGTTGCGCCCCTAGGATGCAAATGCTGGATTAACAGGGTTCCTGGTATCTGAAACAAGTTTTGGTAAGGCAATTTTGAGTACCAGGTGAGGCTGAATGTGTTAAGACTTAATAGTTGGGCGAGACTATTTTGCTTTGACTTGCTCCCATAGGCTGCAAGTGCTAGATTAACAGGGCTCCTGGTTTCTAAGGCAAGTTTTGGTAAAGCAGTTTTGGCAGCTACGTAAGTCTGTATGTTTTAAGATTAAACTGTCGGGTGAGCCTGTTTGGCTTTGACTTGCTCCCCTAGGCTCCACATGCCAGATTGGCGGGGCTCCTGGAATCTAAGACAAGTTTTGGTAAAACAGTTTTGACAGCTAGGTAAGGCTGTATGCTTCAAGTTTAAATAGCCGGGGACGCTTGTTGGGCTTTGACTTGCGCCCCTAGGATGCAAATGCTGGAATAACAGAGTTCCTGGTATCTAAGACAAGTTTTGGTAAATCATTTTTGGCGGCCAGATGGTGCTATATGTTTTAAGATTTAATAGTCAGGAGAGCCTGTTTGGCTTTGACTTGCGCCCCTAGGATGCAAATGCTGCATTAACAGGGTTCCTGGTATCTGAGACAAGTTTTGGTAAAGCAGCTTTGGCAACTACGTAAGTCTATATGTTTTAAGATTAAATTGTCGGGTGAGCCTGTTTGGCTTTGACTTGCTCCCTTAGGCTCCACATGCCAGATTGGCTTGGCTCCTGCAATCTAAGACAAGGTTTGGTAAAACAGTTTTGACAGCTGGGCAAGACTGTATGTTTTTAGATTAAATGGTCGGTTGAGCCTGTTTGGCTTTGAGTTGCGCCCCTAGGGTGCAAATGCTGGATTAACAGGGTTCCTGGTATCTGAAACATGTTTTGGTAAGGCAATTTTGAGTTCCAGGTGAGGCTGAATGTGTTAAGACTTAATAGTCGGGTAAGACTATTTTGCTCTGACTTGCTCCCCTAGGCTGCAAATGCTAGATTAACAGGGCTCCTGGTTTCTAAGGCAAGTTTTGGTAAAGCAGTTTTGGCAGCCAGATGGGGCTGTATGTTTTAAGATTAAATTCTCGGGTGAGCCTGTTTGGTTTTGACTTGCTCCCCTAGGCTCCACATGCCAGATTGGCGGGGCTCCTGGAATCTAAGACAAGGTTTGGAAAAACAGTTCTGGCAGCTGGGCAAGACTGTATGTTTTAAGATTAAATAGTCGGTTGAGCCTATTTGGCCTTAACTTGCGCCCCTAGGATGCAAATGCTGGATTAACATTGTTCCTGGAATCTGAAAAAAGTTTTGGTATGGCAATTTTGAGTTCCAGGTGAGGCTGAATGTTTTAAGACTTAATAGTCGGATGAGACTATTTTGCTTTGACTTGCTCCCCTAGGCTGCAAATGCTAGATTAACAGGGCTCCTGGTTTCTAAGGCAAGTTTTGGTAAAGCAGTTTTGGCAGTTACGTAAGTCTGTATGTTTAAAGATTAAATAGTCGGTTGAGCCTGTTTGGCTTTGAGTTGCGCCCCTAGGCTGCAAATGCTGCATCAACAGGGTTCCCGGTATCTAAGACAAGTTTTAGTAAATCATTTTTTGCGGCCAGATGGGGCTATATGTTTTAAGATTTAATAGTCGGGAGAGCCTGTTTGGCTTTGTCTTCCTCCCCTAGGCTGCAAATGCTGCATCAACAGGGTTCCTGGTATCTGAAACAAGTTTTGGTAAGGCAATTTTGAGTTCCAGGTGAGGCTGAATGTGTTAAGACTTAATAGTCGGCTGAGACTATTTTGCTTTGACTTGCTCCCCTAGGCTGCAAATGCTAGATTAACAGGGCTCCTGGTTTCTAAGGCAAGTTTTGGTAAAGCAGTTTTGGCAGTTACGTAAGTCTGTATGTTTAAAGATTAAATTGTCGGGTGAGCCTGTTTGGCTTTGACTTGCTCCCTTAGGCTCCACATGCCAGATTGGCTTGGCTCCTGGAATCTAAGACAAGGTTTGGTAAAACAGTTTTGACAGCAGGGCAAGACTGTATGTTTTAAGATTAAATAGTCGGTTGAGCTTGTTTGGCTTTGAGTTGCGCCCCTAGGATGCAAATGCTGGATTAACAGGGTTCCTGGTATCTAAGACAAGTTTTGGTAAAGCAGCTTTGGCAACTACGTAAGTCTGTATGTTTTAAGATTAAATAGTCGGGTGAGCCTGTTTGGCTTTGACTTGCTCCCTTAGGCTCCACATGCCAGATTGGCTTGGCTCCTGGAATCTAAGACAAGGTTTGGTAAAACAGTTTTGACAGCAGGGCAAGACTGTATGTTTTAAGATTAAATAGTCGGTTGAGCTTGTTTGGCTTTGAGTTGCGCCCCTAGGATGCAAATGCTGGATTAACAGGGTTCCTGGTATCTGAAACAAGTTTTGGTAAGGCAATTTTGAGTACCAGGTGAGGCTGAATGTGTTAAGACTTAATAGTTGGGCGAGACTATTTTGCTTTGACTTGCTCCCATAGGCTGCAAGTGCTAGATTAACAGGGCTCCTGGTTTCTAAGGCAAGTTTTGGTAAAGCAGTTTTGGCAGCTACGTAAGTCTGTATGTTTTAAGATTAAACTGTCGGGTGAGCCTGTTTGGCTTTGACTTGCTCCCCTAGGCTCCACATGCCAGATTGGCGGGGCTCCTGGAATCTAAGACAAGTTTTGGTAAAACAGTTTTGACAGCTAGGTAAGGCTGTATGCTTCAAGTTTAAATAGCCGGGGACGCTTGTTGGGCTTTGACTTGCGCCCCTAGGATGCAAATGCTGGAATAACAGAGTTCCTGGTATCTAAGACAAGTTTTGGTAAATCATTTTTGGCGGCCAGATGGTGCTATATGTTTTAAGATTTAATAGTCAGGAGAGCCTGTTTGGCTTTGACTTGCGCCCCTAGGATGCAAATGCTGCATTAACAGGGTTCCTGGTATCTGAGACAAGTTTTGGTAAAGCAGCTTTGGCAACTACGTAAGTCTATATGTTTTAAGATTAAATTGTCGGGTGAGCCTGTTTGGCTTTGACTTGCTCCCTTAGGCTCCACATGCCAGATTGGCTTGGCTCCTGCAATCTAAGACAAGGTTTGGTAAAACAGTTTTGACAGCTGGGCAAGACTGTATGTTTTTAGATTAAATGGTCGGTTGAGCCTGTTTGGCTTTGAGTTGCGCCCCTAGGGTGCAAATGCTGGATTAACAGGGTTCCTGGTATCTGAAACATGTTTTGGTAAGGCAATTTTGAGTTCCAGGTGAGGCTGAATGTGTTAAGACTTAATAGTCGGGTAAGACTATTTTGCTCTGACTTGCTCCCCTAGGCTGCAAATGCTAGATTAACAGGGCTCCTGGTTTCTAAGGCAAGTTTTGGTAAAGCAGTTTTGGCAACTACGTAAGTCTGTATGTTTTAAGATTAAATTGTCGGGAGAGCCTGTTTGGCTTTGACTTGCGCCCCTAGGATGCAAATGCTGGATAACCAGGGTTCCTGGAATCTGAGACAAGTTTTGGTAAGGCAATTCTGAGTTCCAGGTGAGGCTGAATGTGTTCAGACTTAATAGTCGGGTGAGACTATTTTGCTTTGACTTGCTCCCCTAGGCTGCAAACGCTAGATTAACAGGGCTCCTGGTTTCTAAGGCAAGTTTTGGTAAAGCAGTTTTGGCAGCCAGATGGGGCTGTATGTTTTAAGATTAAATTCTCGGGTGAGCCTGTTTGGTTTTGACTTGCTCCCCTAGGCTCCACATGCCAGATTGGCGGGGCTCCTGGAATCTAAGACAAGGTTTGGAAAAACAGTTCTGGCAGCTGGGCAAGACTGTATGTTTTAAGATTAAATAGTCGGTTGAGCCTATTTGGCCTTAACTTGCGCCCCTAGGATGCAAATGCTGGATTAACATTGTTCCTGGAATCTGAAAAAAGTTTTGGTATGGCAATTTTGAGTTCCAGGTGAGGCTGAATGTTTTAAGACTTAATAGTCGGATGAGCCTGTTTGGCCTTGACTTGCTCCACTAGGCTGCACATGCCAGATTGGCGGTGCTCCTGGAATCTAAGACAAATTTTGGTAAAACAGTTTTGACAGCTAGGTAAGGCTGTATGCTTTAAGATTAAATAGTCGGGTGAGCATGCTTGGCTTTGACTTGCGCCCCTAGGATGCAAATGCTGGAATAACAGGGTTCCTGGTATCTAAGACAAGTTTTGGTAAATCATTTTTGGCGGCCAGATGAAGCTATATGTTTTAAGATTTAATAGTCGGGAGAGCCTGTTTGGCTTTGTCTTCCTCCCCTAGGCTGCAAATGCTGCAACAACAGGGTTCCTGGTATCTGAAACAAGTTTTGGTAAGGCAATTTTGAGTTCCAGGTGAGGCTGAATGTGTTAAGACTTAATAGTCGGGTGAGACTATTTTGCTTTGACTTGCTCCCCTAGGCTGCAAATGCTAGATTAACAGGGCTCCTGGTTTCTAAGGCAAGTTCTGGAAAACAGCTTTGGCAACTACGTAAGTCTGTATGTTTTAAGATTAAATTGTCGGGTGAGCCTGTTTGGCTTTGACTTGCTCCCTTAGGCTCCACATGCCAGATTGGCTTGGCTCCTGGAATCTAAGACAAGGCTT
Organism: Drosophila kanekoi; assembly: GCA_037075305.1. NCBI lineage: Eukaryota > Metazoa > Arthropoda > Insecta > Diptera > Drosophilidae > Drosophila > Drosophila kanekoi. Next base: position 77,074 of record JBAMCE010000039.1, on the reverse strand, counting down.
GATAAAACAGTTTTGACAGCTGGGCAAGACTGTATGTTTTAAGATTAAATAGTCGGTTGAGCCTGTTTGGCTTTGAGTTGCGCCTCTAGGCTGCATCAACAGGGTTCCTGGTATCTGAAACAAGTTTTGGTAAGGCAATTTTGAGTTCCAGGTGAGGCTGAATGTGTTAAGACTTAATAGTCGGCTGAGACTATTTTGCTTTGACTTGCTCCCCTAGGCTGCAAATGCTAGATTAACAGGGCTCCTGGTTTCTAAGGCAAGTTTTGGTAAAGCAGTTTTGGCAGCTACGTAAGTCTGTATGTTTAAAGATTAAATTGTCGGGTGAGCCTGTTTGGCCTTGACTTGCTCCCTTAGGCTCCACATGCCAGATTGGCTTGGCTCCTGGAATCTAAGACAAGGTTTGGTAAAACAGTTTTGACAGCAGGGCAAGACTGTATGTTTTAAGATTAAATAGTCGGTTGAGCTTGTTTGGCTTTGAGTTGCGCCCCTAGGATGCAAATGCTGCATTAACAGGGTTCCTGGTATCTAAGACAAGTTTTGGTAAAGCAGCTTTGGCAACTACGTAAGTCTGTATGTTTTAAGATTAAATAGTCGGGTGAGCCTGTTTGGCTTTGACTTGCTCTCTTAGGCTCCACATGCCAGATTGGCTTGGCTCCTGGAATCTAAGACAAGGTTTGGTAAAACAGTTTTGACAGCAGGGCAAGACTGTATGTTTTAAGATTAAATAGTCGGTTGAGCTTGTTTGGCTTTGAGTTGCGCCCCTAGGATGCAAATGCTGGATTAACAGGGTTCCTGGTATCTGAAACAAGTTTTGGTAAGGCAATTTTGAGTACCAGGTGAGGCTGAATGTGTTAAGACTTAATAGTTGGGCGAGACTATTTTGCTTTGACTTGCTCCCATAGGCTGCAAATGCTAGATTAACAGGGCTCCTGGTTTCTAGGGCAAGTTTTGGTAAAGCAGTTTTGGCAACTACGTAAGTTTGTATGTTTTAAGATTAAATTGTCGGGAGAGCCTGTTTGGCTTTGACTTGCGCCCCTAGGATGCAAATGCTGGATAACCAGGGTTCCTGGAATCTGAGACAAGTTTTGGTAAGGCAATTCTGAGTTCCAGGTGAGGCTGAATGTGTTCAGACTTAATAGTCGGGTGAGACTATTTTGCTTTGACTTGCTCCCCTAGGCTGCAAATGCTAGATTAACAGGGCTCCTGATTTCTAAGGCAAGTTTTGGTAAAGCAGTTTTGGCAGCCAGATGGGGCTGTATGTTTTAAGATTAAATTCTCGGGTGAGCCTGTTTGGTTTTGACTTGCTCCCCTAGGCTCCACATGTCAGATTGGCGGGGCTCCTGGAATCTAAGACAAGGTTTGGAAAAACAGTTCTGGCAGCTGGGCAAGACTGTATGTTTTAAGATTAAATAGTCGGTTGAGCCTATTTGGCCTTAACTTGCGCCCCTAGGATGCAAATGCTGGATTAACATTGTTCCTGGAATCTGAAAAAAGTTTTGGTATGGCAATTTTGAGTTCCAGGTGATGCTGAATGTTTTAAGACTTAATAGTCGGACGAGCCTGTTTGGCTTTGACTTGCTCCACTAGGCTGCACATGCCAGATTGGCGGTGCTCCTGGAATCTAAGACAAATTTTGGTTAAACAGTTTTGACAGCTAGGTAAGGCTGTATGCTTTAAGATTAAATAGTCGGGTGAGCATGCTTGGCTTTGACTTGCGCCCCTAGGATGCAAATGCTGGAATAACAGGGTTCCTGGTATCTAAGACAAGTTTTGGTAAATCATTTTTGGCGGCCAGATGGGGCTATATGTTTTAAGATTTAATAGTCGGGAGAGACTGTTTGGCTTTGTCTTCCTCCCCTAGGCTGCAAATGCTGCATCAACAGGGTTCCTGGTATCTGAAACAAGTTTTGGTAAGGCAATTTTGAGTTCCAGGTGAGGCTGAATGTGTTAAGACTTAATAGTCGGGTGAGACTATTTTGCTTTGACTTGCTCCCCTAGGCTGCAAATGCTAGATTAACAGGGCTCCTGGTTTCTAAGGCAAGTTTTGGAAAACAGCTTTGGCAACTACGTAAGTCTGTATGTTTTAAGATTAAATTGTCGGGTGAGCCTGTTTGGCTTTGACTTGCTCCCTTAGGCTCCACATGCCAGATTGGTTTGGCTCCTGGAATCTAAGACAAGGCTTGATAAAACAGTTTTGACAGCTGGGCAAGACTGTATGTTTTAAGATTAAATAGTCGGTTGAGCCTGTTTAGCTTTGAGTTGCGCCCCTAGGCTGCAAATGCTGCATCAACAGGATTCCCGGTATCTGAAACAAGTTTTGGTAAGGCAATTTTGAGTTCCAGGTGAGGCTGAATGTGTTAAGACTTAATAGTCGGGTGTGACTATTTTGCTTTGACTTGCTCCCCTAGGCTGCAAATGCTAGATTAACAGGGCTCCTGGTTTCTAAGGCAAGTTTTGGTAAAGCAGTTTTGGCAGCTACGTAAGTCTGTATGTTTAAAGATTAAATTGTCGGGTGAGCCTGTTTGGCTTTGACTTGCTCCACTAGGCTGCACATGCCAGATTGGCGGTGCTCCTGGAATCTAAGACAAATTTTGGTAAAACAGTTTTGACAGCTAGGTAAGGCTGTATGCTTTAAGATTAAATAGTCGGGTGAGCATGCTTGGCTTTGACTTGCGCCCCTAGGATGCAAATGCTGGAATAACAGGGTTCCTGGTATCTAAGACAAGTTTTGGTAAATCATTTTTGGCGGCCAGATGGGGCTATATGTTTTAAGATTTAATAGTCGGGAGAGCCTGTTTGGCTTTGTCTTCCTCCCCTAGGCTGCAAATGCTGCATCAACAGGGTTCCTGGTATCTGAAACAAGTTTTGGTAAGGCAATTTTGAGTTCCAGGTGAGGCTGAACGTGTTAAGACTTAATAGTCGGGTGAGACTATTTTGCTTTGACTTGCTCCCCTAGGCTGCAAATGCTAGATTAACAGGGCTCCTGGTTTCTAAGGCCAGTTTTGGAAAACAGCTTTGGCAACTACGAAAGTCTGTATGTTTTAAGATTAAATTGTCGGGTGAGCCTGTTTGGCTTTGACTTGCTCCCTTAGGCTCCACATGCCAGATTGGCTTGGCTCCTGGAATCTAAGACAAGGCTTGGTAAAACAGTTTTGACAGCTGGGCAAGACTGTATGTTTTAAGATTAAATAGTCGGTTGAGCCTGTTTAGCTTTGAGTTGCGCCCCTAGGCTGCAAATGCTGCATCAACAGGGTTCCCGGTATCTGAAACAAGTTTTGGTAAGGCAATTTTGAGTTCCAGGTGAGGCTGAATGTGTTAAGACTTAATAGTCGGGTGTGACTATTTTGCTTTGACTTGCTCCCCTAGGCTGCAAATGCTAGATTAACAGGGCTCCTGGTTTCTAAGGCAAGTTTTGGTAAAGCAGTTTTGGCAGCTACGTAAGTCTGTATGTTTAAAGATTAAATTGTCGGGTGAGCCTGTTTGGCTTTGACTTGCTCCCCTAGGCTCCACATGCCAGATTGGCGGGGCTCCTGGAATCTAAGACAAGTTTTGGTAAAACAGTTTTGACAGCTAGGTAAGGCTGTATGCTTTAGGATTAAATAGTCGGGTGAGCATGCTTGGCTTTGACTTGCGCCCCTAGGCTGCAAATGCTGCATCAACAGGGTTCCTGGTATCTGAAACAAGTTTTGGTAAGGCAATTTTGAGTTCCAGGTGAGGCTGAATGTGTTAAGACTTAATAGTCGGCTGAGACTATTTTGCTTTGACTTGCTCCCCTAGGCTGCAAATGCTAGATTAACAGGGCTCCTGGTTTCTAAGGCAAGTTTTGGTAAAGCAGTTTTGGCAGCTACGTAAGTCTGTATGTTTAAAGATTAAATTGTCGGGTGAGCCTGTTTGGCTTTGACTTGCTCCCTTAGGCTCCACATGCCAGATTGGCTTGGCTCCTGGAATCTAAGACAAGGTGTGGTAAAACAGTTTTGACAGCAGGACAAGACTGTATGTTTTAATATTAAATGGTCGGTTGAGCTTGTTTGGCTTTGAGTTGCGCCCCTAGGATGCAAATGCTGGATTAACAGGGTTCCTGGTATCTAAGACAAGTTTTGGTAAAGCAGCTTTGGCAACTACGTAAGTCTGTATGTTTAAAGATTAAATTGTCGGGTGAGCCTGTTTGGCTTTGACTTGCTCCCTTAGGCTCCACATGCCAGATTGGCTTGGCTCCTGGAATCTAAGACAAGGTGTGGTAAAACAGTTTTGACAGCAGGACAAGACTGTATGTTTTAAGATTAAATAGTCGGTTGAGCTTGTTTGGCTTTGAGTTGCGCCCCTAGGATGCAAATGCTGGATTAACAGGGTTCCTGGTATCTGAAACAAGTTTTGGTAAGGCAATTTTGAGTACCAGGTGAGGCTGAATGTGTTAAGACTTAATAGTTGGGCGAGACTATTTTGCTTTGACTTGCTCCCATAGGCTGCAAATGCTAGATTAACAGGGCTCCTGGTTTCTAAGGCAAGTTTTGGTAAAGCAGTTTTGGCAACTACGTAAGTTTGTATGTTTTAAGATTAAATTGTCGGGAGAGCCTGTTTGGCTTTGACTTGCGCCCCTAGGATGCAAATGCTGGATAACCAGGGTTCCTGGAATCTGAGACAAGTTTTGGTAAGGCAATTCTGAGTTCCAGGTGAGGCTGAATGTGTTCAGACTTAATAGTCGGGTGAGACTATTTTGCTTTGACTTGCTCCCCTAGGCTGCAAATGCTAGATTAACAGGGCTCCTGGTTTCTAAGGCAAGTTTTGGTAAAGCAGTTTTGGCAGCCAGATGGGGCTGTATGTTTTAAGATTAAATTCTCGGGTGAGCCTGTTTGGTTTTGACTTACTCCCCTAGGCTCCACATGCCAGATTGGCGGGGCTCCTGGAATCTAAGACAAGGTTTGGAAAAACAGTTCTGGCAGCTGGGCAAGACTGTATGTTTTAAGATTAAATAGTCGGTTGAGCCTATTTGGCCTTAACTTGCGCCCCTAGGATGCAAATGCTGGATTAACATTGTTCCTGGAATCTGAAAAAAGTTTTGGTATGGCAATTTTGAGTTCCAGGTGATGCTGAATGTTTTAAGACTTAATAGTCGGACGAGCCTGTTTGGCTTTGACTTGCTCCACTAGGCTGCACATGCCAGATTGGCGGTGCTCCTGGAATCTAAGACAAATTTTGGTAAAACAGTTTTGACAGCTAGGTAAGGCTGTATGCTTTAAGATTAAATAGTCGGGTGAGCATGCTTGTCTTTGACTTGCGCCCCTAGGATGCAAATGCTGGAATAACAGGGTTCCTGGTATCTAAGACAAGTTTTGGTAAATCATATTTGGCGGCCAGATGGGGCTATATGTTTTAAGATTTAATAGTCGGGAGAGCCTGTTTGGCTTTGTCTTCCTCCCCTAGGCTGCAAATGCTGCATCAACAGGGTTCCTGGTATCTGAAACAAGTTTTGGTAAGGCAATTTTGAGTTCCAGGTGAGGCTGAATGTGTTAAGACTTAATAGTCGGGTGTGACTATTTTGCTTTGACTTGCTCCCCTAGGCTGCAAATGCTAGATTAACAGGGCTCCTGGTTTCTAAGGCAAGTTTTGGTAAAGCAGTTTTGGCAGCTACGTAAGTCTGTATGTTTAAAGATTAAATTGTCGGGTGAGCCTGTTTGGCTTTGACTTGCTCCCCTAGGCTCCACATGCCAGATTGGCGGGGCTCCTGGAATCTAAGACAAGGTTTGGTAAAACAGTTTTGACAGCTAGGTAAGGCTGTATGCTTTAAGATTAAATAGTCGGGTGAGCGTGTTTGGCTTTGACTTGCGCCCCTAGAATGCAAATGCTGGAATAACAGGGTTCATGGTATCTAAGACAAGTTTTGGTAAATCATTTTTGGCGGCCAGATAGGGCTGTATGTTTTAAGATTTAATAGTCGGGAGAGCCTGTTTGGCTTTGACTTGCGCCCCTAGGATGCAAATGCTGCATTAACAGGGTTCCTGGTATCTGAGACAAGTTTTGGTAAAGCAGCTTTGGCAACTACGTAAGACTGTATGTTTTAAGATTAAATTGTCTGGTGAGCCTGTTTGGCTTTGCCTTGCTCCCTTAGGCTCCGCATGCCAGATTGGCTTGGCTCCTGGAATCTAAGACAAGGTTTGGTAAAACAGTTTTGACAGCTGGGCAAGGCTGTATGTTTTAAGATTAAATTGATGGGTGAGCCTGTTTAGCTTTGCCTTGCTCCCTTAGGCTCCACATGCCAGATTGGCTTGGCTCCTGGAATCTAAGACAAGGTTTGGTAAAACAGTTTTGACAGCTGGGCAAGACTGTATGTTTTAAGATTAAATAGTCGGTTGAGCCTGTTTGGCTTTGAGTTGCGCCCCTAGGATGCAAATGCTAGATTAACAGGGTTCCTGGTATCTGAAACAAGTTTTGGTAAGGCAATTTTGAGTTCCAGGTGAGGCTGAATGTGTTAAGATTTAATAGTCGGGTGAGACTATTTTGCTTTGACTTGCTCCCCTAGGCTGCAAACGCTAGATTAACAGGGCTCCTGGTTTCTAAGGCAAGTTTTGTCAAAAGCAGTTTTGGCAGCTACGTAAGTCTGTATGTTTTAAGATTAAATTGTCGGGTGAGCCTGTTTGGCTTTGACTTGCTCCCCTAGGCTCCACATGCCAGATTGGCGGGGCTCCTGGAATCTAAGACAAGTTTTGGTAAAACAGTTTTGACAGCTAGGTAAGGCTGTATGCTTTAAGATTAAATAGTCGGGTGAGAGTGTTTGGCTTTGACTTGCGCCCCTAGGATGCAGATGCTGGAATAACAGGGTTCCTGGTATCTAAGACAGGTTTTGGTAAATCAGTTTTGGCGTCTATGGGGCTACATGTTTTAAGATTTAATAGTCGGGTGAGCCTGTTTGGCTTTGACTTGCGCTCCTCGGATGCAACTGCTGGATAAACAGGGTTCTTGGTATCTGAAACAAGTTTTGGTAAGGCAATTTTGAGTTCCAGGTGAGGCTGAATGTGTTAAGATTTCATAGTCGGGTGAGACTATTTTGCTTTGACTTGCTCCCATAGGCTGCAAATGCTAGCTTAACAGGGCTCCTGGTATCTGAGACAAGTTTTGGTAATGCAATTTTGAGTTCCAGGTGTGGCTGAATGAGTTAAAATTTAATAGTCGGGTGAGGCTATTTGGCTTTGTTTTGCTCCCCTAGGCTGCAAATGCTAGATTAACAGGGTTCCTGGTATCTGAGACAAGTTTTGGTAAATCAGTCTTGGCGGCCAGATGGGGCTATATGTTTTAGGATTAAATAGTCGGATGAGCCTGGTTGGCTTTGACTTGCTCCCCTAGGCTGTACATGCCAGATTGGCGGGGCTCCTGGAATCTAAGACAAGTTTTGGTAAAACAGTTTTGACAGCTAGGTAAGGTTGTATGCTTTAAGATTAAGTAGTCGGATGAGCGTGTTTGGCTTTGACTTGCGCCCCTAGGATGCAAATGCTGGAATAACAGGGTTCCTGGTATCTAAGACAAGTTTTGGTAAATCAGTTTTGGCAGCCAGATGGGGCTGTATGTTTTAAGATTAAATTCTCGGGTGAGCCTGTTTGGTTTTGACTTACTCCCCTAGGCGGCACATGCCAGATTGGCGGGGCTCCTGGAATCTAAAAAAAGTTTTGGTAAAACAGTTTCAACAGCTACGTAAGTCTGTATGTTTTAAGTTTAAATAGTCGGGTGAGTCTGTTTGACTTTGACTTGCTCCCCTAGGATGCAAATGCTGGATTAACAGGGTTCCTGGTATCTGAGATAAGTTTTGGAAAATCAGTTTTGGCAGCCAGATGGGACTATATGTTTTAAAATTTAATAGTATCTGATTTAATGGTATCTGAGACAAGTTTTGGTAAATCAGTCTTGGCGGCCAGATGGGGCTATATGTTTTAGGACTTAATAGTCGGATGAGCTTGTTTCGCTTTGACTTGCTCCCATAGGCTGCAAATGCTAGATTAACAGGGCTCCTGGTTTCTAAGGCAAGTTTTGGTAAAGCAGTTTTGGCAGCTACGTAAGTCTGTATGTTTTAAGATTTAATTGTCGGGTGAGCCTGTTTGTCTTTGACTTGCTCCCCTAGGCTCCACATGCCAGATTTGCGGGGCTCCTGGAATCTAAGACAAGTTTTGGTAAAACAGTTTTGACAGCTAGGTAAGGCTGTATGCTTTAAGATTAAATAGTCGGGTGAGCGTGTTTGGCTTTGACTTGCGCCCCTAGGATGCAAATGCTGGAATAACAGGGTTCCTGGTATTTAACACAAGTTTTGGTAAATCAGTTTTGGCGTCTATGGGGCTATATGTTTTAAGATTTAATAGTCGGGTGAGCCTGTTTGGCTTTGACTTGCGCTCCTAGGATGCAAATGCTGGCTAAACAGGGTTCTTGGTATCTTAAACAAGTTTTGGTAAGGCAATTTTGAGTTCCAGGTGAGGCTGAATGTGTTAAGATTTAATAGGTGAGGCTATTTGGCTTTACCTTGCTCCCCTAGGCTGCAAATGCTAGATTAACAGCGTTCTTGGTATCTGAGACAAGTTTTGGTAAATCAGTTTTGGCGGCCAGATGGGGCTATATATTTTAGGATTAAATAGTCGGATGAGCCTGGTTGGCTTTGACTTGCTCCCCTAGGCTGTACATGCCAGATTGGCGGGGCTCCTGGAATCTAAGACAAGTTTTGGTAAAACAGTTTTGACAGCTAGGTAAGGCTGTATGCTTTAAGATTAAATAGTCGGGTGAGCGTGTTTGGCTTTGACTTGCGCCCCTAGGATGCAAATGCTGGAATAACATGGTTCCTGGTATCTAAGACAAGTTTTGGTAAATCAGTTTTGGCGTCTATGGGGCTATATGTTTTAAGATTTAATAGTCGGGTGAGCCTGTTTGGCTTTGACATGCGCTCCTAGGATGCAAATGCTGGATAAACAGGGTTCTTGGTATCTGAAACAAGTTTTGGTAAGGCAATTTTGAGTTCCAGATGAGGCTGAATGTGTTAAGATTTAATAGTCGGGTGAGGTTATTTGGCTTTGTCTTGCTCCCCTAGGCTGCAAATGCTAGATTAACAGGGTTCCTGGTAACTGAGACAAGTTTTGGTAAATCAGTTTTGGCGGCCAGATGGGGCTATATGTTTTAGGATTAAATAGTCGGATGAGCCTGGTTGGCTTTGACTTGCTCCCCTAGGCTGTACATGCCAGATTGGCGGGGCTCCTGGAATCTAAGACAAGTTTTGGTAAAACAGTTTTGACAGCGAGGTAATGTTGTATGCTTTAAGATTAAGTAGTCGGGTGAGCGTGTTTGGCTTTGACTTGCGCCCCTAGGATGCAAATGCTGGAATAACAGGGTTCCTGGTATCTAAGACAAGTTTTGGTAAATCAGCTTCGGCGGCCAGATGGGGCTATATGTTTTAAGATTTAATAGTCGGGTGAGCCTGTTTGGCTTTGACTTGCGCCCCTAGGATGCAAATGATGGATAACCAGGGTTCCTGGAATCTGAGACAAGTTTTGGTAAAGCAATTTTGAGTTCCAGGTGAGGCTGAATGTGTTAAGATTAAATAGTCGGGTGAGCGTGTTTGGCTTTGAGTTGCGCCCCTAGGATGCAAATGCTGGAATAACATGGTTCCTGGTATCTAAGACAAGTTTTGCTAAATCAGTTTTGGCGTCTATGGGGCTATATGTTTTAAGATTTAATAGTCGGGTGAGCCTGTTTGGCTTTGACATGCGCTCCTAGGATGCAAATGCTGGATAAACAGGGTTCTTGGTATCTGAAACAAGTTTTGGTAAGGCAATTTTGAGTTCCAGATGAGGCTGAATGTGTTCAGACTTAATAGTGGGGTGAGACTATTTTGCTTTGACTTGCTCCCCTAGGCTGAAAATGCTAGATTAACAGGGCTCCTGGTTTCTAAGGTAAGTTTTGGTAAAGCAGTTTTGGCAGCCAGATGGGGCTGTATGATTTAAGATTTAATTCTCGGGTGAGCTTGTCTGGCACATGCCAGATTGGCGGGGCTCCTGGAATCTAAAAAAGTTTTGGTAAAACAGTTTTAACAGCTACGTATGTCTGTATGTTTTAAGTTAAAATAGTCGGGTGAGTCTGTTTGACTTTGACTTGCTCCCCTTGGATTCAAATGCTGGATTAACAGGGTTCCTGGTATCAGAGACAAGTTTTGGTAAATCAGTTTTGGCGGCCAGATGGGGCTATATGTTTTACAAATTTAATAGTCGGATGAGACTATTTGGCTTTGTCTTGCTCCCCTAGGCTGCAAATGCTAGATTAACAGGGTTCCTGGTAACTGAGATAAGTTTTGGTAAATCAGTTTTGGCGGCAAGATGGGGCTATATGTTTTAGGATTAAATAGTCGGATGAGCCTGTTTGGCTTTGACTTGCTCCACTAGGCTGCACATGCCAGATTGACGGTGCTCCTGGAATCTAAGACAAGTTTTGGTAAAACAGTTTTGACAGCTAGGTAAGGCTGTATGCTTTAAGACTGAGCGTGTTTGGCTTTGACTTGCGCCCCTAGCATGCAAATGCTGCATGAACAGGGTTCCTGGTATCTGAGACAAGTTTTGGGTAAAGCAGCTTTGGCAACTACGTAAGTCTGTATGTTTTAAGGTTAAATTGTCGGGTGAGCCTGTTTGGCTTTGACTTGCTCCCTTAGGCTCCACATGCCAGATAGGCGGGGCTCCTGGAGTCTAAGACAAGTTTTGGTAAAACAGTTTTGACAGCTAGGTAAGGCTGTATGCTTTAAGATTAAATAGTCGGATGAGACTATTTGGCTTTGTCTTGCTCCCCTAGGCTGCAAATGCTAGATTAACAGGGTTCCTGGTAACTGAGATAAGTTTTGGTAAATCAGTTTTGGCGGCAAGATGGGGCTATATGTTTTAGGATTAAATAGTCGGATGAGCCTGTTTGGCTTTGACTTGCTCCACTAGGCTGCACATGCCAGATTGACGGTGCTCCTGGAATCTAAGACAAGTTTTGGTAAAACAGTTTTGACAGCTAGGTAAGGCTGTATGCTTTAAGACTGAGCGTGTTTGGCTTTGACTTGCGCCCCTAGCATGCAAATGCTGCATGAACAGGGTTCCTGGTATCTGAGACAAGTTTTGGGTAAAGCAGCTTTGGCAACTACGTAAGTCTGTATGTTTTAAGGTTAAATTGTCGGGTGAGCCTGTTTGGCTTTGACTTGCTCCCTTAGGCTCCACATGCCAGATTGGCGGGGCTCCTGGAATCTAAAAAAAGTTTTGGTAAAACAGTTTTAACAGCTACGTATGTCTGTATGTTTTAAGTTAAAATAGTCGGGTGAGTCTGTTTGACTTTGACTTGCTCCCCTTGGATTCAAATGCTGGATTAACAGGGTTCCTGGTATCAGAGACAAGTTTTGGTAAATCAGTTTTGGCGGCCAGATGGGGCTATATGTTTTACAAATTTAATAGTCGGATGAGACTATTTGGCTTTGTCTTGCTCCCCTAGGCTGCAAATGCTAGATTAACAGGGTTCCTGGTATCTGAGACAAGTTTTGGTAAATCAGTCTTGGCGGCCAGATGGGGCTATATGTTTTAGGATTAAATAGTCGGGTGAGCCTGTTTGGCTTTGACTTGCTCCCCTAGGCTGCAAATGCTAGATTAACAGGGCTCCTGGTTTCTAAGGCAAGTTTTGGTAAAGCAGTTTTGGCAGCTACGTAAGTCTGTATGTTTTTAGATTAAATTGTCGGGTGAGCCTGTTTGGCTTTGTCTTGCTCCCCTAGGCTCCACATGCCAGATATGCGGGGCTCCTGGAGTCTAAGACAAGTTTTGGTAAAACAGTTTTGACAGCTAGGTAAGGCTGTATGCTTTAAGATTAAATAGTCGGGTGAGCGTGTTTGGCTTTGACTTGCGCCCCTAGGATGCAAATGCTGGAATAACAGGGTTCCTGGTATTTAAGACAAGTTTTGGTATATCAGTTTTGGCGTCTATGGGGCTATATGTTTTAAGATTTAATAGTCGGGTGAGCCTGTTTGGCTTTGACTTGCGCTCCTAGGATGCAAATGCTGGCTAAACAGGGTTCTTGGTATCTGAGACAAGTTTTGGTAATGCAATTTTGAGTTCCAGGTGTGGCTGAATGAGTTAAAATTTAATAGTCGGGTGAGGCTATTTGGCTTAGTTTTGCTCCCCTAGGCTGCAAATGCTAGATTAACAGGGTTCCTGGTATCTGAGACAAGTTTTGGTAAATCAGTTTTGGCGGCCAGATGGGGCTATATGTTTTAGGATTAAATAGTCGGATGAGCCTGTTTGGCTTTGACTTGCTCCCCTAGGCTGTACATGCCAGATTGGCGGGGCTCCTGGAATCTAAGACAAGTTTTGGTAAAACAGTTTTGACAGCTAGGTAAGGTTGTATGCTTTAAGATTAAGTAGTCGGATGAGCGTGTTTGGCTTTGACTTGCGCCCCTAGGATGCAAATGCTGGAATAACAGGGTTCCTGGTATCTAAGACAAGTTTTGGTAAATCAGTTTTGGCAGCCAGATGGGGCTGTATGTTTTAAGATTAAATTCTCGGGTGAGCCTGTTTGGTTTTGACTTACTCCCCTAGGCGGCACATGCCAGATTGGCGGGGCTCCTGGAATCTAAAAAAAGTTTTGGTAAAACAGTTTCAACAGCTACGTAAGTCTGTATGTTTTAAGTTTAAATAGTCGGGTGAGTCTGTTTGACTTTGACTTGCTCCCCTAGGGTGCAAATGCTGGATTAACAGGGTTCCTGGTATCTGAGATAAGTTTTGGAAAATCAGTTTTGGCAGCCAGATGGGACTATATGTTTTAAAATTTAATAGTATCTGATTTAATGGTATCTGAGACAAGTTTTGGTAAATCAGTCTTGGCGGCCAGATGGGGCTATATGTTTTAGGACTTAATAGTCGGATGAGCTTGTTTTGCTTTGACTTGCTCCCATAGGCTGCAAATGCTAGATTAACAGGGCTCCTGGTTTCTAAGGCAAGTTTTGGTAAAGCAGTTTTGGCAGCTACGTAAGTCTGTATGTTTTAAGATTTAATTGTCGGGTGAGCCTGTTTGGCTTTGACTTGCTCCCCTAGGCTCCACATGCCAGATTTGCGGGGCTCCTGGAATCTAAGACAAGTTTTGGTAAAACAGTTTTGACAGCTAGGTAAGGCTGTATGCTTTAAGATTAAATAGTCGGGTGAGCGTGTTTGGCTTTGACTTGCGCCCCTAGGATGCAAATGCTGGAATAACAGGGTTCCTGGTATTTAACACAAGTTTTGGTAAATCAGTTTTGGCGTCTATGGGGCTATATGTTTTAAGATTTAATAGTCGGGTGAGCCTGTTTGGCTTTGACTTGCGCTCCTAGGATGCAAATGCTGGCTAAACAGGGTTCTTGGTATCTTAAACAAGTTTTGGTAAGGCAATTTTGAGTTCCAGGTGAGGCTGAATGTGTTAAGATTTAATAGGTGAGGCTATTTGGCTTTACCTTGCTCCCCTAGGCTGCAAATGCTAGATTAACAGCGTTCCTGGTATCTGAGACAAGTTTTGGTAAATCAGTTTTGGCGGCCAGATGGGGCTATATATTTTAGGATTAAATAGTCGGATGAGCCTGGTTGGCTTTGACTTGCTCCCCTAGGCTGTACATGCCAGATTGGCGGGGCTCCTGGAATCTAAGACAAGTTTTGGTAAAACAGTTTTGACAGCTAGGTAAGGCTGTATGCTTTAAGATTAAATAGTCGGGTGAGAGTGTTTGGCTTTGACTTGCGCCCCTAGGATGCAAATGCTGGAATAACAGGGTTCCTGGTATCTAAGACAGGTTTTGGTAAATCAGTTTTGGCGTCTATGGGGCTACATGTTTTAAGATTTAATAGTCGGGTGAGCCTGTTTGGCTTTGACTTGCGCTCCTCGGATGCAAATGCTGGATAAACAGGGTTCTTGGTATCTGAAACAAGTTTTGGTAAGGCAATTTTGAGTTCCAGGTGAGGCTGAATGTGTTAAGATTTAATAGTCGGGTGAGGTTATTTGGCTTTGTCTTGCTCCCCTAGGCTGCAAATGCTAGATTAACAGGGTTCCTGGTATCTAAAACAAGTTTTGGTAAATCAGTTTTGGCGGCCAGATGGGGCTATATGTTTTAGGATTAAATAGTCGGATGAGCCTGGTTGGCTTTGACTTGCTCCCCTGGGCTGTACATGCCAGATTGGCGGGGCTCCTGGAATCTAAGACAAGTTTTGGTAAAACAGTTTTGACAGCTAGGTAAGGTTGTATGCTTTAAGATTAAGTAGTCGGGTGAGCGTGTTTGGCTTTGACTTGCGCCCCTAGGATGCAAATGCTGGAATAACAGGGTTCCTGGTATCTAAGACAAGTTTTGGTAAATCAGCTTCGGCGGCCAGATGGGGCTATATGTTTTAAGATTTAATAGTCGGGTGAGCCTGTTTGGCTTTGACTTGCGCCCCTAGGATGCAAATGATGGATAACCAGGGTTCCTGGAATCTGAGACAAGTTTTGGTAAAGCAATTTTGAGTTCCAGGTGAGGCTGAATGTGTTAAGATTAAATAGTCGGGTGAGCGTGTTTGGCTTTGAGTTGCGCCCCTAGGATGCAAATGCTGGAATAACATGGTTCCTGGTATCTAAGACAAGTTTTGCTAAATCAGTTTTGGCGTCTATGGGGCTATATGTTTTAAGATTTAATAGTCGGGTGAGCCTGTTTGGCTTTGACATGCGCTCCTAGGATGCAAATGCTGGATAAACAGGGTTCTTGGTATCTGAAACAAGTTTTGGTAAGGCAATTTTGAGTTCCAGATGAGGCTGAATGTGTTCAGACTTAATAGTGGGGTGAGACTATTTTGCTTTGACTTGCTCCCCTAGGCTGCAAATGCTAGATTAACAGGGCTCCTGGTTTCTAAGGTAAGTTTTGGTAAAGCAGTTTTGGCAGCCAGATGGGGCTGTATGATTTAAGATTTAATTCTCGGGTGAGCTTGTCTGGCGCATGCCAGATTGGCGGGGCTCCTGGAATCTAAAAAAAGTTTTGGTAAAACAGTTTTAACAGCTACGTATGTCTGTATGTTTTAAGTTAAAATAGTCGGGTGAGTCTGTTTGACTTTGACTTGCTCCCCTTGGATTCAAATGCTGGATTAACAGGGTTCCTGGTATCAGAGACAAGTTTTGGTAAATCAGTTTTGGCGGCCAGATGGGGCTATATGTTTTAAAAATTTAATAGTCGGATGAGACTATTTGGCTTTGTCTTGCTCCCCTAGGCTGCAAATGCTAGATTAACAGGGTTCCTGGTAACTGAGATAAGTTTTGGTAAATCAGTTTTGGCGGCAAGATGGGGCTTTCTATGGCAAGTTTTGGTAAAGCAGTTTTGGCAGCTACGTAAGTCTGTATGTTTTTAGATTAAATTGTCGGGTGAGCCTGTTTGGCTTTGTCTTGCTACCCTAGGCTCCACATGCCAGATTGGCGGTGCTCCTGGAATCTAAGACAAGTTTTGGTAAAACAGTTTTAACAGCTGGGTAAGGTTGTATGCTTTAAGATTAAATAGTCGGAAGAGCGTGTTTGGCTTTGACTTGCGCCCCTAGGATGCAAATGCTGGAATAACAGGGTTCCTGGTATTTAAGACAAGTTTTGGTATATCAGTTTTGGCGTCTATGGGGCTATATGTTTTAAGATTTAATAGTCGGGTGAGCCTGTTTGGCTTTGACTTGCGCTCCTAGGATGCAAATGCTGGCTAAACAGGGTTCTTGGTATCTGAAACAAGTTTTGGTAAGTCAATTTTGAGTTCCAGGTGAGGCTGAACGTGTTAAGATTTAATAGTCGGGTGAGGCTATTTGGCTTTACCTTGCTCCCCTAGGCTGCAAATGCTAGATTAACAGGGTTCCTGGTATCTGAGACAAGTTTTGGTAAATCAGTTTTGGCGGCCAGATGGGGCTATATGTTTTAGGATTAAATAGTCGGATGAGCCTGGTTGGCTTTGACTTGCTCCCCTAGGCTGTACATGCCAGATTTGCGGGGCTCCTGGAATCTAAGACAAGTTTTGGTAAAACAGTTTTGACAGCTAGGTAAGGTTGTATGCTTTAAGATTAAGTAGTCGGATGAGCGTGTTTGGCTTTGACTTGCGCCCCTAGGATGCAAATGCTGGAATAACAGGGTTCCTGGTATCTAAGACAAGTTTTGGTAAATCAGTTTTGGCAGCCAGATGGTGCTGTATGTTTTAAGATTAAATTCTCGGGTGAGCCTGTTTGGTTTTGACTTTCTCCCCTAGGCGGCACATGCCAGATTGGCGGGGCTCCTGGAATCTAAAAAAGTTTTGGTAAAACAGTTTCAACAGCTACGTAAGTCTGTATGTTTTAAGTTTAAATAGTCGGGTGAGTCTGTTTGACTTTGACTTGCTCCCCTAGGATGCAAATGCTGGATTAACAGGGTTCCTGGTATCTGAGATAAGTTTTGGAAAATCAGTTTTGGCAGCCAGATGGGACTATATGTTTTAAAATTTAATAGTATCTGATTTAATGGTATCTGAGACAAGTTTTGGTAAATCAGTCTTGGCGGCCAGATGGGGCTATATGTTTTAGGACTTAATAGTCGGATGAGCTTGTTTCGCTTTGACTTGCTCCCCTAGGCTGCAAATGCTAGATTAACAGGGCTCCTGGTTTCTAAGGCAAGTTTTGGTAAAGCAGTTTTGGCAGCTACGTAAGTCTGTATGTTTTAAGATTAAATTGTCGGGTGAGCCTGTTTGGCTTTGACTTGCTCCCCTAGGCTCCACATGCCAGATTTGCGGGGCTCCTGGAATCTAAGACAAGTTTTGGTAAAACAGTTTTGACAGCTAGGTAAGGCTGTATGCTTTAAGATTAAATAGTCGGGTGAGCGTGTTTGGCTTTGACTTGCGCCCCTAGGATGCAAATGCTGGAATAACAGGGTTCCTGGTATTTAACACAAGTTTTGGTAAATCAGTTTTGGCGTCTATGGGGCTATATGTTTTAAGATTTAATAGTCGGGAGAGCCTGTTTGGCTTTGACTTGCGCTCCTAGGATGCAAATGCTGGCTAAACAGGGTTCTTGGTATCTTAAACAAGTTTTGGTAAGGCAATTTTGAGTTCCAGGTGAGGCTGAATGTGTTAAGATTTAATAGGTGAGGCTATTTGGCTTTACCTTGCTCCCCTAGGCTGCAAATGCTAGATTAACAGCGTTCCTGGTATCTGAGACAAGTTTTGGTAAATCAGTTTTGGCGGCCAGATGGGGCTATATATTTTAGGATTAAATAGTCGGATGAGCCTGGTTGGCTTTGACTTGCTCCCCTAGGCTGTACATGCCAGATTGGCGGGGCTCCTGGAATCTAAGACAAGTTTTGGTAAAACAGTTTTAACAGCTAGGTAAGGCTGTATGCTTTAAGACTGAGCGTGTTTGGCTTTGACTTGCGCCCCTAGCATGCAAATGCTGCATGAACAGGGTGCCTGGTATCTGAGACAAGTTTTGGTAAAGCAGCTTTGGCAACTACGTAAGTCTGTATGTTTTAAGATTAAATTGTCGGGTGAGCCTGTTTGGCTTTGACTTGCTCCTTTAGGCTCCACATGCCAGATTGGCTTGGCTCCTGGAATCTAAGACAAGGTTTGGTAAAACAGTTTCGACAGCTGGGCAAGACTGTATGTTTTAATATTAAATAGTCAGTTGAGCCTGTTTGGCTTTGAGTTGCTCCCCTAGGTTGCAAATGCAGGATTAGCAGGGTTCCTGGTATCTAACACATGTTTTGGTAAGTCAGTTTTGGCGGCCAGATGGGGCTATATGTGTAAAGATTTAATAGTTTGGTGAGCCTGTTTGGCTTTGACTTGCGCCCCTATGATGCAAATGCTGGATTAACAGGGTTCCTGGTATCTGAGACAAGTTTTGGTAAGGCAATTTTGAGTTCCGGGTGTGGCTGAATGAGTTAAAATTTAATAGTCGGGTTGGCTATTTGGCTTTGTTTTGCTCCCCTAGGCTGCAAATGCTAGATTAAAAGGGTTCCTGGTATCTGAGACAAGTTTTGGTAAATCAGTCTTGGCGGCCAGATGGGGCTATATGTTTTAGGATTAAATAGTCGGGTGAGCCTGTTTGGCTTTGACTTGCTCCCCTAGGCTGCAAATGCTAGATTAACAGGGCTCCTGGTTTCTAAGGCAAGTTTTGGTAAAGCAGTTTTGGCAGCTACGTAAGTCTGTATGTTTTAAGATTAAATTGTCGGGTGAGCCTGTTTGGCTTTGACTTGCTCCCCTAGGCTCCACATGCCAGATAGGCGGGGCTTCTGGAGTCTAAGACAAGTTTTGGTAAAACAGTTTTGACAGCTAGGTAAGGCTGTATGCTTTAAGATTAAATAGTCGGGTGAGCGTGTTTGGCTTTGACTTGCGCCCCTAGGATGCAAATGCTGGAATAACAGGGTTCCTGGTATCTAAAACAAGTTTTGGTAAATCAGTTTTGGCGGCCAGATGGGACTATATGTTTTAAAATTTAATAGTCGGGTGAGGCTATTTGGCTTTATTTTGCTCCCCTAGGCTGCAAATGCTAGATTAACAGTGTTCCTGGTATCTGAGACAGGTTTTGATAAAACAGCTTTGACAGCTAGGTAAGGCTGTATGCTTTAAGATTAAATAGTCGGGTGAGGGTGTTTGGCTTTGACTTGAGCCCCTAGGATGCAAATGCTGGAATAACAGGGTTCCTGGTATCTAAGACATGTTTTGGTAAGTCAGTTTTGGCGGCCAGATGGGGCTATATGTTTTAAGATTTAATAGTTTGGTGAGCCTGTTTGGCTTTGACTTGCGCCCCTAGGATGCAAATGCTGGATTAACAGGGTTCCTGGTATCTGAGACAAGTTTTGGTAAGGCAATTTTGAGTTCCATGTGTGGCTTAATGAGTTAAAATTTAATAGTCGGGTGAGGCTATTTGGCTTTGTTTTGCTCCCCTAGGCTGCAAATGCTAGATTAACAGTGTTCCTGGTATCTGAGACAGGTTTTGATAAAACAGCTTTGACAGCTAGGTAAGGCTGTATGCTTTAAGATTAAATAGTCGGGTGAGGGTGTTTGGCTTTGACTTGAGCCCCTAGGATGCAAATGCTGGAATAACAGGGTTCCTGGTATCTGAGACAAGTTTTGGTAAATCAGTTTTGGCGGCCAGATGGGGCTATATGTTTTAAAATTTAATAGTCGGGTGAGACTATTTGGCTTTGTCTTGCTCCCCTAGGCTGCAAATGCTAGATTAACAGGGTTCCTGGTATCTAAGACAAGTTTTGGTAAATCAGTTTTGGCAGCCAGATGGGGCTATATGTTTTAGGATTAAATAGTCGGATGAGCCTGGTTGGCTTTGACTTGCTCCCCTAGGCTGTACATGCCAGATTGGCTGGGCTCCTGGAATCTAAGACAAGTTTTGGTAAAACAGTTTTAACAGCTACGTAAGTCTGTATGTTTTAAGTTTAAATAGTCGGGTGAGTCTGTTTGACTTTGACTTGCTCCCCTAGGATGCAAATGCTGGATTAACAGGGTTCCTGGTATCTGAGACAAGTTTTGGTAAATCAGTTTTGGCGGCCAGAGGGGGCTATATGTTTTAAAATTTAATAGTCGGGTGAGACTATTTGGCTTTGTCTTGCTCCCCTAGGCTGCAAATGCTAGATTAACAGGGTTCCTCATAACTGAGATAACTTTTGGTAAATCAGTTTTGGCGGCAAGATGGGGCTATATGTTTTAGGATTAAATAGTCGGATGAGCCTGTTTGGCTTTGACTTGCTCCACTAGGCTGCACATGCCTGATTGGCTGTGCTCCTGGAATCTAAGACAATTTTTGGTAAAACAGTTTTGACAGCTGGGTAAGGCTGTATGCTTTAAGATTGAGCGTGTTTGGCTTTGACTTGCGCCCCTAGGATGCAAATGCTGGAATAACAGGGTTCCTGGTATCTAAGACAAGTTTTGGTAAACCATTTTTGGCGGCCAAATGGGGCTATATGTTTTAAGATTAAATTGTCGGGTGAGCCTATTTGGCTTTGACTTGCTCCCCTAGGCACCACATGCCAGATTGGCGGGGCTCCTGGAATCTAAGACAAGTTTTCGTAAAACAGTTTTGACTGCTAGGTAAGGCTGTGTGCTTTAAGATTAAATAGTCGGGTGAGCGTGTTTGGCTTTGACTTGCGCCCCTAGGATGCAAATGCTGGAATAACAGGGTTCCTGGTATCTAAGACATGTTTTGGTAAGTCAGTTTTGGCGGCCAGATGGGGCTATATGTTGTAAGATTTAATAGTTTGGGGAGCCTGTTTGGCTTTGACTTGCGCCCCTAGGATGCAAATGCTGGAGTAACAGGGTTCCTGGTATCTGAGGCAAGTTTTGGTAAGGCAATTTTGAGTTCCAGGTGTGGCTGAATGAGTTCAAATTTAATAGTCGGGTGAGGCTATTTGGCTTTGTTTTGCTCCCCTAGGCTGCAATTGCTAAATTAACAGGGTTCCTGGTATGTGAGACAAGTTTTGGTAAATCAGTCTTGGCGGCCAGATGGGGCTATATGTTGTAAGATTTAATAGTTTGGGGAGCCTGTTTGGCTTTGACTTGCTCCCCTTGGCTGCAAATGCTAGATTAACAGGGCTCCTGGTTTCTAAGGCAAGTTTTGGTAAAGCAGTTTTGGCAGCTACGTAAGTCTATATGTTTTAAGATTAAATTGTCGGGTGAGCCTGTTTGGCTTTGACTTGCTACCCTAGGCTCCACATGCCAGGTTGGCGGGGCTCTTGGAATCTAAGACAAGCTTGGTAAAACAGTTTTGATAGCTAGGTAAGGCTGTATGCTTTAAGATTAAATAGTCGGGTGAGCGTGTTTGGCTTTGACTTGCGCCCCTAGGATGCAAATGCTGGAATAACAGGGTTCTTAGTATCTAAGACATGTTTTGGTAAGTCAGTTTTGGCGGCCAGATGGGGCTATATGTTGTAAGATTTAATAGATTGGGGAGCCTGTTTGGCTTTGACTTGCTCCCCTTGGTTGCAAATGCTAGATTAACAGGGCTTCTGGTTTCTAAGGCAAGTTTTGGTAAAGCAGTTTTGGCAGCTACGTAAGTCTGTATGTTTTAAGATAAAATTGTCGAGTGAGCCTGTTTGGCTTTGACTTGTTCCCCTAGGCTCCACATGCCAGGTTGGCGGGGCTCCTGGAATCTAAGACAAGTTTTGGTAAAACAGTTTTGACAGCTAGGTAAGGCTGTATGTTTTAAGATTAAATAGTCGGTTAAGCCTGTTTGGCTTTGAGTTGCGCCCCTAGGATGCAAATGCTTAATTAACAGGGTTCCTGGTATCTGAGACAAGTTTTGGTAAGGCAATTTTGAGTTCCAGGTGTGGCTGAATGAGTTAAAATTTAATAGTCGGGTGAGGCTATTTGGCTTTGTTTTGCGCCCCTAGGCTGCACATGCCAGATTGGCGGGGCTCCTGGAATCTAAGACAAGTTTTGGTAAAACACTTTTCACAGCTAGGTAAGGCTGTATGCTTTCAGATTAAATAGTCGGGTGAGCGTGTTTGGCTTTGACTTGCGCCCCTACGATGCAAATGCTGGAATAACAGGGTTCCTGTTATCTAAGTCAAGATTTGGTAAATCAGTTTTGGCGTCTATGGGGCTATATGTTTTGGGATTAAATAGTCGGATGAGCCTGTTTGGCTTTGACTTGCTCCCCTAGGCTGCACATGCCAGATTGGCGGGGCTCCTGGAATGTAAGACAAGTTTTGGTAGAACAGTTTTGACAGCTAGGTAAGGCTGTATGCTTTAAGATTAAATAGTCGGGTGAGCGTGTTTGGCTTTGACTTGCGCCCCTAGGATGCAAATGCTGGAATAACAGGGTTCCTGGTATCTAAGACAAGTTTTGGTAAATCAGTTTTGGCATCTATGGGGCTATATGTTTTAGGATTAAATAGTCGGATAAGCCTGGTTGGCTTTGACTTGCTCCCCTAGGCTGCACATGCCAGATTGGCGGGGCTCCTGGAATCTAAGACAAGTTTTGGTAAAACAGTTTTGACAGCTATGTAAGTCTGTATTTTTTAAGGTTAAATAGTCGGGTGAGTCTGTTTGACTTTAACTTGCTCCCCTAGGATGCAAATGCTGCATTAACAGGGTTCCTGGTATCTAAGACAAGTTTTCGTAAATCAGTGTTGGCGGCCAGATGGGGCTATATGTTTTAAGATTTAATAGTCGGATGAGCCTGTTTGGCTTTGACTTGCTCCGCTAGGATGCAAATGCTGGATTAACAGGGTTCCTGGTATCTGAAACAAGTTTTGTTTAGGCAATTTTGGGTTCCAGGTGATGCTGAATGTTTTCAGATTTAATAGTCGGATGAGTCTGTTTGGCTTTGACTTGCTCCCCTAGGCTGCACATGCCAGATTGGCGGGGCTCCTGGAATCTAAGACAAGATTTGGTAAAACAGCTTTGACAGCTATGTAAGTCTGTATTTTTTAAGGTTAAATAGTCGGGTGAGACTATTTGGCTTTGTCTTGCTCCCCTAGGCTACAAATGCTAGATTAATAGGGTTCCTGGTAACTAAGATAGGTTAAGGTAAATCAGTTTTGGCAGCTACGTAAGTCTGTATGTTTTAACAAAAGAGTTTTGGTAAGGCAATTTTGAGTTCAAGGTGAGGCTGAATGTGTTAAGACTTAATAGTCGGGTGAGACTAGTTTGCTTTGACTTGCTCCCCTAGGCTGCAAATGCTAGATTAACAGGGCTCCTGATTTCTAAGGCAAGTTTTGGTAAAGCAGTTTTGGCGGCCAGATGGAGCTAAATGTTTTAGGATTAAATGGTCGGATGCGCCTGTTTGGCATTGACTTGCTCCCCTCGGCTCCACAGGCCAGAATGGCGGGGCTCCTGGAATCTAAGAAAAGTTTTGGTAAAGCAATTTTGACAGATACGTACGTCTGTATGTTTTAAGGTTAAATAGTCAAGTGAGTCTGTTTGACTTTGACTTGCTCCCCTAAGCTGCAAATGCTGGATTAACAGGGTTCCTGGTATCTGAGACAAGTTTTGGTAAGGCAATTTTGAGTTCCAGGTGAGGCTGAATGTATTCAGACTTAATAGTCGCTTGAGACTATTTGGCTTTGACTTTCTCCCCTAGGCGGAACATGCCAGATTGGCGGGGCTCCTGGAATCTAAGACAAGTTTTGGTAAAACAGTTTTGACAGCTACGTTAGGCTGTATGCTTTAAGATTAAATAGTCGGGTGAGCGTGTTTGGCTTTGACTTGCGCCCCTAGGATGCAAATGCTGGAATAACAGGGTTCCTGGTATCTAAGACAAGTTTTGGTAAATCGGTTTTGGCAGCTACGTAAGTCTGTATGTTTTAAGATTAAACTGTCGGGAGAGCCTGTTTGGCTTTGACTTGCTCCCCTAGGCTCCACATGCCACATTGGCTTGGCTCCTGGAATCTAAGACAAGGTTTGGTAAAACAGTTTTGACAGCTGGGCACAGACTGTATGTTTTAAGATTAAATAGGCGGTTGAGCCTGTTTGGCTTTGAGTTGCGCCCCTAGGATGCAAATTCTGGATAAACAAGGTTCCTGGTATTGGTAAGGCAATTTTGAGTTCCAGGTGAGGCTGAATGTGTTAAGACTTAATAGTCGGGTGAGACTATTTTGCTTTGACTTGCTCCCCTAGGCTGCAAATGCTAGATTAACAAGGCTCCTGGTTTTTAAGGCAAGTTTTGGTAAAGCAGTTTTGGCAGCTACGTAAGTCTGTATGTTTTAACAAACAAGTTTTGGTAAGGCAATTTTGAGTTCAAGGTGAGGCTGAATGTGTTAAGACTTAATAGTCGGGTGAGACTATTTTGCTTTGACTTGCTCCCCTAGGCTGCAAATGCTAGATTAACAGGGCTCCTGGTTTCTAAGGCAAGTTTTGGTAAAGCAGTTTTGGCGGCCAGATGGGGCTATATGTTTTAGGATTAAATAGTCGGATAAGCCTGTTTGGCTTTGACTTGCTCCCCTAGGCTGCACATGCCAGATTGGCGGGGCTCCTGGAATCTAAGACAAGTTTTGGTAAAACAGTTTTGACAGCTAGGTAAGGCTGTATGCTTTAAGATTAAATAGTCGGGTGAGCGTGTTTGGCTTTGACTTGCGCCCCTAGGATGCAAATGCTGGAATAACAGGGTTCCTGGTATCTAAGACAAGTTATGGTAAATCAGTTTTGGCAGCTACGTAAGTCTGTATGCTTTAAGATTAAACTGTCGGGAGAGCCTGTTTGGCTTTGACTTGCTTCCCTAGGCTCCACATGCCAGATTGGTTTGGCTCCTGGAATCTAAGACAAGGTTTGGTAAAACAGTTTTGACAGCTGGGCAAGACTGTATGTTTTAAGATTAAATAGTCGGTTGAGCCTGTTTGAGTTGCGCCCCTAGGATGCAAATGCTGGATAAACAGGGTTCCTGGTATTGGTAAGGCAATTTTGAGTTCCAGGTGAGGCTAAATGTGTTAAGACTTAATAGTCGGTTGAGACTATTTTGCTTTGACTTGCTCCCCTAGGCTGCAAATGCTAGATTAACAAGGCTCCTGGTTTTTAAGGCAAATTTTGGTAAAGCAGTTTTGGCAGCTACGTAAGTCTGTATGTTTTAAGATTAAATTGTCGGGTGAGCCTGTTTGGCTTTGACTTGCTCCCCTAGGCTCCACATGCCAGATTGGCGGGACTCCTGGAATCTAAGACAAGTTTTGGTAAAACAGTTTTGACAGCTAGGTAAGGCTGTATGCTTAAAGAATAAATAGTCGGGTGAGCGTGTTTGGCTTTGACTTGCAAATGCTGGAATAACAGGGTTCCCGGTATGTAAGACAAG
This sequence comes from Drosophila kanekoi, assembly GCA_037075305.1. Taxonomy (NCBI): domain Eukaryota; kingdom Metazoa; phylum Arthropoda; class Insecta; order Diptera; family Drosophilidae; genus Drosophila; species Drosophila kanekoi. The sequence continues at coordinate 52,331 of JBAMCE010000039.1, read as the reverse complement.
TTTTGGTAAATTAGTTTTGGCGGCCAGATGGGGCTATATGTTTTAAGATTTAATAGTCGGGTGAGGCTATTTTGCTTTGACTTGCGCCCCTAGGATGCAAATGCTGCATTAACAGTGTTCCTGGTATCTGAGACAAGTTTTGGTAAAAAAGTTTTGGCTGCCAGATGGGGCTATATGTTTTAAGATTAAATAGTCGGGTGAGCGTGTTTGGCTTTGACTTGCGCCCCTTGGATGCAAATGTTGGAATAACAGGGTTCCTGGTATCTAAGACATGTTTTGGTAAGTCGGTTTTGGCGGCCAGATGGGGCTATATGTTTTAAGATTTAATAGTTTGGTGAACCTGTTTGGCTTTGACTGGCGAACCTAGGATGCAAATGCTGGATTAACAGGGTTCCTGGTATCTGATACAAGTTTTGGTAAATCAGTTTTGGCGGCCAGATGGGGCTATATGTTTTAAGATTAAATAGTCGGATGAGCCTGTTCGGCGTTGACTTGCTCCCCAAGAATGCAAATGCTGAATTAACAGGGTTCCTGGTATCTGAGGCAAGTTTAGGTAAAGCAGCTTTGGCAACTACGTAAGTCTGTATGTTTTAAGATTAAATTGTCGGGTGAGCCTGTTTGGAATCTAAGACAAGGTTTGGTAAAACAGTTTTGACAGCTGAGCAAGACTGTATGTTTTAAGATTAAAAAGTCGGTTGAGCCTGTTTGGCTTTGAGTTGCGCCCCTAGGATGCCAATGCTGGATTAACAGGGTTCCTGGTATCTGAAACAAGTTTTGGTAAGGCAATTTTGAGTTCCAGGTGAGGCTGAATGTGTTAAGACTTCATAGTCGGGTGAGACTATTTTGCTTTGACTTGCTCCCCTAGGCTGCAAATGCTAGATTAACAGGGCTCCTGGTTTCTAAGGCAAGTTTTGGTAAAGCAGTTTTGGCAGCTACGTAAGTCTGTACGTTTTAAGATTAAATTGTCGGGTGAGCCTGTTTGGCTTTGACTTGCTCCCCTAGGCTCCACATGCCAGATAGGCGGGGGTCCTGGAATCTAAGACAAGTTTTGGTAAATCAGTTTTGATAGCTAGGTAAGGCTGTATGCTTTAAGATTAATTTTTCGGGTGAGCGTGTTTGGCTTTGACTTGCGCCCCTAGGATGCAAATGCTAGAATAACAGGGTTCCTGGTACCTAAGACAAGTTTTGGTAAATCAGTTTTGGCATCTATGGGGCTATATGTTTTAGGATTAAATAGTCGGATGAGCCTATTTGGCTTTGACTTGCTCCCCTAGGCTGCACATGCCAGATATGCGGGGCTCTTGGAATGTAAGACAAGTTTTGGTAAAACAGTTTTGACAGCTAGGTAAGGCTGTATGCTTTAAGATTAAAAAGTCGGGTGAGCGTGTTTGGCTCTGACTTGCGCCCCTAGGATGCAAATGCTGGAATAACAGGGTTCCTGGTATCTAAGACAAGTTTTGGTAAATCAGTTTTGGCATCTATGGGGCTATATGTTTTAGGATTAAATAGTCGGATGAGCCTGTTTGGCTTTGACTTGCTCCCCTAGGCTGCACATGCCAGATTGGCGGGGCTCTTGGAATGTAAGACAAGTTTTGGTAAAACAGTTTTGACAGCTAGGTAAGGCTGTATGTTTTAAGATTAAATAGTCGGATGAGCCTGTTCGGCGTTGACTTGCTCCCCAAGAATGCAAATGCTGAATTAACAGGGTTCCTGGTATCTGAGGCAAGTTTTGGTAAAGCAGCTTTGGCAACTACGTAAGTCTGTATGTTTTAAGATTAAATTGTCGGGTGAGCCTGTTTGGAATCTAAGACAAGGTTTGGTAAAACAGTTTTGACAGCTGAGCAAGACTGTATGTTTTAAGATTAAAAAGTCGGTTGAGCCTGTTTGGCTTTGAGTTGCGCCCCTAGGATGCCAATGCTGGATTAACAGGGTTCCTGGTATCTGAAACAAGTTTTGGTAAGGCAATTTTGAGTTCCAGGTGAGGCTGAATGTGTTAAGACTTCATAGTCGGGTGAGACTATTTTGCTTTGACTTGCTCCCCTAGGCTGCAAATGCTAGATTAACAGGGCTCCTGGTTTCTAAGGCAAGTTTTGGTAAAGCAGTTTTGGCAGCTACGTAAGTCTGTACGTTTTAAGATTAAATTGTCGGGTGAGCCTGTTTGGCTTTGACTTGCTCCCCTAGGCTCCACATGCCAGATTGGCGGGGGTCCTGGAATCTAAGACAAGTTTTGGTAAATCAGTTTTGATAGCTAGGTAAGGCTGTATGCTTTAAGATTAATTTTTCGGGTGAGCGTGTTTGGCTTTGACTTGCGCCCCTAGGATGCAAATGCTAGAATAACAGGGTTCCTGGTACCTAAGACAAGTTTTGGTAAATCAGTTTTGGCATCTATGGGGCTATATGTTTTAGGATTAAATAGTCGGATGAGCCTATTTGGCTTTGACTTGCTCCCCTAGGCTGCACATGCCAGATATGCGGGGCTCTTGGAATGTAAGACAAGTTTTGGTAAAACAGTTTTGACAGCTAGGTAAGGCTGTATGCTTTAAGATTAAAAAGTCGGGTGAGCGTGTTTGGCTCTGACTTGCGCCCCTAGGATGCAAATGCTGGAATAACAGGGTTCCTGGTATCTAAGACAAGTTTTGGTAAATCAGTTTTGGCATCTATGGGGCTATATGTTTTAGGATTAAATAGTCGGATGAGCCTGTTTGGCTTTGACTTGCTCCCCTAGGCTGCACATGCCAGATTGGCGGGGCTCTTGGAATGTAAGACAAGTTTTGGTAAAACAGTTTTGACAGCTAGGTAAGGCTGTATGCTTTAAGATTTAAAAGTCGGGTGAGCGTGTTTGGCTTTGACTTGCGCCCCTAGGATGCAAATGCTGGAATAACAGGGTTCCTGGTATCTAAGACAAGTTTTGGTAAATCAGTTTTGGCATCTATGGGGCTATATGTTTTAGGATTAAATAGTCGGATGAGCCTGTTTGGCTTTGACTTGCTCCCCTAGGATGCAAATGCTGGATTAACAGGGTTCCTGGTATCTGAAACAAGTTTTGGTAAGGCAATTTTGGGTTCCAGGTGATGCTGAATGTTTTCAGATTTAATAATCGGGTGAGCCTGTTTGGCTTTGACTTGCTCCCCTAGGCTCCACATGCCAGATTGGCGGGGCTCCTGGAATCTAAGACAAGTTTTGGTAAAACAGTTTTGACAGCGACGTAAGTCTGTATTTTTTAAGGTTAAATAGTCGGGTGAGTCTGTTTGACTTTGACTTGCTCCCCTAGGATGCAAATGCTGGATTAACAGGGTTCTGAGACATGTTTTGTTAAATCAGTTTTGGCGGCCATGTGGGGCAATATGATTTAAAATTTAATAGTCGGGTGAGACTAATTGGCTTTATCTTGCTCCCCTAGGCTACAAATGCTAGATTAACAGGGTTCATGGTAACTGAGATAGGTTTAGGTAAATCAGTTTTGGCAGCTGCTTAAGTCTGTATGTTTTAACAAACAAGTTTTGGTAAGGCAATTTTGAGATCAAGGTGAGGCTGAATGTGTTAAGACTTAATAGTCGGGTGAGACTATTTTGCTTTGACTTGCTTCCCTAGGCTGCAAATGCTACATTAACAGGGCTCCTGGTTTTTTAAGGCAAGTTTTGGTAAATCAGTTTTGGCGGCCAGATGGGGCTAAATGTTTTAGGATTAAATGGTCGGATGAGCCTGTTTGGCATTGACTTGCTCCCCTCGGCTCCACAGGCCAGAATGGCGGGGCTCCTGGAATCTAAAAAAAGTTTTGGTAAAACAATTTTGACAGCTACGTACGTACGTCTGTATGTTTTAAGGTTAAATAGTCGGTTGAGCCTGTTTGGCTTTGAGTTGCGCCCCTAGGATGCAAATGCTGGATAGACAGGGTTCCTGGTATTGGTAGGGCAATTTTGAGTTCCAGGTGAGGCTGAATGTGTTAAGACTTAATAGTCGGGTGAGACTATTTTGCTTTGACTTGCTCCCCTAGGCTGTAAATGCTAGAATAACAAGGCTCCTGGTTTTTAAGGCAAGTTTTGGTAAAGCAGTTTTGGCAGCTACGTAAGTCTGTATGTTTTAAGATTAAATTGTCGGGTGAGCGTGTTTGGCTTTGACTTTCTCCCCTAGGCGGCACATGCCAGATTGGCGGGGCTCCTGGAATCTAAAAAAAAGTTTTGGTAAAACAGTTTTGACAGCTACGTAAGTCTGTATGTTTTAAGATTAAACTGTCGGGGGAGCCTGTTTGGCTTTGACTTGCTCCCCTAGGCTACACATGCCAGATTGGCTTGGCTCCTGGAATCTTAGACAAGGTTTGGTGAAACAGTTTTGACAGCTGGGCAAGACTGTATGTTTTAAGATTAAATAGTCGGTTGAGCCTGCAAATGCTGGATAAACAGGGTTCCTGGTATTGGTAAGGCAATTTTGAGTTCCAGGTGATGCTGAATGTGTTAAGACTTAATAGTCGGGTGAGACTATTTTGCTTTGACTTGCTCCCCTAGGCTGCAAATGCTAGATTAACAAGGCTCCTGGTTTTTAAGGCAAGTTTTGGTAAAGCAGTTTTGGCAGCTACGTAAGTCTGTATGTTTTAAGATTAAATTGTCGGGTGAGCCTGTTTGGCTTTGACTTGCTCCCCTAGGCTCCACATGCCAGATTGGCGGGACTCCTGGAATCTAAGACAAGTTTTGGTTAAACAGTTTTGACAGCTAGGTAAGACTGTATGCTTTAAAATTAAATAGTCGGGTGAGCGTGTTTGGCTTTGACGTGCGCCCCTAGGATGCAAATGCTGGAATAACAGGGTTCCTGGTATCTAAGACATGTTTTGGTAAGTCGGTTTTGGCGGCCAGATGGGGCTATATGTTTTAAGATTTAATAGTCGGGTGAGCCTGTTTGGCTTTGACTTGCGCCCCTAGGATGCAAATGCTGCAATAACAGTGTTCCTGGTATCTGAGACAAGTTTTGGTAAAACAGTTTGGCAGCTAGGTAAGGCTGTATGATTTAAGATTAAATAGTCGGGTGAGCGTGTTTGGCTTTGACTTGCGCCCCTAGGATGCAAATGCTGGAATAACAGGGTTCCTGGTATCTAAGACATGTTTTGGTAAGTCGGTTTTGGCGTCCAGATGGGGCTATATGTTTTAAGATTTAATAGTTTGGTGAGCCTGTTTGGCTTTGACTTGCGCCCCTAGGATGCAAATGCTGGATTAACAGGGTTCCTGGTATCTGAGACAAGTTTTGGTAAGGCAATTTTGAGTTCCAGGTGTGGCTGAATGAGTTAAAATTTAATAGTCGGGTGAGGCTATTTGGCTTTGTTTTGCTCCCCTAGGCTGCAAATGCTAGATTAACAGGGTTCCTGGTATCTGAGACAAGTTTTGGTAAATCAGTTTTGGCGGCCAGATGGGGCTATATGTTTTAGGATTAAATAGTCGGATGATCCTGTTTGGCTTTGACTTGCTCCCCTAGGCTGCACATGCCACATTGGCGGGGCTCCTGGAATCTAAGACAAGTTTTGGTAAAACAGTTTTGACAGCTAGGTAAGGCTGTATGCTTTAAGATTAAATAGTCGGGTGAGCGTGTTTGGCTTTGACTTGCGCCCCAAGGATGCAAATGCTGGAATAACAGGGTTCCTCGTATCTAAGACAAGATTTGGTAAATCAGTTTTGGCGTCTATGGGTCTATATGTTTTAGGATTAAATAGTCGGATGAGCCTGCTTGGCTTTGACTTGCTCCCCTTGGCTGCACATGCCAGATTGGCGGGGCTCCTGGAATCTAAGACAAGTTTTGGTAAAACAGTTTTGACAGCTACGTAAGTCTGTATGTTGTAAGATTAAACTGTCGGGGGAGCCTGTTTGGCTTTGACTTGCTCCCCTAGGAAGCAAATGCTGGAAGCAAATGCTACCAGGGTTCCTGGTATCTAAGACAAGGTTTCGTAAATCAGTTTTGGCGGCCAGATGGGGCTACATGTTTTAAGATTTAATAGTGGGGTAAGCCTGTTTGGCTTTGACTTGCGCCCCTAGGATGCAAATGCTGGATTAACAGGGTTCCTGGTATCTGAAACAAGTTTTGGTAAGGCAATTTTGTGTTCCAGGTGATGCTGAATGTTTTCAGATTTAATAGTCGTGTGAGACTATTTGGCTTTGACTTTCTCCCCTAGGCGGCAGATGCCAGATTGGCGGGGCTCCTGGAATCTAAAAAAAGCCTTATTAAAACAGTTTTAACGGCTACGTAAGTCTGTATGTTTTAATGTTAAATAGTCGGGTGAGTCTGTTTGACTTTGACTTGCTCCCCTAGGATGCAAATGCTAGATTAACAGGGTTCCTGGTATCTGAGACAAGTTTTGGTAAATCAATTTAGGCGGCCAGATGGGGCTATATGTTTTAGGATTAAATAGTCGGATGATCCTGTTTGGCTTTGACTTGCTCCCCTAGGCTGCACATGCCAGATTGGCGGGGCTCCTGGAATCTAAGACAAGTTTTGGTAAAACAGTTTTGACAGCTAGGTAAGGCTGTATGCTTTAAGATTAAATAGTCGGGTGAGCGTGTTTGGCTTTGACTTGCGCCCCTAGGATGCAAATGCTGGAATAACAGGGTTCCTTGTATCTAAGACAAGTTTTGGTAAATCAGTTTTGGCGTCTATGGGTCTGCTTGGCTTTGACTTGCTCCCCTTGGCTGCACATGCCAGATTGGCGGGGCTCCTGGAATCTAAGACAAGTTTTGGTAAAACAGTTTTAACGGCTACGTAAGTCTGTATGTTTTAATGTTAAATAGTCGGGTGAGTCTGTTTGACTTTGACTTGCTCCCCTAGGATGCAAATGCTAGATTAACAGGGTTCCTGGTATCTGAGACAAGTTTTGGTAAATCAATTTAGGCGGCCAGATGGGGCTATATGTTTTAGGATTAAATAGTCGGATGATCCTGTTTGGCTTTGACTTGCTCCCCTAGGCTGCACATGCCAGATTGGCGGGGCTCCTGGAATCTAAGACAAGTTTTGGTAAAACAGTTTTGACAGCTAGGTAAGGCTGTATGCTTTAAGATTAAATAGTCGGGTGAGCGTGTTTGGCTTTGACTTGCGCCCCTAGGATGCAAATGCTGGAATAACAGGGTTCCTGGTATCTAAGACAAGGTTTCGTAAATCAGTTTTGGCGGCCAGATGGGGCTACATGTTTTAAGATTTAATAGTGGGGTAAGCCTGTTTGGCTTTGACTTGCGCCCCTAGGATGCAAATGCTGGATTAACAGGGTTCCTGGTTGTTGTAGTAGGGCGTCTGCAGGGCTTCCAGATGAACTTTGCTCAAATTCTGTATTGTTGGGGGAGCGTTTTTGCTCTGCTCAAATTTTGAAGAAGGTTTTGAAGGAAAACACGTTTGTTCACTTGCAGGTTATTTTTTCTTCTTCTCTATATTTCTGATATTATGTTACAATGCTTTAGTGTTAGTGTAAGTGTAATTGTAATTGTAAGTGTAAGTGTAAGTGGTGAATATGTTTTTCCTGGTTCCGGAGTCGGAACCAACTTCATTGAAATAGCGACGGCTAGATACACTTCTTGTGTGAACATGCCGCCCGCCTTGCAGTATTGCAAAAAATGGAAAAATTAGGAGGTAGTGGCTCTGTTTACTGGTGAGCGCAGGAGCCGGACAGTATCCACCCGAAGACTGTGTTTTGGGCCAATGGTGCGCCGCCATGGCTCGGCAGGACGCCTTGGAGAATCAAGTCTGGATAGATGTCCGAGCCCAAAACCAAATTGGAGATTTCCGGCTGGAACCAGCGATCGTCTGCCAATCGAACGTTGTTGAAAGGCTCGTTCAGTTTCTCGCTGACGAGCTTCGTCGGAGTTCGATACCGGAGATTTGGCATCACCTGCAGGATGACCTCTCGCTGGAAGCTAGAGGTCCTGGAACTGATAATGGCCGAGCAAGCGTTGTCTTTACCGACGAGGGTAACGGATAGCCCGGAGGCCTTTGCCAAGGATGCGTCGATAAGACTTACCGGACAGCACTGGTCTAAAAGTGCCCGAGTGTCGCGGGTCGCCTTGCCGTTTCCAAGTCGGATGAGTGCTCTCGGGAGCACGGTTGTCCTTTTGTGTTCCATTAAAGTAGACAAGGAGATGGAACCAGCGGATGAAGGAGGCGCGGAGCGTCGCTCTTGGGCCTTGGTGCTGCGCATTTTTGGGGATCGCTCTGGAGATCGAGATGGCATGCGACGTGCTTCTTGGAAATGAAGCAAGGTGTGATGGTCGCCCTGGCACTTGCGGCACTTGTCCTTGCGGCGACAGGACTCCCCGGAATGTTGGTGAGCCAGGCAGTTTGGGCAGTATTTGTTGACCAGAACTGCTCGGAGTCTCTTCTCTGGAGACAGCCGCATGAACCGCTGGCACTTTCGCAGCGCGTGGACTCCTCGGCATACTCGGCATCGGAACGATTCCGTTGCCGGTCGGCTCTTGGATCGGCCTTGTTGTTGGCGTGGAGACATCGTGCTGTTACGTGAAGAAGGTTGAAAAAAAACATAATAGACATTACTGATGCGGCTTTATACGGATGGTCCGCAGACCAATGGATCTAGGATTCTAGTCTTTACTGGAGATTCTACTGGATGGAGAATGGAGACTAGATTCTATCGGGAGCAGGATCAGCTTAGAGATAGGTCTCTTGGAGACACCTCGGGCTGTTAACACGTCGACCACTCGGACTCTTTGGTCGTCGCCAGGATAGGTCGTTTGGATTCGACCAAGACGCCAATCATTAACTGGAAGATTATCTTCTTTAATAATGACTAGATCGTCCCGTTGTAAGTCTCGCGTTGGAGTTTGCCATTTGTTTCTTTTGTGTAACTCTAAAAGATACTCATGTTTCCAACGGAGACAGAACTGTTGTTGCAAAGCCTTCAAGCGCTGCCAGCGGTTGATGATGGACGCGGCGTTTTCCTTGATCTCTGGCTCTGTTGCGGAAAGTAGAGGACCCCCGACTAGAAAATGACCGGGAGTCAGAGCTAGGAGATCAGTAGGATCTTCCGACACTGGAGATATCGGTCTTGAATTCAGGCATGCTTCAACTTTGGATAGGAGCGTGGAAAGCTCTTCGAAGGTGTATTTGGAGGTCGATGTAGACTTATAAAATAGATTTTTGAAACTCTTCACACCTGCCTCCCACAGGCCACCCATATGCGGTGCACTAGGAGGGTTGAAGTGCCAGGACAGTTTCTGGAGACTGTAAGTGGCCTGGAGTTGAGTCTTAAGCGCTTCTACAAAATCGCGCGAGAGGACTTTGGCCGCTCCGACGAAGGTTTTGCCGTTGTCGGAATGCATTTGACTTGGGCACCCTCGTCGTGCCACAAATCTCGCAAATGCCGCTAGGAATTTTTCTGTGGTCAGGTCAGATGTAGCTTCTAAATGGATGGCTTTGGTGCTGAGGCACACAAAGACGCACACGTAGCCTTTTGTAATAAGACAGGCTCGACCTGTGTAATTTTTCACATCGAAGGGGCCTGCAAAATCGACTCCTGTGTGAGTGAGAATGTGACTCTCTCCACAGGCAAGTCGCCCATGAGCTGCGTTTGCAATTTCTTTTTTCGGATGACGCAGATTTTGCAGGAATGAATTGTGGATTTGACCAACACCTTCAGCTTTGGAATCCAGTACTGTGATCGTATTAAACGCATCATGAGCTGGTTGCCTCCATGCAAGGATATAAGATGGGTGAAAGCGGTCAAGAGACGCGAATATGCACATGTGTATGGCAGTATGATTGGATGCCGCTCATCGTAGCCGAGTGCTTCGGCCGCTCTTACACGACCACATGCTCGAATAATTCCCTTACCATCTAAAAAGGGGTTCAAATTAAGGATTTTGCTGGAAATAAGCTATTTTTTCGTGCTCAAGCAAGTGTACTCTGACGAGTATGCTTGTCTCTGGGTCAGGAGAATGAGTTTTTCTTGTGCATAAGAAATCTCGTTGCTGTCAATTTCAATAGTTGACGGGAGCGACAATCGTTTGCAACGCTTGAAGAAGCGATAGATGTAGGCTAACACTCGCAGGGCTCGATCGAACTTGGAGAAGCGCTCGAGGAAAGAAAATGAGGGAGCCGTGTTTACGAGGTTTACCTTAATCGTACGTTGCTCTATTGTCGTATCTGGGAGGGGATCTGAAGGAATGGGCCATTGGTTCTGAGGTAGGAGTAACCATTCTGGCCCGTGCCACCACAGCTCATTGTTGACTAACGCTTGTGGTGGGGCACCTCTGCTCGCTAGGTCCGCTGGATTGTACTCGGATCGTACATGGGACCATTTATTGGAGTCGGTGGCCTGAGTAATTTTTGCGACTCTGTTTGCTACAAAGGTAGTCCAGGCGCATGGTGGCTTATGAAGCCAAGCTAGCACAATTGTGGAATCTGTCCAATAGAACCATTCGCCGCCAGCGGAAGGTAGCTGGGGACTGAGTGCAGCGGATAACTCGGACAGAAGTGCTGCTCCGCACAGCTCTAGTCGTGGCAAGGATACCGTCTTCACCGGAGCGACTCTCGTTTTCGCTGTTAGGAGATGTACTGATATGCGATCTTGTATCTCAGTGCGCACGTAAATGGCGGCCCCATATGCACGCTGCGAAGCGTCACAAAACCCGTGGTATTGAATAGTCCCCTGTGGGCGGAATTCGACCCATCTAGGGATGCGAATCGCACTGAGGCCCGGATACTCTTGCAGAAATAAATTCCACTTAATGAGAAGACTCTCAGGTAGCGGATCGTCCCAGCCCAGTTCTTGGAGCCAGATCTCCTGCATGAATATTTTTGCCTGGATAATGACTGGACCCAGCCAACCTGCTGGGTCGAACAGTTTGGCAATCTGTGAAAGGACTTCACGTTTGGAGACGGACTGTTTGGCTGTTAGCTCGGATGGAGCGAAAAGAACTCATCGGTGTCAGCTTTCCATCTGATCCCGAGAGTCTTTGCCGAACAGGCTTCCTCGATCTCTAAAAAGTCGGCGTGAAGCAAGTGGTCCTTGGGAATCGCTCTTAGCAAGTCCTTTTCATTGGATGTCCATTTTCGCAAGGGGAACCCGGCAGATTCAAGGGCCTTGCGGAGTTCTGCAATTGCTTGATCTGCTGTTGATTTGGAATGGGCTCCCGCTAGTACATCGTCGACATACATATTGTTTGCGATAATGTGACTTGCTAAGGGATAGAGTGAACGAACGTCATCAGATAACTGATGTAGTACCCGGATTGCCAAAAAGGGGCACAGCTAACTCCAAACGTGACTGTGCTGAGTTCGAAGTCACGAAGCTCGTTGTCCTTTGTTCGGAACAGAATTCTCTGATAGGGCGTGTGGTTGGGATGCACAAGTATTTGCCGATACATTTTTGTGATATCGGCATTGAACACATATCGGAAGAAGCGCCATCTTAGAATTTGAATGGTTAAGTCGGATTGCAGAACGGGCCCTGCATGTAGCACATCGTTCAGACTTTTACCATTCGATGACGGGTGGGAGGCGTTAAACACTACGCGGAGCTTGGTCGTGGTGCTGTCAGGCTTGTGAACAGCATGGTGTGGTAGATAAAAGTTATCTGAACCATTGCTTGGAGGGACTTGTCGCATGTGACCAAAGTCCAGATATTCCTGGATCACCGCATCGTACTGCTCCTTAAGGGGGGCATTTTTTGCCAGACGATTCTCATTTCGTAGAAATTGAGCTAGTGCAATGGACCTTGAATGGCCTAACTGGATGTGATCGGAATTCTTGAATGGCAGTGTGACCAAGTATCTGCCGTTTTTATCCCTTTTAGTGGTTTTTTGAAAATTGCGCTCTCAAAAAAGGTCGGATTCCTTTTCCAGCTTAACTGGAATATCCTCCACCTCCCAAAATTTTGTGAGCAGTTTATCCAAGCTCGCATTTGGATTCAGCGAGACTTGAGTCAAAAAGGATGCGACAGATTTGGCACTGGTCTTAGAAACGGGGCCTGTAAGGATCCAGCCGAAAATCGTTTCTTGACCAAGGAGAGTGCCACATATGTTGGGATAGGAGCCACCTAACAATATGGATGGGAGGATATCGGCGCCGAGAAGCACGTCTATCTGTGAGCTCCTATAGAAAGAGGGATCGGCCAAGTGTAATTTTGGAAGTTCTTCCAAAGCAGTTTGGGGGATGGTGTAGGAGGGCAAATTGCCTGCCAGCTTTGGAAGAACATAAGCCGAGGTTTCAATATGAACCCTGGGCTTTATAGGAGAGCCAATATTAAAATGGCAAAGTTTTTGAGGTTGAGCCGAAATGGCTTGATTCAAACCGGAGACCTGTGCGTCGACGGGTTGATAAGGAAGTTTAACCCTTTTGAACAATCGCTCTGAAATAAAGGTCGCTTCAGACCCAGAGTCGATTAATGCCCGGGCTGTATACTTTGTGTCCAAATGACACACTTGGATGACAGCCGTGCCGAGGAGAACACCATGTGAGTTTGCGGAAAAATAGTTTTGAACGGTAGCTTGGGTTGAAGTAGAAGTGGACTGTATTGGTGAAGGAGGGTTCAAAACTATTGGTGTTGTGGAAGCTGAGGGCACCTGGGGTCTGTCACGGTGGAGTAGCGTGTTGTGACGTCCCTTGCACGTGAAACAACTATGTGCGCTGGTGCAGTCTTTCAACTGGTGCTGTCTGGCGAAGCAGTTTAAGCACAGCTTTTGTTGCTTAATGACGGAAACTCTCTCGGGTACGGACATTTGTAGAAAACGTGGGCATAGACGCACGGGATGGTTTTCCTTCTGACACAATTTGCAGTGCTGTGGCTTTGCAGTCACTGTTGCTTCGAAGGTTCTCAGGTGGTTGGACTCTTTTCTTGTGGGTTTGGACTGGAGTGGCGTATGTGCGGTAGGTCGTACATCCTCTATCGCCTCCAAGGTGCGATATCGGTCGATCAGAAATAAATTCATCTCGGACCATTGAGGGATCTCTGCCTTATCGTGGAGTGATTGTTCCCATAACGACAGCGTGAGCTTAGGCAATTTAGAGGAGCACAAGAAAATTAGCAGACAATCCCAATTTTCGGTGCTCACCCTGGACAAGTCGAGAGCCGTTAAACATCCCTGGACTGTGCCCTGAAGCTCTTTAAGGGCGGCTCCAGACTCTTGTGTTGCTGAGGGGAGATTGAAAAGGATTTTCAATTGACTAATGACTAATAGTCGCTTATTCTCAAATCTCTCCGTCAGGCTCGCCCACGCTGACTGAAAGCCGTCATTCGTGAGCGGGGACTTGGAGACAATTGCTCTAGCTTCGCCGCTGGTTTTGGAATTAAGATGGAACAATTTTTCCACCGGCGTCAATCTTGGATTGTTAATATAAACAGCTGTAAACAAGTCTCGGAAAGTAGGCCAGCGTAGGTAATCCCCACTGAAAACTTCAGTGTCGCATGGCGGGAGACTGCAACCCCTGGACATGGAGAAGTTGGAGGGGGTTGCTCAGCTTGTCTATTTAACGCCGTGGCTCCTTCTATTTTTTCGCTTAGTTGAGCCGCACATCGCTCGTAAACGGAGTACGAGTAATCATATTTAGCTTGCATAGCCACCAGGTCACTGCTGCTGCAAGCGCCTTGGTTGAGAGCTTTGGAACATAACTCGTACTCGCGTTCTACCTTTTCCCATAAAGTCTTAATCTGATCTCGTCGGACTTGGAGAGTGAACAGTGACACGTCACTGTCCGCTGCGTCATTGATCTTCACTTCAAACTGGCCTAGTCGGTCAGTTATAGAAACGAAGTCGTTCAGTGCCATTTCGCTTGACTTCTGCATTTTTTGCGTAGTCGAACGGGTAATTTTTGGGGTAATATCTCTTGTTGGAATCGGACTCACAGTCTTGCGGACGGTTGTGCTGGTACTCTCGACCTTGAGTTTCCCGAAAACTGCTCTAGGTGAGGTTAAAGGTCGCTTTGACTCCTTGACGGACGGTGCTGTGAGTCGTTTTTGGCTGTTTTGATCACCACCGATTGGCATACTAGGCTCTTCACAGAGCCAAAAATTGTACTAACCAGGTGAAATGTGATCAAATACAAATAATTTGAATCAGCAGAGAGAAAACGGAATAAGAAATGGCACAGGAACGATGGAATCGAGATATCAGAATAAAATGGAATGACCGAAATGGTGTGCACTATTGAGTCCAACGAAATCGGAAAATTTTGTTAAATCAATTATTTTACTAAGAATTTGCTAAATTGATTCTTATTTAGTTTCCTTTAATTGAGAAAAAATCTAATTATTTCTTTATTGAAACACCAGAGAAAAGGATTTATTCTCTTTTGACAAAGCGGCCGTGTAGTGGAAACGGATCGCGCAAAAAAAAATAATGCTTATCGATGGTTGAGCTCATGAAGAAGCACGTTTATTCTAAACGCAGCTCAATGAAAAGGTTTTTTGTCATAGAATTATTTATATAAATTGTTATTTTAAGAAAAATCGCACGGATATTCGATTTATTACGCAACTTGGAAACGTCTTAACTTATAATTATGTTTTATAAATTTTTTATAAGAATAAGAAAAAGTACTGTATATGTTTGTATTTTATTAAGTAAACGCAGCTCAATGGCAAGGTGGAAACATACAAAATATAAAAGTTTCACAGAATCAGTTTATCGAAAACCGATCTTGACACATTACAACCCTGTTGTTTGTTTACGTTTTGCACTTGCCAATTAATTGGTAAAAATAACTATATAAATTAATATTGAAGCTGCTGTGGAGGAAAAATAACAAACGATACACATATAATAGGATGTGTGTGTGTGTATACATGCAGGTGAATTTGCACAGTGTGGTTTTAATTAATTAAATACCAATTAGAATTGTGTGTTTTTATATATGTATTTAGTGTGTGATTCTTTGGTGAAGGTTGGAATGGAGAAGCGCATACACTTGTTGTTCAACGGAGCGAAAGCCTATGTGTGCAGATATGTCTTGATGTACTTGCGTACATCAATATGGCGATCGGTTAAATTTTTGGGTATGCACTTGTACATATATGTATATACATATGTACAGACACCAATATGGCGACCTTATCGGAGTCACTTTCTGTTTTATTTCCTTCAATATTTATCACTTTTTAGATGCCTTAATGGCCACGAACAATATTTTATCTGCAGGTTTTTTTGTTGAATTTTTTAAATACAATTGCCCCTCGCTTTAACCACGGACAATGTGAAGCGAAAAAATATGTTCAGACACACAAAGGAATTAATTAACTGGAGTTGCCGGAAATTTGGCAATGGACAAGTTGAGGTAGGTGCACTGCTACTTATCTTGTTTGAATTTATAGCTGTTCCTGGAACCTTTTATTGCAGATCCACCAATGCTTGCTGGGGCGAACGGGATATGCCAAATGTTGATGAAGTATCCGGCTCGAAGGACCAAATGTTGTAGTAGGGCGTCTGCAGGGCTTCCAGATGAACTTTGCTCAAATTCTGTATTGTTGGGGGAGCGTTTTTGCTCTGCTCAAATTTTGAAGAAGGTTTTGAAGGAAAACACGTTTGTTCACTTGCAGGTTATTTTTTCTTCTTCTCTATATTTCTGATATTATGTTACAATGCTTTAGTGTTAGTGTAAGTGTAATTGTAATTGTAAGTGTAAGTGTAAGTGGTGAATATGTTTTTCCTGGTTCCGGAGTCGGAACCAACTTCATTGAAATAGCGACGGCTAGATACACTTCTTGTGTGAACACTGGTATCTGAGAAAAGTTTTGGTAAGGCAATTTTGAGTTCCAGGTGATGCTGAATGTTTTCAGATTTAATAGTCGTGTGAGACTATTTGGCTTTGACTTTCTCCCCTAGGCGGCAGATGCCAGATTGGCGAGGCTCCTGGAATCTAAAAAAAAGCCTTGGTAAAACAGTTTTAACAGCTACGTAAGTCTGTATGTTTTAAGGTTAAATAGTCGGGTGAGTCTGTTTGACTTTGACTTGCTCCCCTAGGATGCAAATGCTGGATTAACAGGGTTCATGGTATTTGAGACAAGTTTTGGTAAATCAGTTTTGGCGGCCAGGTGGGGCTATATGATTTAAAATTCAATAGTCAGGTGAGACTATTTGACTTTGACTTGCTCCCCTAGGATGCAAATGCTGGATTAAAATTGTTCCTGGTATCTGAGACAAGTTTTGGTAAGGCAATTTTGAGTTCCAGGTGAGACTGAATGTATTCAGACTTAATAGTCGTTTGAGACTATTTGGCTTTGACTTTCTCCCCTAGGCGGCACATGATAGATTGGCGGGGCTCCTGGAATCTAAAAAAGTTTTGGTAAAACAGTTTTGACAGCTACGTAAATCTGTATGTTTTAAGATTAAACTGTCGGGGAGCCTGTTTGGCTTTGACTTGCTCCCCTAGGCTCCACATGCCAGATTGGCTTGGCTCCTGGAATCTTAGACAAGGTTTGGTAAAACAGTTTTGACAGCTGGGCAAGACTGTATGTTTTAAGATTAAATAGTCGGGTGAGCGTGTTTGGCTTTGTATAATAACAGGAATAACAGAATAACAGGGTTCCTGGTATCTAAGACAAGTTTTGGTAAATCAGTTTTGGCGGCCAGATGGGGCATTATGTTTTAGGATTAAATAGTAGGATGAGCCTGTTTGGCTTTGACTCGCTCCCCTAGGCTGCACATGCCAGATTGGCGGGGCTCCTGGAATCTAAGACAAGTTTTGGTAAAATAGTTTTGACAGCTAGGTAAGGCTGTATGTCTTAAGATTAAATAGTCGGGTGAGCGTGTTTGGCTTTGACTTGCGCCCCTAGGATGCAAATGCTGGAATAACAGGGTTCCTGGTATCTAAAACATGTTTTGGTAAGTCGGTTTTGGCGGCCAGATGGGGCTATATGTTTTAAGATTTAATAGTTTGGTGAACCTGTTTGGCTTTGACTGGCGCCCCTAGGATGCAAATGCTGGATTAACAGGGTTCCTGGTATCTGAGACAAGTTTTGGTAAATCAGTTTTGGCGGCCAGATGGGGCATTATGTTTTAGGATTAAATAGTAGGATGAGCCTGTTTGGCTTTGACTCGCTCCCCTAGGCTGCACATGCCAGATTGGCGGGGCTCCTGGAATCTAAGACAAGTTTTGGTAAAATAGTTTTGACAGCTAGGTAAGGTTGTATGCTTTAAGATTAAATAGTCGGGTGAGCGTGTTTGGCTTTGACTTGCGCCCCTAGGATGCAAATGCTGGAATAACAGGGTTCCTGGTATCTAAAACATGTTTTGGTAAGTCGGTTTTGGCGGCCAGATGGGGCTATATGTTTTAAGATTTAATAGTTTGGTGAACCTGTTTGGCTTTGACTGGCGCCCCTAGGATGCAAATGCTGGATTAACAGGGTTCCTGGTATCTGAGACAAGTTTTGGTAAAACAGTTTTGACGGCTAGGTAAGGCTGTATGCTTTAAGATTAAATAGTCGGGTGACCGTGTTTGGCTTTGACTTGCGCCCCTAGGATGCAAATGCTGGAATAACAGGGTTCCTGGTATCTAAAACATGTTTTGGTAAGTCGGTTTTGGCGGCCAGATGGGGCTATATGTTTTAAGATTTAATAGTTTGGTGAACCTGTTTGGCTTTGACTGGCGCCCCTAGGATGCAAATGCTGGATTAACAGGGTTCCTGGTATCTGAGACAAGTTTTGGTAAATCAGTTTTGGCGGCCAGATGGGGCATTATGTTTTAGGATTAAATAGTAGGATGAGCCTGTTTGGCTTTGACTCGCTCCCCTAGGCTGCACATGCCAGATTGGCGGGGCTCCTGGAATCTAAGACAAGTTTTGGTAAAATAGTTTTGACAGCTAGGTAAGGTTGTATGCTTTAAGATTAAATAGTCGGGTGAGCGTGTTTGGCTTTGACTTGCGCCCCTATGATGCAAATGCTGGAATAACAGGGTTCCTAGTATCTAAGACAAGTTTTGGTAAATCAGTTTTGGCAGCTACGTAATTTTGTATGTTTTAAGATTAAATTGTCGGGTGAGCCTGTTTGGCTTTGACTTGCTCCCCTAGGCTGCACATGCCAGATTGGCGGGGCTCCTGGAATCTAAGACAAATTTTGGTAAAACAGTTTTGACAGCTAGGTAAGGCTGTATGTCTTAAGATTAAATAGTCGGGTGAGCGTGTTTGGCTTTGACTTGCGCCCCTAGTATGCAAATGCTGGAATAACAGGGTTCCTGGTATCTAAGACAAGTTTTCGTAAATCAGTTTTGGCGGCCAGATGGGGCTATATGTTTTAAGATTTAATAGTCGGGTGAGCGTGTTTGGCTTTGACTTGCGCCCCTAGTATGCAAATGCTGGAATAACAGGGTTCCTGGTATCTAAGGCAAGTTTTCGTAAATCAGTTTTGGCTGCCAGATGGGGCTATATGTTTTAAGATTTAATAGTCGGCTGAGTCTGTTTTACTTTGACTTGCTCCCCTAGGATGCAAATGCTGGATTAACAGGGTTCCTGGTATCTGAGACAAGTTTTGGTTTTGGGTGAGCGTGTTTGGCTTTGTATAATAACAGGAATAACAGAATAACAGGGTTCCTGGTATCTAAGACAAGTTTTGGTAAATCAGTTTTGGCGTCCAGATGGGGCTATATGTTTTAAGATTTAATAGTCGGGTGAGCCTGTTTGGCTTTGACTTGCGCCCCTAGGATGCAAATGCTGCATTAACAGTGTTCCTGGTATCTGAGACAAGTTTTGGTAAAACAGTTTTGACGGCTAGGTAAGGCTGTATGCTTTAAGATTAAATAGTCGGGTGACCGTGTTTGGCTTTGACTTGCGCCCCTAGGATGCAAATGCTGGAATAACAGGGTTCCTGGTATCTAAAACATGTTTTGGTAAGTCGGTTTTGGCGGCCAGATGGGGCTATATGTTTTAAGATTTAATAGTTTGGTGAACCTGTTTGGCTTTGACTGGCGCCCCTAGGATGCAAATGCTGGATTAACAGGGTTCCTGGTATCTGAGACAAGTTTTGGTAAATCAGTTTTGGCGGCCAGATGGGGCATTATGTTTTAGGATTAAATAGTAGGATGAGCCTGTTTGGCTTTGACTCGCTCCCCTAGGCTGCACATGCCAGATTGGCGGGGCTCCTGGAATCTAAGACAAGTTTTGGTAAAATAGTTTTGACAGCTAGGTAAGGCTGTATGCTTTAAGATTAAATAGTCGGGTGAGCGTGTTTGGCTTTGACTTGCGCCCCTATGATGCAAATGCTGGAATAACAGGGTTCCTAGTATCTAAGACAAGTTTTGGTAAATCAGTTTTGGCAGCTACGTAATTTTGTATGTTTTAAGATTAAATTGTCGGGTGAGCCTGTTTGGCTTTGACTTGCTCCCCTAGGCTGCACATGCCAGATTGGCGGGGCTCCTGGAATCTAAGACAAATTTTGGTAAAACAGTTTTGACAGCTAGGTAAGGCTGTATGTCTTAAGATTAAATAGTCGGGTGAGCGTGTTTGGCTTTGACTTGCGCCCCTAGTATGCAAATGCTGGAATAACAGGGTTCCTGGTATCTAAGACAAGTTTTCGTAAATCAGTTTTGGCGGCCAGATGGGGCTATATGTTTTAAGATTTAATAGTCGGGTGAGCGTGTTTGGCTTTGACTTGCGCCCCTAGTATGCAAATGCTGGAATAACAGGGTTCCTGGTATCTAAGGCAAGTTTTCGTAAATCAGTTTTGGCTGCCAGATGGGGCTATATGTTTTAAGATTTAATAGTCGGCTGAGTCTGTTTTACTTTGACTTGCTCCCCTAGGATGCAAATGCTGGATTAACAGGGTTCCTGGTATCTGAGACAAGTTTTGGTTTTGGGTGAGCGTGTTTGGCTTTGTATAATAACAGGAATAACAGAATAACAGGGTTCCTGATATCTAAGACAAGTTTTGGTAAATCAGTTTTGGCGTCCAGATGGGGCTATATGTTTTAAGATTTAATAGTCGGGTGAGCCTGTTTGGCTTTGACTTGCGCCCCTAGGATGCAAATGCTGCATTAACAGTGTTCCTGGTATCTGAGACAAGTTTTGGTAAAACAGTTTGGCAGCTAGGTAAGGCTGTATGATTTAAGATTAAATAGTCGGGTGAGCGTGTTTGGCTTTGACTTGCGCCCCTAGGATGCAAATGCTGGAATAATAGGGTTCCTGGTATCTAAGACATGTTTTGGTAAGTCGGTTTTGGCGTCCAGATGGGGCTATATGTTTTAAGATTTAATAGTTTGGTGAACCTGTTTGGCTTTGACTTGCGCCCCTAGGATGCAAATGCTGGATTAACAGGGTTCCTGGTATCTGAGACAAGTTTTGGTAAGGCAATTTTGATTCCAGGTGTGGCTGAATGAGTTAAAATTTAATAGTCGGGTGAGGCTATTTGGCTTTGTTTTGCTCCCCTAGGCTGCATATGCTAGATTAACAGGGTTCCTGGTATCTGAGACAAGTTTTGGTAAATCAGTTTAGGCGCCAGATGGGGCTATATGTTTTAGGATTAAATAGTCGGATGATCCTGTTTGGCTTTGACTTGCTCCCCTAGGCTGCACATGCCAGATTGGCGGGGCTCCTGGAATCTAAGACAAGTTTTGGTAAAACAGTTTTGACAGCTAGGTAAGGATTTATGCTTTAAGATTAAATAGTCGGGTGAGCGTGTTTGGCTTTGACTTGCGCCCCAAGGATGCAAATGCTGGAATAACAGGGTTCCTCGTATCTAAGACAAGTTTTGGTAAATCAGTTTTGGCGTCTATGGGTCTATATGTTTTAGGATTAAATAGTCGGATGAGCCTGCTTGGCTTTTACTTGCTCCCCTTGGCTGCACATGCCAGATTGGCGGGGCTCCTGGAATCTAAGACAAGTTTTGGTAAAACAGTTTTGACAGCTACGTAAGTCTGTATGTTTTAAGATTTAACTGTCGGGGGAGCCTGTTTGGCTTTGACTTGCTCCCCTAGGAAGCAAATGCTGGAATAACAGGGTTCCTGGTATCTAAGACAAGGTTTCGTAAATCAGTTTTGGCGGCCAGATGGGGCTACATGTTTTAAGATTTAATAGTGGGGTAAGCCTGTTTGGCTTTGACTTGCGCCCCTAGGATGCAAATGCTGGATTAACAGGGTTCCTGGTATCTGAGAAAAGTTTTGGTAAGGCAATTTTGAGTTCCAGGTGATGCTGAATGTTTTCAGATTTAATAGTCGTGTGAGACTATTTGGCTTTGACTTTCTCCCCTAGGCGGCAGATGCCAGATTGGGGGGCTCCTGGAATCTAAAAAAAAGCCTTGGTAAAACAGTTTTAACAGCTACGTAAGTCTGTATGTTTTAAGGTTATATAGTCGGGTGAGTCTGTTTGACTTTGACTTGCTCCCCTAGGATGCAAATGCTGGATTAACAGGGTTCCTGGTATTTGAGACAAGTTTTGGTAAATCAGTTTTGGCGGCCAGGTGGGGCTATATGATTTAAAATTCAATAGTCAGGTGAGACTATTTGACTTTGACTTGCTCCCCTAGGATGCAAATGCTGGATTAACATTGTTCCTGGTATCTGAGACAAGTTTTGGTAAGGCAATTTTGAGTTCCAGGTGAGACTGAATGTATTCAGACTTAATAGTCGTTTGAGACTATTTGGCTTTGACTTTCTCCCCTAGGCGGCACATGCCAGATTGGCGGGGCTCCTGGAATCTAAAAAAAGTTTTGGTAAAACAGTTTTGACAGCTACGTAAGTCTGTATGTTTTAAGATTAAACTGTCGGGGGAGCCTGTTTGGCTTTGACTTGCTCCCCTAGGCTCCACTTGCCAGATTGGCTTGGCTCCTGGAATCTTAGGCAAGGTTTGGTAAAACAGTTTTGACAGCTGGGCAAGACTGTATGTTTTAAGATTAAATAGTCGGGTGAGCGTGTTTGGCTTTGTATAAGAACAGGAATAACAGAATAACAGGGTTCCTGGTATCTAAGACAAGTTTTGGTAAATCAGTTTTGGCGTCCAGATGGGGCTATATGTTTTAAGATTTAATAGTCGGGTGAGCCTGTTTGGCTTTGACTTGCGCCCCTAGGATGCAAATGCTGCATTAACAGTGTTCCTGGTATCTAAAACAAATTTTGGGAAAACAGTTTTGACGGCTAGGTAAGGCTGTATGCTTTAAGATTAAATAGTCGGGTGACCGTGTTTGGCTTTGACTTGCGCCCCTAGGATGCAAATGCTGGAATAACAGGGTTCCTGGTATCTAAAACATGTTTTGGTAAGTCGGTTTTGGCGGCCAGATGGGGCTATATGTTTTAAGATTTAATAGTTTGGTGAACCTGTTTGGCTTTGACTGGCGCCCCTAGGATGCAAATGCTGGATTAACAGGGTTCCTGGTATCTGAGACAAGTTTTGGTAAATCAGTTTTGGCGGCCAGATGGGGCATTATGTTTTAGGATTAAATAGTCGGATGAGCCTGTTTGGCTTTGACTTGCTCCCCTAGGCTGCACATGCCAGATTGGCGGGGCTCCTGGAATCTAAGACAAGTTTTGGTAAAACAGTTTTGACAGCTAGGTAAGGCTGTATGCTTTAAGATTAAATCGTCGGGTGAGCGTGTTTGGCTTTGACTTGCGCCCCTAGGATGCAAATGCTGGAATAACAGGGTTCCTGGTATCTAAGAGAAGTTTTGGTAAATCAGTTTTGGCAGCTACGTAATTTTGTATGTTTTAAGATTAAATTGTCGGGTGAGCCTGTTTGGCTTTGACTTGCTCCCCTAGGCTGCACATGCCAGATTGGCGGGGCTCCTGGAATCTAAGACAAATTTTGGTAAAACAGTTTTGACAGCTAGGTAAGGCTGTATGTCTTAAGATTAAATAGTCGGGTGAGCGTGTTTGGCTTTGACTTGCGCCCCTAGTATGCAAATGCTGGGATAACAGGGTTCCTGGTATCTAAGACAAGTTTTCGTAAATCAGTTTTGGCGGCCAGATGGGGCTATATGTTTTAAGATTTAATAGTCGGGTGAGCGTGTTTGGCTTTGACTTGCGCCCCTAGTATGCAAATGCTGGAATAACAGGGTTCCTGGTATCTAAGACAAGTTTTCGTAAATCAGTTTTGGCTGCCAGATGGGGCTATATGTTTTAAGATTTAATAGTCGGGTGAGTCTGTTTGACTTTGACTTGCTCCCCTAGGATGCAAATGCTGGATTAACAGGGTTCCTGGTATCTGAGACAAGTTTTGGTAAGGCAATTTTGAGTTCCAGGTGAGACTGAATGTATTCAGACTTAATAGTAGTTTGAGACTATTTGGCTTTGACTTTCTCCCCTAGGCGGCACATGCCAGATTGGCGAGGCTCCTGGAATCTAATAAAAGATTTGGTAAAACAGTTTTGACAGCTACGTAAGTCTGTATGTTTGAAGATTAAACTGTCGGGGGAGCCTGTTTGGCTTTGACTTGCTCCCCTAGGCTCCACATGCCACATTGGCTTGGCTCCTGGAATCTAAGACAAGGTTTGGTAAAACAGTTTTGACAGCTGGGCAAGACTGTATGTTTTAAGATTAAATAGTCGGTTGAGCCTGTTTGGCTTTGAGTTGCGCCCCTAGGATGCAAATGCTGGATAAACAGGGTTCCTGGTATTGGTAAGACAATTTTGAGTTCCAGGTGATGCTGAATGTGTTAAGACTTAATAGTCGGGTGAGCGTGTTTTGCTTTGACTTGCTCCCCTAGGCTGCAAATGCTAGATTAACAAGGCTCCTGGT
This sequence comes from Drosophila kanekoi, assembly GCA_037075305.1. Lineage (NCBI taxonomy): Eukaryota > Metazoa > Arthropoda > Insecta > Diptera > Drosophilidae > Drosophila > Drosophila kanekoi. The sequence continues at coordinate 28,706 of JBAMCE010000039.1, read as the reverse complement.
TTTTAAGGAAAGTTTTGGTAAAGCAGTTTTAGCAGCTACGTAAGTCTGTATGTTTTAAGATTAAATTGTCGGATGAGCCTGTTTGGCTTTGACTTGCTCCCCTAGGCTCCACATGCCAGATTGGCGGGACTCCTGGAATCTAAGACAAGTTTTGGTAAAACAGTTTTGACAGCTAGGTAAGGCTGTATGCTTTAAGATTAAATAGTCGGGTGAGCGTGTTTGGCTTTGACTTGCGCCCCTAGGATGAAAATGCTGGGATAACAGGGTTCCTGGTATCTAAGACAATTTTTGGTAAATCAGTTTTGGCGGCCAGATGGGGCTATATGTTTTAAGATTTAATAGTTGGGTGAGCCTGTTTGGCTTTGACTTGCGCCCCTAGGATGCAAATGCTGCATTAACAGGGTTCCTGGTATCTAAGACATGTTTTGGTAAGTCGGTTTTGGCGTCCAGATGGGGCTACATGTTTTAAGATTTAATAGTTTGGTGAGCCTGTTTGGCTTTGACTTGCGCCCCTAGGATGCAAATGCTGGATTAACAGGGTTCCTGGTATCTGAGACAAGTTTTGGTAAGGCAATTTTGAGTTCCAGGTGTGGCAGAATGAGTTAAAATTTAATAGTCGGGTGAGGCTATTTGGCTTTGTTTTGCTCTCCTAGGCTGCAAATGCTAGACTAACAGGGTTCCTGGTATCTGAGACAAGTTTTGGTAAATCAGTTTTGGCGGCCAGGTGGGGCTATATGATTTAAAATTCAATAGTCGTGTGAGACTATTTGACTTTGACTTGCTCCCCTAGGATGCAAATGCTGGATTAACAGGGTTCCTGGTATCTGAGACAAGTTTTGGTAAGGCAATTTTGAGTTCCAGGTGAGACTGAATGTATTCAGACTTAATAGTCGGTTGAGACTATTTTGCTTTGACTTGCTCCCCTAGGCTGCAAATGCTAGATTAACAAGGCTCCTGGTTTTTACGGCAAGTTTTGGTAAAGCAGTTTTGGCAGCTACGTTAGTCTGTATGTTTTAAGATTAAATTGTCGGGTGAGCCTGTTTGGCTTTGACTTGCTCCCCTAGGCTGCACATGCCAGATTGGCGGGGCTCCTGGAATCTAAGACAAGTTTTGGTAAAACAGTTTTGACAGCTAGGTAAGGCTGTATGCTTTAAGATTAAACTGTCGGGGGAGCCTGTTTGGCTTTGACTTGCTCCCCTAGGAAGCAAATGCTGGAATAACAGGGTTCCTGGTATTGGTAAGGCAATTTTGAGTTCCAGGTGAGGCTGAATGTGTTAAGACTTAATAGTCGGTTGAGACTATTTTGCTTTGACTTGCTCCCCTAGGCTGCAAATGCTAGATTAACAAGGCTCCTGGTTTTTAAGGCAAGTTTTGGTAAAGCAGTTTTGGCAGCTACGTAAGTCTGTATATTTTAAGATTAAATTGTCGGGTGAGCCTGTTTGGCTTTGACTTGCTCCCCTAGGCTGCACATGCCAGATTGGCGGGGCTCCTGGAATCTAAGACAAGTTTTGGTAAAACAGTTTTGACAGCTAGGTAAGGCTGTATGCTTTAAGATTAAACTGTCGGGGGAGCCGGTTTGGCTTTGACTTGCTCCCCTAGGAAGCAAATGCTGGAATAACAGGGTTCCTGGTATTGGTAAGGCAATTTTGAGTTCCAGGTGAGGCTGAATGTGTTAAGACTTAATAGTCGGTTGGGACTATTTTGCTTTGACTTGCTCCCCTAGGTTGCAAATGCTAGATTAACAAGCCTCCTGGTTTTTAAGGCAAGTTTTGGTAAAGCAGTTTTGGCAGCTACGTAAGTCTGTATGTTTTAAGATTAAATAGTCGGGTGAGCGTGTTTGGCCTTGACTTGCGCCCCAAGGATGCAAATGCTGGAATAACAGGGTTCCTCGTATCTAAGACAAGTTTTGGTAAATCAGTTTTGGCGGCCAGATGGGGCATTATGTTTTAGGATTAAATAGTCGGATGAGGCTGTTTGGCTTTGACTTGCTCCCCTAGGCTGCACATGCCAGATTGGCGGGGCTCCTGGAATCTAAGACAAGTTTTGGTAAAACAGTTTTGACAGCTAGGTAAGGCTGTATGCTTTAAGATTAAATAGTCGGGTGAGCGTGTTTGGCTTTGACTTGCGCCCCTAGGATGCAAATGCTGGAATAACAGGGTTCCTGGTATCTAAGACAAGTTTTCGTAAATCAGTTTTGGCTGCCAGATGGGGCTATATGTTTTAAGATTTAATAGTCGGGTGAGTCTGTTTGACTTTGACTTGCTCCCCTAGGATGCAAATGCTGGATTAACAGGGTTCCTGGTATCTGAGACAAGTTTTGGTAAGGCAATTTTGAGTTCCAGGTGAGACTGAATGTATTCAGACTTAATAGTCGTTTGAGACTATTTGGCTTTGACTTTCTCCCCTAGGCGGCACATGCCAGATTGGCGGGGCTCCTGGAATCTAAGACAAGTTTTGGTAAAACAGTTTTGACAGCTACGTAAGTCTGTATGTTTTAAGATTAAACTGTCGGGGGAGCCTGTTTGGCTTTGACTTGCTCCCCTAGGAAGCAGATTGGCGGGGCTCCTGGAATCTGAGACAAGTTTTGGTAAAGCAGTTTTGGCAGCTACGTTAGTCTGTATGTTTTAAGATTAAATTGTCGTTTGAGACTATTTGGCTTTGACTTTCTCCCCTAGGCTGCACATGCCAGATTGGCGGGGCTCCTGGAATCTAAGACAAGTTTTGGTAAAACAGTTTTGACAGCTACGTAAGTCTGTATGTTTTAAGATTAAACTGTCGGGGGAGCCTGTTTGGCTTTGACTTGCTCCCCTAGGAAGCAAATGCTGGAATAACAGGGCTCCTGGTATCTAAGACAAGGTTTCGTAAATCAGTTTTGGCGGCCAGATGGGGCTACATGTTTTAAGATTTAATAGTGGGGTTAGCCTGTTTGGCTTTGACTTGCTCCCCTAGGATGCAAATGCTGGATTAACAGGGTTCCAGGTATCTGAGACAAGTTTTGGTAAGGCAATTTTGCGTTCCAGGTGAGGCTGAATGTATTCAGACTTAATAGTCGTTTGAGACTATTTGGCTTTGACTTTCTCCCCTAGGCGGCACATGCCAGATTGGCGGGGCTCCTGGAATCTAAAAAAAGTTTTGGTAAAACAGTTTTGACAGCTACGTAAGTCTGTATGTTTTAAGATTAAACTGTCGGGGGAGCCTGTTTGGCTTTGACTTGCTCCCCTAGGCTCCACATGCCAGATTGGCTTGGCTCCTGCAATCTTAGACAAGGTTTGGTAAAACAGTTTTGACAGCTGGGCAAGACTGTATGTTTTAAGATTAAAAAGTCGGGTGAGTGTGTTTGGCTTTGTATAATAACAGGAATAACAGAATAACAGGGTTCCTGGTATCTAAGACAAGTTTTGGTAAATCAGTTTTGGCGTCCAGATGGGGCTATATGTTTTAAGATTTAATAGTCGGGTGAGCCTGTTTGGCTTTGACTTGCGCCCCTAGGATGCAAATGCTGCATTAACAGTGTTCCTGGTATCTGAGACAAGTTTTGGTAAAACAGTTTTGACAGCTAGGTAAGGCTGTATGCTTTAAGATTAAATAGTCGGGTGAGCGTGTTTGGCCTTGACTTGCGCCCCAAGGATGCAAATGCTGGAATAACAGGGTTCTTCGTATTTAAGACAAGTTTTGGTAAATCAGTTTTGGCGTCTATGGGGCTATATGTTTTAGGAATAAATAGTCGGATGAGCCTGCTTGGCTTTGACTTGCTCCCCTTGGCTGCACATGCCAGATTGGCGGGGCTCCTGGAATCTAAGACAAGTTTTGGTAAAACAGTTTTGACAGCTACGTAAGTCTGTATGTTTTAAGATTAAACTGTCGGGGGAGCCTGTTTGGCTTTGACTTGCTCCCCTAGGAAGCAAATGCTGGAATAACAGGGCTCCTGGTATCTAAGACAAGGTTTCGTAAATCAGTTTTGGCGGCCAGATGGGGCTACATGTTTTAAGATTTAATAGTGGGGTTAGCCTGTTTGGCTTTGACTTGCGCCCCTAGGATGCAAATGCTGGATTAACAGGGTTCTTGGTATCTGAAACAAGTTTTGGTAAGGCAATTTTGAGTTCCAGGTGATGCTGAATGTTTTCAGATTTAATAGTCGTGTGAGACTATTTGGCTTTGACTTTCTCCCCTAGGCGGCAGATGCCAGATTGGCGGGGCTCCTGGAATCTAAGAAAAGCTTTGGTAAAACAGTTTTGACAGCTACGTAAGTCTGTATGTTTTAAGGTTAAATAGTCGGGTGAGTCTGTTTGACTTTGACTTGCTCCCCTAGGATGCAAATGCTGGATTAACAGGGTTCCTGGTATTTGAGACAAGTTTTGGTAAATCAGTTTTGGCGGCCAGGTGGTGCTATATGATTTAAAATTCAATAGTCGGGTGAGACTATTTGACTTTGACTTGCTCCCCTAGGATGCAAATGCTGGATTAACAGGGTTCCTGGTATCTGAGACAAGTTTTGGTAAATCAGTTTTGGCGGCCAGATGGGGCATTATGTTTTAGGATTAAATAGTCGGATGAGCCTGTTTGGCTTTGACTTGCTCCCCTAGGCTGCACATGCCAGATTGGCGGGGCTCCTGGAATCTAAGACAAGTTTTGGTAAAACAGTTTTGACAGCTAGGTAAGGCTGTATGCTTTAAGATTAAATAGTCGGGTGAGCGTGTTTGGCTTTGACTTGCGCCCCTAGGATGAAAATGCTGGAATAACAGGGTTCCTGGTATCTAAGACAAGTTTTCGTAAATCAGTTTTGGCTGCCAGATGGGGCTATATGTTTTAAGATTTAATAGTCGGGTGAGTCTGTTTGACTTTGACTTGCTCCCCTAGGATGCAAATGCTGGATTAACAGGGTTCCTGGTATCTGAGACAAGTTTTGGTAAGGCAATTTTGAGTTCCAGGTGAGACTGAATGTATTCAGACTTAAAAGTCGTTTGAGACTATTTGGCTTTGACTTTCTCCCCTAGGCTGCACATGCCAGATTGGCGGGGCTCCTGGAATCTAAGACAAGTTTTGGTAAAACAGTTTTGACAGCTACGTAAGTCTGTATGTTTTAAGATTAAACTGTCGGGGGAGCCTGTTTGGCTTTGACTTGCTCCCATAGGAAGCAAATGCTGGAATAACAGGGCTCCTGGTATCTAAGACAAGGTTTCGTAAATCAGTTTTGGCGGCCAGATGGGGCTACATGTTTTAAGATTTAATAGTGGGGTTAGCCTGTTTGGCTTTGACTTGCGCCCCTAGGATGCAAATGCTGGATTAACAGGGTTCTTGGTATCTGAAACAAGTTTTGGTAAGGCAATTTTGAGTTCCAGGTGATGCTGAATGTTTTCAGATTTAATAGTCGTGTGAGACTATTTGGCTTTGACTTTCTCCCCTAGGCGGCAGATGCCAGATTGGCGGGGCTCCTGGAATCTAAAAAAAGCTTTGGTAAAACAGTTTTGACAGCTATGTAAGTCTGTATGTTTTAAGGTTAAATAGTCGGGTGAGTCTGTTTGACTTTGACTTGCTCCCCTAGGATGCAAATGCTGGATTAACAGGGTTCCTGGTATTTGAGACAAGTTTTGGTAAATCAGTTTTGGCGGCCAGGTGGGGCTATATGATTTAAAATTCAATAGTCGGGTGAGACTATTTGACTTTGACTTGCTCCCCTAGGATGCAAATGCTGGATTAACAGGGTTCCAGGTATCTGAGACAAGTTTTGGTAAGGCAATTTTGAGTTCCAGGTGAGACTGAATGTATTCAGACTTAATAGTCGTTTGAGACTATTTGGCTTTGACTTTCTCCCCTAGGCGGCACATGCCAGATTGGCGGGGCTCCTGGAATCTAAAAAAAGTTTTGGTAAAACAGTTTTGACAGCTACGTAAGTCTGTATGTTTTAAGATTAAACTGACGGGGGAGCCTGTTTGGCTTTGACTTGCTCCCCTAGGCTCCACATGCCAGATTGGCTTGGCTCCTGGAATCTTAGACAAGGTTTGGTAAAACAGTTTTGACAGCTACGTAAGTCTGTATGTTTTATGATTAAACTGTCGGGTGAGCCTGTTTGGCTTTGACTTGCTCCCCTAGGAAGCAAATGCTGGAATAACAGGGCTCCTGGTATCTAACACAAGTTTTGGTAAATCAGTTTTGGCGTTCAGATGGGGCTGTATGTTTTAAGATTTAATAGTCGGGTTAGCCTGTTTGGCTTTGACTTGCGCCCCTAGGATGCAAATGCTGCATTAACAGTGTTCCTGGTATCTGAGACAAGTTTTGGTAAAACAGTTTTGACAGCTAGGTAAGGCTGTATGCTTTAAGATTAAATAGTTGGGAGAGCGTGTTTGGCCTTGACTTGCGCCCCTAGGATGCAAATGCTGCATTAACAGTGTTCCTGGTATCTGAGACAAGTTTTGGTAAAACAGTTTTGACAGCTAGGTAAGGCTGTATGCCTTGACTTGCGCCCCTAGGATGCAAATGCTGGAATAACAGGGTTCCTGGTATCTAAGACATGTTTTGGTAAGTCGGTTTTGGCGGCCAGATGGGGCTATATGTTTTAAGATTTAATAGTTTGGTGAACCTTTTTGGCTTTGACTTGCGCCCCTAGGATGCAAATGCTGGATTAACAGGGTTCCTGGTATCTGAGACAAGTTTTGGTAAATCAGTTTTGGCGGCCAGATGGGGCATTATGTTTTAGGATTAAATAGTCGGATGAGCCTGTTTGGCTTTGACTTGCTCCCCTAGGCTGCACATGCCAGATTGGCGGGGCTCCTGGAATCTAAGACAAGTTTTTGTAAAACAGTTTTGACAGCTAGGTAAGGCTGTATGCTTTAAGATTAAATAGTCGGGTGAGCGTGTTTGGCTTTGACTTGCGCCCCTAGGATGCAAATGCTGGAATAACAGGGTTCCTGGTATCTAAAACAAGTTTTGGTAAATCAGTTTTGGCAGCTACGTAAGTCTGTATGTTTTAAGATTAAATTGTCGGGTGAGCCTGTTTGGCTTTGACTTGCTCCCCTAGGCTGCACATGCCATATTGTCGGGGCTCCTGGAATCTAAGACAAATTTTGGTAAAACAGTTTTGACAGCTAGGTAAGGCTGTATGTCTTAAGATTAAATAGTCGGGTGAGCGTGTTTGGCTTTGACTTGCGCCCCTAGGATGCAAATGCTGGAATAACAGGGTTCCTGGTATCTAAGACAAGTTTTCGTAAATCAGTTTTGGCGGCCAGATGCGGCTATATGTTTTAAGATTTAATAGTCGGGTGAGTCTGTTTGACTTTGACTTGGTCCCCTAGGATGCAAATGCTGGATTAACAGGGTTCCTGGTATCTGAGACAAGTTTTGGTAAGGCAATTTTGAGTTCCAGGTGAGACTGAATGTATTCAGACTTAATAGTCGTTTGAGACTATTTGGCTTTGACTTTCTCCCCTAGGCGGCACATGCCAGATTGGCGGGGCTCCTGGAATCTAATAAAAGTTTTGGTAAAACAGTTTTGACAGCTACGTAAGTCTGTATGTTTTAAGATTAAATTGTCGGGTGAGCCTGTTTGGCTTTGACTTGCTCCCCTAGGCTCCACATGCCAGATTGGCGGGACTCCTGGAATCTAAGACAAGTTTTGGTAAAACAGTTTTGACAGCTAGGTAAGGCTGTATGCTTTAAGATTAAAAAGTCGGGTGAGTCTGTTTGACTTTGACTTGCTCCCCTTTGGCGGCCAGGTGGGGCTATATAATTTAAAATTCAATAGTCGGGTGAGACTATTTGACTTTGACTTACTCCCCTAGGATGGAAATGCTGGATTAACAGGGCTCCTGGTATCTGAGACAAGTTTTGGTAAATCAGTTTTGACAGCTAGGTAAGGCTGTATGCCTTAAGATTAAATAGTCGGGTGAGCGTGTTTGGCTTTGACTTGCGCCCCTAGGATGCAAATGCTGGAATAACAGGGTTCCTGGTATCTAAAACAAGTTTTGGTAAATCAGTTTTGGCAGCTACGTAAGTCTGTATGTTTTAAGATTAAATTGTCGGGTGAGCCTGTTTGGCTTTGACTTGCTCCCCTAGGCTGCACATGCCATATTGTCGGGGCTCCTGGAATCTAAGACAAATTTTGGTAAAACAGTTTTGACAGCTAGGTAAGGCTGTATGTCTTAAGATTAAATAGTCGGGTGAGCGTGTTTGGCTTTGACTTGCGCCCCTAGGATGAAAATGCTGGGATAACAGGGTTCCTGGTATCTAAGACAAGTTTTGGTAAATCAGTTTTGGCGGCCAGATGGGGCTATATGTTTTAAGATTTAATAGTTGGGTGAGCCTGTTTGGCATTGACTTGCGCCCCTAGGATGCAAATGCTGGATTAACAGTGTTCCTGGTATCTGAGACAAGTTTTGGTAGAATAGTTTTGACAGCTAGGTAAGGCTGTATGCTTTAAGATTAAATAGTCGGGTGAGCGTGTTTGGCTTTGACTTGCGCCCCTAGGATGCAAATGCTGGAATAACAGAGTTCCTGGTATCTAAGACATGTTTTGGTAAGTCGGTTTTGAAGGCCAGATGGGGCTATATGTTTTAAGATTTAATAGTTTGGTGAGACTATTTGACTTTGACTTGCTCCCCTAGGATGCAAATACTGGATTAACAGGGTTCTTGGTATCTGAAACAAGTTTTGGTAAGGCAATTTTGAGTTCCAGGTGATGCTGAATGTTTTCAGATTTAATAGTCGTGTGAGACTATTTGGCTTTGACTTTCTCCCCTAGGCGGCAGATGCCAGATTGGCGGGGCTCCTGGAATCTAAAAAAAGCTTTGGTAAAACAGTTTTGACAGCTACGTAAGTCTGTATGTTTTAAGGTTAAATAGTCGGGTGAGTCTGTTTGACTTTGACTTGCTCCGCTTTGGCGGCCAGGTGGGGCTATATAATTTAAAATTCAATAGTCGGGTGAGACTATTTGACTTTGACTTACTCCCCTAGGATGGAAATGCTGGATTAACAGGGCTCCTGGTATCTGAGACAAGTTTTGGTAAATCAGTTTTGACAGCTAGGTAAGGCTGTATGCCTTAAGATTAAATAGTCGGGTGAGCGTGTTTGGCTTTGACTTGCGCCCCTAGGATGCAAATGCTGGAATAACAGGGTTCCTGGTATCTAAGACAAGTTTTGGTAAGGCAATTTTGAGTTCCAGATGAGGCTGAATGTATTCAGACTTAATAGTCGTGTGTGACTATTTGGCTTTGACTTTCTCCCCTAGGCGGTACATGCCAGATTGGCGGGGCTCCTGGAATCTAAAAAAAGTTTTGGTAAAACAGTTTTGACAGCTACGTAAGTCTGTATGTTTTAAATAGTCGGGTGAGTCCGTTTGACTTTGAATGCTGGAATAACAGGGTTCCTGGTATCTAAGACAAGTTTTGGTAAATCAGTTTTGGCGTCTATGGGGCTATATGTTTTAGGATTAAATAGTCGGATGAGCCTGTCTGGCTTTGACTTGCTCCCCTAGGCTGCACATGCCAGATTGGCGGGGCTCCTGGAATCTAAGACAAGTTTTGGTAAATCAGTTTTGACAGCTAGGTAAGGCTGTATGCTTTAAGATTAAATAGTCGGGCGAGCGTGTTTGGCTTTGACTTGCGCCCCTAGGATGCAAATGCTGGATTAACAGGGTTCTGGTATCTGAGTCAAGTTTTGGTAAATCAGTTTTGGCGGCCAAATGAGGCAATACGTTTTAAGATTTATTAGTCGGGTGAGGCTTATTGGCTTTGTCTTCCTCCCCTAGGCTGCACAGTTTTGTTAAGTCAGTTTTGACAGCTAGGTAAGACTGAATGCTTTAAGATTAAATAGTCGGGTGAGCGTGTTTGGCTTTGACTTGCGCCCCTAAAATGCAAATGCTGGAATAACAGGGTTTCTGGTATCTAAGACAAGTTTTCGTAAATCAGTTTTGGCGGCCAGATGGGGCTATATGTTTTAAGATTTAATAGTCGGGTGAGCCTGTTTGGCTTTGACTTGCGCCCCTAGGATGCAAATTCTGGATTAACAGGGTTCCTGGTATCTGAAACAAGTTTTGGTAAGGCAATTTTGAGTTCCAGGTGATGCTGAATGTTTTCAGATTTAATAGACGTGTTAGACTATTTGGCTTTGACTTGCTCCCCTAGGCGGCAGATGCCAGATTGGCGGGGCTCCTAAAAAAAGCTTTGGTAAAACAGTTTTGACTGCTACGTAAGTCTGTATGTTTTAAGGTTAAATAGTCGGGTGAGTGTGTTTGACTTTGACTTGCTCCCCTAGGATGCAAATGCTGGATTAACAGGGTTCCTGGTATCTGAGACAAGTTTTGGTAAATCAGTTTTGGCGGCCAGGTGGGGCTATATGATTTAAAATTTAAAAGTCGGGTGAGACTATTTGGCTTTGTCTTGCTCCACTAGGCTGCAAATGCTAAATTATCAGGGTTCCTGGTAACTTTGATAGGTTTTGGTAAATCAGTTTTGGCGGCCAGATGGGGCTATATGTTTTAGGATTGAATAGTCGGATGAGCCTGTTTGGCTTTGACTTGCTGCCCTAGGCTGCACATGCCAGATTGGCGGGGCTCCTGGAATCTAAGACAAGTTTTGGTAAAACAGTTTTGACAGCTAGGTAAGGCTGTTTGCTTTAAGATTAAATAGACGGGTAAGCTTGTTTGGCTTTGACTTGCACCCCTAGGATGCAAATGATGGAAGAACAGGGTTCCTGGTATCTAAGACAAATTTTGGTAAGGCAATTTTGAGTTCCAGGTGAGGCTGAATGTATTCAGACTTAATAGTCGTGTGAGACTATTTGGCTTTGTTTTTCTCCCCTAGGCGGTACATGCCAGATTGGCGGGGCTCCTGGAATCTAAAAAAAGTTTTGGTAAAACAGTTTTGACAGCTACGTAGGTCTGTATGTTTTAAGGTTAAATAGTCGGGTGAGTCTGTTTGACTTTGACTTGCTCCCCTAGGATGCAAATGCTGGATTAACAGGGTTCTGGTATCTGAGTCAAGTTTTGGTAAATCAGTTTTGGCGGCCAAATGAGGCAATACGTTTTAAGATTTATTAGTCGGGTGAGGCTTATTGGCTTTGTCTTCCTCCCCTAGGCTGCACAGTTTTGTTAAGTCAGTTTTGACAGCTTGGTAAGACTGAATGCTTTAAGATTAAATAGTCGGGTGAGCGTGTTTGGCTTTGACTTGCGCCCCTAAAATGCAAATGCTGGAATAACAGGGTTCCTGGTATCTAAGACAAGTTTTCGTAAATCAGTTTTGGCGGCCAGATGGGGCTATATGTTTTAAGATTTAATAGTCGGGTGAGCCTGTTTGGCTTTGACTTGCGCCCCTAGGATGCAAATTCTGGATTAACAGGGTTCCTGGTATCTGAAACAAGTTTTGGTAAGGCAATTTTGAGTTCCAGGTGATGCTGAATGTTTTCAGATTTAATAGACGTGTTCGACTATTTGGCTTTGACTTGCTCCCCTAGGCGGCAGATGCCAGATTGGCGGGGCTCCTAAAAAAAGCTTTGGTAAAACAGTTTTGACTGCTACGTAAGTCTGTATGTTTTAAGGTTAAATAGTCGGGTGAGTGTGTTTGACTTTGACTTGCTCCCCTAGGATGCAAATGCTGGATTAACAGGGTTCCTGGTATCTGAGACAAGTTTTGGTAAATCAGTTTTGGCGGCCAGGTGGGGCTATATGATTTAAAATTTAATAGTCGGGTGAGACTATTTGGCGTTGTCTTGCTCCCCTAGGCTGCAAATGCTAGATTAACAGGGTTCCTGGTAACTGAGATAGGTTTTGGTAAATCAGTTTTGGCGGCCAGATGGGGCTATATGTTTTAGGATTAAATAGTCGGATGAGCCTGTTTGGCTTCGACTTGCTCCCCTGCACATGCCAGATTGGCGGGGCTCTTGGAATCTAAGACAAGTTTTGGTAAAACAGTTTTGACAGCTAGGTAAGGCTGTTTGCTTTAAGATTAAATAGTCGGGTGAGCGTGCTTAGCTTTGACTTGCGCCCCTAGGATGCAAATGCTGGAATAACAGGGTTCCTGGTATCTAAGAAAAGTTTTGGTAAGGCAATTTTGAGTTCCAGGTGAGGCTGAATGTATACAGACTTAATAGTCGTGTGAGCCTAATTGGCTTTGACTTTCTCCCCTCGGCGGTAGATGCCAGATTGGCAAGGCTCCTGGAATCTACAAAAAATTTTGGTAAAACAGTTTTGACAGCTACGTAGGTCTGTATGTTTTAAGATTAAATAATCGGGTGAGTCTGTTTGCCTTTGACTTGCTCCCCTAGGATGCAAATGCTGGATTAACAGGGTTCTGGTATCTGAGACAAGTTTTGGTAAATCAGTTTTGGCGGCCAGATGAGGCAATATGTTTTAAGATTTAATAGTCGGGTGAGGCTATTTGGCTTTGTCTTCATCCCCTAGGCTGCACATGCCAGATTGGCGGGGTCCTGGAATCTAAGACAAGTTTTGGTAAAACAGTTTTGACAGCTAGGTAAGGCTGTTTGCTTTAAGATTAAATAGTCGGGTGAGCGTGCTTAGCTTTGACTTGCGCCCCTAGGATGCAAATGCTGGAATAACAGGGTTCCTGGTATCTGAAACAAGTTTTGGTAAGGCAATTTTGAGTTCCAGGTGAGGCTGAATGTATTCAGACTTAATAGTCGTGTGTGACTATTTGGCTTTGACTTTCTCCCCTAGGCGGTACATGCCAGATTGGCGGAGCTATTGGAATCTAAAAAAAGTTTTGGTAAAACAGGTTTTACAGCTACGTAGGTCTGTATGTTTTAAGGTTAAATAGTCGGATGAGTCTGTTTGACTTTGACTTGCTCCCCCATGATGCAAAAACTGGATTAACAGGGTTCCTGGTATTTGAGACAAGTTTTGGTAAATCAGTTTTGGCGGCCAGGTGGGGCTATATAATTTAAAATTCAATAGTCGGGTGAGACTATTTGACTGTGACTTGCTTCCCTAGGATGCAAATGCTGGATTAACAGCTCCTGGTATCTGAGACAAGCTTTGGTAAATCAGTTTTGACAGCTAGGTAAGGCTGTATGCTTTAAGATTAAATAGTCGGGTGAGCGTGTTTGGCTTTGACTTGCTCCCCTAGGCTGCAAATGCTAGATTAACAGGGTTCCTGGTAACTGAGATAGGTTTTGGTAAATCAGTTTTGGCGGCCAGATGGGGCTATGTGTTTTAGGATTAAATAGTCGGATGAGCCTGTTTGGCTTTGACTTGCTCCCCTAGGCGGTACATGCCAGATTGGCGGGAATCTAAGACAAGTTTTGGTAAATCAGTTTTGGCGGCCAGATGGGGCTATATGTTTTAAGATTTAAAAGTCGGGTGAGCCTGTTTGGCCTTGACTTGCCCCGCTAGGATGCAAATGCTGGAATAACAGGGTTCCTGGTATCTGAAACAAGTTTCGGTAAAGCAATTTTGACTTGCAGGTGAGGCTGTATGTTTTAAGACTTAATAGTCGGGTGACTTGCTCCCCTAGGCGGCACATGCCAGATTGGCAAGGCTCTTGGAATCTAATAAAAGTTTTAGTAAAACAGTTTTGACAGCCAGAAGGGGCTGTTTGTTTTAAGATTAAATTGTAGGGTGACCCTGTTTAACTTTGAATTGCGCCCCAGGATGCAAATACTGGATTTACAGGGTTCCTGGTATCTGAGACAAGTTTTGGAAAGGCAATTTTGAGTTACAGGTGAGGCTGAATGTGTTAAGACTTAATAGTCGGGTGAGACTATTTTGCTTTGACTTGGGGACCTTGGCCTAGGGGACGGCTGCAAATGCTAGATTAACAGGGCTCCTGGAATCTAAGATAAGTTTTAGTAAAACAGTTTTGACAGCTAGGTAAGGCTGTATGTTTTAAGATTAAATAGTCGGGTGAGACCATTTGGCTTTGACTTGGGGCCCCAGGATGCAAATGCTAGATTATCTGGGATCCTTGTATCTGAGACAAGTTTCGGTAAAGCAATTTTGACTTCCAGGTGAGGCTCTATGTTTTAGGATTAAATAGTCGGATGAGCCTGTTTGGCTTTGACTTGCTCCCCTAGGCTCCATATGCCAGATAGGCGGGGCTCCTGGAATCTAAGAGAAGGTTTGGTAAAACAGTTTTGACAGCTAGGCAAGACTGTATGTTTTAAGATTAAAAAGTCGGTTGAGCATGTTTGGCTTTGACTTGCGCCCCTAGGCGGCACATGCCAGATTGGCGGGGCTCCTGGAATCTGATAGATGTTTTGGTAAAGCAGTTTTGGCAACCAGATGGGACTGTGTGTTTTCAGATTGGATAATGAGGTCCGACTAATTGGCTTTGACTTGTTCCCCTAGGCTGCAAATGCCAGATTGGCCGGGTTTTGGCAGAGCAGTTTCGGCGGCCACATGGGGCTGTATGTTTAGTATTAAATAGTCGGGTGAGCCTGTTTTGCTTTGACCTGCTCCCCTAGGCTGCACATGTCAGATTGGCAGGGCTTCTGGTATCTGAGACAAGTTTTGGTAAAACTGTTTTGACAGCTCGGCAAGACTGTATGTTTTAAGATTAAAGGGTCGGGTAAGCCAGTTCGGCTTTGACTTGCGCCCCTAGAATGCAAATGCTGCATTAACAGGGTTCTGGTATCTAAGACAAGTTTTGGTAAATCAGTTTTGGCGGCCAGATGAGGCTATATGTTTTAAGATTTAATAGTCGTGTGAGGCTATTTGGCTTTGTCTTCCTCCCCTAGGCTGCACATGCCAGATTGGCGGGACTTCTGGAATCTAAGATAAGTTTTGGTAAATCAGTTTTGACAGCTAGGTAAGGCTGTATGCTTTAAGATTAAATAGTCGGGTGAGCGTGTTTGGCTTTGACTTGCGCCCCTAATATGCAAATGCTGGAATAACAGGGTTCCTGGTATCTAAGACATGTTTTGGTAAATCAGTTTTGGCGGTCAGATGGGGCTTTATGTTTTAAGTTTTAACAGTCGGGTGAGCCTGTTTGGCTTTCACTTGCGCCCCTACGATGCAAATGCTGGATTAACAGGGTTCCTGGTATCTGAGACAAGTGTTGGTAAGGCAATTTTAAGTTCCAGGTGAGGCTGAATGTGTTAAGACTTAATAGTCGGCTGAGACTATTTTGCTTTGACTTGCTCCCCTAGGCTGCAAATGCTAGATTAACAGGGCTCCTGGTATCTTAGACAAGTTTTGGTAAAGCAGTTTTGGCAGCCAGATGGGGCTGTATGTTTTAAGATTAAATTGTCGGGTGAGCCTGTTTGGCTTTGAACTGCGCACCTAGGATTCAAATGCAGGATTAACAGGGTTCCTGGTATCTGACACAAGTTTTGATAAAGCAGTTGTATGTTTTAAGATTTAAAAGTCGGGTGAGACTATTTGGCTTTGACTTGCTACCATAGGCTGCAAATGCTAGATTAACAGAGATCCTTGTATCCAAGACAAGTTCCGCTAAGGCAATTTTGACTTCCAGGTGAGGCTGTATGTTTTAGGATTAAATAGTCGGATGAGCCTGTTTGGCTTTGACTTGCGCCCCTAGGCTGCACATGCCAGATTGACGGGAATCTAAGACAAGTTTTGGTAAAACAGTTTTGACAGCTAGGTAAGGCTGTATGTTTTAAGATTAAATAGTCGGGTGAGCGTGTTTGGCTTTGACTTGCGCCGCTAGGATGCAAATGCTGGAATAACAGGGTTCTGGTATCTAAGACAAGTTTTGGTAAATCAGTTTTGGCGGCCAGATGGGGCTATATGTTTACAGATTTAAAAGTCGGGTGAGCCTGTTTGGACTTGACTTTCCCCCGTAGGATGCAAATGCTGGATTAACAGGGTTCCTGGTATCTGAAACAAGTTTTGGTAAGGCAATTTTGAGTTGCAGGTGATGCTGAATGTTTTCAGATTTAATAGTCGTGTGAGACTATTTAGCTTTGACTTTCTCCCCTAGGCGGCAGATGCCAGATTGGCGGGGCTCCTGGAATCTAAAAAAAGCTTTGCTAAAACAGTTTTGACAGCTACGTAAGTCTGTATGTTTTAAGGTTAAATAGTCGGGTGAGTCTGCTTGACTTTGACTTGCTCCCCTAGGATGCAAATGCTGGATTAACAGGGTTCCTGCTATCTGAGACAAGTTTTGGTAAATCAGTTTAAGCGGCCAGGTGGGGCTATATGAATTAAAATTCAATAGTCGGGTGAGACAATTTGGCTTTGTCTTGCTCCTCTAGGCTGCAAATACTAGATTAACAGGGTTCCTGGTAACTGAGATAGGTTTTGGTAAATCAGTTTTGGCGGCCAGATGGGGCTATATGTTTTAGGATTAAATAGTCGGATGAGCCTGTTTGGCTTTGACATGCTCCCCTAGGCTGCACATGCCAGATTGGCGGGGCTCCTGGAATCTAAGACAAGTTTTGGTAAAACAGTTTTGACAGCTAGGTAAGGCTGTATGTTTTAAGATTTTATAGTCGGGTGAGACTATTTGGCTTTGACTTGCTACCATAGGCTGCAAATGCTCGATTAACAGAGATCCTTGTATCCAAGACAAGTTCCGCTAAAGCAATTTTGACATCCAGGTGAGGCTGTATGTTTTAGGATTAAATAGTCGGATGAGCCTGTTTGGCTTTGACTTGCTCCCCTAGGCTGCACATGCCAGATTGGCGGGAATCTGAGACAAGTTTTGGTAAAACAGTTTTGACAGCTAGGTAAGGCTGTATGCTTTAAGATTAAATAGTCGGGTGAGCGTGTTTGGCTTTGACTTGCTCCCCTAGGCTGCAAATGCTAGATTAACAGGGTTCCTGGTAACTGAGATAGGTTTTGGTAAATCAGTTTTGGCGGCCAGATGGGGCTATGTGTTTTAGGATTAAATAGTCGGATGAGCCTGTTTGGCTTTGACTTGCTCCCCTAGGCGGTACATGCCAGATTGGCGGGAATCTAAGACAAGTTTTGGTAAATCAGTTTTGGCGGCCAGATGGGGCTATATGTTTTAAGATTTAAAAGTCGGGTGAGCCTGTTTGGCCTTGACTTGCCCCGCTAGGATGCAAATGCTGGAATAACAGGGTTCCTGGTATCTGAAACAACTTTCGGTAAAGCAATTTTGACTTGCAGGTGAGGCTGTATGTTTTAAGACTTAATAAAATCGGGTGACTTGCTCCCCTAGGCGGCACATGCCAGATTGGCAAGGCTCTTGGAATCTAATAAAAGTTTTAGTATAACAGTTTTGACAGCCAGAAGGGGCTGTTTGTTTTAAGATTAAATTGTAGGGTGACCCTGTTTAACTTTGAATTGCGCCCCAGGATGCAAATACTGGATTTACAGGGTTCCTGGTATCTGAGACAAGTTTTGGAAAGGCAATTTTGAGTTACAGGTGAGGCTGAATGTGTTAAGACTTAATAGTCGGTTGAGACTATTTTGCTTTGACTTGGTCCCCTAGGCTGCAAATGCTAGATTAACAGGGCTCCTGGAATCTAAGATAAGTTTTAGTAAAACAGTTTTGACAGCTAGGTAAGGCTGTATGTTTTAAGATTAAATAGTCGGGTGAGACCATTTGGCCTTGACTTGGGGCCCCAGGATGCAAATGCTAGATTATCTGGGATCCTTGTATCTGAGACAAGTTTCGGTAAAGCAATTTTGACTTCCAGGTGAGGCTCTATGTTTTAGGATTAAATAGTCGGATGAGCCTGTTTGGCTTTGACTTGCTCCCCTAGGCTCCATATGCCAGATAGGCGGGGCTCCTGGAATCTAAGAGAAGGTTTGGTAAAACAGTTTTGACAGCTAGGCAAGACTGTATGTTTTTAGATTAAAAAGTCGGTTGAGCATGTTTGGCTTTGACTTGCGCCCCTAGGCGGCACATGCCAGATTGGCAGGGCTCCTGGAATCTGATAGATGTTTTGGTAAAGCAGTTTTGGCAACCAGATGGGACTATGTGTTTTCAGATTGGATAATGAGGTCCGACTAATTGGCTTTGACTTGTTCCCCTAGGCTGCAAATGCCAGATTGGCCGGGTTTTGGCAGAGCAGTTTCGGCGGCCAGATGGGGCTGTATGTTTAGTATTAAATAGTCGGGTGAGCCTGTTTTGCTTTGACCTGCTCCCCTAGGCTGCACATGTCAGATTGGCAGGGCTTCTGGTATCTGAGACAAGTTTTGGTAAAACTGTTTTGACAGCTCGGCAAGACTGTATGTTTTAAGATTAAAGGGTCGGGTAAGCCAGTTCGGCTTTGACTTGCGCCCCTAGAATGCAAATGCTGCATTAACAGGGTTCTGGAATCTAAGACAAGTTTTGGTAAAACAGTTTTGACAGCTAGGTAAGGCTGTTTGCTTTAAGATTAAATAGTCGGGTGAGCGTGCTTAGCTTTGACTTGCGCCCCTAGGATGCAAATGCTGGAATAACAGGGTTCCTGGTATCTAAGAAAAGTTTTGGTAAGGCAATTTTGAGTTCCAGGTGAGGCTGAATGTATTCAGACTTAATAGTCGTGTGTGACTATTTGGCTTTGACTTTCTCCCCTAGGCGGTACATGCCAGATTGGCGGGGCTATTGGAATCTAAAAAAGTTTTGGTAAAACAGGTTTTACAGCTACGTAGGTCTGTATGTTTTAAGGTTAAATAGTCGGATGAGTCTGTTTGACTTTGACTTGCTCCCCCATGATGCAAAAACTGGATTAACAGGGTTCCTGGTATTTGAGACAAGTTTTGGTAAATCAGTTTTGGCGGCCAGGTGGGGCTATATAATTTAAAATTCAATAGTCGGGTGAGACTATTTGACTGTGACTTGCTCCCCTAGGATGCAAATGCTGGATTAACAGGGCTCCTAGTATCTGAGACAAGCTTTGGTAAATCAGTTTTGACAGCTAGGTAAGGCTGTATGCTTTAAGATTAAATAGTCGGGTGAGCGTGTTTGGCTTTGACTTGCTCCCCTAGGCTGCAAATGCTAGATTAACAGGGTTCCTGGTAACTGAGATAGGTTTTGGTAAATCAGTTTTGGCGGCCAGATGGGGCTATGTGTTTTAGGATTAAATAGTCGGATGAGCCTGTTTGGCTTTGACTTGCTCTCCTAGGCTGCACATGCCAGATTGGCGGGAATCTGAGACAAGTTTTGGTAAAACAGTTTTGACAGCTAGGTAAGGCTGTATGCTTTAAGATTAAATAGTCGGGTGAGCGTGTTTGGCTTTGACTTGCTCCCCTAGGCTGCAAATGCTAGATTAACAGGGTTCCTGGTAACTGAGATAGGTTTTGGTAAATCAGTTTTGGCGGCCAGATGGGGCTATGTGTTTTAGGATTAAATAGTCGGATGAGCCTGTTTGGCTTTGACTTGCTCCCCTAGGCGGTACATGCCAGATTGGCGGGAATCTAAGACAAGTTTTGGTAAATCAGTTTTGGCGGCCAGATGGGGCTATATGTTTTAAGATTTAAAAGTCGGGTGAGCCTGTTTGGCCTTGACTTGCCCCGCTAGGATGCAAATGCTGGAATAACAGGGTTCCTGGTATCTGAAACAACTTTCGGTAAAGCAATTTTGACTTGCAGGTGAGGCTGTATGTTTTAAGACTTAATAGTCGGGTGACTTGCTCCCCTAGGCGGCACATGCCAGATTGGCAAGGCTCTTGGAATCTAATAAAAGTTTTAGTTAAACAGTTTTGACAGCCAGAAGGGGCTGTTTGTTTTAAGATTAAATTGTAGGGTGACCCTGTTTAACTTTGAATTGCGCCCCAGGATGCAAATACTGGATTTACAGGGTTCCTGGTATCTGAGACAAGTTTTGGAAAGGCAATTTTGAGTTACAGGTGAGGCTGAATGTGTTAAGACTTAATAGTCGGTTGAGACTATTTTGCTTTGACTTGGTCCCCTAGGCTGCAAATGCTAGATTAACAGGGCTCCTGGAATCTAAGATAAGTTTTAGTAAAACAGTTTTGACAGCTAGGTAAGGCTGTATGTTTTAAGATTAAATAGTCGGGTGAGACCATTTGGCCTTGACTTGGGGCCCCAGGATGCAAATGCTAGATTATCTGGGATCCTTGTATCTGAGACAAGTTTCGGTAAAGCAATTTTGACTTCCAGGTGAGGCTCTATGTTTTAGGATTAAATAGTCGGATGAGCCTGTTTGGCTTTGACTTGCTCCCCTAGGCTCCATATGCCAGATAGGCGGGGCTCCTGGAATCTAAGAGAAGGTTTGATAAAACAGTTTTGACAGCTAGGCAAGACTGTATGTTTTAAGATTAAAAAGTCGGTTGAGCATGTTTGGCTTTGACTTGCGCCCCTAGGCGGCACATGCCAGATTGGCGGGGCTCCTGGAATCTGATAGATGTTTTGGTAAAGCAGTTTTGGCAACCAGATGGGACTATGTGTTTTCAGATTGGATAATGAGGTCCGACTAATTGGCTTTGACTTGTTCCCCTAGGCTGCAAATGCCAGATTGGCCGGGTTTTGGCAGAGCAGTTTCGGCGGCCAGATGGGGCTGTATGTTTAGTATTAAATAGTCGGGTGAGCCTGTTTTGCTTTGACCTGCTCCCCTAGGCTGCACATGTCAGATTGGCAGGGCTTCTGGTATCTGAGACAAGTTTTGGTAAAACTGTTTTGACAGCTCGGCAAGACTGTATGTTTTAAGATTAAAGGGTCGGGTAAGCCAGTTCGGCTTTGACTTGCGCCCCTAGAATGCAAATGCTGCATTAACAGGGTTCTGGAATCTAAGACAAGTTTTGGTAAAACAGTTTTGACAGCTAGGTAAGGCTGTTTGCTTTAAGATTAAATAGTCGGGTGAGCGTGCTTAGCTTTGACTTGCGCCCCTAGGATGCAAATGCTGGAATAACAGGGTTCCTGGTATCTAAGAAAAGTTTTGGTAAGGCAATTTTGAGTTCCAGGTGAGGCTGAATGTATTCAGACTTAATAGTCGTGTGTGACTATTTGGCTTTGACTTTCTCCCCTAGGCGGTACATGCCAGATTGGCGGGGCTATTGGAATCTAAAAAAAGTTTTGGTAAAACAGGTTTTACAGCTACGTAGGTCTGTATGTTTTAAGGTTAAATAGTCGGATGAGTCTGTTTGACTTTGACTTGCTCCCCCATGATGCAAAAACTGGATTAACAGGGTTCCTGGTATTTGAGACAAGTTTTGGTAAATCAGTTTTGGCGGCCAGGTGGGGCTATATAATTTAAAATTCAATAGTCGGGTGAGACTATTTGACTGTGACTTGCTCCCCTAGGATGCAAATGCTGGATTAACAGGGCTCCTAGTATCTGAGACAAGTTTTGGTAAAACAGTTTTGACAGCTAGGTAAGGCTGTATGCTTTAAGATTAAATAGTCGGGTGAGCATTTTTGGCTTTGACTTGCGCCCCTAGGCTGCAAATGCTAGATTAACAGGGTTCCTGGTAACTGAGATAGGTTTTGGTAAATCAGTTTTGGCGGCCAGATGGGGCTATGTGTTTTAGGATTAAATAGTCGGATGAGCCTGTTTGGCTTTGACTTGCTCCCCTAGGCGGTACATGCCAGATTGGCGGGAATCTAAGACAAGTTTTGGTAAATCAGTTTTGGCGGCCAGATGGGGCTATATGTTTTAAGATTTAAAAGTCGGGTGAGCCTGTTTGGCCTTGACTTGCCCCGCTAGGATGCAAATGCTGGAATAACAGGGTTCCTGGTATCTGAAACAACTTTCGGTAAAGCAATTTTGACTTGCAGGTGAGGCTGTATGTTTTAAGACTTAATAGTCGGGTGACTTGCTCCCCTAGGCGGCACATGCCAGATTGGCAAGGCTCTTGGAATCTAATAAAAGTTTTAGTAAAACAGTTTTGACAGCCAGAAGGGGCTGTTTGTTTTAAGATTAAATTGTAGGGTGACCCTGTTTAACTTTGAATTGCGCCCCAGGATGCAAATACTGGATTTACAGGGTTCCTGGTATCTGAGACAAGTTTTGGAAAGGCAATTTTGAGTTACAGGTGAGGCTGAATGTGTTAAGACTTAATAGTCGGTTGAGACTATTTTGCTTTGACTTGGTCCCCTAGGCTGCAAATGCTAGATTAACAGGGCTCCTGGAATCTAAGATAAGTTTTAGTAAAACAGTTTTGACAGCTAGGTAAGGCTGTATGTTTTAAGATTAAATAGTCGGGTGAGACCATTTGGCCTTGACTTGGGGCCCCAGGATGCAAATGCTAGATTATCTGGGATCCTTGTATCTGAGACAAGTTTCGGTAAAGCAATTTTGACTTCCGGTGAGGCTCTATGTTTTAGGATTAAATAGTCGGATGAGCCTGTTTGGCTTTGACTTGCTCCCCTAGGCTCCATATGCCAGATAGGCGGGGCTCCTGGAATCTAAGAGAAGGTTTGGTAAAACAGTTTTGACAGCTAGGCAAGACTGTATGTTTTAAGATTAAAAAGTCGGTTGAGCATGTTTGGCTTTGACTTGCGCCCCTAGGCGGCACATGCCAGATTGGCGGGGCTCCTGGAATCTGATAGATGTTTTGGTAAAGCAGTTTTGGCAACCAGATGGGACTATGTGTTTTCAGATTGGATAATGAGGTCCGACTAATTGGCTTTGACTTGTTCCCCTAGGCTGCAAATGCCAGATTGGCCGGGTTTTGGCAGAGCAGTTTCGGCGGCCAGATGGGGCTGTATGTTTAGTATTAAATAGTCGGGTGAGCCTGTTTTGCTTTGACCTGCTCCCCTAGGCTGCACATGTCAGATTGGCAGGGCTTCTGGTATCTGAGACAAGTTTTGGTAAAACTGTTTTGACAGCTCGGCAAGACTGTATGTTTTAAGATTAAAGGGTCGGGTAAGCCAGTTCGGCTTTGACTTGCGCCCCTAGAATGCAAATGCTGCATTAACAGGGTTCTGGAATCTAAGACAAGTTTTGGTAAAACAGTTTTGACAGCTAGGTAAGGCTGTTTGCTTTAAGATTAAATAGTCGGGTGAGCGTGCTTAGCTTTGACTTGCGCCCCTAGGATGCAAATGCTGGAATAACAGGGTTCCTGGTATCTAAGAAAAGTTTTGGTAAGGCAATTTTGAGTTCCAGGTGAGGCTGAATGTATTCAGACTTAATAGTCGTGTGTGACTATTTGGCTTTGACTTTCTCCCCTAGGCGGTACATGCCAGATTGGCGGGGCTATTGGAATCTAAAAAAAGTTTTGGTAAAACAGGTTTTACAGCTACGTAGGTCTGTATGTTTTAAGGTTAAATAGTCGGATGAGTCTGTTTGACTTTGACTTGCTCCCCCATGATGCAAAAACTGGATTAACAGGGTTCCTGGTATTTGAGACAAGTTTTGGTAAATCAGTTTTGGCGGCCAGGTGGGGCTATATAATTTAAAATTCAATAGTCGGGTGAGACTATTTGACTGTGACTTGCTCCCCTAGGATGCAAATGCTGGATTAACAGGGCTCCTAGTATCTGAGACAAGCTTTGGTAAATCAGTTTTGACAGCTAGGTAAGGCTGTATGCTTTAAGATTAAATAGTCGGGTGAGCGTGTTTGGCTTTGACTTGCTCCCCTAGGCTGCAAATGCTAGATTAACAGGGTTCCTGGTAACTGAGATAGGTTTTGGTAAATCAGTTTTGGCGGCCAGATGGGGCTATGTGTTTTAGGAGTAAATAGTCGGATGAGCCTGTTTGGCTTTGACTTGCTCCCCTAGGCGGTACATGCCAGATTGGCGGGAATCTAAGACAAGTTTTGGTAAATCAGTTTTGGCGGCCAGATGGGGCTATATGTTTTAAGATTTAAAAGTCGGGTGAGCCTGTTTGGCCTTGACTTGCCCCGCTAGGATGCAAATGCTGGAATAACAGGGTTCCTGGTATCTGAAACAAGTTTCGGTAAAGCAATTTTGACTTGCAGGTGAGGCTGTATGTTTTAAGACTTAATAGTCGGGTGACTTGCTCCCCTAGGCGGCACATGCCAGATTGGCAAGGCTCTTGGAATCTAATAAAAGATTTAGTAAAACAGTTTTGACAGCCAGAAGGGGCTGTTTGTTTTAAGATTAAATTGTAGGGTGACCCTGTTTAACTTTGAATTGCGCCCCAGGATGCAAATACTGGATTTACAGGGTTCCTGGTATCTGAGACAAGTTTTGGAAAGGCAATTTTGAGTTACAGGTGAGGCTGAATGTGTTAAGACTTAACAGTCGGGTGAGACTATTTTGCTTTGACTTGGTCCCCTAGGCTGCAAATGCTAGATTAACAGGGCTCCTGGAATCTAAGATAAGTTTTAGTAAAACAGTTTTGACAGCTAGGTAAGGCTGTATGTTTTAAGATTAAATAGTCGGGTGAGACCATTTGGCTTTGACTTGGGGCCCCAGGATGCAAATGCTAGATTATCTGGGATCCTTGTATCTGAGACAAGTTTCAGTAAAGCAATTTTGACTTCCAGGTGAGGCTCTATGTTTTAGGATTAAATAGTCGGATGAGCCTGTTTGGCTTTGACTTGCTCCCCTAGGCTCCATATGCCAGATAGGCGGGGCTCCTGGAATCTAAGAGAAGGTTTGGTAAAACAGTTTTGACAGCTAGGCAAGACTGTATGTTTTAAGATTAAAAAGTCGGTTGAGCATGTTTGGCTTTGACTTGCGCCCCTAGGCGGCACATGCCAGATTGGCGGGGCTCCTGGAATCTGATAGATGTTTTGGTAAAGCAGTTTTGGCAACCAGATGGGACTGTGTGTTTTCAGATTGGATAATGAGGTCCGACTAATTGGCTTTGACTTGTTCCCCTAGGCTGCAAATGCCAGATTGGCCGGGTTTTGGCAGAGCAGTTTCGGCGGCCACATGGGGCTGTATGTTTAGTATTAAATAGTCGGGTGAGCCTGTTTTGCTTTGACCTGCTCCCCTAGGCTGCACATGTCAGATTGGCAGGGCTTCTGGTATCTGAGACAAGTTTTGGTAAAACTGTTTTGACAGCTCGGCAAGACTGTATGTTTTAAGATTAAAGGGTCGGGTAAGCCAGTTCGGCTTTGACTTGCGCCCCTAGAATGCAAATGCTGCATTAACAGGGTTCTGGTATCTGAGACAAGTTTTGGTAAATCAGTTTTGGCGGCCAGATGAGGCTATATGTTTTAAGATTTAATAGTCGTGTGAGGCTATTTGGCTTTGTCTTCCTCCCCTAGGCTGCACATGCCAGATTGGCGGGACTCCTGGAATCTAAGATAAGTTTTGGTAAATCAGTTTTGACAGCTAGGTAAGGCTGTATGCTTTAAGATTAAATAGTCGGGTGAGCGTGTTTGGCTTTGACTTGCGCCCCTAATATGCAAATGCTGGAATAACAGGGTTCCTGGTATCTAAGACATGTTTTGGTAAATCAGTTTTGGCGGTCAGATGGGGCTTTATGTTTTAAGTTTTAACAGTCGGGTGAGCCTGATTGGCTTTCACTTGCGCCCCTACGATGCAAATGCTGGATTAACAGGGTTCCTGGTATCTGAGACAAGTTTTGGTAAGGCAATTTTAAGTTCCAGGTGAGGCTGAATGTGTTAAGACTTAATAGTCGGCTGAGACTATTTTGCTTTGACTTGCTCCCCTAGGCTGCAAATGCTAGATTAACAGGGCTCCTGGTATCTTAGACAAGTTTTGATAAAGCAGTTGTATGTTTTAAGATTTAAAAGTCGGGTGAGACTATTTGGCTTTGAACTGCGCACCTAGGATTCAAATGCAGGATTAACAGGGTTCCTGGTATCTGACACAAGTTTTGATAAAGCAGTTGTATGTTTTAAGATTTAAAAGTCGGGTGAGACTATTTGGCTTTGACTTGCTACCATAGGCTGCAAATGCTAGATTAACAGAGATCCTTGTATCCAAGACAAGTTCCGCTAAGGCAATTTTGACTTCCAGGTGAGGCTGTATGCTTTAAGATTAAATAGTCGGGTGAGCGTGTTTGGCTTTGACTTGCGCCGCTAGGATGCAAATGCTGGAATAACAGGGTTCTGGTATCTAAGACAAGTTTTGGTAAATCAGTTTTGGCGGCCAGATGGGGCTATATGTTTACAGATTTAAAAGTCGGGTGAGCCTTTTTGGACTTGACTTTCCCCCGTGGGATGCAAATGCTGGATTAACAGGGTTCCTGGTATCTGAAACAAGTTTTGGTAAGGCAATTTTGAGTTCCAGCTGATGCTGAATGTTTTCAGATTTAATAGTCGTGTGAGACTATTTGTCTTTGACTTTCTCCCCTAGGCGGCAGATGCCAGATTGGCGGGGCTCCTGGAATCTAAAAAAAGCTTTGCTAAAACAGTTTTGACAGCTACGTAAGTCTGTATGTTGTAAGGTTAAATAGTCGGGTGAGTCTGTTTGACATTGACTTGCTCCCCTAGGATGCAAATGCTGGATTAACAGGGTTCTGGTATCTGAGACAAGTTTTCCTTCCTGGTATCTGAAACAAGTTTTGGTAAGGCAATTTTGAGTTGCACGTGATGCTGAATGTTTCCAGATTTAATAGTCGTGTGAGACTATTTGGCTCTGACTTTCTCCCCTAGGCGGCAGATGCCAGATTGGCGGGGCTCCTGGAATCTAAAAAAAGCTTTGCTAAAACAGTTTTGACAGCTACGTAAGGCTGTATGTTTTAAGGTTAAATAGTCGGGTGAGTCTGTTTGACTTTGACTTGCTACCATAGGCCGCAAATGCTCGATTAACAGAGATCCTTGTATCCAAGACAAGTTCCGCTAAAGCAATTTTGACTTCCAGGTGAGGCTGTATGTTTTAGGATTAAATAGTCGGATGAGCCTGTTTGGCTTTGACTTGCTCCCCTAGGCTGCACATGCCAGATTGGCGGGAATCTGAGACAAGTTTTGGTAAAACAGTTTTGACAGCTAGGTAAGGCTGTATGCTTTAAGATTAAATAGTCGGGTGAGCGTGTTTGGGTTTGACTTGCGCCCCTAGGATGCAAATGCTGGAATAACAGGGTTCTGCTATCTAAGACAAGTTTTGGTAAATCAGTTTTGGCGGCCAGATGGGGCTATATGTTTAAAGATTTAAAAGTCGGGTGAGCCTGTTTGGCCTTGACTTGCCCCCTAGGATGCAAATGCTGGATTACCAGGGTTCCTGGTATCTGAAACAAGTTTTGGTAAGGCAATTTTGAGTTCCAGGTGTAGCTGAATGTTTTCAGATTTAAAAGTCGTGTGAGACTACTTGGCTTTGACTTTCTCCCCTAGGCGGCAGATGCCAGATTGGCGGGGCTCCTGGAATCTAAAAAGCTTTGCTAAAACAGTTTTGACAGCTACGTAAGTCTGTATGTTTTAAGGTTAAATAGTCGGGTGAGTCTGTTTGACTTTGACTTGCTCCCCTAGGATGCAAATGCTGGATTAACAGGGTTCCTGCTATCTGAGACAAGTTTTGGTAAATCAGTTTAAGCGGCCAGGTGGGGCTATATGATTTAAAATTTAATAGTCGGGTGAGACAATTTGGCTTTGTCTTGCTCCCATAGGCTGCAAATTCTAGATTAACAGGGTTCCTGGTAACTGAGATAGGTTTTGGTAAATCAGTTTTGGCGGCCAAAAGAGGCTATATGTTTTAGGATTAAATAGTCGGATGAGCCTGTTTGGCTTTGACTTGCTCCCCTAGGCTGCACATGCCAGATTGGCGGGGCTCCTGGAATCTAAGACAAGTTTTGGTAAAACAGTTTAGTCAGCTAGGTAAGGCTGTATGCTTTAAGATTAAATAGTCGGGTGAGCGTGTTTGGCTTTGACTTGCGCCCCTTAGATGCAAATGCTGGAATAACAGGGTTCCTGGTATCTAAGAAAAGTTTTGGTAAGGCTATTTTGAGTTCCAGGTGAGGCTGAATGTATTCAGACTTAATAGTCGTGTGAGACTATTTGGCTTTGACTTTCTCCCCTAGGCGGCCCATCCAGATTGGCGGGGCTCCTGGAATCTAAAAAAAGTTTTGGAATAACAGTTTTGACAGCTACGTAAGTCTGTATGTTTTAAGGTTAAATAGTCGGCTGAGTCTGTTTGACTTCGACTTGCTCCCCTAGGATGCAAATGCTGGATTAACAGGGTTCTGGTATCTGGGACAAGTTTTGCTAAATCAGTTTTGGCGGCCAGATGAACTATATGTTTTGAGATTTAATAGTCGGGTGAGGCTATTTGGCTTTGTCTTCCTCCCCTAGGCTGCACATGCCAGATTGGCGGGACTCCTGGAATCTAAGACAAGTTTTGGTAAAACAGTTTTGACAGCTAGGCAAGACTGTATGTGTTAAGATTAAGAAGTCGGTTGAGCATGTTTGGCTTTGACTTGCGCCCCTAGGCGGCACATGCCAGATTGGCGGGGCTCCTGGAATCTGATAGATGTTTTGGTAAAGCAGTTTAGGCATCCAGATGGGACTGTGTGTTTTCAGATTGGATAATGAGGTCCGACTAATTGGCTTTGACTTGTTCCCCTAGGCTGCAAATGCCAGATTGACCGGGTTTTGGTAGAGCAGTTTCGGCGGCCAGATGGGGCTGTATGTTTAGTATTAAATAGTCGGGTGAGCCTGTTTTGCTTTGACCTGCTCCCCTAGGCTGCACACGCAAGATTGTCAGGGCTCCTGGTAACTGAGACTAGGTTTGGTAAAACAGTTTTGACAGCTAGGCAAGACTATATATTTTCAGATTAAATAGTCGGGTAAGCCTGTTTGCCTTTGTCTTGCGCCCCTAGGATGCAAATGCTGGATTAACAGGGTTCCTCGTATCTGAGACAAGTTTTGGTAAGGAAATTTTGAGTTCTATTTGAGGCTGAATGTGTTAAGACTTAATAGGCAGGTGAGACTATTTTGCTTTGACCTGCTCCCCTAGGCTGCACACGCCAGATTGTCAGGGCTCCTGGTATCTGAGACAAGGTTTGGTAAAACAGTTT